>OY757939.1:15868729-16101229 GCA_963585895.1 Sepioteuthis lessoniana
CTGTTGGTATTTTTATATTATTCTTAGTTTTGGTTTGGTTTGGTTTCTTTGTTTAATGGCATATCAATCTTTGTAGGTTATTTAATGCCAAAGCTATTCTCCTAGAAGAACAGTAGTGGTACTATTTAACCCATAGCTGGGAGGAGAGGGGGTTCATACCTTTCCCAAGGGTATTTGCCCGAAAGTGAACGTAATAGCGCGACTGGAGTACGAACTCGCGTTCAACGATTCCGCAGTCCATCGCTTTAACCATTACACCACGAGGACACCCCCTTATTTTTAGTTTTGCTTCAGTAGGTAATTGTGTAGACTTATAAGTGTTCGGTAGTAATCTGCTGAAGATAGCCTTTCTGGATATCTCGGTATGCATGTGTTTTTTTTTTTTGTTGGTGAGATTTTGGTCTATGGACGTATATCCTTAATTGTAGACCAATTCTTTTCAGGAGGTTTATTATGTTATTAGAGTCAGTTGGCATAAATAGTCGTTTCTTGCTTTTAAAGATGTAGAAAGTTCTGCCAGTATGAGTGAGATTTCTACATGGTATCGAAATACAAAGAAAAATTGATAACAAGGTAATCCAAGCAGAAGGAGAGATTTATTGAGAAACAAATTCGACACTATAGCATTTCGGTTCTAATGTACCATCATCAGGGCTGTGAGGGATGATATTAGGGATGTTAAATCAACGATGGATGTTTTAAAAAAAAATCATCCCTCCCTGTCTCGACGATGGTTCATAGGAACTGAAACGCTATAGTGTCGACTTAGTTTCTAAATAAATCTCTCCTTCTACTTGGATTACCTTGTTATCAATTTTTTCCCTATATTGTCGGATTTCACACCATTATTTACTTCCATTCCATCGAAATGAGTTTCTCTGTAAATAGTGTTCAACATGAGGATTTCGGTGAGGGTTCCTGTTTTAGAACGAAGGGGTTAATTTGATATGATCAATATGTAGACAGTTTAAGGTGGTCCCTTCTTTTCTATTCTTATAAGGACCTGGTTTTCATTCTTTTGAATAGGTTTTAATCGCTGAAACTTGTGGATTAATAAATGCCAAAGCCATCCTTGTAGAATAACAGTCGTGGTTCTTTTAAACTCATAGCTGGGGTAAAAAAGGGGTTCATACCTTTCGCAAAAGTTATTCGTTCAAAAGGGACCGTAATAGGACGACAGAAGTTCGAACTTCCTTACTAGAATGTTGCAGTACGTTAACCATTACGCCATGTTAGTACGTTACCCACCCACCGAAATACGAATTAATTCATATTCTAATATGAACGGCAATTTACTCATTTTAGTTTGGTTTGGTTGTGTTTGGTAGTGTTTTATGGCATATCTATCATCATGGATGATTTGTAATTTACAAGGCTTTTTGCTTAGATGTCACACGAGGCCACATGAATGGGGCACCAAATGAGACTTGAACCCACTTGCGAAGGTTTGTTTGTCTAGCTTACTAACTATTTATACCACCAAATCCTATTCTTGCCCAGTCAGCTAGGGCTGTAGAATACACCGGCTGCTTCTCTGCAGAGGGGTAATACCCTCCAACGAGTGTCCTGTTTATGACACTAAACAATAGTTGTTGAACACTATTTACAGTGAAACACATTTCGATGGCATGGAAGTAAATAATGGAGTGAAATCCGACAATATGATGGTGAGGTTCCAGTAATGCTGGAGCTTTGGGGAATGTGGCGTACCCTTTTCATTGCCATCGCTCCCAGGTCCACTCTAGCCCAGACTGGAAGCACCTGATAGGGTCCTATCCATGGGTCAAATATAACTAAGCTGTGTTCTTATACTTAACTAAATTGCTTGAGATGAAACTGTTTTTGACATTTGAATTGCGTACTTGTGCTAAACTGAATTATTTGAAATGGAACTGTTTTTGACATTGAAACTGTACTTATGCTAATCTGAATTGTTTTAACAATAACTATACTTATACTGAATTGAATTTCTTGGATAAAAACTGTCTGACTAAACTGAATAACTTGAAATAGAACTGTTTATTTGTATAAAAATGAATTTGGCATTAAATAACCTACAATGGTTGATATGCCATAAACCCAAAAAAGCAAATAAATGAATCCTATTCACACACACACACACACACACACTTATATAGAAGTAAAGTTGGCAACCGTAGTCAAGGGAGACACGAAGGCTCTCTCTCTCTCTCTCTCTATATATATATATATATATATATGTACATATTATTTGTAAGGGAAGAGTTTGCTACTAGCTTCATTTTTGATCGAGCCAGTGTTCATTTGTTTGTGCACAGTTTAATAATTTTAAGTATTGCTATCTAACATTAATTATTCTATTTAACTAATCCTTTCTTATTAAATATTAATCATTTATTTGCACACAGTTAAATGGTTTCAGACCTAACCGATAAAATGAAACGCAGTTTCTTCCAGGCAGCAGTCACATCGATACTGCTATATGGATGCACTACATGGACGCTAACAAAACGGCTGGAGAAGAAACTGGATGGCAATTACACAAGAATGCTACGTGCAATCCTGAACAAGTCCTGGCAGCAGCACCCCACAAGACACCAACTGTACGGCCACCTGCCCCCTATCACGAAAACTATTCAAGTTAGACGAACCAGACATGCAGGACATTGCTGGAGAAGCAGAGATGAACTCATAAGAGATGTACTCTTATGGATCCCCACACATGGCCGCGCAAAAGCAGAACGACCAGCTCGAACGTACATTCAGCAGCTATGTGAGGATACAGGCTGTTGTCCTGAAGACCTACCTAGGGCGATGAACGATAGGGAGGAGTGGCGAGAGAGGGTCAGGGATATCTGTGCTACCAGCGCGATATGATGATGATGATTGATATCTGATTTTAATAATTCTATTTAATATTAATTATCAGTTAGTATACAGTTAAAAAGTTTCAAGTATTCCTATCAAATACTACTAATATTACCTAACTCTATGGTATTGAAGCTCTGTAAAAATATGAACGAATACCAACACTTTTCGAATCTACTTCATCAAAAACTGTTAGGTCATTTGGTTCAATTGCATATCAACACTTTGGGGTTATTTGATATTAGATCTTGCAAACACACACACACACACACATATATATATATATATATATATATATATATATATATATATATATATATTCAGTACATCTGATTAGTAAACAAATACTTTGTAGGAATCATTATTTTTAAACGAGTCAAATTTAATTTGTTTGCACACAGTTAAATAGTTCCAAGTGTTTCTATAAACACGTATAATTTTATTTGCAGACAATTAAATAGTTTTAAGTGTTGCTATGAACACTTAAAATTTTATTTGCAGACAATTATATAGTTTCAAATGTTGCTATAAACACTTATAATTTTATTTGCAGACAATTAAATAATTTCAAGTGTTGCTATTAACACTTATAATTTTATTTACAGACAATTAAATCGTTTCAACTATTCCTAACACTGATATTTCTACAGCCACACAATAAAATAGTTCCAAGTTTTGTAATCAACAAATATTATTCTATTTGCACACAGTTTAATTGTTTCAAGTATTGCCATCTAATACTAATAATTCAATTGAATATTAATTATTTGTTTGCACACAGTTAAATTTTTCAATTAGTGTGAATGATTTAAAAATCCTTTTTGACCCATACTATGGACATTAAGAGATACTACTACTTCAGGTAATTGGACCTGAGAGTAATGGCAATGAAGGGGTTCTCCACATTACCAAAGCTGCAGGGCTGTAGCCTCACCATCAGAAACAGTTTAAAAATCCCCACTGTATTTATTCATTTTAAAGTATATATTTATATTTATACATATTTTGCTACAAACTGTACCATGTAATATATATATATATATATATGCTCTATCATTGATATTGAGCAGTATTTAACAATATTGCAACATTTGGTCTCCCCCATTACCTCACCAATGAGTTAGAAAGTACCATAAACCTATATATATATATATATATATATATATATATATGTGTGTGTGTGTGTTAATAATTTGTAGATAACATTACTTTGAAACGAGTCAGAGGGTATTTGTTTTCACACAGTTAATTTGAATTATTGTCATCCATTACTTATGATTCTAACACAACACTAAAAAAGTACCAGACCTGACATACAGATGGCGCCACTAATAAAAATCCCATATAATTTTTAATAAGTAATAACCATCAAATGGCCCGTGTCAAAATTTGTGCGCAATCAGATGTTTAGTTTACAAATTGCAGTTATTTAATTGAAGCTACTGTTGCAAATTTTTTAAAAAATGGAAAAATATGAATTTGGTGTGTTCATAAAGCATTGCTTTCTAATGGAAATAAAATACTTTTCATGTAAAGCAATGGCTTGATATGGGTTATTCGGACTCTGCCCTGTCGGAAACAACATTTAAGAGGTGGTATGCTGACTTTAAACGCAGTCGTACAGACACAAAGGGTGCTGAACACTCGGGTCACCCAAATTCGGCAGTTGTCACGGAAAACACAAAAAAAAAACTCCACACACCCGTTTTGGTCGATCATTATTTGAAGAGTATGAGATAGCATAAGAGTTTAAGATATCAGAAGGCAGTGTATTCCCCCATTTTGTATGAGCATTTGTCAATGAGAAAGCTGTGTTCAAAGTTAGTGCCGCGTTTGCTCACAATCGAACGAAAACAACAATGCGTCGACGATTCAAAGCGTTGTTTGCAACTGTTTCAATGCAACAAAAAGGAGTTTTTTGCGTAAATATGTGGCAATGGATGAAACATGGATCCATCACTTCACTCCAGAGTCTAATCGGTAGGCAGCTGAGTGGACAACAGCATGTGAAAGCCATCCAAAACGACCAAAGACGCAAACATCAGCAGGCATTTTGGGATTCGCCATGTATTTTGTTCATCGATTACCTCGAGAAAGGAAGAACCATCAATCGCGAATATCATATAGCATTATTGGTACGTTTGAAGAAAGAAATCGCCAACAAATGAAAAAGAAAAAGTGCTGTATATTGACCTACGACCCGGCCGGGCTGTCAAAATAGGAAATGCACCTATGTAAATAACAGGTGCATCCGGTCGAGGAATATCAGAATTATAACCTTGACGTGGATGGGTTGGATGAGTGCAATTGTGACACCCACACGAAGAAGGGGGCGTTGAACTATTATATAGCTCGGTGGAGGCAGGAAGTCAGTTAGTTTGGAGACCAGACCCGTTGGTGAGAAGATGCGGTAGAGAAAGCCAGCACCCAGCAGAGTGGGCCCCCAGGCCCCCGGTTGAGCAGCACAGGAGAACGGGAAAGAAACGCGGTTATGGCCAATAGAGTGGGGGTCAATATGTTACAGTTCTGTTCGGTCTCCAACTCCCTCTCACACGCAACCTTTCCAATAAAGTGTGAGGTATATTTTCTAAGGACTGTGTCGCTCGTCTTTATAATTGTGTCGTCGTTATGATAGTGCATACGTGCATCTGCATATGAGAATACAACAAAAGTGGTCTTTCACCAAGATAATGCACCGTGTCACAAGTCAATCGCATCGATGGCAAAACTAGATGAATTGCACTTGAAATTGCTTCCACACCCACCCTATTCTCCAGATCTGACCCCTAGTGACTACTGGCTGTTTGCAGATATCAAAAGAATTCTCCAGGGAAAGAGATTTGGCTCCAATGAAGAAGTGATATCAGAAACTGAGGTTTATTTTGAGGCCGAAGACAAATCGCTCTTCACAAAAGACATTGAGTTGTTAGAGAAGCTTTGAAATCAATGTATCACCCTAGAAGGAGACTATGTTCATCAATAACGTCGAATTTTGCCTAAAAGTTGTTGTTTTATTAGTTAGGTCTAGTGTGGTCCTACGCACGTCACGGGGCCCAATGTGGTGTGACTACTAGTCACAGTACTTGCTGTGGCTGTTGTGCTCGTGACAACCACATTAGCTTCCGGCTGTTTGCTTTGTCAAATCCTTCCGTGCCATCGCTGTGTTTGAAAGATCCACGGAGGAGGGTTGACACAATTCAGCTGGATCTTCTTCTGACGGTCAGGGTATATGAGTGGCTAGATTGTCTAGCAACTGAAAGAATAGAGAAAACTAGTTGTTTGACAACAACAAAAAATCGTTTTTTGTTGAAACACGTTTGTGAGACAATAAATAACAAACAAACGAGGTTTGCTTTCCTGGCAAACAGAAGAAGAAAGACTATCGAGAGAGGAAGAGTGACGATGAAGTGCGGGTAGAGAACATTAACATGTCTAAAGTGTGGGACTTTGGAATTTTGTAACATCTGAAGATTGTTCGGGGTACTTCAGGTCTAGAATTGAAGAGATGCTTCTTTGGCAATCTTGAGTTACTTTTTGGTCGCTTTTTCTTATCCTCTCTGAGGATTCGTTTAATTATCCCATTTTATATAGATCAATATCTGGACTAAAAATGGTTTCTGATTGGTTGTCCACTAAGAGACAATTTGGTCTGTCAATCCTTGTTCAGGTATAGGGAAAATCCTTTTTAGATGCTTTGACCAAAGGGAACAGGTTTAGAGCAATGGAGTTGAACAAAAAAAATTTTCAGCCACACCTGACTGGATGAGGCATGCCCAGCTCACCTTTATTTAGGGTTGGGCAAAATTAAATCTCTCTTTTGACATTGACCTTCAAGATAAGGACTAGAAAAATATATTTTACGAAATGACCCGTTTCATCATTGTGATTGATGAAGTTAGTTGACAATTGAAAAATTAAATAAATTTGCTAACCTTTAAAATAAAAAAAAACAGTTGTCTCGCATTTAACTGACCCGCAAATTCAATAACGATTGTCTCGCACTTAAATGGCCTTTATGAACGATCAACCAGCTTTTTCGGTCAATATAAGCCTTGAACGAAAAAGATTCTTATTTTAAGGATCTGGGGTGGTTGTCTTTGAGATATATATATACGAGGATCATTAAATAAGTTTCCAGACATTTTTCGCATGGGCACTTTTATTGATAGTACACACATGAAACTCTAGTCCCCTTCGAAGTAATCTCCTCCGGCTGCAATGCACTTGTACGGTTCCAACAACTTCTGGAAGGCCCCATGGAAGTCCTCTTGTGTGATCGGGTCAATAACCTTCGTCACAGCCTCTTTCATCTCCTTAATTGTCTCATAACGACAGCCTGTGAGCTTAGGGAATAACCAAAAGTCATAGGGAGCAAGATCAGACTATAGAGAGGCTGTCTTGATGCCCATCTTAGTCAAATAGTCTGTGACAAGGATGGAGTTGTGGACAGGTGTATTGTCCTGGTGGAAATGCCACTGAACCGATTTGAAGAGTGCTGGCCTCTACCGACGGAATCTCTTCCTGACCTCCCTTAGAACCTCAACATAGTAACCCTAACCCTAACCCTTTGGCCAATAAACTTTGGTGTATTGACTTCGTTACTCCTCCCACACCTCTCATCATCCCTCACAGACTCCCTGCCTTCCTTGAATCTTTTATGCTACTCAAGATGGTTGAAAAGCAGTCTGAAGCATTCCATACGTTTCTGTGGCATTTTTTCTAAGTTTAAAACAAAATTTTATTGCATATCGTTCTTCTAATGTGTCATCACGTCCAGATTGCATTTTTGAAATTCACCAGCTTTGACAATCAGGCTTTAGTAGGGTGTATTCCAATTGTTGCTGTAGCTGTTCATTTGAGCCTGAAATCATAAAAATTGATTAGTCACCTCAAAAGATGTATAGCAATAACATACTGAATTCCTAAGAGTCTACAACAATTTTAAATACCTGTACAAAAAAAGTCTGGAAACCTATTGAAGGCACCACGTATATATATTAATTAGAATATATTTCATAAATTATAATTTTTACATATTAATTAAGTACTCAACCGCACGTTGTGTCACACTGGGACTTATTGAGTGATGTGTTCTCTAATGCCTATCATTTGTTTGCACACCATTAAATAGTTTCAAGTATTTCTATTTAACACTAATAATTCTATTCAATATCAATAATAATCCCTAATAAAAGATTGAACAGTTCTATTTGGTTCATTGATCAGACACAAACAGGTACAACCACCCCTAGTCAGAGCGGAAATGAGATTAATGGTTCTTGGGTATCACCCACCTTTTTCCACACAATGAACTAGTCCATCTGCCATATATAGCAGTAGCTACTAAAACCAGGGCAGACTAGAAGGTGAAGAGCAGCTTCTTATAGGAATAGTATTAGAGCGTTGGAAGCCAATACTATGGTTGGACTATATCTTTATTCTGTATTCACTAATCCTATGTTCTTGTCTACTAATAGTCTCTCTATTGTATATACTTTTTTCCTGAGAATATATCTCTATTTCCTCTCATATCGTGGTTTGTCCTTTATTTAGTATTACAAGCGTTCACTAACCAGAACGCAACAGTTGGCGACGAGGAATCGAACACACGCAGCAACAAAATTCGTTTGCCCTGCAACAGTTGGCGACGAAGAACCGAACACAGCAACAAAAATTCATTTGCCCTGAAACAGTTTGGCCACAAGGAGCCGAACTCAGCACACAAAAATTCTGTTGTCCTACTCGACAAGTTTGGCGACGAATTTCGAATTTAAACACGGCAAAAAAAGAAAAACCCACTTAGGACGTAACAGTTGACGACTGAGATTTTCAAACAAGAAATCACTTAGACAAATAAAACCACTGTCATATGCTAACAGTGCTGACGAGGAACTTTGAACTCGTAGAAGATAACATTGAGGAAAAACAGTAGTAATGAACGGGTAATCTACATTCCCCCAAACTCCAGAACAAGAACCTCATCAATAGATGTAGTTAAATGTCATACCAGTATATCTATCTGTGACACTTTGAGTTGGATATGTGCACGTATATGTATACACACGTGTGTGTGTGCATCCATACATGTGTGCGTGTGTGTATATATATATATATATATATACATACATATATATGTGGCAAGATGAGTTATATTCGGCCTGGGTATCAAAATTTCAAATGTTAGGAAAACCCATTAACTCTATTAAAGAAATCTAGATAAGAGAATGTTTATACATATGGCCACGGACGTGGGTAAGTGTTAAGTACTTGTCAGGTACTGTTCAAAAACTTAAAAGGGTCAGAATTTAATGTCCTTGTATCGAGGACGGCCAGTCTAGGAAATAATTTTATGTCCAGTTTTTTTAAGAGAGAAATGGCTCCCAAAAAAGTTATCAGTTTATTCGTGGGTGTCCCATTAGCCGGAAATAATAATGAAACATTCTGTATATATACAGGTTCATTTTGGGTCCAAGGAGACAGACTTAGTTTGGGTTCGAGGAAAGTTGATTTGACCGGGACAAAGAAACAACGAAGCGACATTACCAGCCGGACACAGTTAGTTAAGATAATCTTTTGCCAGCCGAAACTCAAACTAGAATTAATTATCCACAAAGTATTACACGTTCCCCATCCTCCCTTGACGTTTTAACCACAAGTTGTTGTTGTGTTTTTGTTCTTTTCTCTGTGAACCTGTGTTACATAGCCATATACACGAATACGGCCATGTGCGAAATAGACATATAATGTTCATAACTATAGAACATATAAAGAACATAGGAATCTCAGAATTCGAAAACACGTAACGACTTCTAGTTCAGGTACGAAACCTTTTTATTAACTTTGAGTTAAAGGTTTCGACGTAAGGAGGAGAGACACAATCTTGTATGCTGTCTTATTCATTTGGACCCCATCTCGTGCGACCCCCATAAGGCGCAAGTTCGCCTCGCGTCTGTGAGCTCCAAAAGTCGAACCTCCTCATTTGGGGTCTAGTACTCGACTCTACCTTTCTTCAAATTCTCACACAAATCTCCGCGCGTTTCCGGTACGTGACGTCACCCGCTCCCTGTTTCGTCTCGGACTATTTTGACATCTGAGTGACACCTCCATCCGCCCGCGCACGCCCGCGTTAACACCTGCCTCAATGTTGCACGTAACTAACCCATGTGCTGTGCCGAAAGGTTCTCAGCCAAACTAAACTCAAAGGCATGAACCGAAATCCCTCGACTATTATATAACACCTGCTTCTCGCTTGATCCGGCCCAGATAAGTTCTCGACGGGGACTTAGTAACTCATGCAACGAGCTGCAGAAACGGGTAGTATCATATATCAGATATTTATTCTTTTTTCTTTCCGCTCACAATTAAATTGTTTCAATTGTTGTAAATAATTAAATCATTCTATTTGATCTATAGATGAAACTCTACAAAGTACTGCCACTCTGCGTCACAGTGAACCTGTGAGTAATGACTATGAAGAGGTAGCCTACATTCCTCAAAGCTCCGTGACTGAGAGCTAACCATCAGGACTCTTTTTAGAGGAGGACTCTTACACTTTTGTAATGGTGAAGTCACTGTTTTCTACAGCATCAGCCAGAGTTTGTTGTTTTGCTTTATTCTAAGAATGAAAATATTTAAGAATAATAACTTAAATCTCTGTTTTTCTTAGCACAATATATTTAAAACTGTACTCGACTTGAGATTTTTCAAGTAAAGAAAAGATAATATATCCCTTAAGAATGGGTCGATTTTTCACATAATTTTGTGGTACCAGTACTGAATGTAACTTTCATTAGATTTTTGAAGAATTTTACTGATATATCGGAAATATTTCAATCCAAATTCAGGACCATATTTTGGAGTTATTTAAAAAGAAGAAAAAAATTCTTCGACTGAATAAAACGAAGGAAATAATTCAAACAAGAAAAGGAGAGAAGAAGAAAGAAAGAGAGAGAAGAGAAGTAATAAAGTGGAAACTACAAAAACAAATACCGATTAAAAGAAAGAAAGAAAGAAAGAAAGAAATGTTTGCACTAAAAAAGAAATAAAGAAGAAAAAAGAAGAGAGATAATGAAAAGAAAGAAAGAAAGAAAGAAAGAAATGTTTGTACAAAGAAAGAAAGAAAGAAAGAAGTAAAAAGAAGAGAGATAATGGAAAGAAAGAAAGAAAGAAAGAAAGAAAAGTTTGTACTAAGAAAGAAATAAAGAACAAAAAAGAAGAGATATAATGAAAAGAAAGAAAGAAAGAAAGACAAAAAGAAAGAAAGAAAGAAAGAAAAAAAGAAAGACAAAAAGAAAGAAATGTTTGTACTCAGAAAGAAATAAAGAAGAAAAAAGAGGAGAGATAATGAAAAGAAAGAAAGAAAGAAAGAAAAGTCTATTAAAAGATAGGAGGAAAAGGAAGAAAAAGAAGAGAGAAAATATTATTGTTAGAGAAAGAAAAAATGTGCCAATAAGAAAAACGACCAAAATTAATTAAATATTCAAAGCAAAAAAAAAGAGAGTGGGAATCAAGAGCAAAGTATATTTGGTGTCGCTGTCGGCCATTAAAACCAACGTGATTGGCGCCAAACTAATTGTAAAATGGCGGAAAAGAAAGCGCGAAAATCAACCGCAAAGAGACGAAGAATTAAATAACAATAAAACTCCCCTGTTTATCACAAAGACAATAAGTAAGATGAAGGTAAGTACAAATATGTTCGACATGCATACAGACCATCAAAGACATTTTCGACAAGATCAGGCTATTCATCAAAAAATTGAAGGACTTTGCCCGAGAGGGCCCTACAAGAAAATTTGAATTAGATGCTTTTGCTCTCGGGCTCCAGAAGGAGGATCTTTATTTGTCACTCTATCGGTACCTAATTGTTCCTTTTCAAAAATTTTCAAACTTGTGTGTGTGACCGTCTCTCACACCTACAGCAAGAGCTCTTGTGATTGACCTTTATTTGTTGGTCTCACAGGGTGGTAGGAGTTGGCCAACATATAACAGGGAACTACTTAATCTGATCATTTTAAAAAGACAAACGAGAGATTACGAAAAAAATCTCATTCACTCACAACTTCCTTCTGGACTAGTCTCAAAAACAAGAAGACTTGAAGTATTATATACAGCTTGATCAAGGAAAATCCATTCTTTCACAAGTCGTTGAAATGAAGGAGCAGACAGTTATGCTTAACCTCGATATTTATGTCGTTTCTTGTCGCTTTTCTGGTAACTAAGTAACTGCATCTTTTCGAAAATTTTCCGACTTTCGGGCGTGACCATCTCTCAAGCCTACAGAAAGACTTCTTATAATTGACATTTTATGGTGGGTCACACGACTGGACATCAGTATCTCTGAGAGTGGGAGACAGGTACTTCATTTCATTATTGTACTGAAGGAAATGACAGGATACATCATCATCATCATCATGTCATGCCGCTAGCATGGATATCCCTGACGCTCTCTCGCCACCTCTCCCTATCATTCATCGCTTCTGGCAGGTCTTCAGGGCTACATCCCATATCCTCACATAGCTGCTGTATGTATGTTCGAGCTGGTCGTCCTGCTTTTGCTTGGCCATATGCTGGGGTCCATACCAGTACATCACTGATGAGTTCGTCCTTGCTTCTCCAGCAGTGTCCTGCGTGTCTGGTTCGTCTAACTTGGATAGTTTTCGTGACGGGAGGCAGGTGGCCGTATAGTTGGTGCCTTGTGGGGTGTTGCCGCCAGGACTTGTTCAATATTGCTCGCAACATTCTTGTGTAATTGCCGTCTAGCTTCTTCTCCAGCCGTTTTGTCAGCGTCCAAGTAGTGCATCCATATAGCAGTATCGATACGACTGCTACCTGGAAGAAACTGCGTTTCATTTTATCGGTCAGGTCTGATTTCCATATGATCGATAGCCTATCGATAACTGTCCATGCCTTCGCTAGCCGTGTGTCGATGTCTTTTTCGATTGATGAGACGCTGCTTCCTCGGTAGGTGAATTTGTCTACTAGTTTGTTTTGACAAATACTCGATATACATTCCTTATTGGCGCTGATGACTTGATAATACACACACACACACACACACACACATATATATATATATATATGTGTGTTTGATTAAATAATAAAGACACATTTTGTCTATATAATTTTATTGAGATCCTATCAAGTTTCCTGATAAGTGTCTTGGTTTCAAGTTGGAATTGGTGGATGAATTTACCAAGCTGAATCCAAGACACTTATCGGGAAACTTGAAAGGATATTAATAAAATTGTATATACAAAATGTGTCTTTATTATTTAATCAAACATACCTAAATGAAAGACTGTTGCCCAACTACACACACACACACTCATATATATATATATATATATATATATATAAAATTTTATTTTATTTTTATACTTATTCTTTAATTCTAATGGTGTGAAAAAGCACATGTTACAATTAAAAAAAAGATATTATGATCACAAGGTTTGATTTCTTTGTTTAAGGGCATATCAAACTTTGTAGGTTATTTAATGCCAAAGCCATCCTTCAAGAACTGTCGTGGTGCTTTTTAACGCATAGTTAGGAAGATCAGGGGTTTCCAACATTTCCCATGTGTATTTTTCCGAAAGTGAACCTAATAACGCGACTGGAATTCGAACTCGCTCATTATGGATTTATCAATCCAGCCGAGTTAAAAATCCTGGACAAAGCTGTTCGCATTTCACATTGCGGTAACCCATTGAGAAGGGCATGAATCTGATTATTCTTCCTCCTACTATGAGTAGATAGTAGGACAGACTGTGCTTTTTAACCTTCATATAGCAACCAGTTTAGAGGGAAAACCCTGAATTCAAACCTGTTAAACTCCTTATAAAAGTTGAACTTGTATTGCAAACTAGTAAATATATGCATATACTCTGTCACACGCTAAACACATACACGTATATATATATATATATATATATATATATGGGGGGGAGAGAAAGAGAGAGAGAGAAAGAGAGACGAAGACAGAGTAATTACAAGAATATCTGTAGTTTAGTTACTGTGAAAGTGTATCATTTTTTGGCGCGTACTTTGTATAAATTGAAGGCGTGAGGAGGAGGTCAGCGCATGCGCAAGAATAATAGATCAATGACGTTCACCTTTTACATTATTTCTTACCCAGTACCAGCTAGGGGACCGTTCTTCCAACCTGCAAGCAACCCCAACCTCTTCATTTAAAAGGGGTAGGTCAGGCGTGTTGTCTGATGCCTGAGGCGTACTGTTTAGCTAAATGTCGATGAAGCTAAGCTATTCTTGGTTCCATTCACCTGTGATTGAATGAGTTCCTGGATTAGATTTGATCTTCTTACGCATTCCGCCCTTGGAAGACAACTGATAAATAAACTAAAATGTAAACCCGAAAATGCTCATATGTGTGTGTGTGTGTGTGCGTGTGAATATGTATCTATTTCTCACTGTTCATATCTATCTATCTATCTATGTCTGTTTACATATCTATCTATCTATCTATCTATCTATCTATCTATCAAAAATTGTTCATATCTATTTATCTCAGCTTATTTTTTTCTATCTATCTATCTATCTATGTCTGTTTACATATCTATCTATCTATCTATCAAAAATTGTCCGTATCTATTTATCTCAGCTTATTTCTTTCTTTCTATCTATTTATCTATCTATGTCTGTTTACATATCTATCTATCTATCTATCTATCAAAACTTGTCCATATCTATTTATCTCAGCTTATTTCTATCTATCTATCTATCTATCTATCTATCTATCTAGTCATATATATTCATTTATTATTTCGCAGTTCCTCTCTCTCCCTCCCTCTCTCCCTCGCTATCTATCTATCTATCTATCTATCTATCTATCTATCTATCTATCTATCAGGGCACCTTTGGTTGTGTAACGGTTAGCAACCTTAACTAGCAAATCTTCTCGACTGAGTTCGTCTCACTGAGTGCCCCATTTATTCGGCCTTGTGTCATATCAAAGCAAAGAGCTTCGTAAATTACCATCTATCTATCTATCTATCTATCTATCTATCTAACATTGTTCATATCTGTTTATCTCGGCTTATTTCTTTCTTTTTTTCTATCTATCTATCTATCTATCTAGTAAGAGAGAAAGAAAGATATAGAAGGATAGAGATAGACAGTGGTAATGCATGTGTATGTGTGTGTGTGTGTGTGTGCGTGCGTGTGTGTGTGTGTGTGCGTGCGTGTGTGTGTGTGTGTGTGTTTTATTTAAATGTAGAAAGTGTGTAAAAGAAACTAAGTCAGGAATTTAATAAGTGAGTTTTATGGAAAACAAAACAAAAATTCTTCATCTCAGACTAAGACGCCAAATCTTTGGCATTATTACAAAATTCTAATCGAGTTAATTTCACTTTTTTTGCGGCGGGTGGTGGGGGCTTTTTTTTTTTTTTTTTCGTGGGCTATAAACATAACGAATGGCAGTGCCAATTCTAGCTTTCTGGTTTTTGCTTCTTGGTGAGAAATGAAGTGGTGAAAAGGATTTAAATAAATAGACAGAAAATAGTGAGAAAATGAGGGAAAAGGAAGTTTTTTGAAGGTAAAAGAGAAAAGGAAAAAAAAAAAAAGAAAAGAAATAGGGTGGTTGGAAGTAGAAAGAAAAGAAAAAGGTGTAGGTAGTATAAATGAAAATTAAGAGAAGATAGAAAGAGAGAGAAAGACAAAGAGAGAGAGAGAGAGAGAGAGAGAGAGAGAGATAGAAGAAGAAGAAGAAGAAGAAGAAGAAGAAGAAGAAGAAGAAGAAGAAGAAGAAGAAGAAGGTCAAGTGGAATGCCAGCGACAATGAGAAAAAGCAGCAATATGTTTCAAGAAAAGAGGGAGGAAGAGGACTTAACGGCATTAAAGACAGCGTTGACACATCGATACAACGACTTGAAGACTATATACAAAAACACGATGGAGGACTCAGTACAGCCATCAGAAACGATCCTGATAACACGATGAACAACAGAATGACAATAATTAGGAAACAAAGATGGGAAGGAAAACAAATCTATGGACGGTTTAAACGACTAATAAACATCTCACTCGACAAAACCTGGACATGGCTAAGAAAAGGAAACTTTAAGAGAGAAACAGAATCTCTCCTAATAGCAGCACAAGACAACGCCGTAAGAACCAATCATATCAAAGTGAGAATAGATTAGACACAGCTAAATAGCAAATGGAGACAATGCGGTGACAGAGATGAAACCATCAATCACATAATAAGCGAATGCAGCAAATTAACACAGAAGGAATATAAGACTAGACACGATTGGGTCGGCAAAGTGATCCACTGGTAAATGTGCAAGAAATTTAAATTTCACCATACAAACAAATGGTATATGCACAACCCAGCACCTCTCCTAGAAAATGACACACATAAACTCCTATGGGACTTTGACATACACACGGATCACCTAATCTCGACCAGAAGACCAGACTTAATAATTCTCAACAACAAAGAAATTGTAAAATGGTCGACTTTGTTGTCCTGGCTGACCACAGAATAAAACTGAAAGAATGTGAAAAGAAGGATAAGAACTTGGACCTTGCTTGGGAATTGAAAAAAGTGTGGAACATGCTGGTGACAATTATACCAATTGGATTACAAAAGGGACTGGAAGACTTAGACGAGTTGAGACCATCCAAACGACAGCATTATTGAGAACGGCCAGAATACTGAGAAGAGTCTTGGAGACTTGAGGAGACTTGCTGTCACTCAAAGTCCAGTGAAAAAACATCAGGTAACGCAAATGTGAAAAACTCTAATGAGTGAATAATAATAATAATAATAATAATAATAATAATAATAGCAATTGTAGGTTATGTGATGATAGAGACGAAAAGATTAATCACATAATAAGCGAATGCAAATAATTAGCACAGAAAAAGTATAAGACTAAACATGACTGGGTGGGCAAGGTGATCCACTAGGAAATGTGCAAGAAATTTAAATTTGACCATAAAAACAAATGGTATATGCACAACCCAGAATTTGTCCTGGAGAATGAGACGCACTAACTCCTCAGGGATTTTGAGATCATCAAATCTCAGCCAGGCGACTGGACCTTATCATAAACAACAACAAAAAAGGGAATTTGCAGAATTATGACCTTTGCTGTCCTGGCTGACCACAGAGTAAAGTTGAAAGAATGTGAAAAGAAGGATAAGAACTTGGACCTTGCTAGGGAATTGAAAAAACTGTGGAACATGAAAGTGACGATTGAACCATTTGTAAATGGTGCTCTTGGTACAGTCACCAAAGGATTAGTAAAAGGATTTTAAAAACGACCAGAATACTGAGAAGAGTCCTGGAAAAACAAACACAAGAAGTAAAAATAATTATGATAATAATGAAATACGTGGTGCCTTCAATAAGTTTCCATACATTTTTTGTAGAGGCATTTAAAATTGTCGTTGACTCTTGAAAATTCAGTATCTTATTACGATACATCTTATGAGATGACTGACCAATTTTTATGATATCAGGTTCAAATGAACAGCTACAGCAGCAATTGGAATGCATCCTACTAAACCCTGATTGTCACAGCTGGTGAATTTCAAAAATGCAATCTGGACGTGAGGACACTTTAGAAGAATGATACGCAATAAAATTCTGTTTTAAACTTGGAAAAAATACCACAGAAATATGGAATGCTTCAGACTGCCTTTGGAGCATCTTGCATGACTCGAGCATGAGTTTTTGAGTGGCATAAGAGATTGAAGAAAGGCAGGGGAGTCTGAGAGGGACGATGAGAGGTGTGGGAGGAGTAAGGAAGTCAGTACACCAGACTTGATTGGCCAAAGGGTTAGGGTTAGGGTTACTCCGTTGAGGTTTAAAGTGAGTTCATGAAGAGATTTCTAGGGAAGAGGCCAGCACTCTTGAAATCGGGTCAGTGGCATTTCCAGCAGGACAATGCACCAGTCCACACCTCCGTCCTTGTCACAGACTATTTGACCAAGATGGGCGTCAACACAGTTCCTCACCGTCCCTATAGTCCAGACGTTGCTCCCTGTGACTTTTGGTTATTCCCTAAGCTCAGAAGCTGTCGTTACGAGACAATTGAGGAGATGAAAGAGGCTGTGAAAAGGGTCATTGACACGGTCACCCAAGAGGACTTCCATAGGGCGTTCCAGAAGTTGTTGGAACGGTACAACAACTGCATTGCAGCCGGAGAAGATTAGCTCGAAGGGGACTAGAGTTTCATGTGTGTGAAAAGAAGGATACGTACCTCGACCTTCCTAGGGAATTGAAAAAACTGTGGAACATGCAGGTGACAATTATACCAATTGTAATTGGTGCTTTTGGTACAGTAACTAAATGATTACTAAAGGAATTGGAGGACTTGGAAGTGCGCAGACGAGTGGAGACCATCCAAACTACAACATTATTGAAAACGGCCAGAATACTGAGAAGAGTCCAGGAGACTTGAGTAGACTTGCTATCACTCAAAGTCCAGTAGAAGACCATCAGCTAATGCTGATGTGAAAAAACAACTACAACAACAACAACAGCAATAATAATAATAATAATAACAACAACTATAATGATAATATAATAATTTCAAGAGAGAAATAGGTAAAATCTCACCCGTGATCACCCGGACAAGGCAAGGAAAAGAAAACCTTTAGAGAAAAACTGAATATCTCCTGATAACATCACAAAACAACGCCATAAGGAGCAATTATATTAAGTCCGAAATCGATAATGTGCAACCAAATAGCGAGTATTGATTATGTGGCGATCAAGACAAAATAATAAATCTTATAGTAAGTGAATGTAGCAAACGAGTACAAAAAGAATGTAGAACTAAACACAAAAGGGAGAAATTACTTGGACCTTGCCGGAGAACTAAAAAAAACCGGGGATCCTGTGGGTGACAGTGACACCAATTTTAATTCGTGCACTCAGAACGGTTAAAAAAAGCTTGGAAAAAGGACTGGAAGAATCAAACATCAGAAGAATCGAGATAACGGCCAGAATACAGAGAAGAGATTTAGGAAGACTTGCTGTCACTTAGACTCCTGTGAAAGACAATCAGGTAACGCTACTCTGAAAAACTCGTTATAATAATAATAATAATAATAATAATAATAATAATAATAATAAGAAGAAGAAGAAGAAGAAGAAGAAGAATTATGATGGAGAAGAATTTTGTTTTAAAGAAAGCAACCAAAAACTATGAGTTTCTCTGATGAAAGAAATGTCTCAGACTAAGCCGTGAGATTTTTTAAAGAATATTAAATGTATCTTTTTCTTTCATTAAAACTTTAGCTCAGACATTACATCGATTCTAAGAAAGAAAGAAAGAAAGAAAGTGAATGCCTAATTCCCTTCAAGGAAATATTAAAAAGAAAAAAAAACGAATATAGACAAAAAACAACAAAAAACGCTTATTTTTCTAAAATGTAAGATGTTGGGAAGAATTGACAGCATTTTCATCTTTTCATCTTTTGTTGTTTTTGGACATTTTTCTTAACATTTTTCTTAACATTTTTCTTAATATGTAATCTGCTTTGACACATTTTGCCGCCTTTATCTTCTTTTTATTGATATACCCAGTGACTCGATGCGGCACAGAGGTGGCTTTAGGAGATGCAGGGGTCCATTAGGCGCGGGATCTAATTTTAAACATATATATTACAAATATGCTGTTGTGTGTACTTGACAAGTCAAGACTCTAGAGTGGAGTCTCCACTGATACGGGTCCCAATTAAAGTTGTCCTTGATATGGTGTATCCTGCCTGGAACATTGGTAGTACATTCCAACGCCAGAGTCGAAAGAGACAACTCGTTGATTGATTGATTGATTGATTTTTATGGCATATCAAGCCTTCTCGGGTTATTTCATACTTGCATGTTTAGGAATCACGTTCATTGTATGTTTATATCTACAATTTTGTGTAGTTTTTAAAAAGTTTTTTTTTAGTTTTTTTTTTTAAATTGAAAACATATTTTTTCAGATATGTCTGTTATGAGACCGTAACTGGAACAACCTCTCAGAGTCAGAAGGGGCCCGATTTGTAAGGGTATTGGAGGGCTATTCCAAAATCCTCAGATCTGCAAAACAGGGTACCCAGTCGGCTGGGGCTATAGAATACACTGACTGCACCTCAGCAGAGGGGTAAGACCCCCCCAAAGAGTGTCCTGAATATGACACCAAACATTCTGATGGTGAGATCCCAGTAATGCCGCGGCCTTGGGGAATACGGAACACCCCTTCATTGCCATTGCTCCCAGGTCCACTCTGACCCGGCGTGGTAGCACCTGATAGGGCCCTATCTATGGGTTAAATAGAACTAACGGCATACTTATGCTAAACTGAATTGTTTGATTAAACTGAATAGCTTGAAATAGAAATGTTTTTGATAATTAAACCGTACTTACCTTTAAAATGCGTGCCTATGATAAACTGAATTATTTGAAATAGAACTGTTTTTTACATTGAAACTGTATTTACACAAAACTGAATTGTTTAACATAGAAGTGTTTTGACATGTAACTGTGTGTAAACAAAATCTGTACTTAAATTTAATTATTTTTTACAATTAAACTGTACTTACATTTAAACTGCGTGCTTATGCTAAACTGAATTGTTTGAAATTGAACTGTTTTTAACATTGAAACTGTACTTACACTAAACTGAATTGTTTTTTATAACTGCTTGAATAAACTGAACAGTTTGAAATAGAAATGTTTTTGACAATTAAACTGTGTATTCATGTAGAACTGATTATTTACATAAAAATGGATTTGGCTTTAAATAACCTACAAAGGTTGATATGCCATAAAACCCAACAAACCATCCAACCAATCCAAAACTGGAGCCTCGCAATAAGAGTTTAGTGTTACACCAAGGACACCTATTTGTGGTTGGAGTCGGACTTACTCTTCAAAATAGGATAAAGGCACCATATAGTAAGCCTTGCCAAAGGGTTAATGTCTATTAAGAACATACCACATCAGTCATAAATAAGTACACCTCTGGCTCAACCACGCCCAACACATCATAATCAAAGAGATTGCCAACTGGGGAGTTAGACGGACAAATTTTAGGGCTGATGTTGCCGGAGAAATTTTCTCACAACAAAAACTGCGTTCTCCTCCTCCTGTGGCATGGCATGGATTCCTGTTATCAGACGTAGGGTCTTCCAGCAGCCACCCTCTCGATTTAGGGTAGCATGACCTCCTTCAAGCACTTGATGTAGGCTCCTGTGTTTAGTCAGAGCCCATGTGGGAACATGTTGGATATCGACTTGAAGACTCCTTTGACATCTGTTGATGCGGCGGTTCAAGTCGGACCCTGGTTGAACGAAAATAACAGGAAATGCACGTGTTACTTAAGTAAACAGGTAGCAACATTTTTTCGGCGGAAACTGCGTGGGCGGCATGCTAGAAGGAGGCGTGTTCACGAGCATTGTGTAGGTGGCAGGGCGGAAAAGGTATGACCATAAGAATTTTGTGTGGATGACATGCCGGAGAGAGGTGTAGCCACCTTAGTTGCGTGAGGGTCCGGGATGTTATATTACCAGGAAATTTTTGATCCAAAAGAGAAGAGGTTTACTGAAGATCCATACACGTCGGGCCCAAACGTCTCAGACCCTCTTTTATTTAACTCCTCCGTTCATTGCATAATAAAAAAAGCAGATTACATTTTATACATAACTATGGTCGTATTTCTCTGTTATACAAGAAAGATAAATTGAAGTATATCGTCACCATCGCTAGTGATCATTCCAAAGACCATGACGAGGATAGGGTGTTTGGTTTTAATCAGATTAGGTACATCTTGTGCAGAAAGAATAAGCCAAGAATCGCATTGCACGTTCACCATCTAATCCTATCAGAAAACTTTTTGTTACATAGCCATATACACGAATATGGCCATGTGCGAAAAGGACATCGAATGTTCATAACGATAGAACATAGGAATCCCGGAATTCGAAAACACGTAAGGACTTCTTGTTCCGGTACGAAACTTTTTATTAACTTGAAGTTAAAGGTTTTGACACAAGGAGGAGAGTCATAATCTTCTATACTGTTTTATTCATTTGGCCCCTATCTCGATCGGCCCCCATAGGGCGCAAGTTCGCCTCGCCTCATCGAACCCCAAAAGTCGAACCTCCTCGTTTGGCGTCTAGTACTCAACTCTCTAACTTTCTTCAAATCTCCCACAAACCTCCGCGCGCTTCCGGTGCGTGACGTCACCCGCACCTAGTCACCCCGTTCTGTCATCTCGGGCTATTGTGACATCTCTGAGTGGCACATCCGCTCTTTGCACACGCGCGTGCGTGTTAACACCTGCATCAAGTTTGCACCTAACTAACCCATGTGCTGAGACGAAAGGTTCTCAACCTAACTAAACGCAAAGTCATGAACCGAAATCCCTTGGCCATTACGTTACATCTTCTCAGCAGAGAAAATCTAAAGCATATTCAGTCGTCGCGAGAAATTTGCAGTGTTGACTTTCCTCTTGCCCTTCATGGCTGTGATAAAAATTGGCCCTTTCTTATCTTGTATGAGAAATAACGAATGTCTACATCCACTACCTGCCTGATAATGAACTCCGACACTCCTGTCCTTGGTTATGGATCTGATTGACTTGCTGGGATCGATGCTAATCATAGCTAAATATCACCAAGGAACTGGGGAGTTGTTTTCTTATCAGAACTTTCAGAGGGAGACTTTCGAGCTGCTGTACCTTTGTGATCAGCAATGGACTCATTCTACTCTTTTCGAATCCTCTGCACTGTTTTCTGATTGACTCCAATGGTGAATGTATTGGATTTTCTAGCATGAAAGCCAAAGCTGTAAAGAATTTCGTTTTCAAATTTTTAGAAGAGTCAATTATGTTATAGTGCAGCTTTCCTCACAGATATTTCCCAAATGTCTCCAGTTTGTTGCTCAATTGACAAAACCTGAAACAAACAAAGAGCATACGTGACATAAATAATTTAAAATGGCAGTAATTTACTCATCGCATCCAATATAAATATATCGGTGGTAAAAAAAAAAAAGGAAAAAAAAAAAAAAAAAAAACCAACAGAATGAGTTATTTTTAAAAAATGCCATTACTCTGTTTTCCGGCAAGGGGAATAACTTCGTGGTGTCTGCTTCATAAGGTTAAAAAAGAGATAAAGCTAATATGATTTGGTTTGGTTTCTTTTAGTTGTCTAAATTTCTGAGACGAAGCTTGTTGATTTTTATCATTAAGGTTTTTCGGACTATTGTCTTCATCTTTATTGTTATTTCCTCAACGTTTCGGCCGATATGTACTCCGGCCTTCTTCAGGTGTTTGTCGAACTCGGGAACCTTCACGGAAAAAAACTGAAAATCTGAATATGAGCACAGGTAAAAAATCATACATAATAGTAGTAATTCTAGCTAAAGTATGAACATTAAGTTTATAATACCCAAAAATTCACTCTGAATTGTCCAGCAGGACACATAGCGTAACGGTTATAGGTGTAACGGTTATATGAGCTTCTAAGAAGACAATTATCTGAACGTTGTAGGTTCAATCCTCACTACAGGCGAGTAATATACAGGAATACTTAACACTTGTACCCGGCTATGGCAAACGGAATCAGAACAGGCGACCCCCGTGATTTCAATAAAGGACGTAGTTCGAAGTTCTGTGAAGGTTCCCGAGTTCGACAAACACCTGAAGAAGGCCGGAGGACATATCGGCCGAAACGTTGTGGAAATAAAGATGAAGACAATAGTCCGAAAAACCTTAATGATAAAAACTGGATTCTTTTGTTTAATGGCATATCAAATTTTGTAGATTATTCAATGCCAAAGCCATTTTCCTCGAAGAATAGTAGTGGTACGATTCATAGCTAGAGGATAAGGGGTTCATACCTTTCCCAAGGGTATTTGACCGAAAGTGAACGTAATAGCACAACTGGAGTACGAACTCACTTACTACGATTCTGCTGTCCAGCGCTTTAACCATTACACCACGAGGACACCCTCCTTAGCTCATATGATGGACACAAATTAAAGATAGAGTTCAGCATGTAACTATATCAATAAATCGAGCCACTAACAAAAATCTTGAAACTGTTTGGGAATATTCAAAAGGTAAAGTGGTAAATCATATACAGATTTCCATCGGTGACTACAAGGAATTTGGTGGCTGTAGCTCTCGCAATCCTTATGTTATGCAATGACAGACAAAAAGCATTTCCTTAAAAGATTATTGTAAAAACTATTACTTCTACTAGAGGCCCGAGAGGGCTTTTATGGTTAAACTTATATATAAAACTATTATAGAATATATATAGCCCCGTCGGTTGGGGCTGAAGAATACTCCGGATATTTGTCGCTGCCTCCCACCAGACACGACTTGACACAAGGTCAAAAGCCCGAAGGCCGATTAAAGTGGGGATAAAGGGGAGGGGAGGTCGGGAACGAATCGAGACTCGAACCCTGCTTGTCAGTGCTGCTCATCGGCTCACTTAGTGCAATGTGAGCCTGATGAGGCAAGCAATTTCACGAACCCAAATGTGGGTCCGGGCACGTATGCCAGTTTGCGGCTTAAACTAGACGCATGGTCTAGTGCCGTACAAGGGGGACAAAGGAGACTAAAATGCAGCTCGCCCACCCGAAGGTAGCCTAGTCGAAACTAGGTGCCTAATTAAAGGCCCCAAGTCTGCCATTGTTCCTTTTCCAGGGCCACGCTCCGGACCGAAGTCCAGAACAGGCCCCGGGGCGTTCGCCAGGAGCGTGCCTAAAGAATAGGGCTGAAGAATACTCCGACTGGATCACTGCATAGGGGTTAAAACACCTCTAATGACACTGAACAATCTGATGATAAGGCTTTAGTTCTGGAGCTTTGGGAATGATAATTACCTTTTCATCGCCATTACTCCCAGGACCACTCTGATCTAGCGTGCTAGTACTTTTTAGGGTCTTGTCTTTGGGTCAAAAAGAACTGATTAACTATTATCAGTGTGCAAACAAATGACTGATGTTGAATTGAATTATAAATAGCAATAATTAAAATGATTTAACTACGTGCAAACGAATAAGTTATATCGAATAGAATTATTTGTGTTTGATAGCAATACTTGGACTTCTTTAACTGTGTGCAAACAATTGATTTATATTAAATATAATTATCAATGTGAAATACTTGAAATCATTTAATTGGAGGAAATAAATGAGCTTTGGGTCATTTAAAATGTTACCTAAAAACTACTCGCTTACCAATTGTATTTGGTATTAGATAATCCAAAAGGGTTTTTTGAAAAAAGCAGTGAGTTGAGATTTGTCTCTGGGCGCGGCTAGTTGAGATTCGACTCTGTGCGAAGTGAGTTGAGATTCGAACCTGGGTGAGGCGAGTCCAATTGTGGTCTACGGGATGCGCCGCGCGTTTGTTGGGTCAATGAGTTGAAATTGGACTCTGGGTGAGGGCAGTTCATCTGGGGAGTTGACTGAAGGACGATGTAGGAACAGTCAGCATAGTAAAAATTGTGTCTCTCTCTCTCCTCGTGTCGAAAACCTAAAAGTAAAAAAAAAAAAGTTAATAAACGTTTCGTACTTGAACAAAAGGAAGTCGTCAGTGTTTCGGGATTTCTATGCATATGAACGTTTTACGTATTCGTATTATGGCTATGATGATGATTAGTCAGAAATTGAACGTAATATAGCGGTTGGAGTTCGAACTCACATGCTTCCAACCTACAAGTCTAGCACTTTGGTCATTGCACCAGGAAAATCCTCGAAATGTTTATATTTTCGCTTAAACATAAAGAACAGACAAAATAGATTGTTAAAATATATTTGTAATAGTCTTTCGACCATAGTATAGAACCATCGATGTTACCATCATCATCATCATCATCATCATGTCATCCCGCTAGCACGGATATCCCTGACCCTCTCTCGCCACTTCTCCTTATCGTTCATCGCCTCTGGCAGGTCTTCAGGGCTACATTCCGTATCCTCACATAACTGCTGTATGTGTATTCGAGCTGGTCGTCCTGCTTTTGCTCGGCCATATGTGGGGGTCCATAAGAGTACATCTCTAATGAGCTCGTCCCTGCTTCTCCATCAGTGTCCTGCATGTCTGGTTTGTCTAACTTTGATAGTTTTCGTGATGGGAGGCAGGTGGCCGTATAGTTGGTGCCTTGTGGGGTGTTGCTGCCAGGATTTGTTCAATATTGCTCGCAGCATTCTTGTGTAATTGCCGTCTAGCTTCTTCTCCAGCCGTTTTGTTAGCGTCCAAGTAGTGCATCCATACAGCAGTATCGATACGACCGCTACTTGGAAGAAACTGCTTTTCATTTTATCGGTCAGGTCTGATTTCCATATGATCGATAGCCTATTGATAGCTGTCCATGCCTTCGTTAGCCGCGTGTTGATGTTCTTTTCGGTTGATGAGACGCTGCTTCCTAGGTAAGTGAATTTGTCTACTAGTTTCAGGGGGTTCCGTCTAGTGTGGTGATGTTGCCTGTTTGATTATAGCACATATATTCCGTTTTGTGTGCATTGACATGGAGGCCAATGCCTGTGGCGGCTCGTCCCAAACTATGCAGTAGTGTTTCAGCTTGGATGGGTGTATTTTCTAGTATCGTTATGTTATCGGCGTTGTCGGCGTCGGTCATTGTTTTTGCAGGGTGCCTTCTGCTTCTTTTTTTTTTTTTTTTTGTCAGCTCGAAGCCGTTTTCTTTGATTTTATCAATCGATGTTCTAAGCACGTAATCTAGACAGATGATAAAGAGGTATGGGGCTAACGTGTCTCCTTGTAGTACTCCTGCTACAATGTCGAAGTATTCTGTGTCTCTATCTGGTGAACGTACTTTCACTTTGGTGTTTCTCAAGAGAATCGGTATCGCTGCTACGGTTTCTCAGGTCCAAGCGACAACAAGTTCTCCTGACTGCACAACAAGCAGCAAATGAACATGCTTTATGTCCACCAAATTAACTTATTCACTTGTTATCGTTTAGTTTGGTTTCTTTGTTTAATGGCATATCAACCCTTCGTGAGTTATTTAATGCCAAAGCCATTCTCTTTGTAAAAGAAACATCAATGATATTTAATCCATGACTGAGGGGATAAGGAGGTTCATACTTTTCCCAATGGGTCCTTTTAAATCGTCCATTTCCTCTGCCCTCAGCGACACAATTACTAAAGGTTCACTTGATGGTTATTGTACAAATTGAAGTAAAGATCAGATGATGGAAAAATAGTTTGTTGTATTAAGAAATTGCTTAATTTAAAGTAATTAATCTAAGTAGAGGACTCGGCGTAGGGATAAAAAAAATAGGATTGATGAAGAACGGGAATGTTATGGAGGTATTGTTTCTGAATTAATATGAAAATTTATCGAGTGAGAAGAAAGAAAGAAAGAAAGAAAGAAAGAAAGAAAGAACAGAGAAGTGAAAAAAGAAAGAAAGAAAGAAAGAAAGAACAGAGAAGTAAAGAAAGAAAGAAAAAAAGAAAGAAAGAAAAAAAGAACAGAGAAGTAAAGAAAGAAAGAAAAAAAGAAAGAAAGAAAGAATGAAAGAAAGTAAGAAAGAACAGAGAAGTGAAGTAAGAAAGAAAGAAAGAAAGAAAGAAAGAAAGAAAGAAAGAAAGAAAGAACAGTGAAAGAAAGAACATTGAAAGAAAGAAAGAAAGAAAGAACAGTGAAAGAAAGAAAGAACAGTGAAAGAAAGAAAGAAAGAAAGAAAGAAAGAAAGGAAGGAAGAAAAGTTATGTTAATCACAGATAATGTGCATTATTTGAGAGTGGAAAAACTTGGTTCCTCGTTAAAACTGTGTAACTCAATATTATAAATGCTCGATTATTTGGAGAAGATGCTCATCTGAGTGGCGACAGACGACATTGACTCATTCGTTTCGGATCCAACAACAATTAAACATGGCGGATTTTCAGTTCAGTACAGACCAACTTGCCGCACATAATCTCATCCATGGTAATTTTCTATGCAAATAACACCAAAAATAAAGGTTCACCGAATTACCGAGCATTTTTAAATGACGAGACTTCTAATAGGAATATCTCAACTTTATTGTATATATATATGTATATATATGAAAGTAAATATGGATCTGAATCTGATAGTATGAAGAAAGTAGAAAAACAGTATAATCCAAATTAGATTAATTTATTGTGATGTAAAGCCAACGTTAAACGTTTCGGTTTTAATAACCTTTATTAGGACTTTGATATCATGAGAATTGTTCACTCAGCAATGGATGCTTGTTGAGATAACAGGGGCAAATAAAATGTATACAACGAAAAGACACAAACGTGCACATAGCGTTCTTAATTTAAAAGTATTAAACACGTGTTTGGCACGTGGAAAGATATCTAAAAATGTTGGATTTTTTCAAGAGACGAGAAAAATCCTCCCGTTTCCTAAAGAAATATGCAAAGATACGTAAGTTTTCATATATATATATCATTTTAAAGTCATCCATTTTAGATGTCGTGTAAGAATGTATTTGGTATTTGTTTTTCTATTTTCTTAATACAGTCAGATTCAGATCCATATTTACTTTCACACAGTCTTTTTTTTTTCATATTTATTAAATATGAGATTTTTCTAAACGAATGGTTTGTTGAGAGATATTTCTAATTGTGTCAGTGCTCTCTTGCTTGCATGAAATTAAATAGTTTCAAGTATTGCTATCAAATAGTAATAGTTTTATTTGCACACAGTTAAATTTCTAAATATCTGATCCAAATAGTTTTATTTGCACATAGCTAAATAGTTCCAAGTATTTCTACGTAATTTTAATATTTCAATTAACAGACAGTTGTTTGCACAGTGTTAAAGGGTTTCAAGTATAGGAAAGACTGAATATTTCTATTTGACTCATAGATGGGACCCAAACAGATACTATCACTCTGGGTCAGAGTGGACCTGGAAGTAATGGCAATGAAGATGTACACCACATTCCCCAAACCTCCAGATAGAAGCCTCATTATCAGATGCAGTTTAATGTCACATCCAGGACACTCGCTCGGGAGTTGGTTAGCTGTCTGCAAAGATGCAATCAATGTATTCTACAGATTTATCAGACATGGCTGCATATTATTGTGAGCAAATTTTTAGCATTAGATTGGAATACTTAAAACAATATTGCAATACAAGTTATTTGTATAAGATAGGAATACTTGAAATCATATAACTGTGTGCAAAAAATGGGAATAGGGATTTGAAACCATATAAGTAAAGTAAATTTGGCGACTGTCATCGAGGGCGACCCGAAGGCTCCCTTTTCAATAGCTACTACACCGAGGTGAAGGGGAGGGCGGTACTCTTTTTCCAAGGATTTCTCCACTTTACCCTTGATACGTACCTTATAATGCTGAGTGTTAAGCAAGGAAGTATCAAGTACCATTTTTTAAAAGTCTTTGGTATGATTCGACCTGGGATTGAACCCCGGTCTACTGGACCACTGGCGAACACTCTACTCTTTCATCATCATCATCATATCGTGCTGGCAGCACGGATATCCCTGACCCTCTTTCGCCACTCCTCCCTATCGTTCATCGCCCTAGGTAGGTCTTCAGGACAACAACCTGTATCCTCACATAGCTGCTGAATGTACGTTCGTGCTGGTCGTCCTGCTTTTGCGCGGCCGTGTGTGGGGATCCATAAGAGTACATCTCTTATGAGTTCATCTCTGCTTCTCCAGCAATGTCCTGCATGTCTGGTTCGCCTAACTTGAATAGTTTTCGTGATAGGGGGCAGGTGGCCGTACAGTTGGTGTCTTGTTGGGTGTTGCCGCCAGGACTTGTTGAGGATTGCACGCAGCATTCTTGTGTAATTGCCATCTAGTTTCTTCTCCAGCCGTTTTGTTAGCGTCCATGTAGTGCATCCATATAGCAGTATCGATGTGACCGCTGCCTGGAAGAAACTGCGTTTCATTTTATCGGTTAGGTCTGATTTTGAATAACCCCACTTGTGTTGATACGCAGTAAAACCAACCAACAAATTAGATAACATATGTGATAGAAATAGTATATACGAACATAATCCCTCCACTATGAGGTCAAATTGCCGTCTAGCTTCTTCTCCAGCCGTTTTATTAAGCTAGACGGCAATTACACAAGAATGCTACGTGCAATCTTAAACAAGTCCTGGCAGCAACACCCCACAAGACACCAACTGTACGGCCACCTGCCCCCTATCACGAAAACTATTCAAGTTAGACGAGCCAGACATGCAGGACACTGCTGGAGAAGCAGGGACGAACTCATAAGAGATGTACTCTTATGGACCCCCACACATGGCCGTGCAAAAGCAGGACGACCAGCACGAACATACATTCAGCTGCTATGTGAGGATTCAGGATGTTGTCCTGAAGACCTACCTAGGGTGATGAACGATAGGGATGAGTGGCGAGAGAGGGTCAGGGATATCCGTGCTACCAGCGCGATATGATGATGATGATGAGGTCAAATGTGACACAAGGTCAAGTAAAGTCGGTTTGATTTCAGATTTATCCCTCTCCAAGACCGGTTGCTTGATGGATTCATGCCTTTCCCAAGGGAATTCGGGCGAAGTGAATCACTAACAGCTTTGTCCAAGATTTGAACTCAGATCACCAATTCTATTTCCTAAGACCATAACCGTTAAGTTGAGCACCCCTCCTAAGCACAGTAAGAATGGTAGTCTTTTCTAAGGGAAAAGAGACTGAATTTACCTTACTCTAACGGTGAGTACTTATCGATACTGATATGAAGTAAGTGATTCCTTCACTCTCATTATTCTCACATCGACATTCATACTGATATTCTCCAAGTGCTACTCACCGGAAGTGACGAACCACACTATCCTGCGAGACAGGAATCGCCTGATATTCTCTAAATGCTACTCATCGGAAGTGACGAACCACACCATCCTGCGAGACAAGAATCGCCTGATATTCTCTAAATGCTACTCATCGGAAGTGACGAACCACACCATCCTGCGAGACAAGAATCGCCTGATATTCTCTAAATGCTAGTCACCGGAAGTGACGAACCACACTATCCTGCGAGACAGGAATCGCCTGATATTCTCTAAATGCTACTCATCGGAAGTGACGAACCACATCATCCTGCGAGACAAGAATCGCCTGATATTCTCTAAATGCTACTCACCGGAAGTGACGAACCACACTATCCTGCGAGACAGGAATCGCCAGATATTCTCCAAGTGCTACTCACTGCCTACGCACGACATACGGGAACACTGGACATCGAACCAGCGACCCCAGATTGCAGCGCTGAAACTCGATACCTGAGCCACCAGTTTATATCGCACGCGACTGACGCCAAATCAACTAGTCATGGCAATTGCACGGCCAATTAACCTAAATATCTTGCAAAAAGAAAAATATGTACATTAAAATCCTTATCCGAATCTCTTTTTTTTTTTTTGGAAGGGAATCCCTGTGGTGGTAAACTTGCTTGACTGCGATATCGTAGTAAGCAAGTTCGAATCCTGGTCATGCTATTACGTTCAGATTCGGACTTATACCTTTAGGAAAAGTTCAAACTTCTTAATCCTATTGTCAAATACAACTATTACTGCTCCACAAAGATGGCTAGGGCATGAAATGAACCACGAAGATTAATTTGTCATTAAACAAAGAATCTAAACCAAAATCTCTTTTTTTTTTTTTAACAAATCTTTAATCCATACCTGGATTTGCCGTTTCCATTGGATTGATATTTGCTTTACTTGGCTCACTTTGAAAAACGATCAATCAATTAGAAATAGAAAAAAAATATTCGCGATCATATATAAAAACCGTAAAACCCTGTAAAACGGTTAGGTTTGATTATTTGGTTTAATGACGTATCAACTCCTGTGGGTTATTCAATGCTAAATCTTATATATATATACATATATATATATATATATATATATGCCGACCCTGTCGCACGCGCATTTTGTGACACAAGGTCAAGTTTTAAACGGTGTTTAACTAGGTTGAATAAATAGTTTTCCTTCTTCTAGACTGGTTGCCTAACCAACGCTAAAGAACCTAGTCTGCTCTACTATTTACTCATAGCTGGAGGGAGAATAATTGGATTCATACCTTTTCCAAGAGTGTTAGTACCATGAGAAATGCAATAAGCCTCGTCCAGGATTTGAACACGTATCACCGGTTCCATGTTCTACAACGATGACCATTAAAGAACGGCCAAATCCTATATATATATATATGTGTGTGTGTGTGTGTGTGTGTGTGCTAGATTGAGGTTCACACACACACACACGCACGCACACGCACACATACACGCGCGCGCGCACACACACATACATGCACACACACGCGCCTACACACACACACACGCGCGTGCGCGCGCACACACTCACACACCCATACGCACACACACACGCGCGCACACACACAAACACGCTCGCGCGCACATGCACACACACTTATATATATTTACATGCACGGAAATCAAAGCGAAATTAGAAATTTAAAAAAATCAAGAAAATAACTATATAAGTCCAAAACAAATAACACGTCTATGCAGAAGAGAGTGATTAAATTATAATTTTATTATATGATGTTGGAGACTACATGAAGAGATAATGCTTTCTAGCTGAAAACTCGCTCTATTCAATGCATATATGCTATAGTTTCCATGGAAATATATAAGAAGCATTACTTTCGGAGCGACACTGTACGTGATCGGACATGCAGATTTTTGTTCACAGCCAATGATGGTGACTCTGCTGAAAAGAAAATACAAGAACAAAATGCAAAAGTTAATCCAAGAGTGTGATCTTATCTTATAAATTACTCTTCTTCCCAACTTTCCAAGATACAAAAAAGACAAGTATAATCAAGAAACATACAAGTCAGTGATTTTTTTTTTAACGGGAAACATGCTAATCTAAAATGAATTATTCTTATCAGGTTTTAAGCCTGTCGTCTGACCACTTCCACCTTTTGGACCTAGGCACTGAATGCAACGACTGGAATTTGAAACGAATTTCAGTGTTACTACAAAACAAAGAGGATCACATCTCAGTAATTCCAGTCATGCCACCGTTGCTCGGATTACCGTCAGACCGCTGGGGTCTAAACATTCTTGAAAAAAGAAAAATCATCAACAAAATTTTATACCCGTGTTTAAAAAAAAATCAGTATGTCTGAAAAATAAAACAAAGTGTGACAGAAATACCTCTTATAAATTACACTGTCACCAATGTGGTACACGTGAACTGTGGCATTTGTGGCTCCATCAATTTAATATTTACTTTAATCCTTATTTCGACTGGTGTACACTGTGCATTTGCTGGTGAAATAATTTTTAAGACTGGTGAATCTGTAATTGCTACATAGAGAGCTTTTTGTATTATAATTGCGGAGGGATTTTTTTATATTATCATTTTTCGTTTTATATATCTTGCCTTTCGGTTTAGTTAGGCAGAGAACCTTTCGGCTTAGTGCATGAGTTAGTTTGGTGCACACATTGTGTGCAGGTGTTCACGCGCGTGCAGGGCGGATGTGACAATCACAGATGTCACAATAAAACCCCCATATATATATAAAAAAAAAAAAAAAAAGAACCGGGGACGTGAATAACGTCATGCCCGGAAGCGCTGAAGATTTTGGAATTTGAAAAAACAACAACAGTTAGTTGAGATCTAAACACCGAACGACAGAGTTGAAATTCGACGCTAGGGGAAGGTAGTCGATTTTCGGAGCTCGCCGAGGCGAGACCAGTTGGCGTCTACGAAATGTGTCGCACGTGGTGGACTCAGATGGAAAAGTCAGGGTAGAAAGAAATTGTGTCTCTCTCTCCTCATGTCAAAAAACCTTAAACTCAAAAAGGTAATAAAAAGTTTCGTAACTGAACCAAGAAAGTCATAAGTGTTTCGAGTGTTTTCGGATTCCCTATGTCTGTTTCACGTGTTCGTATCTAGGTCGTATATTTTTGGACGTGGATATGCTACATTTTTTGTGCTCATTTCATACTATGTCAAAACGATATGGTCATAGCTTGGACAGGTGCATACAGTGTATTTGCTGGTGAAACATTTTTTAGACTGCTGAATCTGTAATTGTTACATAGAGAGCTTTTTGAATCAATTTCATGCTATGTCTGAAGGATATAGTGACAGCTTGGACTTGTACACTATGTGCATTTGCGGGTGAAACAATTTTTAAGACTGAAGAATCTGTAATTGCTACACAGACAGCTATTTGTGCTCATTTCATGTTTTGTCAGAATGATGCTGTTTTGGATAGAATTTTCTACCCATACTGTTCTATTCGGAACATGTTTGATTTGGCTTATTTTGTTTTGTTCTTTTATTGCACATCAATCATTGTAGGTTATTTAATGCCAAATTTTCTTAATACATGTATATCAAATATATAGAATTTGGTTTGGTTGGGTTTTATGGCATATCAAACATTGTAGCTTATTTAATACCAAATCTTCTTTATAGAGAAATATTAAATATATAGAATTTGGTTTGGTTGGGTTTTATGGCATATCAACCATTATAAGTTATTTAATGCCAAATCTTCTACACGAATTGAGCTACCGAAACTGTGTTATCACCCTGGTTGGCGGCTGATGAGGACAGAGTATCGCACGTGCTTTCACACGTTGTATGATGAAAAAAAAATTAAATGTATATGACTTGTAAATATATTTTGAAGATAATATTCTTTAACAAGCCTGAGCTCTTTTTTGCACACATTTAAATGGTTTCAAGTATTGCTATATAACAGTCACAATTTAACATCAGTAATTTGTTTGCACACATTTATATATGTATTCATATAATTTGTTGGTGAATAGTTTGTTGGTAATTTAATTTTAAAATCAGAACTAATTTGTAAGCACTCTGCTAATGCTATCATATCTACACAGTTAAATGGTTTCAAGTATTGCTATCGAACACTCATAATCCTATTCAGTTTTAATCTTGTTTTAATACAGTGAAGTAGTCAGAAATTTATAATCAAATACTAATTATTCTATTTCAACTCTATTCATTTACATACATTAAAATTGTTCCAAGCATCTAGATATAATTCCTATAAATCAATTGAGACACACAGTTGAAAAATTCCAAGTATTGCTATTTAACACTGATACTTCTGTTCACAACTACTCCTTCATTTATACAAAATTAAATGATTTCAAGTATTGATATGTATCACTAACAATTCAATTAAACATCACTCATTAATTACACGCTGTTAGATGATCAAACAGTTCTATTTCTAACAATTCAATTTAGCATAAGTCATTTATTTGCACTTAGTTTAGATGCCGAACAGTTCTGTTTGTGTTGCATACTCATGAGCAGATGCATGCAGAACACAATAAGGGACGAGCGGACACACTTCTTTACAAAGATAAACCTCTCAACTTATTGAAAGGGTTGTGTGTGAGAGGGAGTTCGAGACCGAACAAAGACTGCAACATATTGACCCCCACTCTTATGGCCATAACAGCGTTTCTTTCCCGTTCTCCTGGTTGCTCAACCGGGGGCCTGGGGGCCCAACCTCTGCTGGAACATTATTCTCATTCCAGCATGATCTGAGCTCCAATTGCTCCACCGGGAGTCCTGATGGCCCCCTCTTCTTGGTGCTGGTTCTCTCTACAGCATCTTATCTCCAACTGATTCGAACTTCCTGTGCACCGAGTTATATTATTGTTTTACGTCCACTCAATTCAAACCGTCGACAGTCAAGGGTATCCCCCGACATCCTCGACCGGATGCATCGAGTTATATTATTGTTTTACGCCCACTCAATTCAACCCGTCGACAGTCAACGTTATTCCCTGACATCCTCGACCGGATTCACCTGTTATTTACACAGGTACCTTTCTTATTTTGACAGCTTGGCCAGGTCGGAGGTCAATATACATTTGACCCATACATAGTGCCTGACCAGGTGCTGCCAATATGGACCTGTGTGAACCAGGGAATGAAAGCAATGAGGGTGTACTCCGTATTCCCCAAAGCTCCAGCATTACTGAAGCCTTATCATGAGATTGTTTAGTATCATATCCAGGACACTCGTTGGAGGAGGGTCTTAACCCACTATAGAGATGCAGTCAGTGTATTTGTTGTATACTCATATGCAGACGCATGCATGCATGCAAAACCATAACAACACAATGAAGACGAGCGACTCAGTCTTTTAGAAAAATATACTTCTCACTTTACTCGAAAGGGTTTGTGTGTGAGAGGGAGTTGGAGACCGAACAAAACTGCAACATATTGACCTCCCCACTCTTATGGCCAGCAGCGTCTCCTTCCCGTTCTTCAGGGTTGCTCAACCGGAAGCCCGGGGGCCCACCCTGCTGGATGCTGGCTTTCTCTCCAGCATCTTGTCACCAACGGGTCTGGTCTCCAAATTAACTGACTTCCTGTCTTCACCGAGTTATATAATAGTTCAATCGTCCACTCATTATCTCCCCATAACTGGCTATCGGAATATGTCACTTCCGCCGTCTTTGGAATGGCATGTTTGATCGTCATAGAGCGGAAATAACTGTCATGCAGTTCACAGGTCACTCTCTTCCGGTGCATCAGTTTATGACTGTACCGTGGGATTTTAACCCTGTCCCATATTGTCAGCCAAGCTCGCCCACGCCAATGGAATATGCACTTCTGCCATCTTTGGAATGGCATGTTTGGCCGGGTCGGAGGTCAATATACAACATATTCTACCGCTTCAGTCGACTGAGCTATACCACTCCGGGTCAGAGTGGACCTTGGAGCAATAGCAATGAAGGAGTACTCCGTATTCCCCAAAGCTCCAGCATTACTGAAGCCTCACTATGAGATGATTAAGTGCTATATCTCCAGACACTCGTTGAGTGGGGGGTCTTACTCCACTGCAGAAATGCAGTCAATGTATTCTACAACCCTGGCGGACTGGGCTACTATCCGGAACAGTATCATTGCAACGTAACATTTATTGGATACGAAAAGCTCTCACAAATTAAGCTTTATGGGAACCACACAAAGATGCTGTTTGCTGTTCTGAAAAAAACCCTCACAACAGCACAATATAAAACAGCAGCTGTACAACCACTTGCCTCCCATCTCACAAACCATCCAAGTAAGACAAGTAAGACATGCTGGGTAATGTAAAGCAGAGAAATCCTACACATGGACGCACTAGTGTTGGCTGAGGAACAAGATTTTATTCGTCAGCTTTGTATAGATACAAGTTGCTGTTTTGAGGACCAGACAAGAGGTATGGTTGATAGGTACGGATGTCGAGAGAGAGTCAAGGAAATCCGTGCTATCAGCATGACTTGATAAGGATGCTGCTGCTGCTGCTGCTGATGATGATGATGATGAATAATTTGATAAAAATAATTGAATGATTTTAAAGCAATTCAATAATTTATTTTACCAGAATACAGCCTTTTTTTAATTTAAATCATTTTCTTAATTTAATCTTGAAACTAAAAGAAGGATATTTCTTCCTCTCAGCTTAACGTGTTGAATTATAGCCAGAAGATTATTTATACCTAAAAATTCCGATTTTGAGTAGCAAAATCTCTTTTAGATATAAACAACCTAATCTAAAATGTTGTTTGTCATCAAGCGACCTTGGCTCGGTTTTCTGTCTTAAACTCGCGTTAATAAAACAGCTTTTTTTACGACACTACTTTATAACAGTTGTGGCCCCGGAAAGGGTCACTAATGAAAACACAAACACGGATATTAGATAGCAGATTATATTACACAAGAAAGATAGAGTTACATAGAAAAGGTAAGAAGTCTCGTACTGTTCGGATAACACCAATATTGACCTGCCTCTCTGGCAGCGAAATCTCTCAGTACTAATAACGGTGAGAAGAGTCCATTATGGTGTGATGGGTAAGGCTCCCACAACAATAACATACATCATAGTAGATCGAAAGTTATTTTTTTTTAATCTCCTAAATGCAAGAGCTCCAAAGGGGAATTGAATTTATACAAATGCTGAGCTACCGCGGGCCTCAGCATTTATCTTTGGCGGGCACTTTCACTATTGTTTCGGCATAAAAACTCTCCTGATGAGTCATCAGCAAATTCACTGATGACCACTTTGTGATCCTCTCCATAGTCGCATTCGAATGGAAATTGAATGCGCGAGCCGTAAGATTTTGATAAATTCCTGCCATGAGTTCAAGATAGAGAGAGAGAGAGAGAGAGAGAGAGAGAGAGAGAAAGAGAGAGAGTTGTCTGTATGTCGTCTTTTACTGTAACTTGGGATGTAAGGGACTTTGACATGAATTTGATAATGAAGCTGTTACAACATTTTTTTACAGAAAAATTAAGTAATGAATTTTAAATTAGAAGACTGACCGCTCGTTGATTGGGGCACCAAATTGATCACAAGATGATTTTTGAACCCCCCGGCCTCCACTGTCTGTATCTGAAACTGTAAAGTTTTAGGTTTCCTTTTTGAAACACGTCATTTTATACAAATGGTTTTAATTAAATCAATTAAGGTTTGATTACGTTGATTTGATGCAATACTTCGATCTTTTCTGGAAACATTGTTAGGTGGGGAACAAAATGAATTTTAATTAATTATACAATTAATGATAGAATCTTATTAATTTTCTCTTTTTAAAATCTTAATTAAATTTCTACAAATCAAATTGAGGCGATGTGTTTTTTCTTTGTTTGTTTTTTGCAAATATTAAATTCTATTTCTTATTAGATGATATTAATATACCAGTGTCTCGAATGGTTTGGAAGAACATTCACAAATCATAGATAATACAAACTAGACATTAAGTCAGGTATCACTTAAATGAAAATAGTTCGATTGATAAGGTCTTACTTTGCTGACCCAGGGATCTCAAACTAATGGTGTGCAAACAAATTTATCTATGGCACGAGGCAGAACAATTTTCGTGATTTATGATTTCCTAAAACGTCCCTGTTGCCTAGTCGGCTGGGGATGTAGAATACACCGACTGCACCTCTTCAGAGGGGTAAGACCTCCCAAACGAGTGCCCTAGTATGACGCTAAACAATCTGATGGTGAGGTTTCAGTGATGCTGGAGCTTTGGGAAATTCAGAGCATTCCTTCAAGCCCACTCTAGCCCGGAGTGGTAGCACCTGATAGGGCCCTGTCTATAGGTTAAATAGAACTAACGGCATACTTATGCTACACTGAATTGTTTGAAATAGAACTGTTTTTGACAATTAAACTGTTTACTTCCATTTAAACTGCGTACTTATGCTAAATTGAATTGTTTGAATTAGAACTATTTGACTAAACTGAAGAGCTTGAAATAGAAATGCTTTTGACAATTAAACTGTTTACTTCCATTCAAACTGCGTACTTATGCTAAATTGAATTGTTTGAAATGGAACTGTCTTTGACATTGAAACTGTACTTACGTTAAACTGATTTTTTTGAATAAAACTATTTTGACATTTAACTGTGTAAAACAAAAACTATACTTATACTAAACTGAATTAGTTGAATTAGAACTGTTTGACTAAATTGGTTAGCTTGATATAGAAATGGTTTTGACAATTAACCTGTGTACTCATGGTAAACTAAATTATTTGAAATAGAACTGATTATTTGTATAAAAATGGATTTGGCATTAAATAACCTATACATGTTTATATGCCATAAAACCCAAACAACCAACCAACCAACCATTCTTCAATTCGTTTTGGCATTCTGTGTCACTTCTTCAAGACATAACGGTCTTGTAAGTTTGAGACCCCGGCTCAACAGGGAGTGTATCCTTTACTATCTTTCCAATGTGCTTTGCTTCTCCTTGTCGCTGAAGTGTCGACCGCCCTGTCGGCTGGGGCTGTAGAATACGTTGTCCGCACATCTGCAGAGGAATTAGACCCCCCCACTACCTCAATGAGGGTGTTGGCTGTGGGTGGTCACCCGTGATTTTTAATGACGGGATCCTGGGTGGTGAGCAGTACTTGGCCCGGCAACCGAGTGGTCATGTTACTTGCAACACATCACTTTGGTCCTTACTTGGTTAGACGGGCGGTCGAACAGGCATGATCCGATTAATCAGCTGGCCGAATCAAGCCCGAGTACCTATATGTTTTATCCCGGCTATATTTTTCAATTTGTACTTTCAGCAAGCCCTCAACCCTTATCTTTTAGGTGGTAGAAGATGACGGCTGAGGGTCAATTGAGTTGAGAGAATAGAAATTTGACCACTGCTGAAAACCTAAAATTGGCAATGACCCGAAAACCTTCTCCCAGCACGAGTATATTGGTCGTGTATACCCGTCTCAACCAAGGCGAATTGGTTTCCCCCTTGATACATTCCTAACACGAATTGGACTCCTGGGTGGGTGGTGGAGCACTGGAGCTACGAAAAATAAATATAACTTATGGTGTCTTCTAATAAAAAAATGAAATCTATCCAAATCTGACAGGGAGAATGAGGCAGTAGACTTCCCCTGATTCATTGTCAATGAATATTTGGAGGATGTCTGCCTGGCTAAATTCTTCTCTTTCTTAATAGAAAAGGTTATCGGAAGAAAAGCAACCCCCAAACCGTAAAGAAAACACAAAACGGAAACTTGCTTCTCGAGATGGATAGCCGGAGACCGGCCGAAAACATCCTCAAGATGAAAAGCTTTCACACAACCAAATGTAAAGCATGTCCCCACGAAAGACTGAACATATTTAAAGGGGTTATCAGAAGTAGGGAGTTAACCTTGGCTACAGCAGAGAAAATGATAGCAACGCTGGTAAAACAGAGAATAACAAACATCAAAAGAATCTCCATTAGAAAAGGCGAAGAACAAATCCAGACATTCACCTTCATCCTGACATTTAATCAGCCCATACTCCCAAGGAGGTGAAATTAAATGTTGAAAACTATGTCCCAGCACCTCTGAGATGCTTTAAATGCCAAAAATATAGATACCACAGGGAAGATTGAAGAAGACGATTGACATGTGCAAAGTGCGGTGACAAGGACCTGAACCACACGAAGGAAGATTGCTTAAAATAAATTAGATGTTCAAACTGCCGACGAGACCATCCGGCTTACCCAAGGTCTTGTGACCTCTATGAAAAAGAAAAGGAAATACTTGAAATAAAATAGAATGAAAGTGTCGTTGCGGAAACAAGGAAAATAGTAGGGTCCTACATGGGGGAACCCACGTATGCCTCTGTGACATGAAGGGCGGGTCCAATCAATCAAGACCACAAATAGAGAGCTCTGGTGGAGAAACTGATCCCGTTGGAACCGAATGTTTGGCCAAAGTTTCAGGAGCACTTTAAAAACTACATTCGGCTGAATTTCAGCTAGCACAAACTCAATAACTACAAGTTACATATAAGTAAAGTAAAGTAAAGTTGTATCCCTTTAGTCGAGGGCGACCAGAAGGCTCCCTTTTCAATAGCTACTACACCGAGGTGTAGGGGAGGGTGTTACTCCTTTCCCAGGATTGCTTCGCTTTACCCTTGATACGTACCTTATAATGCTGAGTGTTAAGCAAGGAGGTATCAAGTACCATTCTTAAAGTCTTTGGTGTGACGCGACCTAAGATTGAACCCAGGTCTCCCGGACCATTGGCGAAGACTCTACCCACTAGGCCAAATAAATCCAATGAAGTACTTCAAGCAAAAACACATAGAATCTACCACTCAAACACGAACCATTCTTCTTAAAAGTGGAAAATATCCTCCAACAAAACAGCTCTTGCATAAGTTTCCAGTCCGTCCACGAAAAAAACATCAAAGATAGACTAAAACATCTTTTCTCCCAAAAAGCCGGAAAAACTTTAAAAAAAAGAAGGTCCAACTGGCCAAGCTAGAAAAATACATATGAACACCAACTTGAACAATGGCATACCAGGAAATGCATTCAAACTACATGTAGCCAAATTCGATGTACTCCCCTCAACATCGTGAACAGGTTCACCTATAAGAATGAATAAACTGTGCAATGCTCACGGGATCGACAAAATCCCTATAAAATCCTAAAGTACAGGGTGGAACGATAAAATCGTCGCCTTAGAAAAGACGATATGATTCCATTTCTGTTTAATGAAATCCCGTTTTCTTTTTTTTTTTTTTTTTTTTTTTTTGCAGACCATCTACTAGTTGGCCAGTTGTGTACAAATCCCAAGAGCGGTAGGAGCCTTCTATCATGTCTGATGGTGACACAATGTTCAACGAGCGAGATTGGAGATGCGCCACTGTACAACTTATGCACTCTACCGATCCAAGTTATGACAACAGGACCATTGCCGGCACCCTCAAAATGCAAATCTGGATTGCCACGAGTAACAGGAACGTGCCCTGGGTGACGAAAACAAAGTTTCCGGCTACGGTTATGGTGTTTGGTGTGGTTTCAAGTGAGGGCCACGTCATGCTACCTCACATCTTCGAAGTCGGCTTGAAAGTCAACACCAAAGTGTACCTGGATGTGCTGAAGAGTGTGGTGATCCCCTGGTGCAATCAGGTCGCCGATGGCAGACCCTGAGAGTGGCAGCAGGACTCGGCGCCGGCCCACAAGTCCAATGAGACCCATGCTTGGATTTAGAAGGAGTGCTACGACTTTATAACCTTCTCTCACTGGCCCCCCTCCTCCCCGACCTGAACCCGCTTTCTACTTCGTTTGGTCATACGTCGAGAACATCATTAACATGACCTCCCACAACACCAAAGTCAGCCCGATCACCGCCATCCGCCGAGCATTCGACGAGCTCCCGCCGGCGCTTGTGGAAAAGGTATGCTCCCAGTTCCGGATCCGTATCGAGGCGAGGATTGAGGCTGAAGGCGGCTACATTGAATAGATGTCAGCTCTACTACATAATCAAGTTAGCTGAATTGATTTTTTCAATAAAAGTTTTAAAATAAAGCTGTAGTGTTGTTTTCTTTAGGACAACAATTTTATCGTTACACCCTGTATAGAACGTATAGATAGTGACACTGACCGCATAGTTGCCAACGTCAATCTAAAAGATATAATAAATAGCTGCAATACCTCAAACCATTCAACTGTGCGCAAATGGATTCTTTTTTTTTAGAACGTTACTTACAAAGCATCCGCTTAAAATGTAAAAATGAAATTACCAACTGATTAATCTCTTATATATCATGTATACCTATTTAAATCGTTATTGTTACGTAGCAATATTCGAACCCATTTAACTGTGTGCAAACAAAGGATTAATAGTCAATAGAATGATTCGTGTTTTATAGTAATACAGGATATCATTTAGCTGTGAGGAAAACTGAATTCGGGCTTGTTTAAATTATTATTAGCAAAATGCAAGCGAATCATTTGTATACTGTGATTACTCCTACTGGAGATCGAACCAGCGTCCAAAAGTCTAACACTGAGTTACAGGTCCACATCACACATAAATGAAGCCAAATTATGTGCGATGATGACTAGTAGTCAGCGGTAGAGTTTCTGCTCTGTGGTTTCTGGTTCGATGTCCAGTGGGAGAGATCATGGTATACACTGCTGATGAGACCTAATAAGGTCTAAACAGCAGTCCAGTGTTTCGTATGTCACACGCCGGTGTTTGCCGGATTTTCTGGTCTTGGTAATTCAATCTATAATATAATTCCTCAACTTGAAAAATGAAACGCAGTTTCTTCCAGGCAGCGGTCGTATCGATACTGCTGTATGGATGCACTACTTGGACGCTAACTAAACGGCTGGAGAAGAAGCTAGACGGTAATTACACAAGAATGTTGCGAGCAATATTGAATAAGTCCTAGCGGCAACACCCCACAAAGCACAAACTATACGGCTACGTGCCCCCCATCACGAAAACTATCTAAGTTCGACGAACCAGACATGCAGGACACTGCTGGAGAAGCAGGGACGAGCTCATAAGTGATGTACTCCTGTGGACCCCAACATATGGCCGAGCAAAAGCAGGACGACCAGCTCGATCATACATACAGCAGCTATGGGAGGATACGGGATGTAGCCCTGAAGACCTGCTGGAGGCGATGAACGATAGGGAGAAGTAGCGAGAGAGGGTCAGGGATATCCGTGTTAGCGGCACGACATGATGATGATGATAATGATAATGACATATATATGAAGAGGATTTGACATTAAATAACAGATAAAATTTGATATGTTATAAAAGCAAACCAACGAACAATTCATTGATGAATCATCTAACTGAGTGCAAACAAATTGCTAATGTTAAATTGAATTCACTGCCTTGATAATTTCCACAAATGGACCACGGAGAATGATTAAAATTTTCAAAAGAAAAAACGAAATGCATCCACTTCTGCAACCAACGTAAGCTCCACCTATATCCAGTACTGAAAATTGACCACACCGAAATACTAAAAGTTGAACACTACAAATATCTAGGAATCATTTTTGACCGCAAACTCTCCTTCATTCCACATATCAAATATTTGAGAACAAAATGCAACAAAACCATACAATTACTTAGAACTATAGCACACACTAACTGAGGAGGAAGCAAAGAAACATTATTAAAATTATATTACTCATTAATCAGATCAAGACTCGATTATGGCTGCTTTATATATGGGGCAGCCAGAAAGACATACTTGAAAGAACTAAACACTATACACAACAAGGACTTAGACTAGCCCTTGGAGCATATAGCACTTCTCTTATTGAAAGCCTATACACAGAAGCAGGTGAACCACCTCTTACACTAAGACATGAAAAACTGGCTCTCCAATACTCTACAAAGCTGAAATATGGCCCAGTCAACCCAGCTTATGTCTGCACCTTCAACCCGAAATACCAGCAACATTTTGAAAGAAAAGAAAAAAACAATCAAACCTTTTGGCCTTCGGATGAAGTCGACCCTACAAGAATAAAAAATACCACTAATTAATATACATGAAAGCATTTTTCCACAAACACCAGCCTGGATCATTAAAACTCCCAAAGTGATTCTCGAGCTCAATGAACATTTCAAAACTAAAACCCACCCCAGCACTTATCAAGAGAAATTTTACAATATTCTCCAACACCACCCTGATCACCTCTATGTATTTACGGATGTATCCAAGGACAATGGTAGGGCAGCCTGCGCGGCTGTTTTGAACAAAACAGTTCTTAAGAATGCTCTTCCAAGGGAAAGCTCTATTTTCACAGCTGAAGCCCGTGCAATAGACATCATCTCGAAAAGTAAGCATAAGAAATTTATAATATTTTCAGACTCACTCTCTATCTTGCTATCATTAAGAAATAAGAAATTTCAGAACCCTCTCATCATCAAACTGTTGAGTAGATTAGATTCAATGTCAAATACAAAAGAAATAATTATATGCTGGACCTCAAGCCACATTGGAGTGAGAGGGAATGAAAGAGCAGACTCGGCGGCCAAATCGGCCTTAGATCTGACACCCGATAAATCCAGGATCCCATATACTGATCTGAAACCCACAATTAATAAATTCCTTCACATAAAACGGCAACAACAATGGAGCAATAACATCCACAATAAACTCTTCCAAATTAAGCCCACCTTAGGAGAGTGGAGACCAGCATCGAGAAAATCAAGAAGAGAACAAGTTGTTATATCCCGATTGCGAATTGGTCATACAAGGCTTACTCACTATTTCATTTTGAAACAGGAGCCACAATCACAGTGTTCAACCTGCCAGACAACTTGCACAGTTAAATACATTCTTATAGAATGCAGAACTTTCACTGTTATTAGAAAGCGATTTTTCTAAGTAAATGACTTGACCGATCTGTTCAAGAACGTCAAAATAGATGACCTTCTGTCCTTCTTGAGAGAGACAGAGTTGTACCAAATATGACAACTTAAAACTGGTTAATCTTGTACAAACAAATGTAATCCTGCAAATAGAAAATTTTACCTCTCTTAATATTCGTTTTGAAATCTTTGGTTGAATATGTATGTATATATAGACAGGATTTGGCGTTAAATGACCTTCAAAGGTTGATATGCCATAGAACCCATATAACCAAACCAAAGCTTAGAGTTCTACTGTCGTGCTTTGAATCATTTGACAGTGTGCAAACAAATGAGCTCTGGCTCGTTTAAATTGTTGTATACTCACAACCATAATCATATCATAATCATAATGATATCCCAATCCAACGGCACATGTACAAATTCAAATACAGGGAAATACACAACACATTAACAGGCGAACTCATTGTTGTTCAGATACAAACGTTTATTAACTTCTTGACTTCTGGGTTTGGTTCTTCGACACGAGGAGAGAGAGACACAATTCTTAAAAGTCTTTCGTATCATATTATGCTAACAAAACTCAAACGCTCGGCACATCTCGTGGAGTTTTAGATCTCCTTTCATTTTCGCAGGTCGGGACCCGAAAAACTTAACCATATGTCTCAACAAACCTCTCAACACCATAGTAGGAACTCCCTTCTAAAAGAACAGTAGTGGTACTATCTAAGCCATTGCTAGTGGTGGGGGATAAATGGGTTCATGCCTTTCCCATGCGTATTAATCTAAAAGGGAAAGTACTAGCGCTACTGGAGTTCGAACTCACTTACTACAATGCCGCAGTTCAGCACTTTAACATGAAGAATCCACCCCCACCGTGTTGAATAGCCACATGATAACCATAATCATATCATAATCATAATGATATCTCAATCCAACGGCACATGTACAAATTCAAATACAGGGAAATACACAACACATTAACAGGCGAACTCATTGTTGTTCAGATACAAACGTTTATTAACTTCTTGACTTCTGGGTTCGGTTCTTCGACACGAGGAGAGAGAGACACAATTCTTAAAAGTCTTTCGTATCATATTATGCTAACAAAACTCAAACGCTCGGCACATCTCGTGTAGTTTTAGATTTCCTTTCATCTTCACTGATTCGGACCCGTAATACTTAACCATATGCCTCAACGGTCGAAACCCAAACTTCTCAACACCATGGTCGGAACTCAACTGTCCGTCTACATGGCCCAAGTCGACTACCAACCCGACCGGTCCCCATTCGACAACCAACTGGATTGGTCCCCAGTAAACTACCAACTCGACTCGCCTACAGTCGATTACCCAACTGACGTCTTTTCAAAATTTCTAAATTCGCTTCCGGACATGACGTCATTCTCACTCTAGCCCCATTTCCTATCTGGGGTTTATTATGACAATTGTGATTGTCATATCCTCTGAATGCGAGCTTAAACTGTACCCATTGTCTGTGCACCTGAACTAAGAGCCGAATAGTTCAAAGCCCAACCAAACTGAATGATAATATATAATTAACGAAAAATGATTAATATAAAAATAATCATTCCGTAATTATATAACAAAAATATTATCTAAAAAGTATTCGAATAGAAATCTTAGCTTTAAAACATGTATAAACAGAATTTGGCATTGAATAACCTACAAAGTTTGATGTGGCATAAAACCAATCAACCAACCAACCGACCAAAAGCGTCGACCCGCGTGAGGTGTAATAAAAAATAGATTTGTGAAAATAAAAGATAAAACAAGTCAAAATTTTTGGTATTCATGATTCTCGAACAAACTGTTGTTATTTGTGTATAAGACGCGCCATTTTTCCAAATTTTCAACCCAAAACTTAGAGGTGCGTATAATACACGAGACCTATGAAATTATTTTTTGAGGTCACATCCTTTATTTCGGACGAGATGGTAAAAGTAAGTTATACCAGTAGTCCAAATAAATGCGTGACTGACTCGTCACAAATCTAATTACATATGTTATATAATAGCCGAGGGATTTCGGTTCATGCCTTTGAGTTTAGTTAGGCTGAGAACCTTTCGGCTCGGTGCATGGGTTAGTTGGGTGTAACATTGAGGCACGCGCGGGAGGATGGAGGTGTCACTCAGATGTCATAATAGTCCGAGGCGAAACGCGGTGACAGGGTGCGGGTGACGTCACGCACCGGAAGCACGCGGAGGTTTGTGTGAGAATCTGAAGAAAGTTAAGAGTTGGGTACTAGACACCAAACGAGAAGGATTGACTTTTGGAGCTCGCAGACGCGAGGTGAACTTGCGCCCTATGGGGGCCGCACGAGATGGGGTCCAAATGAATAAGACAGCATAGAAAATTGTGTCTCTCCTCCTTACGTTGAAACCTTTAACTCAAAGTTAATAAAAAGGTTTCGTACCTGAACAAGAGGTCGTTACGTGTTTTCGAATAGCGAGATTCCTATGTTCTATCGTTATGAACATTATATTTCTATTTCGCACATAGCGTGAATTGTGAATATGGTACACATAATTGTTTATATTAGACGCACAATATTTTCTGATTTTTTAGTCCAAAAGTTAGGTTTGTGTATTATACGCGAGAACTATATAATAAACTTTTTCCGGTCGTATGTCTCCCCATATTCGGGATAGGATCACCGAAAGTTCTGTCTATTGTCCAAACCCAAATGTTTTCCGGCATTACAGAATTAAACCCGATGGAATGTCCTGTATTTATAATTTTGTTTCTCCTAATATGAACTTATTTTTGCAGTAAACGTATTGCATTTTTATGTGGACATATTCATGTTTTTTTCTTTAAATACTGTGTAATTTTTATTTTAGACAAAATGGAAACTATATAGATTCTTATTCTTAATCAGTACAAGTCGATGAAAATAAAATACAGAGTTACTTGTAGCAATAGTTATCTGGCAAAGTCAATCAAAGCAGTACGATGAAACCAGAAATAAGCTTGAAAGAAAATTCGACGTAGCACGACCAGCAGATAAGAAGATACGTAAACAAGTGAATGCATTTTAATGAACAGGTTTTGGAGATGATGAAAGGAGAAGTAGTTGGTCACGTATCGCAGAAGAAAACGTGAGTTAAATCATCAATGAAAATCCACACACGCCTCTTAACGCAGCTGCATACGAGATCTATCAATCTATTTATTTCAATCTGTTCATATCTGTTTATTACTGTGGGGAGTCATTCCCCGTGGCATAGTTGCTAACGTACTGGACTACGACATCATAGTGAGTGGGTTCGAAATCCAGTCGCGCTATTACGTTCACGTGTAGACAAATATCTTAAAGAAAGGTAAAAAATTTTAAATTCTCTGCTCCTCAGATACGGGAGAAATAATAACACTATTCTTTTTTTCTAAAAGGATGGCTTTGGCATTGAATATTCCACGAAGGTTGATATGCTATTAAAAAAACTGATTAAATTTGTGGATTTTGGCAAATTAAGTTAACTGTTGTTTACCTACCGGACTTGCTGATAAAGCGCAATTTATTGCATTTAACATCCCAGATAAGACTTAACACTTACCATCCGTTTCTCTTTTCCACTCGCTAGTCGGTTGTTTGGTTAGTTAGTTTTTCATGGCATATCAACTATTGTAGGTTATTTAATGCCAAATCCCCTTTATACATATATACGTGGTGCCTTCAATAAGTTTCCACACTTTTTTGTACAGGTATTTAAAATTGTCGTAGTATGCTATTGCTATACAATGACTGACCAATTTTTATGAGTTTAGGTTCAAATGAACAGCTACAGCAGTAATTAGAATACACCCTACTAAAGCCTGATTGTCATAGCTGGTGAATTTCAAAAATGCAATCTGGACGTGATGAAGAACGATATGCAATTAAAATTCTGTTTTAAACTTGGAAAAAATGCTGGCACAGAAATGTATGGAATGCTTGACACTTTTATTGATTGTACACACATGAAACTATAGTCCCCTTCGAAGTAATCTCTTCTGGCTGCAATGCACTTGTTGTACCGTTCCAACAACTTCTGGAAGGCCCCATGGAAGTCCTCTTGTGTGAGTGTGTCAATGACCTTCGTCACAGCCTCTTTCATCTCCTCAATTGTCTCGTAACGACAGCTTAGGGAATAATCAAAAGTCACAGGGAGCAAGGTCTGGACTACAGGGAGGCTTAGGAACTCATCTTGGTCAAATAGTCTGTGACAAGGATAGAGTTGTAGACTGGTGCATTGTCCTGCTGGAAATGTCACTGAGCCGATTTCAAGAGTGCTAGCCTCTTCCGAGAGAATCTCTTCTTGAACTCCCTTAAAACCTCAACATAGAAACCCTATCCCTAACCCTAACTCTTGGGCCAATCAACTCTGGTGTATTGACTTCCTTACTCCTCGCACGCTTCTCATCATCCCTCGCAGATTCCCTGCCTTCCTTGAATCTCTTATGCCACTCAAAAACTCATGCTCGATTCAAGTTGGTCGAAAAGCAGTCTGAAGCATTCCATACGTTTCTGTGGCATTTCTTCCAAGTTTAAAACACAATTTTATTGCATATCGTTCTTCTAAAGTGTCAGATTGCATTTTTGAAATTCACCAGCTGTGGCAATCAGGCTTTAGTAGGGTGTATTCCAATTGCTGCTGTAGCTGTTCATTTGAACCTGAAATTATAGAAATTAGTCGGTCATCTCATAAGATGTATAGCAATAACGTACTGAATTTTCAAGAGTCTATGACAGTTTTGAATAGCCATACGAAAAAAGTCTGGAAAACTATTGAATGCCCCACTTATATCAAGAAATTATTTGTAACTCATATAGTATATACATTTTAAAAAAAAACCCTGAACGCAAAGTTGAATTTGATTTGGTTTGGTTTTATGGCATATCAACTGCTGTAGGTTATATCATGCCAAATTCTCCTTATAAATATATATTAGATATATATTATTTGATTTGGTTTGGTTTTATGGCATATCAACTGCTGTAGGTTATAACATGCCAAATTCTCCTTATAAATATATATTAGATATATATCATTTGATTTGGTTTGGTTTTATGGCATATCAACCATTGTAGGTGAGTTAATGCCAAATTCAGTCTAAACATATACACAGTTCTATTTCAAACAATTCAGTATAACATAGGTACACGGTTTAAAGGTAAAAACAGTTCTATTTCAAACAATTCATTTTAGCATAAGTACACAGTTTAGTTTATTTAACCCATAGATAGGACTCTATCTGGTGTTCCCACTCCAGTTTTGACATGGTAGCGATGGCAACAAACAGGTACTCTTCATTCCTCAAAGCTCCATCATGTAGTGTCGCCATCAGATTGTTTAGTCTCATATGCAGGTCACTCGTTGGGGAAGGCTTACTCCTCTGTAGAGATGCAGTCAATGTATTTTGCAGCCCCTTCCGACTGGACCAACACAGTGAAATGGTTAAGTATTGCTATGTAACAATAACTATGTAACATCAGTCATCATCTGTTTGCACACAGTGAAGTGGTTTCAAACATTGCTATTTAACATTAATTATTATTCTATTCAACATTAATCATTTGTTTGCACAAGTTAGATAGTTCCAGATTCCGCTGTGTATCTCTAACAATTCAATTAAACATCAGTCATTTGTTTACACTTAATTAAATAATCTGTTTTATTTCTGAGAGTTCAATTTAGCATAATGTAATATAATAGCTGAGGGATTTCGGTTCATGTCTTTGGGTTTAGTTAGGCTGAGAACCTTTCGGCTCAGCACATGGGTTGGTTAGGTGCAACCTTGATGCAGGTGGTAACGCGTGCGCGCGCACAGAGCGGACATGTTACTCAGAGATGTCACAATAGCCTGAGATGATGAAACGGGTGACAAAGTGCGCGGAGAAAGTGCGCGGAGGAAGTGCGCGGAGGATTTGGGGGATTTCGAGGGAAGTGAAAGAGTTGAAACTAGACGCCGAACGAGGAGGCGAGACGAATTTGCGCGCCATAGGTACCGCACGATATAGGGGCCAGATGAAGAAGCCAGCATAAAAAGATTGTGTCTCTCTCCTTATGTCGAAACCTTTAACTCAAAAATAATAAAAGGTTTTCGTACCTGAACAAAGAAGTCGTTACGTGTTTTCGAATTTCGAGATTCCTGTGTTCTACGTTATGTATATATGTTACCAACATTCGATGTCAATTTCACCCATTTCGCACATGGCCGTATCTGGCTATGTAACAATAAGTCATTTGTTTGACCTCGGTTTAAATGTCAAACAGTTCTATTTGACCCATAGGTAGGACCCTATCAGATGCTACCACCCCGGGCCTGAGTGAACCTGGGATTGATAGCATTCCCTAAATCTCCAACACTACTGGATCCTCAGCATCAGATTTTTTTAATGTCATATCCAGGACACTCGTTGGGCATGTTAACCCTCTGCAGAGATGCAGTCGGTTTATTCTACATTTTTGGTTTGGTTGGGTTTTATGGCACATCAACCATTGTAGGTTATTAATGCGAATTCCATTTTATATATAAACAGTTCTATTTCAAACAATTCGGTTTAGCATTAGAACACAGATTCAATGTCAAAAGCATTTCTATTTCAAACAAATCAGTTAAGTATAAGTAGACAGTTTAGTTCTATATAACCCATAGATAGGAGTCAATCAGGTGCTCCCACTCCAGGGTTTACCTGGGAGCGATTGCAATGAAAGGATACTCCATATTCCCCAAAGCTCCAGCATTACTGGAACCTCATCATCAGTTTTTTTCGTGTCATATTTAAGATTCTCGTCGTTTTGGGGTTTACCCTTTTCCTGAGATGCAGTTGGTATATTCTACAGCCCCAGCCGACTGAGCTGTTCAGTCACTGTTTTTTTTAATAACTTGTCTACTTGCACCCTGTGAATACTTCCCTTTAGCACCCATTTACAATGTGGCAATATTTAAAGATAGCTTCCACGTGGCGTAGTGGTTAACGTGTAAGTGAGTTAAAACACTAGTCACTCTTATTCTCCCTTTCAGAATGAATCCCTTGGGAATTGTATGCAAACCTTTATCCCATCCACCAGCTCAGTAAACAGGCTACATTTCCACACTAGAGGGAACCTCTCTGAAACTGGTGGACAAATTCACCTACCTAGGAAGTAATTTACAAAGCTCTTTGCTTCGATGTGGCACAAGGCCGAATGAATGGGGCGCCTAATGAGACTCGAACTCACTCGTGTAGGTTTGCTAGTCTAGCTTGCTAACCGTTACACCACCAGAGGTGCCCAGGAAGCAGTGTCTCATCAACCGAAAAAGACATCGACACGCGGCTAACGAAGGCATGGACAGCTATCGATAAGCTATCGATCATATGGAAATCAGACCTAACCGATAAAATGAAACGCAGTTTCTTCCAGGCAGCGGTTGTATCGATACTGCTATATGGATGCACTACTTCGACGCTAGCAAAACGGCTGGAGAAAAAGCTAGACGGCAATTACACAAGAATGTTGCGAACAATATTGAACAAGTCCTGACGGCAACACCCCACAAGGCACCAACTACACGGCCACCTGCCTCCCATCACGAAAACTATCCAAGTTAAACGAACCAGACATGCAGGACACTGCTGGAGAAGCAGAGACGAGCTCATAAGTGATGTACTCCTGTGGACCCCAACCGATGGCCGAGCAAAAGCAGGACGACCAGATCGAACATACATACAGCAGCTATGTGAGGATACGGGATGTAGCCCTGAAGACCTGCCAGAGTCGCTGAATGATAGGGAGAAGTGGCGAGAGGGGGTCAGGGATATCCGCGCTTGTGGCACGACATGATAATGATGATGATGATTATTATTCTCCCACAAGGATGTCTTTAGCTTTAAATAACCCACAAAGTTTGATATGCTTTAAAAAAAAGAAACTTAACCAAACGAACGGTATTTGAAAAATCGAAACATTCTGATTTTTACAATTTGAAATCTCAACTACAAGAAAGTATCAAATCAAATCCTCCGACAGGAGGCAGTAACCGACGCAAGGTCAAGTTTAGAGCAGAGTACAGCTGGTTTGATTTCCGTAATCTTTATTCTTGCTAAACAAAGACTACCCTGCTATATAACGATATCTGGAGGAAATAGATAAATTCATGCCTTTATCTAGAGCATTAGCGTGAACAAAAACCCAAACAGCTACATCCAAGTTTTAATTTCCTACGATGGTACTCGTTACACTATAGCCGCCTCTCAGCTATAAGTATACTTATCCATAGAGTATCACTTGTCAATAACTGACCTTGGTACGCTTCTCTTCCGGCTCATAAACCACATTTACAAAACCGGTTACACGCAGCATTACAACACAATGTATAAAATTTCATAAAGATCGACTAATTAAACATTCATTATCACTGTGGGAACACATCTCCCTTCATAACGAAATGCTCAGCGAAATGTCTTCGAATGAAATATAGTAATCCTTTGCACGTTTTATCAACCTGTCAGCATTTAACATCGGCAAATACTTGTCTGGGATTTCACTCGTAGCTCTAATTAAGTTATGCAGCTTTCAATTCCTTTGTTTAATGGTATATCAACTTTCATAGGTCATTTATTGCCAGAGCCATCCATGTACGTAAAAGAACAATAGTCTAACTATTTAAACCATAATTAAGATATATATATATATATATATATATATATATATATATATATATATATCATCATGTAATGCCACTAGCACAGATATCCCTGACCCTCTCTCACCACTTTTCCCTATCGTTCATCGCCTCTGACAGGTCTTCAGGGCTACATTCCGTATCCTCACATAGCTGCTGAATGTATGTTCGTGCTGGTCGTCCTGCTTTTGCCCGGCCATATGTTGGAGTCCATAAGAGTACATCACATATGAGATCGTCCCTGCTTCTCCAACAGTGTCCTGCATGTCTAGTTCGTCTAACGAGAACTATCCAAGTTAGACGAACCAGATATATATATATATATATATATATATATATACTCCCCTACCCCTGTAGGGCTGAGTTCTCTGGCGAATGAAGTAATCGTGTTGCCATTAGCGTTTATTGCAAGTCTCTTCATATATGAATTGAGGTCTCGGTAGCCGTTAAACGGATGTATATAAACAATAGTAACTGTGATTCATAACCGTTTAAAATTTACTTCGCTGCTACTGGCTCCTCGTGGCTGAAGGGCTAGAGGCTTGGATAGGCGTTTGAGTCAACCCAGTTTCGATCCCAGCTATGGGAAGCTAATTTGTCTAGCCACACTGATGAGTTCTGATAGAACGAGATAGATCTGTCTCTGGATGAGTATATATATATATATATATACGCGGATCATTGAGTACCTTTTCCAATGGTATTAATCCTAAATTCGAATTCGAACTCATGGTTTTGGATTGCGTACTCACATCGAAGCCGCAATCCAAAACCTTCGTCATTATGCTACGGGGTCGAACCCAGTCGGCTTGAGGAAGAATACCCCGACTGCAAGGAGATAAGACCCACTCCGTTCCAAAGGAAAAGTAGAAACTACATTTTAGGATTTTTTGGCATCAAAACCTTTTGAGTTTTTATAGTACAGGAATCAATAACCGGGTTAATTAACGAGAGGAATGCATAGATGTTCAGGGATCATATTTTTACTGATTAAAACATTGTTTACATTCTTTAACTCAAGATTAAAAGATTTTAAATAGATATTATCAGACTGAGATAGATAGATAGATAGATAAGAACAAGCAGATAGATAGATAGATAGAAAGCAATAGACTTAAAGAGAGAGAGAGAGAGAGAGAGAAAGAGAGATGAATAAATAGAGAGAGAGATTGATGGACACAGACAAAAAAAACTACTGACATAAATTGAAACAGACAGAAAGAAAGATGCATAAAGAGAGACGTGGTGGGGAAGAGAGACGCTCTGATAGATAGATAGATAGATAGATAGCAACAGACTGAGAAAGAGAGATGAATAGTGAGAGAAAAAGAGATAGACAGAGAGAAGCTGACAGAAATAAGCAACCAGATAAATTGAGACGGGCAAAAGGGAGATACATACATATATAAAAAGAGAGAGAGAGAGAGAGAGAGAGAGAGAGAGAGAGATTGATGGACACAGATAGATAGACAAAAAATGCTTAGCAACATGTTGCCAGGATAATACTGCAGAAGCTCACTGACCGGCAATATAAGTCTCTTTCACATTCACTATATTATTCTGATCTCTTAACCACCAACAACCATTTTTTTTTTCAAATATCGAGACACTTTTTATGCAGGGATCATATTTTGACTGATTAAAATAATTTAAATTCATTAATTCAGAAATAAAAGTTATTCTAAAATTAGACATTATCTTCCAAGTAATTTGATATTTATAATTAAGCAATATTGACGATATCCCTTTTAGTTAGACTATAATTTCTTTAGATATTTGGTTTGAACAAAATTCTATTTTCTCGTTGGATGGCATAGGGAGTGTTCAGTTTTAAATGCATTCAAAAATATTGCCTCCCGTTCCTCATTCACTGCTGAATTCAGAACTTTCAAAGTCTGTAAACACGCAGTCCCATGAACCGTTGCACTACCGACACAGATAATTTTTTAAATAACGGTGATGGCTTTCGTAAAATCAAACACACTTACTGGATAAACTGATAACTAAAGAATGGTACCATAGATTCTCCCGAACAACATTCAAAAGGTTTTGAATATAGAATTTTTCCTTTCTCTAGACTGGTTACCCTACCATGGTTAGAAAGTCCCGTTTGCCTTACTATTCTGCCCATTGCTAGGTATATATATATATATATATATATATACGTGGTGCCTTCAATAAGTTTCCAGACTATTTTGTACAGGCATTTAGAATTGTCGTAGACTCTTGAAAATTCACTATGTTATTGCTATACATCTTATGAGATGACTGACCAATTTTTATGATTTCAGGTTCAAATGAACAGCTACAGCAGCAATTGGAATACATCCTACTAAAAGCCTGATTGTCACAGCTGGTGAATTTCAAAAATGCAATCTGCACGTGAGGACAATTTAGAAGAACGATATGCAATAAAATTCTTTTTCAAACTTGGAAAAATGCCACAGAAACATATGGAATGCTTCAGACTGCTTTAGGAGCATCTTGCATGACTCGAGCATGAGTTTTTGAGTGGCATAAGAGATTCAAGGAAGGCGGGGAGTCTGTGAAAGATGATGAGAGGTGTGGGGGGAGTAAGGAAGTCAATATACCACAATTGATTGGCCAAAGGGTTAGGGTTAGGATTACTATGTTAAGGTTTTAAGGGAGTTCAAGAAGAGATTCCAAGGGAAGAGGCCAGCACTCTTCAAATCGGGTCAGTGGCATTTCCAGCAGGACAATGCACCAGTCCACAACTCCATCCTTGTCACAGACTATTTGACCAAGATGGGCATCAAGATAGTTCCTCACCCTCCCAATAGTCCAGACGTTGCTCCCTGTGACTTTTGGTTATTCCCTAAGCCCAGAGGCTGTCGTTATGAAACAATTGAGGAGATGAAAGAGGCTGTGACGAAAGACATTGACACGGTAACACAAGAGGACTTGAATAGGGCCTTCCAGAAGTTGCAGCCGGAGAAGATTACTTCGAAGGGGACTATAGTTTCATGTGTGTACTATCAATAGAAGTGCCCATACAAAAAAAATCTGGAAACTTATTTAATGATCCTCGTATATATATATATATATATATATATATATATACGAGGATCATCAAATAAGTTTCCAGATATGAATCACAATTACTATTACTCCCCTACCCCCGTGGGGTTGAATTCTCTGGCGAAGATGTAATCGTGTTGCCATTAGCGTCTATTGCAAGCCTCTTCGTAGATGAATTGGGGTCTCGGCAACCGTTGAACGGATGTACGTAAACAATAGTAATTGTGATTCATAACCGTTTAAAATTTACTTTGCAGCTAATATCTCCCCGTGGCTGAATGGTTAGAAGCTTTGTCTTGGGGTTTGAGTCAACCGGGTTTCGATCCCAGCTACGGGAAGATACTGTCTAGCCACACTGATGAGTTCTGATAGAACGAAACCGATCTGATATATATATATATATATATATATCGAGAGAGATAAAGAGAGAAAGAGAGAGATGTGCAATGGGTCAATTGACGTCTAAATCACGCAAAAATGAAAATAACACTGGTATCTCATTTTATTAGATATATATGCCGAATTTACCAGAATAATAAAATTTGATATACAATAGTTTGAATTTATTCAAAGAATTTATACAAGAAAATCATTATTGAGCAGGGTGTCCTCGTGGTGTAATGGTTAAAGCGATGGACTGCGGAATCGTAGTACGTGAGTTCGTACTCCAGTCGCGCTATTACGTTCACTTTCGGGCAAATACTCTTGGGAAAGGTATGAACCCCCTTATCCTCCCAGCTATGGGTTAAATAGTACCACTACTGTTCTTCTAGGAGAATGGCTTTGGCATTAAATAACCTAAAAAGAGTTGATATGCCATTAAACAAAGAAACCAAACCAAACAATTATTGACTATAGTAATACATTTAGAAAAACAATGAACGCTCTTATTCCCTCTGCGTGAATATATATATGCGCACTCAAGCACACACAGGGTGTTCATAAAATTCTGTTGCAATTTTAAAATTTAATATCTCAAGTTGAACAAAAGATTGAATCTCACGAAAATAATTATGAATTTTTTTTTTAAATTCCTCTTAATTAAAAAAAAATAATGAAAAAATGTTCAAGTAATTCATTACAATATAAACGCATTATTTATTGAATATATTCAGAGAGTTCCAGAATCATTTTGAAAAGTCTTGGAACCATAATGTCGATGATGTTGAAGTGTTATTATAAAAAAAGTTTTGTATAGCCATGAACAATTATACATACATATATGCAGATGCATGCAAAATCATAACGACGACAAAATAAAGACGAGCGACACAGTTCTTTAGAAAAATATACTTCTCACTTAATTAAAAGGGTTGTGCGTGAGAGGGAGTTGGAGACCGAACAGAACGGCAGCATATTGACCCCCACTCTTCTGGTCATAATAGCGTTTCTTTCCCGTTCTCCTGGGCTGCTCAACTGGGGGCCTGTTCCTCATTCAAGCATCTTCTAACTGCAACTGCTCACTCGGGGGCCTGAGGGCCCACTCTGCTGGGTGCTGGCTTTCTCTACCGCATCTTGTCTCCAACTGATTGAACTTCCAGTGTACCGAGTTATATAATAGTTCGACGTCCACTCTTCTTCCTGCGAGCGTCACAATCGCACTCATTCAACCCGTCCACGGTCAAGGTCATATTCTAATATTCCTCGACCGGATGCACCTGTTATTTACACAGGTGCATTTCCTATTTTGACAGCTTGGCCGGGTCGGAGGTCAATATACAACACAAGTCTTTCAGACGGTCTCCTTGTTTAAATGGTAAATGCTGCCGTTATCTTCATCTTCAGTTCATTTTTAGTGTTTCATGTAGTTTTGGTGCTCAACCGCACCTCATACATGATAATCAAGGGGATCCCAATGTGTGGCGTTAGGCGGTCAGATGTTGGGGTAATGTGGTCTGAGAAATTTTTTCATATCCAACACTTGGTTTTCCTGTTTGTGTGATATAATGAAGAGGATTTTTGCCAAGGATACGATTTTCAACAGCCACCCTCTCGATCCAAGCCAGATTGACACATAAACATTCTAAAATCTTCCTATCGGCGCTTCCAGCGTGAATACCAAACAGTGCAGCATGCACATTATAAATTTCTGAAGGAGTGAATTGCGTCATGGTCCTGCTACGGGCACAGTCCAAGAAAGACAGATTTGAGGCCGTAAGGCCCCTGGCTTCGGTTGGATCACCTTCGTGTAAATCAACTGCATTATAGACCAGCAGGGCTCGAGTCTCGGCCCGTGCCCAACTTTCCCCTTCCCTAAACCCCCACTATAATTGATTTTTAGGTCATTAACTTTGTGTTAAGTCCTGTCTGTTGGGAGGCAGTGACAAATATAATGGTCCTGCTGTCCTCACAAACAGTGCCCAGCTGACTGCACAGTACATAAAACATGAAAAATAAAATGCGCAAAATTAATAATGAATGACCACATTTTATCCACTGTATCCTATATATATATATATATATTGAGTTTATCTAGTTTCTTTCTGATATGGTGTACTTCAATAATCTGTAATTTTTATTGAACTAAATTTGAAAATAAACGCTACAACAACACTGTCACCGGCGTAATGCAAAGCTCTTCTAACAAACTGAGCACTCTGGTATCCGCTAGCGCAAAATGTAAACAAACGAAAGCTAATACATAATGCGTTATAATTCACCTAAATGGCTGACCGGTTAGATACTTAGCCTAGCGTAAAGTTAGGCAGGTTTCGATCCCAAATTGAAGCGTCCTGCGTATCTAACCACACTGAAGAGTTATGATACAACGAAATAGTCTGTCTGTGGATGACAATATATATATATATATAATTTTTTGTTGTAGGTCCAAAGCGAGAAAGAAATATTCTAAAATGGGTCGGTCCACAAAGAGATTTGTATCTTTTTAGGATTTATTTATTTCGTTCTTACATACGTGTATGCTTCTAGCTTGTTGCTTTTGTCAGTGAACATATATGGCATGAGGCCTTGTAAATGGGCTGCTCAATGAGACTTGAACTCACTTGAGTTTGCAATTTGAATGGTTTTCAGTTGGTTATGGGTTTATAGACAGGTTACTCCTCTCTTAGGGTATGTTTACCTTAACCTTATTTCTTTGATATTTGATATGTTTTTGTCGTTGTGTGTGTGTGTGTGTTGGAGTGGTTTCGGATTTTGCTTAAAGTTATGTTTTCTCTGTGTGTGTGTGTGTGTGTGTGTGTGGGTGTGTGTGTGTGTACGCGCGCGAGAGCGAGTCTGCTTCTTCAGATTTAGTGTGTAAGTGTATGTGTGTGCGAGTGTGGTTTGAAATTCACAGGTAATTATTTTTTACTAATATTTTTTTTTTATGTATATATATATATATATATATATATATCTTTACCAACCCCTCCGCTTGTGCAGAATATGACACAAGGTCAATTTTTAAGCAGAGTTTAACAGGTTTGAATTCAGAGTTTTCCTTCTCCTAGACTAGTTGCCTCACCAAGGCTGAAGAACTTAGTCTGCCCTACTATTTACTCATAGCTGGAGGGAGAATAATTAGATCCATACCTTTCCCAAGGGTATTAGTGCTATGTGAAAAATGCAATCAGTCTCGTCAAGGATTTGAACTCGTGTCGCCGTGTTCATTTCCTACGACGATAACCATTACACCACGGGTGTATATATATATATACATATATATACATATATATGTGTGTGTGTGTGTGTGTGTATATATATATACATATATGTTTGCATCCACTTGTGTATGTGTATGATTCATGTTTTATTCATCTTTGGCTTAAATTTATTTATAATTTTTTTTCCTTTATTTGAAGTAGTGAGTAGTCGTTAGTTTGATATATGGGCATTATTTTAAATTCACCTTGACAACATGCGTTTTGATACATCTAATTTTCTATTTCCGGTTATTTTTAATATTGCTCTTTTGAAGTGATATTCTTGTATTAAGAGCCTGTATTGATCCTATGTATATTTCTTTGAACTAGCTACATTCGATTATGTAGACTACGTTTTTTGAGTCGCAGCTTGAGTCTTTTTTTATTTTGAATTTTCTTTCCGGGTTTTTAAAGGTAATGGGTTTTCCTTCTATAATTATACATCCCATATTTTACATCGTTTATTTTTGCATTTGGTAACCCTGTGTGCTGTGTTTTCTCCGAATGTAGAAGAGGTGACTAATTTTAAAGATTTTTGGGTTGTCTTTGGCTTTTAATGATTTTTGTTGTGTCTAGTATTTCTTTGATTTTGTCATTGTTTTGAAGTTCTTCTAGATATTTTAAAACTTCTGTGTATAGTTCTGGGTTGTTTTTGTTGTAGGTTGCGATGTATGGCAGGGATTTCTCGTTGTTATGCTTTTTCGGGTTCGATAATTCTTTTGTGGTATTTCTTTCTGCTAATTTGAACCCCTTATTTATTAGTATTGTTGGATATCCTCTCTGGTGTAGGATTGTTTGTAGGTCTTTAAGGTCGTGTTTTTAAAATTTTTTATCCGTGATTATTGTGTGTATTTTACGTGCTAGAGTGTATTTCATACGGTTTTTGGGGTGGTATCTTTTGATGTGGAGGTATTGTTGGGTGTCTGTGAGTTTGTGGTAGATATATAAGATTTCAGCATATGATAACACAATAGTTAAGATAAAATATACTCCCTTGAACTACCGACACAGATGATTAGTTTGTCGTGGTGAAGGCTTGTCTAGAACCTTGCCCAGTCAGCTGGCCTGTAAAATACACTGAATGCTTCTCTGCAGAGGGGTAACACTCCCCACCACCAACGAGTGTCCTGGATATGACACTAAACAATCTTGTGGTGAAGTTTCAGTAATGCCAGAGCTTTGGGGAATGTGGAGTACTCTTTCATTGCCATTATTCCCAGGTCTACTCTGGCTCGGAGTGGTAGCACCTGATGGGATCCTATCTATAGGTCAAACAAAACTAAATCGTAGTTTCGAGAGTTTACTGTTTTTGCGTATTTCAAGCTAAACTGAATTGTTTAAAATAGAACTGTTTTGACATTTAAACTGCGTGTTTATGCTAAACTGATTTGCTCGAAATAGAATTTTTTGACATCTAATTTGCGTACTTATGCTAAACTGAATTATCTGAAATAAAACTGTTTAGACATTTAACTCTGTGTATTGCTCAGTCGGCTGGGCCTGTAGAAAACACCCACTGCATCTCTGCAGAAGAGTAATACCCCCCAACGAGTGTCCTGGATATGACACTAAACAATCTGATGGTGAGGTTCCGGTGATGCTAAAGCTTTGGGGAAGGTGAAATAACCCTTCAATGCCATCGTTCCCAGTTTCTCTCTGGCCCAGAGTGGTAGCACCTGATCTATGAGGTAAATAGAACTAATCCGCGTACTTATGATAAACTAAATTGCTTGAAATAGAACTGTTTTGATATTTAAACTGCGTACTTATGCTAAACTGAATTACTTGAAATAGAACTGTTTTTGACATTGAAACTGTAGTTATGAAAACTGTTTTTCACATAGAAACTGTACTTGCGCTAAACTGAATTGTTTGAATTTGAACTGTTTGACAAAACTAGATAGCTTGAACTAGAAATATTTTTGACAATTAAACTGTATTTACATTTAAACTGCGTACTTATGCTAAACTGAATTATTTGAAATGGAACTGTTTTTGACATTGAAACTGTATTTACGTTAAACAGATTTTTTTAAATAGAATTATTTTGACATTTAACTGTGTATAAACAAAATCTATTCTTATACAAAACTGGATTGATTGAATTAGAACTGTTTTCCTAGACTGAATATCTTGAAATAGAAATGGTTTTGACAATTAACCTGTCTACTTATGCTAAACTGAATTGTTTGAAATAGATCTGATAATTTGTATAAAAACGGATTTAGCATTAGATAACCTGTAAAAGTTGATATGCTATAAAACCCAAACAACCAACCAACCATTGTCTAGAACCAGCCACACTTTTTGGATGAGTCGATAACAGAGGAATGGTGTATCAATGTACTATAGATTCTTCCGAATTTTTTGAATTCAGAGTTTTTTCTTCTCTTAGACCGGCTGCCTTACTTGGGCAAGAGATCCCCGTTTGTGTTAATATCTAACTATATTTGTGAAAGAGGAGAAATAGGTTCATGTTATTTTCCATAGTATTTGCGCGAAGTAAAGAGCAACGGGCCTTCTTGAAGGATTTGAATTGACACAATTTAGTGTCATACTCAGAACATACAGTTGTATTGAATAACATTACATGTGTTACTTAGAGTTCTGTGCTCTAATCACTGAGTTGATAAAGCCACTAGTTGGTTTTACAGAATATCATCACTTTTTTATTATGTAAAACTGGAGTCTATTTTTCGAGCAATTCAATTAATATAAGTAACTACGACTATTTATTATCATTATCATGTCGCGCTGCCAGCACGGATTTCCTTGACCCTCTCTCGCCACCTGTCTCTATCGTCCATCGCTCCCGGAAGTTCTTCAAGACTACATCCTGTATCGGCAGAGAGCTCTTGTATATAGGTTCTAGCTGGTCGAACTACTTTTGCCCTATTATTAAGCAGGAACCAGTCATAGTGTACGCTTGTTGTTATTGTTCGGGCCGCATTCCATAGTAGGTTCAGTCATATTTTTGCTGTGGCAATTTGGTGATTGGAGGACACACCCTCGAAAGTGGAATATGTCTCGCAATTCAATGCGCTATTCTTCCATTTCTTATTTATGATGATGTAGTCTATCTGTGTTATATTCTCATAATCATAACAAAACAACGAAGAAGAAAGACGAGCGAAAACTTCTTTATAAAAATATGTAGCTCTCATTTTATTGTAAGGGTTGGAAAAGGGTTATTCAAGGTTTGCGTGTGAGAGGGAGCTGGAGACCGAACATAAACTGTAATATTTTGACCCCACTCTTATGGCCGTCAGCGTTGTGTCTTTCTTGTTCTCCTGATGCTCAACCGGAGGCCCAGAGGCCCACTCTGCTGGGTGATGGCTTTCTTTACTGCATCTTATCAGCATCTTCTCTGGACCCCAATTCAATCGGGGGCCCCGAGCCCCTTCGGCCTGGTGTGGCTTTCCTTACCACATCTCGTCTATAACTCCGTCCGTCTCCAACTGCAACTCCAATTTCTTATCTTGACTGCGTTATGTAATAGTTCAACGCCGACTCAATCGCCAACTCGATCTTTGGAATGGTATGATTGATCGTCATTCAGCGGAAATAACTGTCATGCAGTTCACAGGTCACTCTCTTCCGGTGCATCAGTCTATGAGTGTACCATGGGAATTTTTTTACCTCGTCCCATTTCATCAGCCAATTTCCACTCACGCGATTTCCTCTCATAACTGCCATTAGAATGTGTCACTTCCTTCCAGTGCATCACCTTGGAATGGCATTTTTGGCCAGGTCGAAGGTCAAAATACAACATCTGTGCTTTAGCATTGTTTGCGTAGATGTAGATCCATAGTTTCCTTTTCTTTTCTGAAATTTAGTATTTAGGCATGTTAATCTATTTTCTAGCGTGAAATCTGTTTGATGTTCCCTATTTCTGTTTGACGAGTTGTGTAAGTTTAATTTGTTGTTTACGTTTTTACTTATTTGGGCATTCATTTCTCCTCCGATGATGAGAACGTTCTGTTTCGGGATACTACAAACAAGGGAGGATAGTTCGTTATAGAAGGTAATGTGGTCCGTTTCTTCACTAACATTCGTAGTGCTGTAGCAGAGGATGATTGTTGTGCTGGGGTTGCCATTAAACGTAGCAATTATCATCATTGGTTGTATTTTCTCGATGCTATTTAGTGATTTTATGGCCCGTGGTCCTGTAAGCATATCTACACCTCCTCTCGTGGGGTTGACAGAGTTTTCCCATGCAGATGCCTAAACAAACGTCCATCCATTGCCAGTATCGTAATATTTTATACCTTCGCTATGAAGGTATCTGTGTTCTTGTATGTATATTATGTCTACGTTATGATCTATCGCAGAAGCTGTCAGCTTCGGTAGTTGGCTTATTCTATATAAAGTTCTTACGTTGAATGCCGCTATTTTTATTGTGGTTTTGCATTATAGTAATTTTTGTTTTAGTTTGAGCTCTGTAGCTGATTTTTCGAACACTAGGGCTCCAACCTCAGCAGTACGCACCCCTTTTTTACCGGCGCAAAGAGCGATGCGGTTTGGACTAGTGATTTGAGCATGAATCATTGTAATCTTTTGATGGCTGTGTTTTTATTCTCATCAATAGGAGCCACCCTGATGGATGAGCAGTAGTAGTTCCCCGATCTAACTATTTGATCCTGACCGTTCTCCCGTATGATTCGTCCACCCAGGATCTGATTAGACTTGCCGTTGACCCGTCGTTAGGTTCGTCCACTTTTACGTCCACTATGCTTCTTCCCATGGCTTCCAAGGGATATCTAAAAAAAATTTTTCCCCTCCTGCATGTTTTAAGTTTTAACTTAAGTCCACATTTACATAATTTTCTTTTCTTTTTTTTATTCATCACAGAGCCCTTGTTTATGGTTCATTGCATCTTTAGCGGCATTCTATCTTTACTCTAATGTTTTCAAACACTGGAATTAACATATTTTATATACGTGTGTGTGTGTGTGTGTGTGTGTGTGTGTGTGTGTGTTTATAATAATGAATTTTATCTCTTTTTAAATTTTTTCCCGACTGATGCAGGGTACGTCTGCAAGTAGATAATTGTTTTCAGTGCATATATTTTCAATTATTTTTTGTTTAGATAAATCGACTGTTTTATGCCGACCAACCTGGTAGCAAATTATGCTGTGCTGCGATCACTGGAAAACAGAAAAAGGTGACGGTATCAGCCGGTGTTGCAGACTGCACTGATCCGACTTGGGAGGTGTTACGAAGAAAATGGCGCGAACAATAACATATTTGGCGCCAAAATGTCTGTCTTTAGATAGTCATTACATTTTGTGTCACATTTCATGAGTCATCTGCAGAAGCCAAACGTGCAATTAACTGTAAGTAAATCTCGTCACGTGACAGCTTTTTTCAACAGTAATACGAGAAAAGCTGAAACGTATTTTCTTTTTTCTTTTTTTTTTATTTTGTTAAAAATATTGCCGCAAGAAACGCAGATAGGATCATTCGGTTGCTACAGTTAACTTAAAATAAATAAAATCAACGTTCCAAGTTCAAGTCTTAGCTACGGCTGAATAATATCATATCATCTTTGTTGAGTTCATGAAAGGCTTAAACTCAGCCTTCCCTTCACTTTTTCCCACTAATTCTGCTTATTGACGTTTCACTGGTATGCTACAACAGTAAAAGTTTAATATTTAACTACCTCTCCGCGGTGATGATTTTAACACATGGGCAGTCTATAATGGAAGGTCACATGCGTCCGCGTGGTCAACGGCAAAAATATTTACCCAACCCCTCCGCTACGGTCAGGATGCTTACACAAGTTCAATTTTTAAACGGAGTACAACTGGTTTAAATTCACTTTTCCTTCTCCTAGACGGGTTGTCTAACCAAGACAGTCTACCCTAAGTTCAAATCCTAACCAGGGCTTGTAACATAATACAAAAATTGAATTTGAGAAAGGTATAAACTCAGCCTTCCCCCATCTCAGTTCCATCACCAGTCATTTTGTCTGCCGCTAGTTCATTGCTTGATATTTAAATATCTCTCCGTGGACACAACTAGTGTAATCTAGGAGGCCATGTGCTTACGCGTAGTCTAAGGAAAAACGATGAAATTGTTTGATTGATTTTAATGGGATTTCAACCAGTCTAGTGTTATTTTATGCCTCGGGATGAGGGAATCGCCTTCATTGTAGATCTGTACGTACATTTTTTTATGTAGTTGTTTCTTAAGAGCTTTTTAGATTTCTGCACATAATAAAAAACAGTAAAAATGACGTTGTTTTTACATACATACCCACGCTTAACTATATATATATATATATATATATATATATATATATATATATAACCTCAAGCAAGTACTATGGAATTAGCATACTTCAAGAATGATCCCGTTGCTTTTTGATTTAGCAGTAAATAAACTAATGACAGATAAGACGCAAAACATTTTTATTCAGTTGCAAATTATTCTGGCTTCAGAAAATATGGCTTAAACAAATTTGCTGCTGGCTGGTTGGTTGGTTGGTTGGTTGGTTGGTTTTGAGCATGTAAATCCTTGTTGAGTCATTCAATTAAAAAATTTAATAGCTGATCTAAATATAGAATATTTCTTAAATAAAGTCGATTAGATTATTTAAATTAATGGGATATTTTTTCAAGCCACACAGAGGAAAATATGAAATCATCCAATATTATTGAGTTATATAATAGATTATAGATTATTATATCATTATAAACTATACATATTATCATATTATCATATACTATCGATTATATATATTTGTTGTATACTCATATGCAGATGCATGCAGAATCATAACAGCGACACAATAAAGACGAGCGGACACAGTTCTTTAGAAAAATATGCCTCTCACTTTATTTGAAAGGGTTCGAAAGGGTTACTAAAGGTTTTACTGAGTGAGAGGTGAGTTGGAGACTGAACAGAACTGCAACATATTGCCCCCCACTCTTATAGCCATAACAGCGTTTCTTTCCCGTTCTCCTAGGCTGCTCAACTAGGGGCCTGGGGGCCCAGCCTCTCTGGGACATGTTCCTCATTCCAGCATCTTCTCTCCAACTGATTGAACTTCCTGTGCACCGAGTTATATAATAATTTGACGTCCACTCTTCTTCCTGCGAGCGTCACAATTTCGCACTTAATTCAACCCGTTCACGGTCAAGGTTATATCCTGATATTCCTCGACTAGATGAACCTGTTATTTACACAGGTGCATTTCCTATTTTGACAGCGTGGCCGGGATCAATATTTTACATATTTATATCATTATATACTCTAGAATATATATTATTATATACTGTTGATTACATATTATCATATACAGGGTGGAACGATAAAATTGTCGTCATAAAGAAAACAAGACAACAGCTTTATTTTAAAACTTTTATTAAAAAAATCTATTCAGCTAACTTGATTATGTAGTAGAGCTGATATCAATTCAATGTAGCCGCCTTCAGCCTCAATCACCGCCTTGATACGGATCCGGAACTGGGAGCAGGCCTTTTCCACAAGCGCCGGCGGGAGCTCAGCGAATACTTGGCGGATGGCGGCGATCAGGCTGGCTTTAGTGTTGTGGGAGGTCATGCTAGTGATGTTCTCGACGTATGACCAAACGAAGTAGTCCAGCAGGTTCAGGTCGAGGGAGGAGGGGCCAGTGAGAGAAGGGTACAAAGTCGTAACACACCTTCTAAAGCCAAGTTTGGATCTCTTTGGACTTGTGAGCCGGCGCCGAGCCCTGCTGCCATACCCAGGATCTGCCACCGGCCACTTGATTGCCCCAAAGGATCACCACACTCTTCAGCACATCTAAGTATACTTTGGTGTTGACTTTCAAGCCGACTTCGAAGATGTGAGGTGGCATAATGTGGCCCTCACTTGAAACCACACCAAACACCATAACCGTAGCCGGAAACTTTGTTTTCATCACCCTGGGCACGTTCCTATTATTCGTGGTAATCCAGATTTGCATTTTGAGGGTGCTGGTAATGGTCCTGTTGTCATAACTTGGATCGGGAGAGTGCATGAGTTGTACAGCAGCGCATCTCCGATCTCGCTCGTTAAACATTGTGTCACTTTCAGACATGATAGAAGGCTCCTATCGCTCTTGGGATTTGTAAACAACTGGCCAACTAGTAGATGGTCGGCAACAAAAAAAAAAAAAAAGAAAAAAAAAGAAAACCGGTTTTCATTAAATGGAAATAGAATCATGTCGTCTTTTCTAGGGCGACAATTTTATCGTTCCACACTGTACTATGCATATTATAAAATAAAACTTTAATAGTATTACCATATTATCATCTACTATAGATATTGAATTATCATATACATACATATTATCAGATTACCATATACCCAAGATAATGGTACCATATTATCATATATTATAGTTTACCTATTATCGTATCATATAATTTATATAATATATCATATTATCATATACTCCCGATAATATTACCATGAACACATATAATATAGATTATACATTATCATATCATTATATATCTTACTATATTACTATATAAATAAATGATAAAATGAAACGTAGTTTCTTCCAGGCAGCGGTCGTGTGGATACTGCAGTATGGATGCACTACTTGGACGCTAACAAGACGGCTGGAGAAAAAGCTAGACGGCAATTACACAAGAATGTTGCGAGCAATATTGAACTAGTCCTGGCGGCAACACTCCACAAGGCACAAACTATACGGCCACCTGCCTCCCATCACGAAAACTATCCAAGTTAGACCAACCAGACATGCGGGACACTGCTGGAGAAGCAGGGACGAGCTGATAAGAGATATACTCCTATGGATCCCCACATATGGCCGAGCAAAAGCAGGAAGACCAGCTCGAACATACATACAGCAGCTATGTGAGGATACGGGATGTAACCATGAAGACCTGCCAGAGGCGATGAACGATAGGGAAAAGTGTCGAGGGAGGATCAGGGATATCCGTGCTAGCGGCACGACATGATGATGATCATATACTATGGATTATACATGATCATATTATCTTAAACTGTACATATTATCAAATTATCATATTTTAGATAATATTTCCATATACTATAGATTATATATCACCGTATATCTTATGAAACTAGACTGTTCAGTATTTAACGTTTTGTGTTTTATCATTAAGTTTATTTTCTGCTAAAAAAGCAAACGTTAACATCTTCTAAGTCTGTCAATTCCATAATTTTTGCCAGGGGTAAAAGTTTCTGAGAGTTTCTTTGCGCAATGATTTTTCTTTACTTTTACGGAAACATCCAAGATTTGAAGAACTTGTACGTTCTATCATCTATGAGGTCAAAAACATTTTTGTTATTCATATCAACGAAGATGATTAGACGTTTAAAAAGGAAAAAAAAAAATTGAATCAATAGATTTGAGGTTGAATAAATATGTCGAGTGCGTGTAGGTCTTCATCTACTTCAGCTAAAGTAACATCAGGTTCATAATATGAATGAGGCTCTTATAAAAGTTTAAAATAAAAGAAATATCTTAATCGATTTTAATCCATTAGATATGACTTATAAGGAATGAACGTAGGAATTTAATTATTTTCACGTGTCCACATTTAACTGTTTGTAAACAAATGAGTAATATCAAACGGTATTATTAGTGTTAGATATAAATACTTGAAACCACTTATCTGTATACAAATAAGTAAAAGTTAGCGACCGTAGTCGAGGGTGACCAAAGGGCTCACTTTTCAATAGCTACTACACCGAGGTGCAGGGAGGGCGCTACTCCTTTCCCAGGATTGCTCCACTTTACCCTTTATATGTACCTCATATTGCTAAGTGTTAAGCTAGGAGGTATCAAGTACAATTTTTAAAGTCTTAGGTAAGACATGACCTGGGATTGAACCCAGCACTCCCGGGTCAGTGGCGAACACTCTATCCTCTAAGCCAATCAGCCGGTTTGTGTACAAATGAAGGATAAATATTTGATAGATTTATTTGTTTTAGAGAAGTGTCCGTGGTGTAATGGTTATCGTCGAAGGAAATGGACACGGCGACTCGAGTTCAAATCCTGGACGAGACTCATTGCATTTAACATAGCACTAATACCCTTGGGAAAGGAATGAATCCAATTATTCTCCTTCCAGCTATAGGTAAATAGTAGGACAGACTAGTTTTTTCAGCCTTGGTGAGGCAACTAGTCTAGGAGAAGGAAAACTCTGAATTGAAACCTGTTAAACGCCGCTTAAAAATTGACCTTGTGTCATATCCTGCCCGAGCGGTCAATAGGATTTGTCTTAGAGAGCAATATCTAATAATGCAAAGCTCTGGAAACCATTTAACAGTGTGCAAACAATGACCTTTAACCCGTTTGAAAAAAAATTACGTACAAACTATTTGCTTACAAATCAAATATAAACAGGATTTGGCATTATACTACACACAAGGGTTGATTTACCATTAAACATCAACCAGCCAACAAGTGTCCAACCATTGTAGACGTATTCTCTGCATAGGACTCCATGCATAGTGTACAGGTTAGCAAGCTAGATTAGCAGGCCAATACTAGCGAGTTCGAATCTGACGAGTCGTTCCATTAAGCGTTCTACTGGATGCCTTCTGATTTTCAAATCAAGAGAAATAAATTTGCAACAACTTGGCTCTTCGAAGCCTTTTCACTAGGCAACTCCTGCCTCCTCGTCCTAAAGAGTTTATCGAATGACGCCGAAGGCGACACTGAAGAAGAATACTGACATACTCTAAGCAATTTTTTTAAATCGCTCCATAGGAGTTTTGCTACTTGCCGAACAACTCATCCTTAAACCTACTTTGTGTAACATTTTGGTTTTGTGAGAAGTTGGATGAAAGATCTCATTATGTGCCCTATCCATCCGACCTTGTGCCATGACTAAGCAAAACTTGGTAAATACTCATATTCTCTTGTAACACAAAACTCAGAAGAGTATCATCATTATCATCATCTTGACGTGCCATCGGCACGGATATCCCTGGCCCTCTCTCGCCACTCCTCCCTATCGTTCATCCCTTCTGGCAGGTCCTCAGGCCTACATCCAGTATCCTCACAGAGCTGCTGTATGTAGGTTCCAGCTGGTCGTCCTGCTTTTGCTCGGCGATGTGAAGGGGTCCATAGTAGTACATCACTTATGAGCTCGTCTCTACTTCTCCAGCAGTGTCCTGCATGTCTGTTTCGTCTAACTTGGATAGTTTTCGTGATGGGAGGTAGGTGGCCTTACAGATGCTGCTTTATGGGGTGTTGTCTCCAGGACCTGTTCAAATAACCCGCGGAAAAGACATGAACCCCTTATCATCCGGCTAAGGTTTAGATGGGATCACTACTGTCCTTCTACAAGGGTAGCTTTGGTATTAAATAAACCATGAAGGTTAGTCTGCCATTACAACAAAGAAACCGAAAAATTCTTTATGATAAAAGTGTCCGCTTAGTTAATTTCCAATCCATTCTTTCAGAATTTGATTTTGAACAGAAAAAAAAAACCTATGTTTGAACTTCAAACTGAACTGGAAAAGAAATCATCATCATCATCATCATCATCATGTCGTGCCGCTAGCACGGATAATCCAGACCCTCTCTCGCCACTTCTTCCTATCGTTCATCGCCTCTGGCAGGTCTTCAGGGCTATATCCCGTATCCTCACATAGCTGCTGTATGTATGTCCGAGCTGGTCGTCCTGCTTTTTCTCGTCCATGTGCAGGGGTCCATAGGAGTACATCACTAATGAGCTCGTCCCTGCTTCTCCAGCAGTGTCCTGCATGTCTGGTTCGTCTAACTTGGATAGTTTTCGTGATGGGAGGTAGGCGGCCGTACAGCTGCTGCTTTGTGGGGTGTTGTCTCCAAGACCTGTTCAATATTGCTCGCAGCATTCTTGGGTAGTTGCCGTTTCGCAGTATTTTGGTACGCACCAGAATGCAACATGTATATCATGTGACCGTAACAGTTCAAGCCTTGCAATTTACCCGCTTTGTTTAGTAGTATAGTGGTAATTGGTGCACTAACACTTATTACTTCCGACAGCAATTATTTTTGGTTGCTTCCGCGGCGTTATGGTTCGGTTTGAACTTGTAAAGTATAAGCCCCATAATTAGACAACTATGTTACGTTCATCTGTGCAGCTCTCAAATCCAAAACATATTGAAGCGATGCACAACGTGTCAGCGCACCAACTACCCCGATACTACCAAGCACAGTGGATACCTTGTGCGTTTTGAACTGCTTCACTCACGTGATTTACGCGCCACAAACATGCGGTAAACTTCTTACTCAACCTTTTTTTAGTACAGACGTATTTTTCCGCAATTTTAAAATACAGTATATAGATTTTAAAGCATTACATGACGTTACAAAACGTTACATGAGTAACGTGGGTTTCCATTCATCTGAAATTATTTAGTTTTTTCATTCAATTCAAATAGAATGTACTGACCGAACTTTTTTTTTTTCTCGACACTCAATTTAAAATTGTTTAAAAGGTTTTAATCGAAGATACGGACATTTTTGCGTGTTCTCAAGACACTATTTTTCGACACTTTTTTTTTCGTCACAATTTCATGATTCTAGAAATGACAGTTGATTTTTTTTTTCTTCCTTTCTTTCTTTAGAATTTGCTTTGAGAAACAATAAGTTCTGTTGTTACCTTCGATAAAATTAAAGTCGGTCATTACATTATGAGTTAAAAAGAATCTTTTGGTGAAATTGTTAAGAATAATGAATGGGCAAGGTGTGATGAGTGACAATCTTTTGAAAAGAAAGAAAGAAAGAAAGAAAGAAAGAAAGAAATTAAAAAGAGCAGAAAGAAAGAAAGAAAATAAAAAGATAAGAAAGAAAGAAAGAAAGAAAGAAAGAAAGAAAGAAAGAAAGAAAAATTAAAAAAGAAGAAAGAAAGAAAGAAAGAAAGAAAATAAAAAGGGAAGAAAGAAAGAAAGAAAGAAAGAAAGAAAGAGAAAAAAAAGAAAGAAAATAAAAAAAGCAGAAAGAAAGAAAGAAAAGAAAAAAGAAGAAAGAAAATAGAAAGAAAATAGAAAGAAAATAGAAAGAAAGAAAGAAAGAAAGCAAATAAAAAGTGCAGAAAGAAAGAAAGAAAAAAAAAAGAGCAGAAAGAAAGAAAAAGAAAAAAGAAGAAAGAAAATAGAAAGAAAGAAAGAAAGAAAGAAAGAAAGAAAATAAAAAGAGCAGAAAGAAAGAAAGAAAATAAAAAGGGCACAAAGAAAGAAAGAAAGAAAGAAAGAAAGAAAGAAAGAAAGAAAAAAAAAAGAAAGAAAATAAAAAGAGCAGAAAGAAAGAAAGAAAAAAAGAGCAGAAAGAAAGAAAGAAAATAAAAAAGAAGAAAGAAAGAAAGAAAGAAAGAAAGAATTTAAAAAGAGCAGAAAGAAAGAAAGAAAGTAAAAAGGGATGAAAGAAAGAAAGAAAGAAAGAAAGAAAGAAAGAAAGAAAGAAAGAAAGAAAGAAAATTAAAGGAGAAGAAAGAAAGAAAGAAAATATAAAGGGCAGAAAGAAAGAAAGAAAGAAAGAAAGAAAGAAAGAAAGAAAGAAAGAAAATAAAAAGAGCAAAAAGAAAGAAAGAAAGAAAGAAAAGAGCAGAAAGAAAGAAAGAAAATAAAAAAGAAGAAAGAAAGAAAGAAAGAAAGAAAGAGAGAAAATAAAAAGAGCAGAAAGAAAGAAAGAAAATAAAAAGAGCAGAAAGAAAGAAAGAAAGAAAGAAAGAAAGAAAGAAAGAAAATAAAAAGAGAAGAAAGAAAGAAAGAAAGAAAATAAAAAGAGAAGAAAGAAAGAAAGAAAGAAAGAAAATTAAAAGAGAAGAAAGAAAGAAAGAAAGAAAGAAAGAAAGAAAGAAAGAAAGAAAATTAAAGGAGAAGAAAGAAAGAAAGAAAATATAAAGGGCAGAAAGAAAGAAAGAAAGAAAGAAAGAAAGAAAGAAAGAAAGAAAGAAAATAAAAAGAGCAAAAAGAAAGAAAGAAAGAAAGAAAAGAGCAGAAAGAAAGAAAGAAAATAAAAAAGAAGAAAGAAAGAAAGAAAGAAAGAGAGAAAATAAAAAGAGCAGAAAGAAAGAAAGAAAATAAAAAGAGCAGAAAGAAAGAAAGAAAGAAAGAAAGAAAGAAAGAAAGAAAATAAAAAGAGAAGAAAGAAAGAAAGAAAGAAAATAAAAAGAGAAGAAAGAAAGAAAGAAAGAAAGAAAGAAAATTAAAAGAGAAGAAAGAAAGAAAGAAAGAAAGAAAGAAAGAAAGAAAGAAAGAAAGAAAATTAAAAGAGCAAAAAGAAAAGCGATGAAAGAAATGGGAAACGAACAGTAAAAGAAAGCGAAAAGGATAGAAAGAGAGCGAAAAGAAAATAAAGCAAAGAAAAAGAACAGACTAAAAAAAAGAAAGAAAGAAAAGGGGAAGAATCATTCGATTAAAACCGTTTCAAAGAAAGAAAGAAAGAAAGAAAGAAAGAAAGAAATCAAAAACAAAATAAAGTAAAGGGAAAAAGAAAGAAAGCGAACAGGAAATAAAGAAAACGAAAAAAAAATGTAAGTTAAAAACAAAAGGAAAAGAAAGAAAGAAATTTAAAGACAAAGAAAGAAAAACAAAAGTAAAGAGGTTTAGAGAAGGGGTTGGGACAATGTGACCTCACCTTTATTTCCCCAATAGAGGGAACTCCGAAAAACTTTACGAAGAATAGATCAAGTACATTACTCCTGACATCATACAATATAAAGATCCAGACACTTCGTGTGATTTAATGGTTACTTAGCAAGGATAATTGATAGTCAGATCGATTCTCACTGTGTGCGCTATACTTGAAGTCTAGTAGCAAATAAAGTTAAGCTAATGAAATAACTTAGAGGCTTTCAGGTAATTTTAATGGGTTCAATCCTCGCCTGGTGCTCAATGGGTTTTTTTTTTTACCTTGAGCCAATCTAAGTTAAGAATGTAAATGGTCACAATACAATATGCTAAATCACATCATGATCTCCTACAAAAGAGAGAAAAAAAGATTTAAAAAAAAAAGAAAAAGAAACGTGAATAAAATTGGAAAAGAATTGAGAGAATGATTTTCAAAAAAAGGCAATTTAAAAAAAAAAAAGAAAATTTTAAAAAAGGGAGAACGAAAGAAAAGGAAAAAAAACGAAAGGAAAGGAAAAAAACGAAAGAAGGTCTAGTGATTTTAATGTAATGTTATTCGTTAATTACCAAAAAAAAAAAAAAAAGAAAAAAATTAAAAAAGAAAACAACCTTCGCATGAAATAAACGCAGACTTCCATTAAGTGTTGCTATTATTTGTTCCCAACTCAATAGGGATTTTCAACGAATAAAAATGAAAGAAAAAATATCGGTAAGATACTCGCTTAGAACACAAACAAAAAGTCATTTGACGACGAAAATAATGAAGGGATGGAAACGAGGCTGAGAAAGCCAGCAAACTATTTGATTGGTTTATAGATAGGTTGGCATGGCAGCATTATGTATATATTCGACTCGGTACAAGCTTCAGCCATCCATTCTTCTTTTAATTGGATTATTTTTCACATTGGCTTCAACATTCAATCTTTCTGAAGAATACGAGATTTAGATTTAATTGAAACTAAATTGATATCAATATGTCGTTCATTTCACCTACCGAATTTAACGTTTGAACGTCAAAATATTTAAAAGAAACAATTTAAAACGTATTTATCAATCGAATATACATGCCCGTGGTGTAATGGTTATCGTCGTAGGAAATGGACACGGCGACACGAGTTCAAATCCTGGACGAGACTGATTGCATTTTCATATAGCACTAATACCCTTGGGAAAGGTATGAATCTAATTATTCTCCCTCCAGCTACGGGTAAATAGTAGGGCAGACTGATGTTCTTCAGCCTTGGTGAGGCAACTAGTCTAGGAGAAGGAAAACTCTGAATTCAAACCTGTTAAACTCCGCTTAAAAATTGACCTTGTGTCATATCCTGCCCGAGTTGGGTAAATAAGATTAATCGAATAAACATTATCGAAATTATTTGCGTATAATACGCATCGCCAATATGATAAGAGAATTCTCCATGGCGTATTGGTTAACCTGATGGGTTGTAATATCGTAGTAAGCGAGTTCAAACCCCAGTCTCACTATTATGTTCACTTTCAGGCAAATAACCTACGGAAAAGTATGAACCCCTTATCATCTGGCTAATGTTTAGATAGTATGATTACTGTCCTTCTACAAGGATAGCTTTGGTATTAAATAAACCATCAAGGTTAGAATGCCATTACAATAAAGAAACCAAAATATGATAAAAGTGTCCGCTTAGTTAATTTCCAATCCATTCTTTCAGAATTTGATTTTGAACAGAAAACAAACCAAACCTATCTTTGGACTTCAAAATTCTGGAAAAAAAATCATTATTATTATGTCATATTGCCAGCACGGATATCCTTGACCCTCTCTCGACACTTCTCCCCATCGTTCATCGCCTCTGGCAGGTCTTCAGGGCTACATCCAGTATCCTCACATAGCTGCTGTATGTATGTTCGAGCTGGTCGTCCTGCTTTTTCTCAGCCATATGTGGGGGCCATAGGAGTACATCCCTTATGAGCTCGTCCCTGCTTCTCCAGCAGTGTCCTGCATGTCTGGTTCGTCTAACTTGGATAGTTTTCGTGATGGGAGGAAGGTGGCCGTATAGTTGTTGCCTTGTGGGGTGTTGCCTCCAGGACTCGGAGCATTCTTGTGTAGTTGCCTTCAAGCTTTTTCTCCAGCCATTTTGTTAGCGTCCAAGTAGTGCAGCCATATAGTAGTATCGACACGACCGCTGCTTAGAAGAAACTGCGTCTCATTTTATCGGTCAGGTCTGACTTCCATATGATCGATAGCTTATCGATAGCGGTCCATATCTTCGTTAGTCGCGTGTCAATGTATTTTTCGGTTGATGAGACACTGCTTCCTAGGTAGGTGAACTTGTCTACCAGTTTCAGAGAGTTTCCGTCTAATGTGGAAATGGCGCCCGTTTGATTAAAGTACGTGAATTCAGTTTTGTGAGCGTTGACATGGAGGCTGATGCCATCGGCGGCTTGTTCCAAACTATGCAGTAGTGTTTCGGCTTGGTTGGGTGTATTTGCCAGAAGCGCTATGTCACCGGCGTAGTCGGCGTCGGTAATTGTTTTTGAGAGGTACCTTCTGCTTCTTTTCTCCAGCAGTGGAGTGTCCTCGTGGTGTAATGGTTAAAGCGATGAACTGCGGAATCGTAGTACGCGAGTTCGTACGCCAGTCGCGCTATTATGTTCACTTTCGGGCAAATACCCTTGGGAAAGGTATGAACCCCCTTATTCTCCCTCCAGCTATGGGTAAATAGTAGGACGGACTAGGTTCTTCAGCCTTGTTGAGGCAACTAGTCTAGGAGAAGCAGAAGGTACTATTTACCAACCCCTCCACTCGGGCAGGATATGACACACAGTCAATTTTTAAGCGGAGTTTAACAGGTTTCAATTCAGAGTTTCCCTTCTCCTCGACTAGTAGCCTCACCAAGGCTGAAGAACCTAGTCTGTCCTACTATTTACCCATAGCTGGAGGGAGAATAATTGGATTCATATCTTTCCCAAGGGTATTAGTGCTATGTGAAATGCAATCAGTCTCGTCAGGATTTGAACTCGTGTCACCGTGTCCATTTCCTACAACGATAACCATTACACCACTGCGATGGATTATAGGGACGGATAGTGAGAGAGAGAGTCAGGGTGACGTGATGATGATAATGATGATGAATAACTTATTTTATTGCCTGAGAAAACTAAATAGAAAGAATACAGAATTATCCTTTTTGTATGTAGGTCTGTGTGAAGTTTGTAAACGAAATGAAAGTTTTTATGAGACATATAAAGAGTTCTTTAGTTGTTGCATACTACTATGATGTCACATCCAGGTCGTTATCCACAACGCCACAGGGACCTCCCTATGTAATTGTTGCTTTTTAACAATTATTAGACATGCCAGTATGTAAGCAAGTCAGCTTAGGGCAATGTATGCTATGTTCTGTTCAGTATCATTGTGTTCAAGGCGACACGGTGTTTAATGTATACTAAAACTTTCATCAGACGAGAGCGAGACACATCTTTTCTTTTAAGATATACTATGGATTAAGTGAGATGGTTTTTCCACCTAGTGGTCATTTGCCGAAATTCTTTTGCAAACAAGGTTGGTAATCCCACGGGAACTTAACGGCAAAACAGAACTACGAGTATCATTAAATAAGCTTCAAGACTTTTTTTTCGCATGGGCACATTTATTGATAGTGCACTCATGAAACTCTATTCCCCTTTGAAGTAATCTCCTCTGGCTGCAATGCACTTGTTGTACCGTTCCAACAACTTCTGCAAGGCCCCATGAAAGTCCTCTTGTGTGAGCGTGTCAATGACCTTCGTCATAGCCTCTTTCATCTCCTCAGTTGTCTCATAACGACAGCATCTGAGTTCAGGGAGCAAGGTATGGACTATAGGGACGGCGAGGAACTGTCTTGATGCCCATCTTGGTCAAATAGTCTGTTACAAAGATGGAATTGTGGACTGGTGCATTGTCCTGCTGGAAATGCCACTGATCCGATTTCAAGAGTGCTGGCCTCTTGCGATGGAATCTCTTCTTGAACTTCCTTAAAACCTCAACATAGTAACCCTAACCCTAACCCTCTGGCCAATCAACTCTGGTGTTCTGACTTCCTTACTCCTCCCACACCTCTCATCATCCCTCACAGACTCCCTGCCTTCCTTGAATTTCTTATGTCACTCAAAAACTGATGCTCGAGTCATGCAAGATGGTCGAAAAGCAGACTGAAGCATTCCATGGTTTCTGTGGCATTTTTTCCAAGTTTAAAACACAATTTTATTGCATATCGTTCTTCTAAAGTGTCATATTGCATTTTTGAAATTCACCAGCTGTGACAATCAGGCTTTAGTAGGGTGTATTCCAATTGCTACTGTAGCTGTTCATTTGAATCTGAGATCATAAAAATTGGTCAGCCATCTTATAAGATGTATAGCAATAACATAGCGAATTTTCAAGAGTCAACAAGAATTTTAAATGCCTGTACAAAAAAGTCTGGAAACGTATTGAATGCCCCACATATTTGTCTAAATTTCTTAGATGAAACTTGATATTTTTTATCATTTAATGTATTCGGACTTCCTCTTTATTTTATATTCACAACGTTTCCGCCGATGCGGTGTTCTTAGGCGAAGGTTTCAAGTTCAATCCTGACTACAGGTAAATAACAATGAATACTTACCCTAGCTTAACACTTGTCCTCTGTTTTGGTTAACAGAATTAGAGCAATCAACCCCCGTGGATTAAATAAAGGTTTTGATTTGAAGTTCCGAGTAGGCTCCTGAGTTCGACATAAAACACCAGTAGAAAGCCGAAGTACGCATCGGCCGAAACGTTGTCAATTTAAAAAAAAACATGAAGACAATCGTCCGAATACGATTAAAGATAAAAAAAAGAGAACTTTTCGGAAAAAAACGAATCATGATTAGTTTATTTCGGGGAAAAGAAATTTATCTTTGACCAGATCAGTAGAATTTATTACTATTGGTTCAGGAGACTGGGGTTCAATCCCAGGTCGAGTCATACCAAAGATTCAAAAAATGGTACTTGATGTTGCTTTGCTTAACACTCAGCATTATAAGGTAGGAATCAGGGGTAAAGTGGAGCAATCTAAGGAATGGAGTAGCGGCCTCCTCTACACCTCGGTGTTGTAGCTATTGAAAAAGGAGCCCTCGTGTAACCCTCGACTACGCTAACCAACTTTACTTATAATTTAATTATTATATTTACCCAACCCCTCCGCTCAGGCAAGATATGACACAAGGTCAATTTTTTAAGCGGAGTTTAACAGGTTGGAATTCTGAGTTTTCCTTCTCCTAGACTAGTTGCCCCACCAAGGCTGAAGAACCTAGTCTGCCCTACTATTTACTCATAGCTGGAGGGAGAATATTTGGATTCATACCTTTCCCAAGGGTATTAGTGCTATGTGAAATGCAATCAGTCAGGTCCTGGATTTGAACTCGTATCGCCATGTCCATATCTTGCGACGATAACCATTACACCACGGGAACCTCCTTATTTAATTATAGTCTACAAACAATGTGTGATTACATGTGCTTTACCCTGTCTGCATCAGTCGCCAACCAGAAGTGATATCACAGTTTCGATGACCACTGAGTAGGATATTATTTTGTCCTATCTATAGTGTCGTGTGTATCTTCTTGTCTCTTATTTCCGTTAATGATATAACGTTGATTAAATAGAGTCTTTTTTCCACTGAAGTTTACCGTTATCTTTTCTTGAGATGATTACTTGCCCAGTCGGCTGGGGCTGTAGAATACACTGACTGCACCTCTGCAGAGGGGTAAGACCCCCCTAACGAATATCCTGGATATGACACTAAACAATCTGATGGTGAGGTTCCAGCAATGCTGGAGCTTTGGGGGATGCGGAGTACCCCTTCATTACCATCACTCCAAAGTGTACCCTGGCCTAGAGTGGTAGCACCTGATAGGGCCCTATCTATGGGTTAAATAAAACCAACTGCATGCTTATGCTAAATGGAATTACTTACATTTAAAACCGTGCTTTTGTTAAACTGAATTGTTTTAAATTGAACTATTTTTGACACAGAAACTGTACTTACACTAAACTGAATTGTTATATATAACTGAATAGTTTGAAATAAAAATGTTTTTGACAATTAAACGGTGTACCCATGCTAAACCGAATTGTTTTAAATAGAACTGATTATTTACATAAAAATGGATTTGGCGTTAAATAACCTACAAAGATTGATGTGCCATAAAACCAAACCAAACCAAACCTGAGATGATCACGTTCTTATTTTGTGATCTTCGGTTGAGAGAACAGAGCACTTCAAAAGGATCTAATATGCTGAATAGTGGGACCTTTGAGATAGTTGGCAAGTATTAATGAGAATTGCTTGTCAAGATACGAGCAGCAGTTCCCTGCTTACCTTTAGGCCATTGCATACTTGGCCTAGCTCAGAATTTCACTCGGGTGCTGGTGATTAGCAATGGGATCGTGAATACTGAGGATTTCATTTGAATTCGTCATCCAATGTAATAATTTAATAAGTTTAATATGTAAGTCTTTCGCTGTTTTTAATTTCTTTGAAAAACTTCACATACTCGTTCGTACGATAAGTACGTTTCCGCATACACACCTCCGTTTATTCCATTTATACACTTTTAATTTGGTTGGAAATGAAATATCTTTTTGATAATTGTACCTAATTGTTCTTATATCTATTCTGGAGGGAAAACAAAATTTAATTTGGTTGGAAATGAAATATCTTTTTGATAATTGTACGTAATTGTTCATATATTTATTCTGGAGGGAAAACAAAATTTAATTTGGTTGGAAATGAAATATCTTTTTGATAATTGTACGTAATTGTTCTTATATCTATTCCGGAGGGAAAACAAAATTTAATTTGGTTGGAAATGAAATATCTTTTTGTTAATTGTACCTAATTGTTCTTATATTTATTCTGGAGGGAAAACAAAATTCAATTTAATTGGAAATGAAATATCTTTTTGATAATTGTACGTAATTGTTCTTATATTTATTCTGGAGGGAAAACAAAATTTAATTTGGTTGGAAATGAAATATCTTTTTGATAATTGTACGTAATTGTTCTTATATCTATTCTGGAGGGAAAAAAATTTAATTTGGTTGGAAATGAAATATCTTTTTGATAACTATAAGTAATTGTTCTTATATTTATTCTGGAGGGAAAAAATTTTTAATTTGGTTGGAAATGAAATATCTTTTTGATAATTGTACCTAATTATTCTTATATTTATTCTGAAGGGAAAAAAAATTTAATTTGGTTGGAAATGAAATATCTTTTTGATAATTGTACCTAATTGTTTTTATATTTTTTCTGGAGGGAAAACAAAATTTACTTTGGTTGGAAATGAAATATCTTTTTGATAATTGTACCTAATTATTCTTATATTTATTCTGGAGGGAAAGGAAAATTTAATTTGGGTGGAAATGAAATATCTTTTTGATAATTGTAAGTAATTGTTCTTATAATTATTCTGGAGGGAAAACTAAATTTAATTTGGTTGGAAATGATATATCTTTTTGATAATTGTACCTAATTGTTGTTATATTTATTCTGGAGGGAAAGTAAAATTTGATTTGGTTGGAAATGAAATATCTTTTTGTCAATTGTACCTAATTTTTCTTATATTTATTCTGGAGGGAAAGCAAAATTTAATTTGGTTGGAAATGAAATATCTTTTTGATAATTGTAAGTAATTGTTCTTATATTTATTCTGGAGGGAAAAAAAATTTAATTTGGTTGGAAATGAAATATCTTTTTGATAATTGTACGTAATTGTTCTTATATTTATTCTGGAGGGAAAACAAAATTTAATTTGGTTGGAAATGAAATATCTTTTTGATAATTGTAAGTAATTGTTCTTATATTTATTCTGGAGGGAAAAAAAATTTAATTTGGTTGGAAATGAAATATCTTTTTGATAATTGTACGTAATTGTTCTTATATTTATTCTGGAGGGAAAACAAAATTTAATTTGGTTGGAAATGAAATATCTTTTTGATAATTGTAAGTAATTGTTCTTATATTTATTCTGGAGGGAAAATAAAATTTAATTTGGTTGGAAATGAAATATCTTTTTGATAACTATAAGTAATTGTTCTTATATTTATTCTGGAGGGAAAAAATTTTTAATTTGGTTGGAAATGAAAAATCTTTTTGATAATTGTACCTAATTATTCTTATATTTATTCTGAAGGGGAAAAACAATTTAATTTGGTTGGAAATGAAATATCTTTTTGATAATTGTAAGTAATTGTTCTTATAATTATTCTGGAGGGAAAACTAAATTTAATTTGGTTGGAAATGATATATCTTTTTGATAATTGTACCTAATTGTTTTTATATTTTTTCTGGAGGGAAAACAAAATTTACTTTGGTTGGAAATGAAATATCTTTTTGTCAATTGTACCTAATTTTTCTTATATTTATTCTGGAGGGAAAGCAAAATTGATTTGGTTGGAAATGAAATATCTTTTTGTTAATTGTACCTAATTGTTCTTATATTTATTCTGGAGGGAAAACAAAATTCAATTTAATTGGAAATGAAATATCTTTTTGATAATTGTAAGTAATTGTTCTTATATTTATTCTGGAGGGAAAAAAAAATTTAATTTGGTTGGAAATGAAATATCTTTTTGATAATTGTACGTAATTGTTCTTATCCATTTACTGCATATTTATCTATAATGTATAGAGCAACTCAACTTTCTTTTATTATGCAAACATGAATTTTTTATGATCTTTTTGAATTAACTGAAATACGTTATTAAACAATACCGCAACAAACATTAACATCTATAGTCAGTCAAGCTATTGTTGTATACTGACCATCGACCCGGCCAAACATGCCATTCCAAAGTGATGCACCGGAAGGAAGTGATTCATTCCGATGGCAGTTATGAGAAGAAATCGCGTAGGCGGGCTTGGTTGAAAAAATGGGACAAGATAAGATCCCATGGTACACTCATAGACTGATGCACCGGAAGAGAGAGACCTCTGAACTGCATGACAATTATTTCCGCTTGATGATGATCAAACATGCAAGTCCAAAGACGCCGGAAGTGGCATATTCCGGCCTGGCTAGCCATGCGAATAGATATTGAGTGGGCGATTGAACATTCATATAACTCGGTGAAGACAGGAACTAAGTGAGTTGGAGTCAGAGAAGTCGGAGAGATGTGGTAGAGAAAGCCACCACCCGGCAGAAGGGGCCCTCGGGACCCCCGATTGAGTTGGAGATCAGATGAGTTAGAGACAAGACGTGGTAGAGAAAGCCAGCACTCAGCAGAAAGCTGTGCCCCCGGGCCTCCGGTTGAGCAGCCCTGGAAAACAAGAAAGACACAACCCTGATGGCCATAAGAGTGGGGGTCAATATATTGCAGTTCTGTTCGGTCTCCAACTCCCTCTCACACACAACACCTTTCAAATAAAGTGAAAGGTATATTTTTTAAAGAAGTCTTCGCTCGTCTTTATTCATTGCGTCCATGTGTATTCTGCATGCATATGTATATGTATATTGTTGTAGCATATGACTATACAACATTATGTCTGGCACAAGGATAGGCCCAAACGTCGAAGCCATTTACTAAACCTTAGCTTCGTTTGGAAAAAAAGCTAAGTCCAAACATGGAAAATAATTCATAAGCTTAGCTTTGTTTGGTACAAGGTCAGACATTGTTCATATTTATTAAGATTAGCTTCGTTTGGTACAAGGGCAAGTCCTAACGTTAAGTTCTTAACTAAGCTTATCTTTTGTTTGGGCAAAGGCCATTTGCAAAAATTGAATTATGCTTAGTTTTCAGTAAAATTCTAAGTGTGCACTCGTTTAATAGCTGCTATATTATTCGTTAATTTAAAAAAAAAGAATTTTCTGATTTGAACTAATTAGACCCTAAAACTCACCGCAATTTTTCAATTTTTCAAAAAAAAAAAAACAACAATTATTTCGGATTTTATAAGGAGGTTGGTGTCACAATTAAATTCAATGATCACCGATTTCCGGAACAGTTAGCATTGGGAAAGACAAGTGACCAGACATGTCGAATAATTATTTTTCCGGTGGTAGTGATGAGAGGGGGTCCTTTTTTTAATACTTGTTCCGGAAATCGGTGATCATCCTACACTGAATGTGAAAGTGAAAGTGAATCACCTCAAGTAAAATATAATTTTTTTCTTCTCGAAAAATTAATTAGTTAGAAAAAAAAATTAGAAAAAAATTGTCTCTTAATCGGAATCATTTTGAGATGAGGTTTCTTAATCTGAGAATTAATTTTTTATTTATTGCGGACTTTTTTTCCTCGTCTTGGTAGTTTTTGTGTTGTTTCTTCTTTCACTACGTTTCGGCCAAATTTCACCTCTGGCCTTCTTCAGGTGATTAACCGCAACCTCTGTTAGGAATGCTGAGTCTTGTAACCGTATCCCCAATTAAGAGACAAGTACAAAAATTCGGTACGGACCCGACTCTGGAAGACCAGATAAGGATTTATAAGACCAAAAAATCCATCCTTGATCGCCCTTCGGGGCGTTGAGTCTCTGCGGTTCCAGGTGAGCATTGTCAGAAGATAGCGGTTTCAAATCCTACCCAAGCCAGCTAGAGGTTTACTTGGTCAGAAACGTGGTGCGATAGACAACAACTATGGAAGGCAGTAATTACTGGGGATACGGTTACAAGACTCAGTATTCCTATCCGAGGTCGCGGTAAATCACCTGAAGAAGGCTAGAGGTGAAATTTGGCCGAAACGTAGTGAAAGAAGAAACAACACAAAAACTATCAAGATGAGGACAAAAAGTCCGTAATAAATAAAAAATTAATTCTTAGAAAAAAATTGTTTTCCCCTGTGAATTTATACAACTGCACGTGTAGAATAATACCTAGTTTTCTTTCTTTGTCTTTTTCACGTTTAACAAATTAAACTCACTGACCATTGTCAGTGAGTTCGATTCTTACAGGACGTTTCATACTTCTGGTTTCGTAAGTTATGGAGTGAATCGTGCTATAATGTTTAACTAGCTGGGAGATTCTTGCGGCCTACTGCCAAATTTGAGCTATACTTAGTTTTTTTTAATATTTCAAGGATCAATGACAAGAATGGCGCTAGACCTTTGGGTTAGTGAAACTATGGCCAGCATGGTCACCTGGGATATGTGCAGGGAGATTTGGCAAAGGCTAGCATCGTTTACATAGCACCTTGTGATCATTTGACCGTTATTTTCCAGCAGCTCATGAGTCTCAGCTCATGTGCAACCTTTTACACCCACCAAACCCCACTTTAAAATGACCTTGTGTCAAGTCTTGCTTGGTGGGAAGCAAGACAAATACCGCTTCTAGCCTCGTGCGAACTTTTGCAAACAAAAACTCACGTGATCTAATGGTTAAGGAGCTACTTTAACAGACCCTTGTTACTGAATTTGATTCTCACAGAGTGACCCATTTGTCTGGTCTTTGCGCTGAGTTTACTAAATAACAACTGTATTTAGGAAGTAGGGGGCTTACGTGAGTTATGTTCTCACTGGGTGCTTCTGTTCAGCTAGGCTTCGTAAATGGCAACAGAAGTTTTGGGGTGGCCTCATATTGCATAATTGTTTAGGAACAATTGTTGAAGAATTTGATCCTTAATAGGCACGCCATACTTCAAGCTTTGTGCTTAGCTTAGAAAATATTTTCTGCATTTTTGGTGCCTCACGTGACATTATGGTTAATAATGAAAGTTAGCAGATTAATATGACTGAGTTTGGTTCTCACCGAGTGGTCCATAATCCTAGTGTTTAGCCGAGCTTAGTTCATAACAATTGTACTTTTTTTTGGTGGGGGGGGTACCTCAAGTGAACTAATGGTTAATGAGCTAGGCTTGCAGATCATTGAAGGTGAATTTGATCCTCACTGAGTGGCCCATATGTCTGATACTTTTGTGCAAAGCTGTTAATTCCACCCCCCCCTTTCTTTCCTTTTTTTCTTAATTTTATAGTTACTACAAATTCGCTGTGCAAGTAATGATATTAATTGACTCCTCTGATTTTTGCTTTCATCACTTGAGGTTTGCAGAAATTTTTTCCCCTAAATTTCTGCTTCTGAATTAGCAAACAGCTATCGATTTTGGTGTTCATTAATATAACTTGCTGTATTTTGAAGTAATCTTCATTTGACATTCAATTCGTGATAATTAAATTCACCGGGGAAAATCTATGAAGTTGATTTAATTTCTAGTTTGCATGTAAAACAATTTTCATGTCTGTGCGTAAATGAGAATTTATACTTTAGCTTTTTATCGTCTGTCGTCTTGTCTGCACTATTTTGAATTATTTCACGACATATCTTCATTAAAGACATGAAAAAAATGACTTTTTAAAGTTTTGATCACGTAAAAAAAATGGCGGGAAAACTTTTGAAAAGGCGGGAAATTTTTTAAGAAGGCGGGAAAACTAAAAGAAAATGTGAGAAAAACTTTTTAAAAAGCAGTAAATAATAACAAAAAAAAAAATGCAATAAAACACACGGTAACGAATGAATCCATGGTGATGTAACAACGCCTGGAAACAAACCCTGCGTACGTTTCTCATTGATATTTTCATTTTCAGCATTCCTTTTTCCTTTTTTTTTTCAGTAGAAGAAGTTAAAACAAGACAACATTGATGTTCTTTGAAATAGAATCTGCTAATGTATTCTGTGTTGCTATAGAAATATTCAAAGATAGAATTCTTGAAATAGAATTAATTATCAGACTTATTTCTTTTCTTCTCTCGTTCGTAGTTCAAAAATCATATATTTCAAAAATATCTTTCAGTTTAAAATGTTGAAGGAGAGAGTCCACTTAGCGTAGTGGCTAACAAACTGGATTGTGACATCGTAGTAAGCGGGTTCGAACTCAAGTCGCTCTATAACATTCCCTTTCGTACTTTTGGGAAAGGTATAAACCTCTTTACTTTCCCAACTATGAGTTAAATAAAGAGTTCTTGTTATTTGGGGTCATTTTAAATGGATGATGAAAGACAATCAATAAGATAAAACAAATAAGGCAGAAAAAGGAAGGAAACGGAGAAAAGGCGAAGAAAGGTGACTGAAAAGAGAAAAGATGACATAGTGAAAAGTCTTGAGTTGAAAAATAAACAAACAAGGCTGGAGAGTAAAGAAAAAAGGGCTGAAATGAAAAATAAGACAAAAAGTGAGAGCGTAAGAAATTAAGCATTGTGATAAAAAAAGGGCTGAAAATGATTTAAAAAAAGAAGGCTGAAAATGATAAAGCTGAAAATGATAAAGAAAAAGGCTGAAAATGATAAAGAAAGAAAGCTGAAAATGATAAAGAAAGAAGGCTGAAAGAATAAATAAAGAAGACTAAAAATAATAAAGAAAGAAGGCTGAAAATATAAAACTGGAAATGATAAAGAAAGAACGCGGAAAATGATAACGAAAGATGGCTGAAAATGATAAAGAAAGAAGACTTACAATGATAACGAAAAAAGGCTAAAAAATAAAACTGAAAATGATAAAGAAAGAAGGAGGAAAATGATAACGAAAAAAAGCTGAAAATGATAAAGAAAAAAGCTGAAAATGATAACGAAAAAAGGCTAAAAATAATAAAGCTGAAAATAATTAAGAAAGAAAGCTGAAAATGATAACGAAAAAAGGCTGAAAATGATAAAGAAAAGGGCTAAAAATGATAACGAAAGAGGGCTGAAAATGATAAAACTGAAGATGATAAAGAAAGAAGGCTGAAAATGATAAAGAAAGCTGAAAATAAAGCAAAAAGGCTGTACACAAAGAGAACTTGTGCTAAGGAAAAATAGGAAAAGGATTTGCGATAGAAAGATGAAGACTAATATGGAAATAAAGGATTGGTTTCTTTGTTTAATGACATATTAATAATTACTGGATTATTTGATATCAAAGCAATGATTGTAGAAGAAAAGCAGTGATGTTAGCTAACGCATTTCTGGGAAAATAAGGAAGTTTCTGCGTCTTGCAAGGGTGACCGGAGTACGAACTCACTTTTTCAAAAAGAAGAAGAACTATTTATAGGATACTGGATAAAATGGAGACAGCCAGAAGAAATTTAGAAAGAAGAATCGACTTAATGTCAATCGAAATGAGAAAAATCCAATATTGATATTCCTATTTCAAAGAGAGTTTCGATTTTGGTTTGGTTTGGTTTCTTTGTTTAATGGCATATCAACCTTTTTATGTTATTTTATGCCAAAGCCATTCTCCTAGAAGAACAATAGTGGTACTATTTAACCCATAGCTGGGAGGATAAGGGGGTTCATACCTTTCCCAAGGGTATTTGCCTGAAAGTGAACGTAATAGCGTGACTTGAGTACGAACTCGCTTACTACGATTCCGCAGTCCATCGCTTTAACCATTTCACCACGAGGGACCCCCCCCGAGAGTTTCGAGACATTCGTAATTGAATAATACCGATATATGATTAAAAACAATAATGATACAACAACTTTCTGTATCGTTTTTATTTTCAGTTTTTCATAAAGCAAATAAAACTATTTCAACATCGTACAAGAAACTCTTAGCTCAAACTTTTTAAACATTAACTTTTATTCAAGTCTAAATTGAAAGTGATTGCAGATTTTATGAAGAAGGAAAAAAATTCATTTTTTAACGTTTAAAATTGAACAACTCTGGATCGTTTTTCTTCCCAGATTTCTTTTCCCTTTCTATAAATGATAGATAATTTAAACAAGAGCAAAAAATAGACGATATGAAAACTGACTCTTTGAATTTATTTTGCTTTGAGCAAAGAATAAAAGGAAGATAACTATTGCAAGTCTATACCTTCTTTGGATTAAATTTTTTGAGTGAAATTAAATAAAGATAGCAAACCCATTCAGATAATATGCTGATGAGGGTGTAAATACATTTCCAAATACCTATAAAATAGCTCACATAGGCTAATAAAAATTGGTGACTCCCAAAACTGTTTCTCATTGGTCAATTCTTTGTTTGAATATTGTCTGAAAAACGAGGATTTAATCATATAGAAAAACATGTCTCCTCACACACGCACATACACACATAAACATGAAATATATATATATATATATATATATATATATATATATATATATATATGTGTGTGTTATAGCAAAAGTTTTTCCAATCATGCAAAATGTTGAGGTCATTTAAAATGGTGGAAAATCAAACTGATCACTCCAAGTTTGAATTGAATGCGTGGCGTGTACGAAGGAGCACGTTTTAGTTTGCAAAAGGTTTACAAATAGGTTAAACATTGGTTTGATACTACGAGTTTGAATAAAAAATTACTGTCCATGCAGTGAAAACAAACTGACTCCCCGGTAAAAAAAAAAGTGTCAGATTCAGTTATCAGTAAAGAAGGTCATGCGTACAGTCTTCTGGGAAACGAAAGGACCCTTCACTACTGATTAAATTGAAAAAGGTGAAACTGTAAACAGTAAAATACATACCAACGCCTCAGCACGAACAAGGCGCTGTTGTATTGCCATGACCATGATTAACTATACAAACTCATAATACATATACATCTACATATGCACGCAGAATCATAACGACGACGCAATAAAGACGAGCGACACAGTCCTTTAGAAAAATATACCTCTCACTTTATTTGAAAGGTTGCGTGTAAGAGGGATTTGGAGACCGAACAGAACTGCAACATATTGACCTCCACTCTTATGGCCATCAGCGTCTCTTTCCCGCTCTCCAGGGCTGCTCAACCAGAGGCCTGGGGGCCCACTCTGCTGGGTGCAGGCTTCCTCTACCACATCTTGTCACCAACGGGGCTGGTCTCCAAACTGGTCTGGTCTCCAAACTAACTGACTTCTTGTCTCGCCGAGTTATATAATAGTTCAATCGCCCACTCAATATCTCCCCATAACTGGTCATCGGGATGTGTCACTTATGCTGTCCTTGGAATGGCATGTTTGATTGTCATCGAGCGGAAATAACTGTCATGCAGTTGACAGGTCACTCTCTTCCGGTGCATTAGTCTGACTATACCGTGGGATTTTATCTTTTCCCATATTGTAAGCCAAGCCCGCTGACGCCAATGGAATATGCAACTTCCGCGTCTTTGAAATGGCATATTTGGCCGGGTCGAAGGTCAATATACAACAGCGCGACCCAAGATAAATTCTTAAAAGCGATGTTTATCAGGTTTGAAATCAGAGTTTTCCTTTTAAAAAAGTTGCCATGCTAAAGATATTAGCTCTCTGTGACATGCAAACAATCTTATCCAGGATTCGAACACAGTTTAACAGTTACCGTCTTTAACAACACACGTGGTGCCTTCAATAAGATTCCAGACGTTTTTGTACAGGTATTTAGAATTGTTGTTGACTCTTGAAAATTCATTATGTTATTGCTATGCATCTTATGAGATGAATGAGATTTCAGGTTCAAATGAACAGCCACAGCAGCAATTGGAATACACCCTACTAAAGCCTGATTATCACAGCTGGTGAATTTCAAAAATGCAATCTGGACGTGAGAAAGAACGATATGCAATAAAATTGTGTTTTAAACTTGGAAAAAAGCTACAGAAACCTATGGAATGCTTCAGACTGCTTTTCGACAATCTTGCATGACTCGAGCATCAGTTTTTGAGTGGCATAAAAGATTCAAGGAAGGCAGGCAGTCTGTGAGGGATGATGAGAGGTGTGGTAGGAGTAAGGAGTTCAATACACTAGAGTTGATTGGCCAAAGGGTTAGGGTTAGGGTTACTATGATGAGGTTTTAAGGGAGTTCAGGAAGAGATTCCTAGGGAAGAGGCCAGCACTCTTCAAATCGGGTCAGTGGCATTTCCAGCAGGACGATGCACCAGTCCACAACTCCATCCTTGTCACAGACTATTTGACTAAGATGGACATCAAGACGGTTCCTCACCGTCCCTATAGTCAAGACCTTGTTCCCAGAGACTTTTGGTTATTCCCTTAGCTCAGAGGCTGTCGTTATGAGACAATTGAGGAGATGAAAGAGGCTGTGACGAAGGTCATTGACACGCTCACAGAAGAGGACTTCCATGTGGCGTTCCAGAAGTTGTTGGAACGGTACAAGTGCATTGCAACCGGAGGAGATTACTTCAAAGGGGACTATAGTTTCATGTGTGTACTATCAATAAAAGTGCCCATACGAAAAAAGTCTGGAAACTTATTTAATGATCCTCGTATGTTTGGTCCCACTTAGTCTTGTCTGCTAATGATATTATTTTTTAGTCCTTTTCCGAACATCTTACCAAAATACTCAATATTTTTCCGGTACATTGACAACATATTAATATTTCACTCTCAAAATTGCTTGAATCTAGTTCTTTCCAGTACATCTTACCTAAAGGCACTATATATTTCTCATACGTCGGCAACAGATTAATCCTTTACTCTATAAACAATAAGATATCAGAAATCGCTGACAAACTAAACACCGTCGCACCAACGATAGATTTCACCTATGAAATTGAAACTGAAAATTCTTACCCTCTCCAATACAACTTACAACTTAGAATTAACAAAAGATTACAATCTAAAGTAGATGGAAAATTAATTAACATCGATCTAGATAGTTTTATTTGTTTAATTTGACCGCGCAAATTGAATATAATTGAAAAAAGTTTTCGAAAAAATCTGTAAGTCATGTAGATAGCACGGATTCCGTTGACTGTCTCTCACCATTTATTCCTGTTGTTCTTGGCAGGTCCTTTAGACTGTCTCTATATCCGCAGAGAGCTAATAAATTTAAGTTTTTGCAAGCCAGTCAACACTAGTGTATCAATGAGTGGGAGGACATTGTTCGTGAGCTCGTCCTTGCTTCGTCAACAGTACCCAGCCTGTCTTCTTTGTCTTAAATGGGTGGTTTGTGAGATGGAAAAAAGTGGCCGTACAGTTGCTGTTTTGTTGGGTGCACGTTCCAGGTTTTGTTTAAACAGCATGTAGATTCCTTACGTAGTTCCCATTTAGCTTCTTCACCAAAAGTTTCGTTAAAGTCCAAGTGGTGCAGTTAAGCAATAGTACTGACTCTGCCGATAGAAATATGTAAAAAAGTGAAGTGGCTGACCTTAGTCGAGGGTGACCCGAAGACTCTCTTTTCAATAGATACTAAACCGAGGTGTAGGTGAGGGTGCTACTCCGTTCCCTGTATTGTTCCACTTTACCCTTGATCTTTACTTTATAATGCTGAGTGCTAAGCAAGGCGGCATCAAATACTATTTTTTGAGTCTTTGGTATGACTCGACCTGGGATTGAACCCCGGTCTCCCGGACCTTTGGCGAACACTAAGTTTCTGAAATGTATTTTGATAATTCTTATCTCTTAGAATATTTTGACTGTTGTCTTCTTCTTCAATGTTTCGGCCAAAACGTCCTTCGGCCTTCTTCAGATGTTTTATGTCGAACTCGAGAACCTACACAGAACCTCCTGCAGGACATATAGCACAGTCGATAAGACCTTTGGTTGATAAGTGCTTCTGAGCGAAATCATCTGGAGGTTGCAGGTTCAATCCCTACTACAGGTAATAATATCAAGGAATACTTACTATAACTTAACACTTGTACCTGGTCATGGTTAACAGGATTGGAACAATCTAGCCTAGCTTAAATCGAGGGTTCCGTTCGAGATTCTGTGTAAGCTCCCAAGTTCGACATGAAACACCTGAAGAAGGCTGAAGGATATAAAAGCCGAAACATTGTGAGTATAAACAATGAAGTTGAAGACGATAGTCGGAATATTCTAAGCGATAAAAATAATCCACCAAGGTCCCGTCTAAAAGATTTTATCAAACACTTTTGGTTGCATAGCATTTAAAAGACCTTACTTGACTGATGCAATTTGTCAGATTTGAACAAAGCGATTCTCTGTGGTTTGAGACATTGTGTTACCATTGCAAATATTCCCTGTTCCAATTTGCAATACTGATCATCATCATCATCTTGTCCCACAATCAGCACGAATTTCCCTCTCTCGCCACCCCTCCCTATCGTTCATCGCTTCCGATAGGTCCCCAGGGCTACAGCCCCGTACCCTCACAGAACTGCTGTGTGTAGGTTCGAGCTGGTCGCCCTGCTTTTGCTCGGCTATGTGAAGGGATCCATAGGAGTACATCACTTATGAGCTCGTCCCTACTTCTCCAACTGTGTCCTGTATGTCTGGTTCGTCTAACTTGGGTAGTTTTCATGATGGGAGGTAGGTGGCCGTACAGCTGCTGCTTTGTGGGTTGTTGCCTCCAGGACTTGTTCAATATTGCTCACAGCATTCTTGTGTAGTTGCCATCAAGCTTTTTCTCTTGCCGTTTAGTTAGCGTCCATGTAGTGCATCCATATAGCAATATCGACACGATCGCTGCTTGGAAGAAACTGCGTTTCATTTTATCGGTCAGGTCTGACTTCCATATGACCAATAGCCTATTGATAGCTGTTCATGCCTTTGTTAGTTGCGTGTTGATGTCTGTCTTGGCCGATGAGACGCTGCTTCCTAACTGGTTATATCTTTCTTATTTTTCTTTTTTATTCCCCAAAATAGACAGGGGGAGGAAGAAAGAAGGAGGAAGAAAAGAAAACCCATAAAAGTAAGAGAGGAAGATGATAGTTAGGACCCAAATTTCAATGACCCCCTTCCAACGAGTATCCTATGTATGATGGTGAGGCTCCAGTCCTGGAGCTTTGGGAAATGTGGAGTCCCTCTTCATTGCCATTAGTCCCAGGTCTACTCTAACCCAGAGTGGTAGTACCTGTTAGGGCCCCATCTAGGAGTCAAATAGAACTGTTTCAACCAATTACTAAGGATTGTTATTTGAAACCATACAGCTGTGTGCAAATTGTTTGTATTGGTGGAAATACTTGATAAATTGAATTATTAGTGTTGAATAACAATACTTGAAACCATCTAATTATGTGCAAATAAATGAGCTCTGGTTCATTTAAAAATAGTGAGAATTGGGATGAAAATAGCCACTCACCTCAGCGCAAACATCAGTTTATAATCTCTTTCAGTCAACTGAAGTGACTATATGCTCTGTGACCATGCCATTATACCTGTCTTCGCCTCGTGGCTAAGGCCGACTGCATTAATTTGTCGTCGGCTTTGCCCCCATCCCCCATTTTTAGCCGGGCCATCTAGCACTCGTGTTGGACGGGGCATTGTCTATCTAAGGCAGATTTGAGGCCAAAAAGCCTCCGGCTTCGGCTTGGCCACCTTCGGGTGGACGAGCAGCATTATTAACACCTTTATATAGCACAGAACCCGTGGTCCAGCTTAAGCTATAATCTGGCATCCGTGCCTGAATTCATGTTTGGGTCCATGTCCAGCTAGGCTCATCGACTTACATTGCATCAAGTGAGCTGATGACCAGCATAAACCAGCAGAGCTCGGGTCTTGGCTCGAGTCTGACCTTCCCTTCGCAAAACCCCCACTCTAATCCGGCCTTTTGTCAAGTCCTGTCTGGTGGGAAGCAGAAACAAATACAGTCCTTCCTTCAGGGATTAGTAGCATACCTCACTATTCGTTGTCGATCTTATTGCATCTCTCTTGCGATAAAAACCTTTTTATTTTCTACGGACGTATTGACTGTTCCTTTCCTCTCAAGTACCACCTTGTCTGATTATATTTATTTATTATTTTGTGGTGTCCTCGTGGTGTCTTGGGGTGTCCTCGTGGTGTAATGGTTAAGGCGATGCACTGCGGAATCGTAGTACGCGAGTTCGTACTCCAGTCGCGCTATTACGTTCACTTTCGGGCAAATACCCTTGGGAAAGGTATGAACCCCCTTATTCTCCCTCCAGCTATGGGTAAATAGTAGGACGGACTAGGTTCTTCAGCCTTGGTGAGGCAACTAGTCTAGGAGAAGGAAAACTCTGAATTGAAACCTGTTAAACTCCGCTTAAAAATTGACCTTGTGTCATATCCTGCCCGAGCGGAGGGGTTGGTAAATAGTACCTTGTCTGATTATATCCCTTTAACATCATTTTAAACAGAATGATAACTTCTATGCGCAAAAGTCAAAAACTCAGAGATTGTTTTTGCATAGTATTTACATTGTAAACAGACAAACATAGTTCTAAAAATCGCATAAAAATCAATAGCTGGTTTTGCCTGTCATATGATATCTCATCGCCGCAAACAATCGCAAACAGGTCTTTTCTCAGCAACGTACTGGTAACTTGAGTCTTTCCAGTGATAAAGTATGTTGATCTGCAACAGGTTTTAGAAGTCATATGCGAGTACACGGGTGCAATGGCCGCGACTAAAACAGCTATCTCGATTGTCACGAATTCAATAGGGCTTGCAAGGAAGAACTTTGCCTGAGGAGTCACATACGCTTCCACCGGTACTTTTAACGGAGTTGAGATGACCTTCGCCCGTAAAGTAGCAGTCACTATATATATATATATATATCATCATCATCATGTCGTGCCACTAGCACGGATAATATATATATATATATATATATATATATATATATATATATCTTTAAGAAAAAAAACAAAGACCGGTAAATTCATGATAATAAATTTATTTCGGTCCCGTATTTTCAGTTTCTGGTGTGAACCAAAAAACATGAAGAAAAAAAATTAATACAGGACTTCTTCAGACCCAATGGATAATTAATTAAATTTAAATTTAAATTTACATTTAAAACCAGAATAAACACGTGGGGTGTAGGGGGGACGAGATTAAGGTGTTACCTCCTCGTTTTATTGAATTTCCGTTTTTATTTTAATTTTTCAAATTTCTTCTATCAGTTATAATTACGGTAATTTAACCTTTTTTATTTATTCGTTTAGTTTATTTTCTTTTCATGTTAAATTCGATAATTAATTTTTAAGAAAAATATTAATGCTTATATCGATTTCGATACCATTTAATGAGCTACCTATTTTTTATGTACATATGTTGGATACTTTTTTTTTCCTGGTTTCATATATATATATATATATATATAAGTGTATGTGTATGCGTGTGAATATATATATATATATGTATATGGAGAAAAATTGAAAAACAAAGTAATCCAAAAGTGAAGAATTTATTGTAAAGAAAAGTCGACGTTCAACGTTTCAGTTTTAATGAACCTTCATCAGGACTTTTCTATGGTGATAAGAAGTATTGATAGAAGAACGATAAATTTTATTTCGCATCGTTGGATTACTTTGTTTTTCCATTTTTCTCTATACGGTCGGATTCCTTTCAATTACTTAATTCCATATATATATATATATATATATATTTTTGGTCCAGTTAAACCGGAGTTGGGAGTAATTCCATCAGGACAAGAAGGTATTCAAGCATGAATATTTAAAATTTTCCTGGTAAAGAGCTCAATGTCCCAATAATAAAGAGCAATAAATTCTTTAAGAAAAACAACGAAACCGGTCACATAGGATTATAAATTTATTTCAATCCTGTTCCGCATTTTCAGAATAAATAAAATAAATTGTTAGATAGAAAATTGTGAAAAAGAATATAATACATACGTACTACGCATAAAAAGTGGAACGAATTAATGCTTTCTAAATATTTTTGAAATGTTAAAATATAGTAAATAAATTAAATATTTGTTTTTATTTTTAATATATCTAATACTGTACCTTTACGTGAAGTTATTATTTAAAGTTTAAATCTTAGTCAATAAAAAAATCTGTAAGTTAGGTCTAAATATAAATTTTTAAAAAATTTATTAATTAAGGGAAAGTTTTTAAAAAAAAAACAATATTTACTACATTGCTAACCGAAATTTAAATTTAAAACGGAAGTGGGCTTAGTGAAGAGGTAACTCCTCACCCCTCTTCGACTCCCTCCCACTATCCCCTCCCACTACCATGTGTCTATTCTAATTTTTTTATCCAAAATGATCTGAAGAAGTCCTGTTACTTTTTTCGTGTTTTTGGAAACTTCAAAAATGCGTAACAGGATGGAAATAAATTTATAATCCTATGTGACCGGTTTCGTTGTTTTTCGTAAAGTATATATATATATACATATATGCGAAAAAACTATTTCTCGATTTTTCTTAGATATTACCTAGGAGGTTCACATATGATCATCATTTTTATGTTCCCGAGAACTGTCCTGTTAATGGGGGTGATTTAGATATAATGAAATATCATCATCATCATCATCATGTCGTGCCGCCAGCACGGATATCCCTAACCCTCTCTCGCCACTTCTCCCTATCATTCATCGCCTATAGGCGTTGGTTCCTTATGTTTCTAAGCAGACAATCATCTGGAGGTTGCAGGTTCAATCCTGACAACAGGCGAGTAACAATACAGGAATACTTAACACTTGTACCCGGTTATGGCTAACGGAATCAGAGCAGACGATCACCGCGGATTCAATAATGAAATATAGTTTAACAATTTTAGACTCAGATACGGATAAATGTCAATATTCTATTTAAAAAAATGGAATTTCTTAGTTCTCTGTCGTGAAATTACGTTTTATGACTAATATGATGGTGTAATGGTTTGCAAGCTCGACAAGCAAACCTACACGAGTGAGTTCGAGTCATATTGGGTTCTTCTTTCCCAATGCCTCGTACCACATCTAAGTAAAAAGCTTGTTATATAAATGCGGAAGGATTTTTCTTAAATTATCATTTTTCATTTTATATATCTTATCTTTCGGTTTAGTTAGGCTTAGAACCTTTCGGCCTAGTGCATGGGTTAGTTAGGTGCACATATTGAGAGCAGGTGTTCACGCGCGTGCGGGGAGGATGTGACAATCACAGATGTCACAATAAAAACCCCAGATAGGAAATGTGACTGGGGATGTGAATGACGTCATGTCCGGAAGTGTTGGGCTGGGATTCTTAGTGATTTTGAATAAAAGCAGTGAGTTGAGATTTGGACTTAGACGAAGCGGGTTGATTTTTCGGACCTGGGCGAGGCCAGTGAGTTTGTGGACTGCGGGGTGCGCGCACGTGGATTGAGACAGTGAGTTGAAAGCTGACGATGGACGAATAGTCAGCATAGAAAAATTGTCTCTCTCTCTCTCTCTCTCTCTCTCTCTCTCTCTCTCTCTCCTCGTGTCGAAAACCTAAACTTAAAGAAGGTAATAAAAGTTTCGTACCTGAACCAAGAGAGTCGTCAGTGTTTCGTGTTTTTCGGATTCCTATGCGTATAAACATTCTATGCGTTTGAACATTATGAACACATGTACATTTCACGTATTCGTAGATCATGGTTATATTAAAAGCTTAGTAAAATGCAATATATCAACACTCATATTTTATATATAAGTAGATGTTTTACATAAAATCACTCTGAAATTGAAAAATATATGTCTATAATAACCAGGAGGTGCAATGGTTATCGTCGCAGGAATTGGACACGGCGATACGAGTTCAAATCCTGGACTGATTGCATTTCACATAGCACTAATACCCTTGGGAAAGGTATGAATCCAATTATTCTCCCTCCAACTATGGGTAAATAGTAGGGCAGACTAGGTTCTTCAACATTGGTGAGGCAACTAGTCTAGGAGAACGAAAACTCTGAATTGAAACCTGTTAAACTCCGCTTAAAAAATTGACCTTGTGTCATATCCTGCCCGAGCGGAGGGGTTGGGTAAATATAATAATAACCAGCTCATTGGCTTAGAGGGTAGTGTTCGACAATAGTCCAGGAGACCTTGGTTCAATTCCAGGTCGCCTCATACCAAAGACTTTTAAAATGATACTTGATACCTCCTTGCTTAAAACTCAGTTACGTATCAAGTGTAAAATGGTATAAGTTACGTATCAAGGGTAAAATGGATCAATCAAGGGAAAGGAGTAGCGCCCTACCCTACACCTCAGTGCAGTAGCTATCGGAAGGGAGCCTTCTGATCGCCAACTTTACAACTTATATATCTATATACTTTTTACGATATTTTGACAACACAAAGCAAAGTTTATTATTTATACTTTCGGTTCATGGCAAAAAAATTTCCGTGTAGAAAAATTTTTTCATGGAAAAAATAGCGGAACATTATTCTGAGATGTCATTAAATCAAGTACTCATTTGTTCATCAGTGTAAATAAAATTAAGTATTTTTCCTTTTTTTCTTTTCATTGTTCTTCTTGTTTTAACAAAATGGTAGCGGTCTCAAAATAAACACTGTTTTATATCTTGATATGGGCTGATCCATACATACGTGTTCGTTTTTGTTTTTCTTGTTGAGGGAGGAGGTTCTACAAATTATTACACGACTGTCAACACCTTCGTATCATGTTGTATTATCTGCTGCAGCTGCAAAGATATTGTTTTCTAAAACGGCTGCCAACTGTTCATTTCCTCTCCGCAAAAGGAGAAAACAACCTGTTTATTTAAAAAGTGGGGACCCCAGGTATTCAAAGAAACAGATAAAGAAAAACAGGGAGACAAGAAAATATAATGAGAAAAAAAAAGAAAGACAGGCGGTGCATAGTTAGGAGAAAGAAAGAAAGAAAGAAAGAAAGAAAGAATGTAAATATGGTTAAAAAGTAGAAAGAAAAGAAATAGGGAAAAGTACAAAAAAAGCCGAGAAATTTACTTAGGAGAAAGAAAGAAAGAAAGAAAGAAAGAAAGAAAAATGAGTCTTGAAAGATTAAAGGAAGATAAAAGTGAGACTGGAAAAGAAAGAAAGGAAAAAAGAAAGAAAGAAAGGAAGAAAGAAAGAAAGAGAGAAAAATGATCCTTGAACGATTAAAGGAAGATAAAAGTGAGACTGGAAAAGAAAGAAAGAAAGAAAGAAAGAAAGATTGAGTGAAACAAAACTAAAAAGAAATAAAAGAAGAAGAGAGATTGGAGGAAAAAAGACGGAAATAAACCAAAAATGAAAACGAAAAAAAAAAAAGGCTGAAAAGACGAAAGAAGAGGTAAGGAAGGAAAGAAAGAAGGAAGGAATGAAGGAAACGACAAAAAGAAACTAAGAAGGAAGCATAAGGAAAAAGAAAAGAAAAAAGATTAATAAAAAGAATGTGGAATGGGTAGGTACTAATATTAATTATTTACATAATCACTGCTATTAATTACGAGGATCATTTAATAAGTTTCCAGACTTTTTTCGTATGGGCACTTTTATTGATAGTACACATATGAAAATCTAGTTCCCTTCGAAGTAATCTCCTTCGCCTGCAATGCACTTGTACCTTTCCAACAACTTCTACAAGGCCCCATGGAAGTCTTCTTATGTCAGCGTGTCAATGACCATCGTCACAGCCTTTTTCATCTCCCCAATTGTCTCATAACGACTGCCTCTGAGCTTAGGGAATAACCAAAAGTCTCAGGGAGCAACGTCTGGACTATAGGGAGGGTGAGGAACTGTCTTGAAGCCCATCTTGGTCAAATAGTCAGTGACAAGGATGGAGTTGTGGACTGGTGTATTGTCCTGCTGGAAATGCCACTGACCCGATTTCAAGAGTGCTGGCCTCTTCCCTAGGAATCTCTTCCTGAACTCCCTTAAAACCTCATCGTAGTAACCCTAACCCTAACACTTTGGCCAATCAACTCTGGTGTATTGACTTCCTTACTCCTGCCACACCTCTCATCATCTATCACAGACTCCCTGCCTTCCTTGAATCTCCTATGCCACTCAAAAACTGATGCTCGGGTTATGCAAGATGCTCGAAAAGCAGTCTGAAGCATTCCATAGGTTTCTGTGGCATTTTTCCAAGTTTAAAACACAATTTTATTGCATATCGTTCTTCTAAAGTCTCAGATTGCATTTTTGAAATTCACCAGTTGTGATAATCAGGCTCTATAGTAAGGTGTATTCCAATTGCTGCTGTAGCTGTTCATTTGAACCTGAAATCATAAAAATTGGTCAGTTATCTCATAAGATGTATAGCCATAACATACTGTATTTTCAAGATTCTACGACAATTTTAAATGCCTGTACAAAAAAGTCTGGAAACATATTGAATGCACCACGTATTTACATAATCACAACTATTAATTGTCGGTCCAAGTTATAAAGAGAGCGAAAGGCTAATTTCTCTGGAAGGAGAGATAGAAGAAAAAACCTATAAGAAAACATAGAGTCTACGAGAACGGCCAGTTGACCTCTTAGTGACTCAGGCTAAAGCAGTGGTTGTAGGTCAGCCGGTCACAGGCGAATGACTGGCCCAAAGTGGTGATAACTGTTAGGGTCCCATCTATGAGTCGAATAAAACTGTTTAACCATTTAACTGTATGCAAACAAATTACTGATGTTAATTGAATTCTAAATGTTAAACTGAAATACTTGAAACCATTTAACTGTGTGCAAATAAGTAATTAATGTTGAAAAATATTATTAGTATTACTTAGCAATACTTGAAATAATTTAATTCTGCGCTTACAAATGAGTTCTGGTGCGTTTAAAAATGTACCCTACGAACTGTTTGTTTAAAATTATGTATGTTTATTCTATGTATAAAGAGGATTTGACATTTAATGACCAACAAAGACTGATATGCCATGAACCCAACCCAACTAAATCATATATATTTATTAAATGTATAAAGACGGTTTGGCAAAAAATAACCCATAAGAGTTGATATGCCATAAAACCCCACCAAACCAAATCATATATATTTGATATATATGTATAAAGAGGATTTGGCAATAAATAACTTACAATGGTTGATATGCCATAAAACCTCACTAAACTAAATCATATATATTTAAAATATATGTATAAAAAGGATTTGGCATTTAATAACCTCAAAGGTTGATATGCCATTAACCCAACCAAATTACATCATATATATTTATTAAATGAATAAAGAGGATTTGGCATTAAATAACCTAAAAGGGTTGATATACCTCACCAAATTAAACCTCACCAAAACCTCACCAAATTAAACCATACATATTTATTAAACGTATAAAGAGAATTTAACATTAAATAACTTCGAATGGTTGATATGCGATAAAACTCAACCAAATCATATACAGTTATTATGTGTAAAGAGGATTTGGCTTTAAATAACCTCTAAGGGTTGATATGCCATAAAATCCACCAAACAAACGTAGTAATATTTTGTTTTGTTATATCATTAGTCTTACGTTTGTTTTATCAGCCAAAGAAATTGGGTTCTTTTTGTTCCTTACTTTTGGTTTTCAATGATAACAAATTGTGAGAATCAAATTTATTTTATGACGGGGGCGTCAGTTGATATTTGTTTGGGAAAATGAAAACTTTGAGGATGGCTGATAACAATTAGTTTATTGGCAGTCAGTAACGATGACTGGACATTGACTACATTTTATAGAAGCAGCAACAACCCAATACGATAGCAGAAGAAAGAAAGAAAGAAAGAAAGAAAGAAAGAAAGAACAGAGGAATAAAGAAGAAGTAGAAAAGAAAAAAGAAAGAAAGAAAGAAAGAAAGGAAGAAAGGGCAGAGGCGTTAAGAAAAAATGAAAGAAAGAGTAGATGCGAAAGAAAGAAAGAAAGAACAGAGGAGTAAAGAAGAAGTAGAAAGAAAGAAAGAAAGAAAGAAAGAAAGAAAGAACAGAGGAATAAAGAAGAAGTAGAAAAGAAAAAAAGAAAGAAAGAAAGAAAGGAAGAAAGAGCAGAGGCGTTAAGAAAGAAAGAAAGAAAGAAAGAAAGAACAGAGGAGTAAAGAAGAAGTAGAAAGAAAGAAAGAAAGAAAGAAAGAAAGAAAGAAAGAAAGAAAGAAAGAAAGAACAGAGGAATAAAGAAGAAGTAGAAAAGAAAAAAAGAAAGAAAGAAAGAAAGAAAGGAAGAAAGAGCAGAGGCATTAAGAAAGAAAGAAAGAAAGAAAGAACAGAGGAGTAAAGAAGAAGTAGAAAGAAAGAAAGAAAGAAAGAAAGAAAGAAAGAAAGAACAGAGGAATAAAGAAGAAGTAGAAAAGAAAAAAAGAAAGAAAGAAAGAAAGGAAGAAAGAGCAGAGGCGTTAAGAAAAAATGAAAGAAAGAGTAGATGCGAAAGAAAGAAAGAAAGAACAGAGGAGTAAAGAAAGAAAGAAAGAAAGAAAGAAAGAAAGAAAGAAAGAAAGAAATATATGTAAAGAGAGATAGAGAGAAAAGAAAGAAAAAAGAGTGAAGAAAGATAGAGGAATGAAAAAAAAGAAAGATGAAAGGAAGGAAGGTATGCCGTTGTCATCGAAGATGACGCAGGATTCAATTGACATGTGGGGTCTACGTTTCGTCGCCGCTGTTTTCAATCCTGACTGTTTAAAGTCAACATGAAATATCAATTCCTTTCAAGAGAGAACGGTACTAACTCATTTAGTAAGCAAATAACACAAAAGCAAACAGTCTGAATTTTTTTGGTACCACTATTTATTTCGTTGGCAAAGAGGGCGCAAGAGAGTAATAGTGGTTTTGGCCTTTGGTTAAAACTTGCACATTGACCTTTGACTGAGCCGTCATTCAGGGATTTCTGGGAGAGGATGTTCCAACAGTGTAATCAAGAGGACAGCTCACGTGGACTGACAGCCGTGAGCGGGACACGAGGGTTGACAACCGGAACGCTTATTCGTTATGAAATTATATATACACAGGTTGTCACGGTCAGCCAGTTGGAGTCTCAACCAAGTCAGGGCAGAGGCAGCAATGGGCCCCCGGCTGAGAAGCAGAAGTGGCAAGTGGGGCCCTAAGTATGAAATCCCAACGTGGGTTAAAAAAAGGTCAATATAGCAGTCCTCCACCTGTCTGTGTCAGCGTCCTTCATCTCTCTCTCTCTCTCTCTCTCTCTTACACACAGAATTTGGACCTTTCGAGAAGTAATAAATAAAGACATGGTTTTGTAAAGAATGTGTTACAGTCTCATCATTCTTTCATTATCCTATTTACCCAACCCCTCCGCTCGGGCAGGTATGACACAAGGTCAATTTTTAAGCGGAGTTTAACAGGTTTTGAATTCAGAGTTTTCCTTCTGCTAGACTAGTTGCCTCACCAAGGCTGAAGAACTCAGTCTGTCCTACTATTTACCCATAGCTGGAGGGAGAATTATTGGATTCATACCTTTCCCAAGTGTATTAGTGCTATGTGAAATGCAATCATTCTCGTCCAGGATTTGAACTCGAGTCGCCGTGTTCATTTCCTACGACGATAACCATTTCACCACGGGCACCTCCATTTCTTTCATTATGGTGTGGTTGGATAGGTTGGGGGGATTTTCTGATGTCGGCTGTGTATAAGTTGTCAGCAAATATCTATGGACGTTCCCATCAGTAGATTAGCCAATGAAAAGCGACTAAAATGGAAGCAGTAGATTATCCAATCAGATGCCACTAAATCATATATAAACAATGGCAAATTAACAGAGTACTGACTTAATGCTGCCTTGTTACTTAGAATAAGTATCTTGTAACGCTCACCCAGAAACAAGATGGCAACCCGAATTCCATCAGGTCTATTATTCATTCATTACGCCACTATATAATTCAAACTTTACTCACTGTTGACGGAATTCCTTCCGACCCGGTTATTCTATGACAACTTAACTCACCTAATACTTCTCTGTCTCGAAATCAACGAGACCCAAAAGGGTCATTTTATAATCTTTTCCAATAGGAGACTGACAATAGGAGCTTGGCTGACAATATGGGATGAGGTTAAAATCCCACGGTGCATTCACAAACTGATGCACCGGTAGAAGTTGGCCTGTGATCTGCATGACAGTTATTTCCACTCGACGATGATCAAACCTGTCGCTCCAAAAAGGGCAGAAGTTGCATGTTCTGTTGGCCAGTTATGGGAGGAGGTTGCATGGGCGAAGAGGCGTGTCCATATCTCCGCGTGTGAGTTTGATGGTAATATAAGGTCGATGATTTTAAACGGAAGACAGTGAAAATCTGCTGTTCACGCAAGCTTGTCCCGTCGTTACCCCGTGTGCGTTTTCTCGGCCATCGTCTAACTTACACCGAAGTGTCCAGGCCTCATAGACGAACGATTCGAATACCTCTCCTGATTGCTCCCACTTCACACAAGCATCCGTCGAGAAAAGGAATATACATATTTTATATATATTACGTGTTGTCGTCTGTTTGGCCAGAGCGAAACGTAACAAGACTACCACTGTAACATATGTAACTATGCTTAACGTGTAAAATAATTTTATTCCCTTCTAGGCTAATTTCTTATTCCCTTGTTCTGCTTTCATATCTATATGGACCTCTTTAAGGACGATCCTTATAACAGGCCTGGCAACCATGAAACTAGGGCCTACGACTCGGAACGGACACGTGGAGACATATTATAATTGCCCTGTAAGCTGGAGATGTATAATACACCGACTGCTTCTCTACAGTGGAGTAAGACGCCACCACAACGAGTGTCCTGTACATGACACTAAACAATCTGATCGTGAGGTTCCAGTAATGCTGGATCTTTGGGGAATGCAGAGTACCCCTTCATTGCCATTGCTCCCAGGTTGACTCTGGCCCGGCGTGGTAGCATCTGATAGGGCTCTATCTATAGGTTGAATAAAACTAACAGCATACTTATGTTAAACTGAATTGTTTGACTAAACTGAATAGCTTGAAATAGAAATGTTTTTGACAATTAAATTGTACTTAAATTTAAGCTGCGTTCTTAAACTAAACTAAATTGTTTAAAATGGATTTGTTTTTGACATTAAAAATATACTTACACTAAACTGAATTGTTTAATATAGAACTGTTTTGACATTTAACTGTGTATAAACAAAATCTGTACTCATACTAAACTGAATTAGCTGAATTAGATCTGCTTGACAAAACTGAATAGCTTGAAATAGAAATATTTTCACAATTAAAGTGTACTAGCATTTAAACTGCGTACTTATGCTAAACTGAATTGTTTAAAATAACTATTTTCATAAAAATGAATTTGGCGTTAAATAACCTACTAAGGTTGATATGCCATAAAACCCAAACAACCAATCAACCTAAATTACAAGTAAATAACAATTACAGAGAAAAATTATAGAAAGGAATTCGTTAGTAATGTCCGTTAAATAGTTAATTAGCAACTAAACGTCTTTTTAGGAAACGGCTAACAATTATTCAATCATTTCTCTGAAATCAAACATAAAAAGAAAGAAGGGGGTGTCCTCGTGGTGTAATGGTTAAAGCGATGGACTGCGGATTCGTAGTAAGTGAGTTCGATCTCCAGTCGCGCTATTGCGTTCACTTTCGGGCAAATACCCTTGGGAAAAGTATGAAACCTCTTATCCTCCCAGCTATGGATTAAATAGTACCCCTACTGTTCTTCGAGGAGAATAGCTTTGGCATTAAATAACCAACAAAGGTTGATATGCCATTAAACAAACAAACCAAACCGAACTAAAAAGAAAGAAAAAATAACTTCCTGGTCCATGGGTTTACAGCTGGAAAAATATCAATATTTATTTCAATCACGAAAAGGGAGCAAGAGAGAAATATATATATATATATATATATATATATCTTAAAGAAAAAAACCAAAGACTGGTTAATTCATGATTATAAATTTATTTCGGTCCCATATTTTCAGTTTCTGGTGTGAACCAAAAACATGAAGAAAAAAAATTAATACAGGACTTCTTCAGACCCAATGGATAATTAATTAAATTTAAATTTAAATTTAAATTTAAAACCAGAATAAACACGTGGGGTGTAGGGGGGACGAGATTAAGGAGTTACCTCCTCGTTTTATTGAATTTCCGTTTTTATTTTAATTTTTCAAATTTCATCTGTCAGTTATAATTACGGTAATTTAACTTTTTTTATTTATTCGTTTAGTTTATTTTCTTTTCATGTTAAATTCGATTATTAACTTTTAAGAGAAATATTAATGCTTATATTAATTTCGATATCATTTAATTAGCTACCTATTTTTTATGTGCATATGTTGGATATGTTTTTTTCCTGGTTCCACTATTTATTTCTATGTTTTTAAATTTTTATAGATTAAATCTAGTGTTATGTCTACATCTAGCTATCAATTCGCTTCTCTTATGTAATAACTTATCGGGCCACTTATATTTTAAAATATAAATTTTCTCTTCTAGGCATAAATTGCATCTACCGTTAAAACTATTTGGAGTATTTGATTTTCTCAAAATAGACAAAATGAGAAAATCAAATACTCCAAATAGTTTTAAGAGAGCCTTCGGGTATCCCTCGACTACGGTAGCCAACTTTACTTACATGTCATGTTCTGATATTTATACCGAAATCATGGTTGGAAGTTGGTTGGATTTCATGGCATATTAGCCTTCGTTGGTCAGTTAATTTGAAATCATGTTTATACGTATATCAATTTTATGTGATCTGTAACTAACATTATTACTAAACAAATCAGGGCTTATTTATTTACACACAGGTAAATGATTTTAAGTATTCCTTTCTGACATGAATAATACTATTTAGTATTAATCATTTCTTTGTCATCATCATCATCATCATCATGTCGTGCTGGTAGCACGAATATCCCTGACCCTCTCTCGCCACTTCTCCCTATCGTTCATCGCCTCTAGCAGGTCTTCAGGGCTACATCCCGTATCCTCACATAGCTGCTGTATGTATGTTCGAGCTGGTCGTCCTGCATTTTCTCGGCCATATGTGGGGGTCCATAGGAGTACATCACTTATGAGCCCGTCTCTGCTTCTCCAGCAGTTTCCTGCATGTCTGGTTCGTCTAACTTGGATAGTTTTCGTGATGGGAGGTAGGTAACCGTACAGCTGCTGCTTTGTGGGGTGTTGCCGCCAGGACTTGTTCAATATTGTATTCTTGTGTAATTGCCGTCTAGCTTTTTCTCCAGACGTTTAGTTAGCGTCCTAGTAGTGCAGATTAAACAGTTAGTCAACAATCATATGTTTACTAGTATAAATGCAACAAATCAAACGTACCTATTTCTACTCTCAAATGATTCGAACACCCAATCCATTTGTGTTTGCTCGTCTAAATTCAACAAATAATACGTGTCAATCTCTACTTGCGAATGGTTAGAACAAACAATCCATATTTGCTTACACTCTACTAAAGTAAAAATTCAATTTAATTTAACTTAATTTTAAACCAGTTAAGTCAACTGTTTATGTTATTTATAGCTGGTGCGTTTTTAAATATCCTTTCCAACAGAAAACCCTTCACCACTGTAATAAATGAAGGATAATGGAACAACAAAGGAATAAAAAAAAGAAAGAAGGAAAAAGACAAAAGAAAAAAAACAATGAAAGAACAGAGAAGTAAAAGAAGAAATGTGTAGTGAAGAAAGAAAGAAAGAAAAAAAGAAAGAAACAAAGAAACAAAGAAAGTCAAAGAGATCTCCTGATCAGTTTGTTCATGTTTCATACATTTTGATCGCTGAAACTTAATCAGGCGATAATTCCAGTCTTCAACTATTGAACTTGGAATTCAATAAACTATGCAAAAGTGAAAGTGAAAGTTGTTTAAATCGAATCAACCAATGTTCGACAGCAAACGACGTTCCACATGGCCAAGATACAATAAATTCATGACCTCAATTGAACAACTTTTTAGTCTTGCTTCTATTCCCCCCCCACACACACACACATTAATGTGACAGTTTTGTCATTACGACTGCTGTCATCTGAACATGAGAACTAGTTTATTCTCCAGTCATCTTCAGGTGACATCTGATTAGAGGAGTCTTATCTTAGTCATTATAACGTACGTACATTTTTAAAACGAGGCTTGTGGAATGTCTTTACGGCACGAAAAACAATGACAACAACAAATGAGTGGCCTAGTCGGCTAGGGCTATAGAATACACCGACTTCTTCTCTGCAGAGGGGTAAAACTCCCCCCAACGAGTTTCCTGTATATGAGACTAAACAATCTGATGGTAAGGCTCTGGTAATGCTTGAGCTTTGGGGAATGCAGAGTACCTCTGCATGGCCATCGCTCCCAGATTCACTCGGCCGGGAATGGTGGCACCTGATAGGGTCCTATTTATGGGTCAAACAGAAATAAACTGTGTTCTAAACCGAATTGGTTGAAATTGAACTGTTTTTGACATTTAAACTGTCTATTTATACTAAACTGAATCGTTTGAAGTAGAACTCTTTATTTGCATTAAATAACCTACAATGGTTGATATGCCATAAAACCAAACCAAAACCAAAATGACTTAATTCGGCGTTAAATGATCTGAGAAGGGTTGATATGCCGTAAAACAAATCAACAAACAAAAAATAAGTATTAGAAGCAAAAACACTTAATGTATCAGGTTGTGACACGACGTGCGGTTGAGTACTTAATTAATGTGTAAAAATTAGAATTTATGAAATATATATATATATATATATATATATATATATATATATATATATCAAAAGCAAAAAAAAAATATCCTTAAAATAAGTATCTATTTGGTCAAGGCTTATATAACCTAAAAAGCTGGTTGATCGTTCCTAAAGGTCAGTTAAGTGCGAGACAATCGTTTTCGATTTTAAAGGGTCAGTTAAGTGCGAGACAATTGTTTTTGATTCTAAAGGTTAGCAAATTTATTTAGTTTTTCAGTTGTCAACTGAAACCTCATCAATCAAAATGATGAAACGGGTCATTTCGTAAAATATATTTTCTAGTCTTTATCTTGAAAGTCAATGTCAAAAGGGAGATATAATTTTGCTCCACCCTAAATAAAGGTGAGTTGGGCATGCCTCATCCAGTCAGGTGAGACTGAGAATTTTTTTTGTTCAACCCCATTGTTCTAAACCTGTTCCCATTGGTCAAAGCATCTAAAAAGGGTTTCCCTATACCTGTAAGATTTAATCCTAAACAAGGATTGGCTGACCAATGGGAATATGACTCCTAATTGTCTCTTAGTGGACAACCAATCAGAAACCATTTTTAGTCCAGATATTGATCTATAAAAAATGGAATAATTAAACGAATCCTCAGAGGGGATAAGAAAAAGGGACCAAAAAGAAACTCAAGACTGCCAAAGAAGCATCTCTTCCATTCTCGACCCGAAGTACTCCAAACAACCTTCAGACGTTAAAACTTTCAAAGTCCCACACTTTAGACACGTTAATGTTCTCTAACCGCACCTCATCGTTACTCTTACTCTCTCGATATTCTTTCTTCTTCTGTTTGCCAGGAATGCAATCATCGTTTGGTTGTTATTTATTGTCTCACAAATGTGTTTCAATAAAGACGATTTTTTTTGTTGTTGTTAAACAACGAGTTTTCTCTATTCTTTGAGTTGCTAGACAATCTAGCCACTCATATTATCAGACCGTCAGAAGAAGATCTGACTGAATTGTGTCAACCCCGCTCCGTGGATCTTTCAAACACTGCATAGGCACGGAAGGATTTGAAAAAGCAAACAGCCGGAAGCTAATGTAGTCACGAACACAAAAGCCACAACAAGTACCGTGACTAGTTGTCACACCACATTGGGCTCCGTGACAAGCATAGGACCACAAAGTGACTTGAATTGTTGCCACTTGATCCTGGACACAATTCACACTCTAGCGGCGGGGCGCAGAATATGCCGACTGTATTCACTGCAGAGACGTAAAACTGCGTCTTCCAAAATAGGTGTCCTAAGTATGACACTAAACTGTACCTGGTAGTTAGGCTACAATTCTTAAGATCTGTGAATGTTAAGGGTCCAACCAATGGGCCAAATAGATCTGTTTAAAAAACATTCATGTTTGATAAGACTGTGTGCCAAAAATATTTTCTTATCTTTCGTTTTGTTTGTTTTTTTATTGGCATATTAACTTCTGAGGTTTGCGGCGGTACTGTTGCCCTTGCCAAATTCGGGGGTGATTCCGCTTTCAATATGCTGGACGTTCCACTAGTCAGATAACACGAATGATTCATTATCTGCCCAAGATGTGTTCTTAAGATCCAGACAACGTATCAATCGCTAGTCGGAGACGCTGGTCAGCGAGGAAACGAATGAGACCGCACAATTCAGGAAGTAAAAAATATAAAAGTCGACGCCAAGAAATCGAAAACAAAATACGGTTTGCAAAAATAACAATATTTAGTGTATAAAGAATGTCTTTCAAAGTTGTTACATATGTAGCAAATTTCTGTCCGTGACCGGTTAATGTATGAGGTTTAGTTTTTTTCTCTCTTCCATTTTCTATACTATTGGGTTCTGGTTAGTGAACGCTTGTAATATTAAATAAAGGACAAACCACGATATGAGAGGAAATAGAGATATATTCTCACGAAAAAGTATATACAATAGAAAGACTATTAGTAGACAAGAACATAGGATTAGTGAATACAGAATAAAGATATAGTCCAACGATAGTATTGGCTTCCGTTATTATGGCAGCAAGTAAGGTGATCTAGTGCGATCTCTAGTCTCCAACGCTCTAATACTATTCCTATAAGAAGCTGCTCTTCACCTTCTAGTCTACTTTATTTCTGTGTAGTGTACACAGAAGGCACAAGGCCTTGAAGTTTTTGGGGAGGGGAAGGGAGCGGTCATACATTTCTATATAGACTAAGGAGACCTAGCTAGCCACATTCGCCGACCCATTCAACAATACAATAAATATCCATTCATCCATCGCCTTTTGCGCTACAATCACCACAATACCACATTTGCTCTATGAAGAAGTCCTACTTAAAATCCCGAGATTCGTGAATGATTTTATTTACAAGTATGATTTATTTACAATGAATGTGATGGGAATGGGAGAAAAACCCCGAAATATATATAAAAACAAGGAAAAATCCCCCGTTTGGTTGCCCTCCCATCCCCCCGTCTATAAAATTGGAGGTCGACTGTTTTCCGGGGCGAAAGAACCGGAAACAAGTCGGACCTACCCTAGGTGGGGCAGGGATCCTAATCTACAGGGGTGAAAAGAATTTAGGGGTCGGGCGCGGTATGGGTTAATACAAGTAGGTGATATGATTTTTATACGTATGAATGTTCAAGATCTTCAGTAAACGTGGACTGGGATACGGATTGAGGTACAAAAATAATGGGGATGGGGAAGATCTTGAGAACTAACAACTAGATGACGGGGACAATGACTCACAAACATACTGCTAACTAGGTACCTGGGTACCAAAGAAAAAGGGAACAGTTTTACTCACCAGGGGTGGGGTCCCTAAGGACCCGTACCGTAGACGCCATGAGCCGGCAGAGGAGGGAAGGATGACTCCAACGTTGCTCCCTTTCGCACGACCAGGCTCGCTGCATTCACCCACCTTTTGCTGAATGTTATGCGATCCAAGCGTTTTCTATCGCATCTGATTTTGACCCTCAGCTGATGCCGAAAATACAAAATCAGATCACGATGAGAAAAGTTTGCATCGTCATACAATCCCTTGTTTCGCGTCGTCCAAATCACCATTCTAGCTACAGCTAGGATCGCGAGAAACACCACACGCTTCTCACCCTGATACGGAGGAAGAACGTTGTCCACGACGTAACCAACGTCGAGCAGCACGAGCTGTTTGGGTTCGATGCGAGCCGTCCACTCGCCGACGTGATCCCAAAACGGGCGAACTCGCTCGCAGTAGTAGAAGGCGTGCTCAGCCGTTTCTTCCAAGCCACTGCCGCAGCGAGCGCAATCGGGCATGTCTGCCAGGCCCGCCTTGTAGTTCAAGCCGACAAGGGGCAACGCATTTCGCACAAGTCGCCAGGTGAGCGAGAACTCGGAGTTGTTCAAGAAGCTCGATCCTGGCGCCCAATTCCAATGAGAGCGAATCTCCTCCGTCGTCCAGCCGTGCCGCTCGCTGAGAGGATCAGAAGCGGAACCCACCACTAGCTCCCGATATAGTTCTTTTCGAGGCCGTGAAAGGTCACTGGACCCAAGAAGGTTACGAAGGGCCGTTCGGCACTCGCGGACAAACAGTGTTTCGCCCAAAGGCCTACGTCGACCTTCAGCCTTTGGTTCTGACTTTAGGCGAGGAAAAGTCCGACTCGCCTTCAGTCTCCACACTGCGTCCCCCGTCAAAGCTCTGCCCAGGTATGCAAGTCTTTCAGCAAGCCAGTGGCTCTCCAGATCAGGCATACCTAGACCCCCGTTGCGTGTACGTTGGATACAGACCTGCCTACGGACCATCGGCCTTGCACCTCCCCAGAGCAATCTGGAAAGGGATCGTTGCAGCGCCAACCGATTTACCTTAGGCAGAGGAAGTACAGCCAATCGGTAAAGGATCAAGGGGAAGACGTACACGGCGCACGCCTCCGCCCTGCCCTTTAAGGACAACCTCCTTGAAAGCCAGATTCCCACCTGAGCATTCACCTTGGCTTGTATTTCCGACCAATTTCGCTCCAGTTGGAGGCCGGGCCCGAACCACACCCCGAGGATGCGGACGGGTCCGTCACTCCAGCGGAACGGCCCCGGAAGAGTATTGCTACTCCTCCAAGCACCGAGCCGCAAACCTTCGCTTTTGTCAAAATTGACCTTGGCTCCTGCAATCCGCTCGTACTCGCTAACCGCCTTCTTCACAGCCTTTATATCCAGACGGCGGGATACAAACACTGTGATATCATCGGCGAACGCGGAAACCCTTGCCGTAAGAGGGCCAGCAAAAGGGACACCGCGCAGGGCCGGATTTGCCGTCCTATCCCTAAGCCTACGGAGCAGGGGCTCCAAAGCTAGGACATAGAGAAGAGGAGACAACGGGCAGCCCTGCCGGACCGACCGCTCGACCGCGAACACCGTCGAACGCCTTCCGTTCACCTGCACCACTGCCTGAGGGTTGTGGTACATCATGCTAATCCATCTGCGGAACTCCGGTTTGAATCCGGCAGTCTCCAAAACAGTCGCCAAAAACCGATGGTCAACCCTATCGAAGGCCTTGGACTGATCTAAACTGATCAGCGCGGCCTCGGTGCCGTCTTCTATACCCTCTAGGACCTCGCGAATCAAGTGCAGGTTGTCCTGGATCGATCTTCCCTTCACAGCAAAGGTCTGCTCAGAGCCGATCAGATCGCTAATGACAAGCTGTAAACGATTCGCTAAGACCCGGGCCAAAATCTTTAACTCTGTGTTAAGCAGAGTTATGGGCCTGTAATCGTCTAAACCCTCCCAAACATGCCTGCCACCTTTCTTCAGCAATGTGATCACGCCCTTGGTAACGCTACCAGGGATGGCTCCCTGGGCGAACCAATGGTTGAACATATCCGTCAGAATAGGCACAAACATGTGCGACATCCTCAAGTACACTTCGTAGGGCAAACCATCTAGTCCCGGCGACTTGTTCAGGCCGACCTGCTTCAACGCGTCACGGACTTCACATTCAGTAACCACACCCTCGCAGCTAGCCGCTTCAGCCACCCCAAGGCGGGGAAAGTCGGCAAGATAGCTACGAAACTCCCGGAGCGGGAGATCAGTACAGCGGGCAAAGCGATCCCGAAAATGCGCCCGAAAGGCGTCACGAATCTCGCGAGCCGATCGCAGCAGTCGCCCATCCGGGGCCTTGACAGAACCGATATACCGATCGGGGAACCTTCGCACTTCTTCTTCACGCGCAGTCGCGTTCGTTTTCACAGCTTCGTTGAGAACTTTCTTTAACCTAGATCTAACTACGTATCCCTTGTAGCGCTCGCTACTCTCGCGCTCAAGGCCCCCCCTAGCTAGCTCTACGTTTAGGGAGTCCCCCCCAGCCACCGCCCGGGAAAGTCTATCGTCTATAGATTTCGCTTCCTTGGTCCTATCTAGGTTGAGCTGTCGACCGTACTTGGTAGCGAAATCTCTAATCCTATGTTTAAGAGATCCCCACCACCTATTCCCGGTAACCGCCCCCACTAACGCCCGCTGAATTAGGGATTCTAGCCGGTCCCGGAAGTCCCGTATCTCCAGTAAGGAGGTATTGAACTTCCAGTAGCCGGCCAGACTAGGCCTATTTGCTAACCGTAGACTGACTCTAACAAGTTTATGGTCAGTCCACGCTATCAAGTGGAACGTGGGACAACTAACAAAATCAATGTCAGCTCGTCTCACTAACACTCTGTCCAAGTAGGAGCCTACTTTGGCAGAGGGCGAACTATCTAGCCACGTCCACATCTCCCGCCCTGGGTGATCCAGACGAAACCTGTCGACGAGGTCATGACGAGTCATGAGGCCGGCAAGGCTGCTTTCACACCTTCCCACACGCCTAGCTCCCCGCCCGACCTTATCTATCTTGGGATCAAGGATCGCATTCCAATCACCCATTAAAACTAGCCGCTTCGTATCGTCCAGGAACGGCGCCAACCGACGAAAAAAGGAAACCCTCTCCACAACGATATTGGGCGCATAAACCGCAACCAGACGAAACTTGAAACTTTTCACGGCAACATCGGCCACAACCAGTCGGCCCCCGTCACCTGCAAAAACAACGTCAACATCAGCATCAAGGCTGCGTCCAACTAGCAAAGAAACCCCAACGCTGGTACGGCTGCCGTATGCTGAGAAAACGTTAAAATCGCTTTCCAGCACACGACAGTCGGCACCGCAAGTGAAGTGGGTTTCCTGCACTGCAGCAACATCTACGCCGAGAGTTTTAAGTTCACCAAGCAAGCGCGTACACTTGCCCGGATCCCTCAATCCCCTCACATTCAAAGTAGCAAGGTTTAGAGCCATCAATCCCACTTACCTTACTCAGTGTCGACTACGGGCCGGAAATCCTTGGGAGTAAGGATGCCGACGGCCTGACGCAGGGATCCGGTGCCGAGCTCAGTACTTACTCGGTCGTCCCTGGTAATTCCACCGACATCCATAGGGTACCGCAACTTTAGGGACCTATAGAATGATGGGTGAACCAAAATCGGGACCCTGCCCGCACAGAAGGGTAGCATTTTTTTCAGCATTGGATTTTTCGTATCGACCAGCATTACATCCGCCCGGCTGGCTTCGTCAATAAAGTTCCAGAGTTCCTTGGTCCGATTGCCAGCCAAGCGGACGAATGTGGTCAATTTTGGTGCGTCCTTGAATAGATGTGGTTTTGTGATGTCTTTAGTGTCAATTTTTTGGAGTGAGCGTAATGGTTTTAATGATTGTTTTAAAGTGTGGTCTATGTGTGGATTGTCCATGATATCTTCGCAGAAGTAAAAAGAGTTTATGGCACGTCGGGCTTCCGTAGAGCGTGCTCTTGGTTTTTGAACAGTTGCTGCTGATGTTGACGGTGTTTGGGGAGAGGGTGTAAGTCTGGTTGCTGAATAGGATCGAGTAAGCATTTTGGGGGTTTTAATTGGTGAAAGAGAGGGGGGTAATGGTGTTTCTGTTGGGATGATAGGGGTGGTTTTTGTTTTTTGTGGGAGAGGAATCAATTGTGCTGGTCTTTGTTTATTTTGGACTGGTGATTTTTCTGTTGTTTTTTCCCCCTTATTTTGAGGTATGGTGGTTGTTTGTGTGGGTTTTTTTGGATGTTTTTTCTCCCCCTCTTTAGTTGGTGAATCCTCGCTGTCTCTCCTTCTTTTTAAATTCATGGACATATCCATCGGTTCAATGTTTTGGTTGTCTTCTTTTGTTGATTGTTTTGCAGTTGATTGTTTCGTATTTGTGGTCGTCGGTTTCGTAGTTGTAGTCAAATGAGTTGTTGTATCTGTTGTTGCTGGGTTTTTTGGGGGAGTTTTTTTCCCTCCCTTTTTTCTGGTGACTTGCGTCCACCCTTCCTCATTTTCTTTAGGGGTTTCTTGTTTGTTTTCTGAGGTTTCTGTTGGTATTATTGCTGCTATGACAGGTGCAGGAGTAGCAGTAGTAGTAGTAGTAGTAGTAGTATTCGTTGTTGTGGTGGTGATTGTTGATTTTTGAGGGCAGTTTTTTGAAAAGTGGCCGATGTTATTGCAAAACCAACATAGCGGTTTCCTGCCCTCAACTATGACTGTCATGGTTTGTTCGCGGTATCGTATTTTATGGGGGATTTTGTTAAACCCTCCCCTATCGAGGCACATAACGAATACGTAGTCACCGTACGCGGTTCCCCGTGTTGACGTTACTTGTGTGACTTGTTCCACGCCGCCGTATATACTTAGATAGGCGGCCAGGACGTCACCACTCAATTGCATAGATACATTGCATACGGTGACTCGTATTCTTCTTTTGCCTCGATATTCCGGTTGTAGCCGGAAGAAGCGTGTGGTGATGTTACCACCGGCGAGGCTTTTTGCTACTTCCTCTGAGGGTAAAAGGACGTCCCAGGTCGCGAAACTTCTGCGGCAGAAGTATTTCCCTGGGATGTTTGCTGTTTTGAGTAGGTCTTCGAATGTCTCCTTTTTTATCCCCGCTAGTCTCTTGGTCTTAATGTCTGTGACTACGAAGGACAGGGTCTTCGGTTCGACCGCCTCGACCAATTCGGGTATTGGGAGAATTTCCCCGTCCTTGAAATACTTTTCATACTTTTCGACCCTGTCTCTTGCGTAGTCACAAGGGGATTTTTTATTCACGCAATGTGAAGACCAAGAGACAGCCGTTTGTTTTTGTTTTTGTGCCGGTGGTATTGTACTTGCCGATGAAGAGAGGTCAAATGGAGCTTCTTCCGGCATTGGGGAGGGTTGCGTTTGGAATATGTCGGTCGGTGATTTTGATTTCATGTTGTTGGGCTCCCCCATAGTTGTGAAAACACAACCAGAGGGAGATGAAACGCGTATGGTGTTGCAAAAAATTCAGGCGAGACGAATAAATGTAGAACGATGAATGTTGATAAAAATGGCGGTCGTTTTTTAAAAAAGTTCAACAAAAAAATCGAGTCGCGTTTGACCCTCCTCACAAACAAAGAACAATAGTTTGAGGGGGGTCACAAAACTTTAACAATGATAACAATATTCAATAACAATAATTTAAACAAATTTTTAACAATAAAGAACTTACTTTTTCGTGGAGAAAAAGAACTCAGACAAAAAATTCACCTTCTAGTCTACTTTATTTCTGTGTAGTGTACACAGAAGGCACAAGGCCTTGAAGTTTTTGGGGAGGGGAAGGGAGCGGTCATACTTTTCTATATAAACTAAGGAGACCTAGCTAGCCACATTCGCCGACCCATTCAACAATACAATAAATATCCATTCATCCATCGCCTTTTGCGCTGCAATCACCAAAATACCACATTTGCTCTATGAAGAAGTCCTACTTAAAATCCCGAGATTCATGAATGATTTTATTTACATGTATGATTTATTTACAATGAGTGTGATGGGAATGGGAGAAAAACCCCGAAATATATACAAAAACAAAGGAAAAATCCCCCGTTTGGTTGCCCTCCCATCCCCCCGTCTATAAAATTGGAGGCCGACTGTTTTCCGGGGCGAAAGAACCGGAAACAAGTCGGACCTACCCTAGGTGGGGTAGGGATCCTAATCTACAGGGGTAAAAAGAAATAAGGGGTCGGGCACGGTATGGGTTAATACTAGCAGGTGATATGATTTTTATACATATGAATGTTCAAGATCTTCAGTAAACGTGGACTGGGATGCGGGTTCAGGTACAAAAATAATGGGGATGGGGAAGATCTTGAGAACTAACGACTAGATGACGGGGACAATGACTCACAAACATACTGCTAACTAGGTACCTGGGTACCAAAAGAAAAAGGGAACAGTTTTACTTACCAGGGGTGGGGTCCCTAGGGACCCGTACCGTAGACGCCATGAGCCGGCAGAGGAGGGAAGGATGACTCCAACGTTGCTCCCTTTCGCACGACCAGGCTCGCTGCATTCACCCACCTTTTGCTGAATGTTATGCGATCCAAGCGTTTTCTATCGCATCTGATTTTGACCCTCAGCTGATGCCGAAAATACAAAATCAGATCACGATGAGAAAAGTTTGCATCGTCATACAATCCCTTGTTTCGCGTCGTCCAAATCACCATTCTAGCTACAGCCAGGATCGCGAGAAACACCACACGCTTCTCACCCTGATACGGAGGAAGAACGTTGTCCACGACGTAACCAACGTCGAGCAGCACGAGCTGTTTGGGTTCGATGCGAGCCGTCCACTCGCCGACGTGATCCCAAAACGGGCGAACTCGCTCGCAGTAGTAGAAGGCGTGCTCAGCCGTTTCTTCCAAGCCACTGCCGCAGCGAGCGCAATCGGGCATGTCTGCCAGGCCCGCTTTGTAGTTCAAGCCGACAAGGGGTAACGCATTTCGCACAAGTCGCCAGGTGAGCGAGAACTCGGAGTTGTTCAAGAAGCTCGATCCTGGCGCCCAATTCCAATGAGAGCGAATCTCCTCCGTCGTCCAGCCGTGCCGCTCGCTGAGAGGATCAGAAGCGGAACCCACCACTAGCTCCCGATATAGTTCTTTTCGAGGCCGTGAAAGGTCACTGGACCCAAGAAGGTTACGAAGGGCCGTTCGGCACTCGCGGACAAACAGTGTTTCGCCCAAAGGCCTACGTCGACCTTCAGCCTTTGGGTCTGACTTTAGGCGAGGAAAAGTCCGACTCGCCTTCAGTCTCCACACTGCGTCCCCCGTCAAGGCTCTGCCCAAGTATGCAAGTCTTTCAGCAAGCCAGTGGCTCTCCAGATCAGGCATACCTAGACCCCCGTTGCGTGTACGTTGGATACAGACCTGCCTACGGACCATCGGCCTTGCACCTCCCCAGAGCAATCTGGAAAGGGATCGTTGCAGCGCCAACCGATTTACCTTAGGCAGAGGAAGTACAGCCAATCGGTAAAGGATCAAGGGGAAGACGTACACGGCGCACGCCTCCGCCCTGCCCTTTAAGGACAACCTCCTTGAAAGCCAGATTCCCACCTGAGCATTCACCTTGGCTTGTATTTCCGACCAATTTCGCTCCAGTTGGAGGCCGGGCCCGAACCACACCCCGAGGATGCGGACGGGTCCGTCACTCCAGCGGAACGGCCCCGGAAGAGTATTGCTACCCCTCCAAGCACCGAGCCGCAAACCTTCGCTTTTGTCAAAATTGACCTTGGCTCCTGCAATCCGCTCGTACTCGCTAACCGCCTTCTTCACAGCCTTTATATCCAGACGGCGGGATACAAACACTGTGATATCATCGGCGAACGCGGAAACCCTTGCCGTAAGAGGGCCAGCAAAAGGGACACCGCGCAGGGCCGGATTTGCCGTCCTATCCCTAAGCCTACGGAGCAGGGGCTCCAAAGCTAGGACATAGAGAAGAGGAGACAACGGGCAGCCCTGCCGGACCGACCGCTCGACCGCGAACACCGTCGAACGCCTTCCGTTCACCTGCACCACTGCCTGAGGGTTGTGGTACATCATGCTAATCCATCTGCGGAACTCCGGTTTGAATCCGGCAGTCTCCAAAACAGTCGCCAAAAACCGATGGTCAACCCTATCGAAGGCCTTGGACTGATCTAAACTGATCAGCGCGGCCTCGGTGCCGTCTTCTATACCCTCTAGGACCTCGCGAATCAAGTGCAGGTTGTCCTGGATCGATCTTCCCTTCACAGCAAAGGTCTGCTCAGAGCCGATCAGATCGCTAATGACAAGCTGTAAACGATTCGCTAAGACCCGGGCCAAAATCTTTAACTCTGTGTTAAGCAGAGTTATGGGCCTGTAATCGTCTAAACCCTCCCAACCATGCCTGCCACCTTTCTTCAGCAATGTGATCACGCCCTTGGTAACGCTACCAGGGATGGCTCCCTGGGCGAACCAATGGTTGAACATATCCGTCAGAATAGGCACAAACATGTGCGACATCCTCAAGTACACTTCGTAGGGCAAACCATCTAGTCCCGGCGACTTGTTCAGGCCGACCTGCTTCAACGCGTCACGGACTTCGCATTCAGTAACCAAACCCTCGCAGCTAGCCGCTTCAGCCACCCCAAGGCGGGGAAAGTCGGCAAGATAGCTACGAAACTCCCGGAGCGGGAGATCAGTACAGCGGGCAAAGCGATCCCGAAAGTGCGCCCGAAAGGCGTCACGAATCTCACGAGTCGATCGCAGCAGTCGCCCATCCGGGGCCTTGACAGAACCGATATACCGATCGGGGAACCTTCGCACTTCTTCTTCACGCGCAGTCGCGTTCGTTTTCACAGCTTCGTTGAGAACTCTCTTTAACCCAGATCTAACTACGTATCCCTTGTAGCGCTCGCTACTCTCGCGCTCAAGGTCCCCCCTAGCTAACTCTACGTTTAGGGAGTCCCCCCCAGCCACCGCCCGGGAAAGTCTATCGTCTATAGATTTCGCTTCCTTGGTCCTATCTAGGTTGAGCTGTTGACCGTACTTGGTAGCGAAATCTCTAATCCTATGTTTAAGAGATCCCCACCACCTATTCCCGGTAACCGCCCCCACTAACGCCCGCTGAATTAGGGATTCCAACCGGTCCCGGAAGTCCCGTATCTCCAGTAAGGAGGTATTGAACTTCCAGTAGCCGGCCAGACTAGGCCTATTTGCTAACCGTAGACTGACTCTAACAAGTTTATGGTCAGTCCACGCTATCAAGTGGAACGTGGGACAACTAACAAAGTCAATGTCAGCTCGTCTCACTAACACTCTGTCCAAGTAGGAAGCTACTTTGGCAGAGGGCGAACTATCTAGCCACGTCCACATCTCCCGCCCTGGGTGATCCAGACGAAACCTGTCGACGAGGTCATGACGAGTCATGAGGCCGGCAAGGCTGCTTTCACACCTTCCCACACGCCTAGCTCCCCGCCCGACCTTATCTATTTTGGGATCAAGGATCGCATTCCAATCACCCATTAAAACTAGCCGCTTCGTATCGTCCAGGAACGGCGCCAACCGACGAAAAAAGGAAACCCTCTCCACAACGATATTGGGCGCATAAACCGCAACCAGACGAAACTTGAAACTTTTCACGGCAACATCGGCCACAACCAGTCGGCCCCCGTCACCTGCAAAAACAACGTCAACATCAGCATCAAGGCTGCGTCCAACTAGCAAAGAAACCCCAACGCTGGTACGGCTGCCGTATGCTGAGAAGACGTTAAAATCGCCTTCCAGCACACGACAGTCGGCACCGCAAGTGAAGTGGGTTTCCTGCACTGCAGCAACATCTACGCCGAGAGTTTTAAGTTCACCAAGCAAGCGCGTACACTTGCCCGGATCCCTCAATCCCCTCACATTCAAAGTAGCAAGGTTTAGAGCCATCAATCCCACTTACCTTACTCAGTGTCGACTACGGGCCGGAAATCCTTGGGAGTAAGGATGCCGACGGCCTGACGCAGGGATCCGGTGCCGAGCTCAGTACTTACTCGGTCGTCCCTGGTAATTCCACCGACATCCATAGGGTACCGCAACTTTAGGGACCTATAGAATGATGGGTGAACCAAAATCGGGACCCTGCCCGCACAGAAGGGTAGCATTTTTTTCAGCATTGGATTTTTCGTATCGACCAGCATTACATCCGCCCGGCTGGCTTCGTCAATAAAGTTCCAGAGTTCTTTGGTCCGATTGCCAGCCAAGCGGACGAATGTGGTCAACTTTGGTGCGTCCTTGAATAGATGTGGCTTTGTGATGTCTTTAGTGTCAATTTTTTGGAGTGAGCGTAATGGTTTTAATGATTGTTTTAAAGTGTGGTCTATGTGTGGATTGTCCATGATATCTTCGCAGAAGTAAAAAGAGTTTATGGCACGTCGGGCTTCCGTAGAGCGTGCTCTTGGTTTTTGAACAGTTGCTGCTGATGTTGACGGTGTTTGGGGAGAGGGTGTAAGTCTGGTTGCTGAATAGGATCGAGTAAGCATTTTGGGGGTTTTAATTGGTGAAAGAGAGGGGGGTAATGGTGTTTCTGTTGGGATGATAGGGGTGGTTTTTGTTTTTTGTGGGAGAGGAATCAATTGTGCTGGTCTTTGTTTATTTTGGACTGGTGATTTTTCTGTTGTTTTTTCCCCCTTATTTTGAGGTATGGTGGTTGTTTGTGTGGGTTTTTTTGGATGTTTTTTCTCCCCCTCTTTAGTTGGTGAATCCTCGCTGTCTCTCCTTCTTTTTAAATTCATGGACATATCCATCGGTTCAATGTTTTGGTTGTCTTCTTTTGTTGATTGTTTTGCAGTTGATTGTTTCGTATTTGTGGTTGTTAGTTTCGTAGTTGTAGTCAAAAGAGTTGTTGTATCTGTTGTTGCTGGTTTTTTAGGGGGAGTTTTTTTCCCTCCCTTTTTTTTGGTGACTTGCGTCCACCCTTCTTCATTTTCTTTAGGGGTTTCTTGTTTGTTTTCTGAGGTTTCTGTTGGTATTATTGTTGCTATGACAGGTGCAGGAGTAGCAGTAGTAGTAGTAGTAGTAGTATTCGTTGTTGTGGTGGTGATTGTTGATTTTTGAGGGCAGTTTTTTGAAAAGTGGCCGATGTTATTGCAGGACCAACATAGCGGTTTCCTGCCCTCAACGATGACTGTCATGGTTTGATCGCGGTAACGTATTTTATGGGGAATTTTGTTAAACCCTCCCCTATCGAGGCATATAACGAATACGTAGTCACCGTACGCAGTTCCCCGTGTTGACGTTACTTGTGTGACTTGTTCCACGCCGCCGTATATACTTAGATAGGCGGCGAGGACGTCACCACTCAATTGCATAGATACATTGCATACGGTGACTCGTATTCTTCTTTTGCCTCGATATTCCGGTTGTAGCCGGAAGAAGCGTGTGGTGATGTTACCACCGGCGAGGCTTTTCGCTACTTCCTCTGAGGGTAATAAGACATCCCAGGTCGCGAAACTTCTGCGGCAGAAGTACTTCCCTGGGATGTTTGCTGTTTTGAGAAGGTCCTCAAAAGTTTCCTTCTTAATCCCCGCTAGTCTCTTGGTCTTAATGTCTGTGACTACGAAGGACAGGGTCTTCGGTTCGACCGCCTCGACCAATTCGGGTATTGGGAGAATTTCCCCGTCCTTGAAATACTTTTCATACTTTTCGACCCTGTCTCTTGCGTAGTCACAAGGGGATTTTTTATTCACGCAATGTGAAGACCAAGAGACAGCCGTTTGTTTTTGTTTTTGTGCCGGTGGTATTGTACTTGCCGATGAAGAGAGGTCGAATGGAGCTTCTTCCGGCATTGGGGAGGGTTGCGTTTTGAATATGTCGGTCGGTGATTGCGATTTCATGTTGTTGGGCTCCCCCATAGTTGTGAAAACACAACCAGAGGGAGATGAAACGCGTATGGTGTTGCAAAAAATTCAGGCGAGACGAATAAATGTAGAACGATGAATGTTGATAAAAATGGCGGTCGTTTTTTTAAAAAAAGTTCAACAAAAAAATCGAGTCGCGTTTGACCCTCCTCACAAACAAAGAACAATAGTTTGAGGGGGGTCACAAAACTTTAACAATGATAACAATATTCAATAACAATAATTTAAACAAATTTTTAACAATAAAGAACTTACTTTTTCCAAGTGAAAGAAAAACTCAGAGAAAAAAATTCACCGGCTAGTCTACTTTATTTCTGTGTAGTGTACACAGAAGGCACAAGGCCTTGAAGTTTTTGGGGAGGGGAAGGGAGCGGTCATACTTTTCTATATAAACTAAGGAGACCTAGCTAGCCACATTCGCCGACCCATTCAACAATACAATAAATATCCATTCATCCATCGCCTTTTGCGCTACAATCACCACAATACCACATTTGCTCTATGAAGAAGTCCTACTTAAAATCCCGAGATTCGTGAATGATTTTATTTACAAGTATGATTTATTTACAATGAATGTGATGGGAATGGGAGAAAAACCCCGAAATATATATAAAAACAAGGAAAAAATCCCCCGTTTGGTTGCCCTCCCATCCCCCCGTCTATAAAATTGGAGGCCGACTGTTTTCCGGGGCGAAAGAACCGGAAACAAGTCGGACCTACCCTAGGTGGGGCAGGGATCCTAATCTACAGGGGTGAAAAGAATTTAGGGGTCGGGCGCGGTATGGGTTAATACAAGTAGGTGATATGATTTTTATACATATGAATGTTCAAGATCTTCAGTAAACGTGGACTGGGATACGGATTGAGGTACAAAAATAATGGGGATGGGGAAGATCTTGAGAACTAACAACTAGATGACGGGGACAATGACTCACAAACATACTGCTAACTAGGTACCTGGGTACCAAAGGAAAAGGGAACAGTTTTACTTACCAGGGGTGGGGTCCCTAAGGACCCGTACCGTAGACGCCATGAGCCGGCAGAGGAGGGAAGGATGACTCCAACGTTGCTCCCTTTCGCACGACCAGGCTCGCTGCATTCACCCACCTTTTGCTGAATGTTATGCGATCCAAGCGTTTTCTATCGCATCTGATTTTGACCCTCAGCTGATGCCGAAAATACAAAATCAGATCACGATGAGAAAAGTTTGCATCGTCATACAATCCCTTGTTTCGCGTCGTCCAAATCACCATTCTAGCTACAGCTAGGATCGCGAGAAACACCACACGCTTCTCACCCTGATACGGAGGAAGAACGTTATCCACGACGTAACCAACGTCGAGCAGCACGAGCTGTTTGGGTTCGATGCGAGCCGTCCACTCGCCGACGTGATCCCAAAACGGGCGAACTCGCTCGCAGTAGTAGAAGGCGTGCTCAGCCGTTTCTTCCAAGCCACTGCCGCAGCGAGCGCAATCGGGCATGTCTGCCAGGCCCGCCTTGTAGTTCAAGCCGACAAGGGGTAACGCATTTCGCACAAGTCGCCAGGTGAGCGAGAACTCGGAGTTGTTCAAGAAGCTCGATCCTGGCGCCCAATTCCAATGAGAGCGAATCTCCTCCGTCGTCCAGCCGTGCCGCTCGCTGAGAGGATCAGAAGCGGAACCTACCACTAGCTCCCGATATAGTTCTTTTCGAGGCCGTGAAAGGTCACTGGACCCAAGAAGGTTACGAAGGGCCGTTCGGCACTCGCGGACAAACAGTGTTTCGCCCAAAGGCCTACGTCGACCTTCAGCCTTTGGGTCTGACTTTAGGCGAGGAAAAGTCCGACTCGCCTTCAGTCTCCACACTGCGTCCCCCGTCAAAGCTCTGCCCAGGTATGCAAGTCTTTCAGCAAGCCAGTGGCTCTCCAGATCAGGCATACCTAGACCCCCGTTGCGTGTACGTTGGATACAGACCTGCCTACGGACCATCGGCCTTGCACCTCCCCAGAGCAATCTGGAAAGGGATCGTTGCAGCGCCAACCGATTTACCTTAGGCAGAGGAAGTACAGCCAATCGGTAAAGGATCAAGGGGAAGACGTACACGGCGCACGCCTCCGCCCTGCCCTTTAAGGACAACCTCCTTGAAAGCCAGATTCCCACCTGAGCATTCACCTTGGCTTGTATTTCCGACCAATTTCGCTCCAGTTGGAGGCCGGGCCCGAACCACACCCCGAGGATGCGGACGGGTCCGTCACTCCAGCGGAACGGCCCCGGAAGAGTATTGCTACCCCTCCAAGCACCGAGCCGCAAACCTTCGCTTTTGTCAAAATTGACCTTGGCTCCTGCAATCCGCTCGTACTCGCTAACCGCCTTCTTCACAGCCTTTATATCCAGACGGCGGGATACAAACACTGTGATATCATCGGCGAACGCGGAAACCCTTGCCGTAAGAGGGCCAGCAAAAGGGACACCGCGCAGGGCCGGATTTGCCGTCCTATCCCTAAGCCTACGGAGCAGGGGCTCCAAAGCTAGGACATAGAGAAGAGGAGACAACGGGCAGCCCTGCCGGACCGACCGCTCGACCGCGAACACCGCCGAACGCCTTCCGTTCACCTGCACCACTGCCTGAGGGTTGTGGTACATCATGCTAATCCATCTGCGGAACTCCGGTTTGAATCCGGCAGTCTCCAAAACAGTCGCCAAAAACCGATGGTCAACCCTATCGAAGGCCTTGGACTGATCTAAACTGATCAGCGCGGCCTCGGTGCCGTCTTCTATACCCTCTAGGACCTCGCGAATCAAGTGCAGGTTGTCCTGGATCGATCTTCCCTTCACAGCAAAGGTCTGCTCAGAGCCGATCAGATCGCTAATGACAAGCTGTAAACGATTCGCTAAGACCCGGGCCAAAATCTTTAACTCTGTGTTAAGCAGAGTTATGGGCCTGTAATCGTCTAAACCCTCCCAAACATGCCTGCCACCTTTCTTCAGCAATGTGATCACGCCCTTGGTAACGCTACCAGGGATGGCTCCCTGGGCGAACCAATGGTTGAACATATCCGTCAGAATAGGCACAAACATGTGCGACATCCTCAAGTACACTTCGTAGGGCAAACCATCTAGTCCCGGCGACTTGTTCAGGCCGACCTGCTTCAACGCGTCACGGACTTCGCATTCAGTAACCACACCCTCGCAGCTAGCCGCTTCAGCCACCCCAAGGCGGGGAAAGTCGGCAAGATAGCTACGAAACTCCCGGAGCGGGAGATCAGTACAGCGGGCAAAGCGATCCCGAAAGTGCGCCCGAAAGGCGTCACGAATCTCGCGAGCCGATCGCAGCAGTCGCCCATCCGGGGCCTTGACAGAACCGATATACCGATCGGGGAACCTTCGCACTTCTTCTTCACGCGCAGTCGCGTTCGTTTTCACAGCTTCGTTGAGAACTCTCTTTAACCTAGATCTAACTACGTATCCCTTGTAGCGCTCGCTACTCTCGCGCTCAAGGTCCCCCCTAGCTAGCTCTACGTTTAGGGAGTCCCCCCCAGCCACCGCCCGGGAAAGTCTATCGTCTATAGATTTCGCTTCCTTGGTCCTATCTAGGTTGAGCTGTTGACCGTACTTGGTAGCGAAATCTCTAATCCTATGTTTAAGAGATCCCCACCACCTATTCCCGGTAACCGCCCCCACTAACGCCCGCTGAATTAGGGATTCCAACCGGTCCCGGAAGTCCCGTATCTCCAGTAAGGAGGTATTGAACTTCCAGTAGCCGGCCAGACTAGGCCTATTTGCTAATCGTAGACTGACTCTAACAAGTTTATGGTCAGTCCACGCTATCAAGTGGAACGTGGGACAACTAACAAAATCAATGTCAGCTCGTCTCACTAACACTCTGTCCAAGTAGGAGCCTACTTTGGCAGAGGGCGAACTATCTAGCCACGTCCACATCTCCCGCCCTGGGTGATCCAGACGAAACCTGTCGACGAGGTCATGACGAGTCATGAGGCCGGCAAGGCTGCTTTCACACCTTCCCACACGCCTAGCTCCCCGCCCGACCTTATCTATCTTGGGATCAAGGATCGCATTCCAATCACCCATTAAAACTAGCCGCTTCGTATCGTCCAGGAACGGCGCCAACCGACGAAAAAAGGAAACCCTCTCCACAACGATATTGGGCGCATAAACCGCAACCAGACGAAACTTGAAACTTTTCACGGCAACATCGGCCACAACCAGTCGGCCCCCGTCACCTGCAAAAACAACGTCAACATCAGCATCAAGGCTGCGTCCAACTAGCAAAGAAACCCCAACGCTGGTACGGCTGCCGTATGCTGAGAAAACGTTAAAATCGCTTTCCAGCACACGACAGTCGGCACCGCAAGTGAAGTGGGTTTCCTGCACTGCAGCAACATCTACGCCGAGAGTTTTAAGTTCACCAAGCAAGCGCGTACACTTGCCCGGATCCCTCAATCCCCTCACATTCAAAGTAGCAAGGTTTAGAGCCATCAATCCCACTTACCTTACTCAGTGTCGACTACGGGCCGGAAATCCTTGGGAGTAAGGATGCCGACGGCCTGACGCAGGGATCCGGTGCCGAGCTCAGTACTTACTCGGTCGTCCCTGGTAATTCCACCGACATCCATAGGGTACCGCAACTTTAGGGACCTATAGAATGATGGGTGAACCAAAATCGGGACCCTGCCCGCACAGAAGGGTAGCATTTTTTTCAGCATTGGATTTTTCGTATCGACCAGCATTACATCCGCCCGGCTGGCTTCGTCAATAAAGTTCCAAAGTTCTTTGGTCCGATTGCCAGCCAAGCGGACGAATGTGGTCAATTTTGGTGCGTCCTTGAATAGATGTGGTTTTGTGATGTCTTTAGTGTCAATTTTTTGGAGTGAGCGTAATGGTTTTAATGATTGTTTTAAAGTGTGGTCTATGTGTGGATTGTCCATGATATCTTCGCAGAAGTAAAAAGAGTTTATGGCACGTCGGGCTTCCGTAGAGCGTGCTCTTGGTTTTTGAACAGTTGCTGCTGATGTTGACGGTGTTTGGGGAGAGGGTGTAAGTCTGGTTGCTGAATAGGATCGAGTAAGCATTTTGGGGGTTTTAATTGGTGAAAGAGAGGGGGGTAATGGTGTTTCTGTTGGGATGATAGGGGTGGTTTTTGTTTTTTGTGGGAGAGGAATCAATTGTGCTGGTCTTTGTTTATTTTGGACTGGTGATTTTTCTGTTGTTTTTTCCCCCTTATTTTGAGGTATGGTGGTTGTTTGTGTGGGTTTTTTTGGATGTTTTTTCTCCCCCTCTTTAGTTGGTGAATCCTCGCTGTCTCTCCTTCTTTTTAAATTCATGGACATATCCATCGGTTCAATGTTTTGGTTGTCTTCTTTTGTTGATTGTTTTGCAGTTGATTGTTTCGTATTTGTGGTTGTTAGTTTCGTAGTTGTAGTCAAAAGAGTTGTTGTATCTGTTGTTGCTGGTTTTTTAGGGGGAGTTTTTTTCCCTCCCTTTTTTTTGGTGACTTGCGTCCACCCTTCTTCATTTTCTTTAGGGGTTTCTTGTTTGTTTTCTGAGGTTTCTGTTGGTATTATTGTTGCTATGACAGGTGCAGGAGTAGCAGTAGTAGTAGTAGTAGTAGTATTCGTTGTTGTGGTGGTGATTGTTGATTTTTGAGGGCAGTTTTTTGAAAAGTGGCCGATGTTATTGCAGGACCAACATAGCGGTTTCCTGCCCTCAACGATGACTGTCATGGTTTGATCGCGGTAACGTATTTTATGGGGAATTTTGTTAAACCCTCCCCTATCGAGGCATATAACGAATACGTAGTCACCGTACGCAGTTCCCCGTGTTGACGTTACTTGTGTGACTTGTTCCACGCCGCCGTATATACTTAGATAGGCGGCGAGGACGTCACCACTCAATTGCATAGATACATTGCATACGGTGACTCGTATTCTTCTTTTGCCTCGATATTCCGGTTGTAGCCGGAAGAAGCGTGTGGTGATGTTACCACCGGCGAGGCTTTTCGCTACTTCCTCTGAGGGTAATAAGACATCCCAGGTCGCGAAACTTCTGCGGCAGAAGTACTTCCCTGGGATGTTTGCTGTTTTGAGAAGGTCCTCAAAAGTTTCCTTCTTAATCCCCGCTAGTCTCTTGGTCTTAATGTCTGTGACTACGAAGGACAGGGTCTTCGGTTCGACCGCCTCGACCAATTCGGGTATTGGGAGAATTTCCCCGTCCTTGAAATACTTTTCATACTTTTCGACCCTGTCTCTTGCGTAGTCACAAGGGGATTTTTTATTCACGCAATGTGAAGACCAAGAGACAGCCGTTTGTTTTTGTTTTTGTGCCGGTGGTATTGTACTTGCCGATGAAGAGAGGTCGAATGGAGCTTCTTCCGGCATTGGGGAGGGTTGCGTTTTGAATATGTCGGTCGGTGATTGCGATTTCATGTTGTTGGGCTCCCCCATAGTTGTGAAAACACAACCAGAGGGAGATGAAACGCGTATGGTGTTGCAAAAAATTCAGGCGAGACGAATAAATGTAGAACGATGAATGTTGATAAAAATGGCGGTCGTTTTTTTAAAAAAAGTTCAACAAAAAAATCGAGTCGCGTTTGACCCTCCTCACAAACAAAGAACAATAGTTTGAGGGGGGTCACAAAACTTTAACAATGATAACAATATTCAATAACAATAATTTAAACAAATTTTTAACAATAAAGAACTTACTTTTTCCAAGTGAAAGAAAAACTCAGAGAAAAAAATTCACCGGCTAGTCTACTTTATTTCTGTGTAGTGTACACAGAAGGCACAAGGCCTTGAAGTTTTTGGGGAGGGGAAGGGAGCGGTCATACTTTTCTATATAAACTAAGGAGACCTAGCTAGCCACTTTCGCCGACCCATTCAACAATACAATAAATATCCATTCATCCATCGCCTTTTGCGCTGCGATCACCACAATACCACATTTGCTCTATGAAGAAGTCCTACTTAAAATCCCGAGATTCATGAATGATTTTATGATTTATTTACAATGAATGTGATGGGAATGGGAGAAAAACCCCGAAATATATACAAAAACAAAGGAAAAATCCCCCGTTTGGTTGCCCTCCCATCCCCCCGTCTATAAAATTGGAGGCCGACTGTTTTCCGGGGCGAAAGAACCGGAAACAAGTCGGACCTACCCTAGGTGGGGCAGGGATCCTAATCTACAGGGGTAAAAAGAAATAAGGGGTCGGGCACGGTATGGGTTAATACAAGCAGGTGATATGATTTTTATACATATGAATGTTCAAGATCTTCAGTAAACGTGGACTGGGATGCGGGTTCAGGTACAAAAATAATGGGGATGGGGAAGATCTTGAGAACTAACGACTAGATGACGGGGACAATGACTCACAAACATACTGCTAACTAGGTACCTGGGTACCAAAAGAAAAAGGGAACAGTTTTACTTACCAGGGGTGGGGTCCCTAAGGACCCGTACCGTAGACGCCATGAGCCGGCAGAGGAGGGAAGGATGACTCCAACGTTGCTCCCTTTCGCACGACCAGGCTCGCTGCATTCACCCACCTTTTGCTGAATGTTATGCGATCCAAGCGTTTTCTATCGCATCTGATTTTGACCCTCAGCTGATGCCGAAAATACAAAATCAGATCACGATGAGAAAAGTTTGCATCGTCATACAATCCCTTGTTTCGCGTCGTCCAAATCACCATTCTAGCTACAGCTAGGATCGCGAGAAACACCACACGCTTCTCACCCTGATACGGAGGAAGAACGTTGTCCACGACGTAACCAACGTCGAGCAGCACGAGCTGTTTGGGTTCGATGCGAGCCGTCCACTCGCCGACGTGATCCCAAAACGGGCGAACTCGCTCGCAGTAGTAGAAGGCGTGCTCAGCCGTTTCTTCCAAGCCACTGCCGCAGCGAGCGCAATCGGGCATGTCTGCCAGGCCCGCTTTGTAGTTCAAGCCGACAAGGGGCAACGCATTTCGCACAAGTCGCCAGGTGAGCGAGAACTCGGAGTTGTTCAAGAAGCTCGATCCTGGCGCCCAATTCCAATGAGAGCGAATCTCCTCCGTCGTCCAGCCGCGCCGCTCGCTGAGAGGATCAGAAGCGGAACCCACCACTAGCTCCCGATATAGTTCTTTTCGAGGCCGTGAAAGGTCACTGGACCCAAGAAGGTTACGAAGGGCCGTTCGGCACTCGCGGACAAACAGTGTTTCGCCCAAAGGCCTACGTCGACCTTCAGCCTTTGGGTCTGACTTTAGGCGAGGAAAAGTCCGACTCGCCTTCAGTCTCCACACTGCGTCCCCCGTCAAAGCTCTGCCCAGGTATGCAAGTCTTTCAGCAAGCCAGTGGCTCTCCAGATCAGGCATACCTAGGCCCCCGTTGCGTGTACGTTGGATACAGACCTGCCTACGGACCATCGGCCTTGCACCTCCCCAGAGCAATCTGGAAAGGGATCGTTGCAGCGCCAACCGATTTACCTTAGGCAGAGGAAGTACAGCCAATCGGTAAAGGATCAAGGGGAAGACGTACACGGCGCACGCCTCCGCCCTGCCCTTTAAGGACAACCTCCTTGAAAGCCAGATTCCCACCTGAGCATTCACCTTGGCTTGTATTTCCGACCAATTTCGCTCCAGTTGGAGGCCGGGCCCGAACCACACCCCGAGGATGCGGACGGGTCCGTCACTCCAGCGGAACGGCCCCGGAAGAGTATTGCTACCCCTCCAAGCACCGAGCCGCAAACCTTCGCTTTTGTCAAAATTGACCTTGGCTCCTGCAATCCGCTCGTACCCGCTAACCGCCTTCTTCACAGCCTTTATATCCAGACGGCGGGATACAAACACTGTGATATCATCGGCGAACGCGGAAACCCTTGCCGTAAGAGGGCCAGCAAAAGGGACACCGCGCAGGGCCGGATTTGCCGTCCTATCCCTAAGCCTACGGAGCAGGGGCTCCAAAGCTAGGACATAGAGAAGAGGAGACAACGGGCAGCCCTGCCGGACCGACCGCTCGACCGCGAACACCGCCGAACGCCTTCCGTTCACCTGCACCACTGCCTGAGGGTTGTGGTACATCATGCTAATCCATCTGCGGAACTCCGGTTTGAATCCGGCAGTCTCCAAAACAGTCGCCAAAAACCGATGGTCAACCCTATCGAAGGCCTTGGACTGATCTAAACTGATCAGCGCGGCCTCGGTGCCGTCTTCTATACCCTCTAGGACCTCGCGAATCAAGTGCAGGTTGTCCTGGATCGATCTTCCCTTCACAGCAAAGGTCTGCTCAGAGCCGATCAGATCGCTAATGACAAGCTGTAAACGATTCGCTAAGACCCGGGCCAAAATCTTTAACTCTGTGTTAAGCAGAGTTATGGGCCTGTAATCGTCTAAACCCTCCCAAACATGCCTGCCACCTTTCTTCAGCAATGTGATCACGCCCTTGGTAACGCTACCAGGGATGGCTCCCTGGGCGAACCAATGGTTGAACATATCCGTCAGAATAGGCACAAACATGTGCGACATCCTCAAGTACACTTCGTAGGGCAAACCATCTAGTCCCGGCGACTTGTTGAGGCCGACCTGCTTCAACGCGTCACGGACTTCGCATTCAGTAACCACACCCTCGCAGCTAGCCGCTTCAGCCACCCCAAGGCGGGGAAAGTCGGCAAGATAGCTACGAAACTCCCGGAGCGGGAGATCAGTACAGCGGGCAAAGCGATCCCGAAAGTGCGCCCGAAAGGCGTCACGAATCTCGCGAGCCGATCGCAGCAGTCGCCCATCCGGGGCCTTGACAGAACCGATATACCGATCGGGGAACCTTCGCACTTCTTCTTCACGCGCAGTCGCGTTCGTTTTCACAGCTTCGTTGAGAACTCTCTTTAACCTAGATCTAACTACGTATCCCTTGTAGCGCTCGCTACTCTCGCGCTCAAGGTCCCCCCTAGCTAGCTCTACGTTTAGGGAGTCCCCCCCAGCCACCGCCCGGGAAAGTCTATCGTCTATAGATTTCGCTTCCTTGGTCCTATCTAGGTTGAGCTGTTGACCGTACTTGGTAGCGAAATCTCTAATCCTATGTTTAAGAGATCCCCACCACCTATTCCCGGTAACCGCCCCCACTAACGCCCGCTGAATTAGGGATTCCAGCCGGTCCCGGAAGTCCCGTATCTCCAGTAAGGAGGTATTGAACTTCCAGTAGCCGGCCAGACTAGGCCTATTTGCTAACCGTAGACTGACTCTAACAAGTTTATGGTCAGTCCACGCTATCAAGTGGAACGTGGGACAACTAACAAAATCAATGTCAGCTCGTCTCACTAACACTCTGTCCAAGTAGGAGCCTACTTTGGCAGAGGGCGAACTATCTAGCCACGTCCACATCTCCCGCCCTGGGTGATCCAGACGAAACCTGTCGACGAGGTCATGACGAGTCATGAGGCCGGCAAGGCTGCTTTCACACCTTCCCACACGCCTAGCTCCCCGCCCGACCTTATCTATCTTGGGATCAAGGATCGCATTCCAATCACCCATTAAAACTAGCCGCTTCGTATCGTCCAGGAACGGCGCCAACCGACGAAAAAAGGAAACCCTCTCCACAACGATATTGGGCGCATAAACCGCAACCAGACGAAACTTGAAACTTTTCACGGCAACATCGGCCACAACCAGTCGGCCCCCGTCACCTGCAAAAACAACGTCAACATCAGCATCAAGGCTGCGTCCAACTAGCAAAGAAACCCCAACGCTGGTACGGCTGCCGTATGCTGAGAAAACGTTAAAATCGCTTTCCAGCACACGACAGTCGGCACCGCAAGTGAAGTGGGTTTCCTGCACTGCAGCAACATCTACGCCGAGAGTTTTAAGTTCACCAAGCAAGCGCGTACACTTGCCCGGATCCCTCAATCCCCTCACATTCAAAGTAGCAAGGTTTAGAGCCATCAATCCCACTTACCTTACTCAGTGTCGACTACGGGCCGGAAATCCTTCGGGGTGAGGATGCCGACGGCCTGACGCAGGGATCCGGTGCCGAGCTCAGTACTTACTCGGTCGTCCCTGGTTATTCCACCGACATCCATAGGGTACCGCAACTTTAGGGACCTATAGAATGATGGGTGAACCAAAATCGGGACCCTGCCCGCACAGAAGGGAAGCATTTTTTTCAGCATTGGATTTTTCGTATCGACCAGCATTACATCCGCCCGGCTGGCTTCGTCAATAAAGTTCCAGAGTTCTTTGGTCCGATTGCCAGCCAAGCGGACGAATGTGGTCAATTTTGGTGCGTCCTTGAATAGATGTGGTTTTGTGATGTCTTTAGTGTCAATTTTTTGGAGTGAGCGTAATGGTTTTAATGATTGTTTTAAAGTGTGGTCTATGTGTGGATTGTCCATGATATCTTCGCAGAAGTAAAAAGAGTTTATGGCACGTCGGGCTTCCGTAGAGCGTGCTCTTGGTTTTTGAACAGTTGCTGCTGATGTTGACGGTGTTTGGGGAGAGGGTGTAAGTCTGGTTGCTGAATAGGATCGAGTAAGCATTTTGGGGGTTTTAATTGGTGAAAGAGAGGGGGGTAATGGTGTTTCTGTTGGGATGATAGGGGTGGTTTTTGTTTTTTGTGGGAGAGGAATCAATTGTGCTGGTCTTTGTTTATTTTGGACTGGCGATTTTTCTGTTGTTTTTTCCCCCTTATGCTGAGGTATGGTGGTTGTTTGTGTGGGTTTTTTTGGATGTTTTTTCTCCCCCTCTTTAGTTGGTGAATCCTCGCTGTTTCTCCTTCTTTTTAAATTCATGGTCATATCCATCGGTTCAATGTTTTGATTGTCTTCTTTTGTTGATTGTTTTGCAGTTGATTGTTTCGTATTTGTTGTCGTTGGTTTCGTAGTTGTAGTCAAAAGAGTTGTTGTATCTGTTGTTGCTGGGTTTTTTGGGGGAGTTTTTTTCCCTCCCTTTTTTCTGGTGACTTGCGTCCACCCTTCCTCATTTTCTTTAGGGGTTTCTTGTTTGTTTTCTGAGGTTTCTGTTGGTATAATTGCTGCTATGACAGGTGCAGGAGTAGCAGTAGTAGTAGTAGTAGTAGTCGTTGTTGTGGTGGTGATTGTTGGTTTTTGAGGGCAGTTTTTCGAAAAGTGGCCGATGTTATTGCAAAACCAACATAGCGGTTTCCTGCCCTCAACGATGACTGTCATGGTTTGATCGCGGTAACGTATTTTATGGGGAATTTTGTTAAACCCTCCCCTATCGAGGCATATAACGAATACGTAGTCACCGTACGCAGTTCCCCGTGTTGATGTTACTTGTGTGACTTGTTCCACGCCGCCGTATATACTTAGATAGGCGGCGAGGACGTCACCACTCAATTGCATAGATACATTGCATACGGTGACTCGTATTCTTCTTTTGCCTCGATATTCCGGTTGTAGCCGGAAGAAGCGTGTGGTGATGTTACCACCGGCGAGGCTTTTCGCTACTTCCTCTGAGGGTAATAAGACATCCCAGGTCGCGAAACTTCTGCGGCAGAAGTACTTCCCTGGGATGTTTGCTGTTTTGAGAAGGTCCTCAAAAGTTTCCTTCTTAATCCCCGCTAGTCTCTTGGTCTTAATGTCTGTGACTACGAAGGACAGGGTCTTCGGTTCGACCGCCTCGACCAATTCGGGTATTGGGAGAATTTCCCCGTCCTTGAAATACTTTTCATACTTTTCGACCCTGTCTCTTGCGTAGTCACAAGGGGATTTTTTATTCACGCAATGTGAAGACCAAGAGACAGCCGTTTGTTTTTGTTTTTGTGCCGGTGGTATTGTACTTGCCGATGAAGAGAGGTCGAATGGAGCTTCTTCCGGCATTGGGGAGGGTTGCGTTTTGAATATGTCGGTCGGTGATTGCGATTTCATGTTGTTGGGCTCCCCCATAGTTGTGAAAACACAACCAGAGGGAGATGAAACGCGTATGGTGTTGCAAAAAATTCAGGCGAGACGAATAAATGTAGAACGATGAATGTTGATAAAAATGGCGGTCGTTTTTTAAAAAAGTTCAACAAAAAAATCGAGTCGCGTTTGACCCTCCTCACAAACAAAGAACAATAGTTTGAGGGGGGTCACAAAACTTTAACAATGATAACAATATTCAATAACAATAATTTAAACAAATTTTTAACAATAAAGAACTTACTTTTTCCAAGTGAAAGAAAAACTCAGAGAAAAAAATTCACCGGCTAGTCTACACTGGTATTAGTAGCTACTACTATATATGGCAGATGGACTAGTTCATTGTGTGGAAAAAGGTGGGTGATACCCAATATATACTCAGGGCAGTCTGGTACACGGCAATCTTAAATTGTGGTTATGTTTGTTTTCTTCACAGCGTTATATTTTGGTCCGTTTTCTTTATTTTCTGTATTTAAGGCAGTTTGATACAAGGTAAAAAAAAAAAAAAATTCTGAGGTTTGAGGAAAATGTTTCGCAGACTCGCGTGCCGCAATGATCTCTTTCTCTACCATGCACTCAGGACAAAACTGTCAATTTATTTATATTCTCAATGGGGTCAGAGATGGTGGGTGGGCATCAAAGAAATGGCAATTTCCGCTGATTGAAATTGTTTTGAAAAGGATAAGTTCCATATTCTAAATTTAAATAAAACGTCGCTTTTGATAATGACAGGTAACTTTGATCATGTCAAAGCTAACGCTAAACAAATATATTTGTTTTCGTAAATTCCTTTATCATCAAAATAACATAATTTCTACTACAATTTGCCTTTTCATTGAAACAAAACATAATTTTCGTTTATTCTTTTCTCGTGAAAATAACCGAACCATATTTACCAACAGGATATGACAAACGGTCAATTTTTAAGCAGAGTTTAACAGGTTCGAATTCAGAGTTTTCCTTCTCCTAGACTAGTTGCCCCACCAAGGCTGAAGAACCTAGTCTGCCCTACTATTTACCCATAGCTGGAGGGAGAATAATTGGATTCATACCTTTCCCAAGGGTATTAGTGCTATGTGAAATGCAACCAGTCTCGTCCAGGTTTTGAACTCGTGTCGCCGTGTTCATTTCCTACGACGATAACCATTACACCACAGGCACCTAACTTTTACGACAAAATTCCTTTCCCATAAAAACAAAACGTAATTCTTATCTACACTACCCTTCAAAAATCCTTTACGCTATGACACATTTGTAATGTATTTCTTTATACTTCTAAAATCAAAATCGATTTCGTTTTCCTCTGGTTAATAAAGCCTCTCTGATCGGTTTCTGAACCCTACAGGATTACATTGCCCAGTCAGCTGGGGCTGTAGAATACACTGACTGCACCTCTGCAGAGGGGTAAGACCCCCCCTAACGAGTGTCCTGATATGACACTAAACAATCTGATGGTGAGGTTCCAGCAGTGCTGGAGCTTTGGGTAATGTGGAGTACCCCTTCATTGCCATCGTTTCCAGGTCCACTCTGGCCTGGAGTGGTAGCACTTGATAGGGCCCTATCTATGGGTCAAATAGAACTAACAGCATACTTATGCTAAAATGAATTGTTTGAGTAAACTGAATAGCTTGAAATAGAAATGATTTTGACAATTAAACCGTACTTACACTTAAACTGCGTGCTTATGCTTAACTGAATTATTTGAAATGGAACTGTTTTTCGACATTAAAACTGTATTTACACTTAACTGAATTGTTACATATAACTGCTTGAATAGTTTGAAATAGAAATGTTTTTGACCATTTAAACTGTGTACTTATGCTAAACTGAACTGTTTTTAATAGAACAGATTATTTACATAAAAATGGATTTGGCGTTGAATAACCTACAAAGTTTGATATGCCATATAACCCAACAAACCAAACCTACAGGGTTACAAGTTATTTAATGCCAAAGCCACCATGGTACAAAAATAGTGGTGATACTATTTAACCCATTGCAAGGGGTAGGGGGATAAAGGAGTTCATAACATAGATAATGTAACAAAGTGACTGGTGTTCGAACTCGCTTACTCCGAAGCTACAATCCAGAACGTTAGCCACTACACAACGGGAAATCTCCCAAACCTCTACAGAAAGAACCATACACATAATGTAGATATAAACATAAGACAAATGCGATTCTCTAACCTCTGGTCATAAAGTAACCTATTATTCAATCAAGCAGACTCAACTCAAAAACCATTCATCGTTGATTACAAAGTAGACTAAAAGGAAATCGCCCTCTTCCGTTCTTGGGTAAAGGTCTTCACGTTCATTTTATATTATTTATTGATTGATTGATTTTAACGGCAAGTAAACCTGTCAGAGGTTATTTTATACTGAGAGGTTAAGGAATTGCGTACATTGTATATTTATATTTACATTTTTTGTATAGTTTATCTTTTTTATTGTTTGGTTTTTTTTGCTTTCCTTCTTTTTTTTTTTTTTGTTTTTTTGCACACGGTTATGTGATAATACTATCACAGAGAAATAATATTATAATTTACGAAGCTTTTTGTTTGGATGTGGCACAAGGCCGTATGAATAGGGCACCTAATGAGACTCGGACTCATTTGTATAGGTTTACTTGTCTAACGTGTTAACCGTTATACCACCCGCAAAAATATATGGCATCAAGTATTCCTATCAAATATAAATAATTTTCAATAAGAATGAAGAAAGGAAGAGAGACAGGAAAGAAAGCGAAGAAAGGAAGAAAGAACACTAATAAGAAAGCAAAAGAAAAGTGAAAGAAAGGAAGAAAAGAAATCAAGAGTCAGAGGAAGGAATGAAGGAAGAGACGCAGGATGTAAAGGAATGAAAAACGAAAGGAAGTGAAAAATAAAAGTTAAGAATGGAACGAAGCGAAAAGTAAAAACAGGGAAGAAAAGAAGTGAACTGTTAGAGAGAGGGACGAAAGAACGAACAAAGGAAATTATGAAAGACGGAGAGTATTTAATAAAAGAAGGAAGTAAGGTAAAAAAAAAAGCTATGAATGGAATGAAAGGCGGAAAGAAAGAAGTGAAAATTAAAAGAAAGGAAGAAAGAAAGAGAAAAGTGAGAGGCTGAAAGGAAAGAAAAACAAAGGAAGGAAAGAAGAATGTCAAGAAAGTTTATAAAGGAATGCAGAAAAAACAAGAAAGAGGCGAAACGAAAATTAATAGAAAGGAAGGAAGAAAGTGAAGAGTGAGAGGCTGAAAGGAAGGAAAAACGATGGAAACAAAGAAGAAAGTCAAGAAAGTTTATAAAAGAACTCAGAAAGCAAAGAAGAAGCGAAACGAAAAGTAAAAGAAAGAAAAAAAGAAAGTGAAGTTTGAGAGGCTGGAAGGAAGGAAAAACGAAGGAAAAAAAGAAGAAAGTCAAGAAAGTTTATGAAAGAACGCAGAAAACAAGGAAGACGCGAAACGAAAAGTAAAAGAAAAAATGGAAGAAAGGAAGTAAGGAGTCAGTAGAGAAAGAGAAATAAACGAAAGATGGATAGGAAGGAAGAAAGAAAGGGATGAAGGAAAAAAGAAAGAATTTTTAGATGGAAAGAATGAAAAACAGAGAACGGGCGTGAGAAGAAAATTTACCGTTTAATTAGAAACATGCTCCAGGAAGTAAATTTCAATCTGACATTTTTAATGCAAAATTTATTGGTTACATGGATATAAACAAATGAAAAAACACGTAAAAATGTGAAAGAAAGAGTAGAAGAAAGGAAAGAAAACAAAGAGAAAAAAGGAAAGAAAACAAAGAGAAGAAAGGAAAGAAAACAAAGAGAAAAAAGGAAAGAAAAAAGAGAAAAAAGGAAAGAAAACAAAGAGAAAAAAGGAAAGAAAACAAAGAGAAGAAAGGAAAGAAAACAAAGAGAAAAAAGGAAAGAAAACAAAGAGAAAAAAGGAAAGAAAACAAAGAGAAAAAGGAAAGAAAAAAGAGAAAAAAGGAAGGAAAATAAAGAAAAAAAGAAAAGAAAAGAGGAAAGAAAACAGAGAAAAAAATGAAAGAAGACAAAGGGAATAAAATGAAAGAAAACAAAGAGCAAAAAAGGAAGAAAAGAAAGAGAAAAAAGGAAAGAAAAGAAAGAGAAAAAAGGAAAGAAAAAAGAGAAAAAAGGAAAGAAAACAAAGAGAAAAAAGGAAAGAAAACAAAGAGAAGAAAGGAAAGAAAACTAAGAGAAAAAAGGAAAGAAAACAAAGAGAAAAAAGGAAAGAAAAAAGAGAAAAAGGAAAGAAAAAGAGAAAAAAGGAAGGAAAATAAAGAAAAAAAGAAAAGAAAAGAGGAAAGAAAACAGAGAAAAAAATGAAAGAAGACAAAGGGAATAAAATGAAAGAAAACAAAGAGGAAAAAAGGAAGAAAAGAAAGAGAAAAAAAGAAAGAAAAGAAAGAGAAAAAAGGAAAGAAAACAAAGAGGAAAAAGGAAAAAAAACAAAGAAGAAAAATGAAAGAAAACAAAGAGTAAAAAAGGAAAGAAAAGAGGAAAGGAAAAAAGAGAAAAAAGGAAAGAAAACAAAGAGAAAAAAGGAAAGAAAACAAAGAGAAAAAAGGAAAGAAAAAAAAAGAAAAGAAAACAAAGAGGAAAAAGGAAAGAAAACAAAGAAGAAAAATGAAAGAAAACAAAGAGTAAAAAAGGAAAGAAAAGAGGAAAGGAAAAAAGAGAAAAAAGGAAAGAAAACAAAGAGAAAAAAGGAAAGAAAACAAAGAGAAAAAAGGAAAGGAAAAAAAGAAAAGAAAACAAAGAGAAAAAAAGGAAAGAAAACAAAGAGAAAAAAAGGAAAGAAAAGAGGGAAAAAAAGAGAAAAAAGGAAAGAAAACAAAGAGAAAAAAGGGAAGAAAACAAAAAAAAAAAAAAGAAAAGAAAGAAAAAAGGGGAAAAAAGGAAAGAAAACAAAGAGGAAAAAAGAAAGAAAAAAGGAAAGAAAAAAGGAAAGAAAACAAAGAGAAAAAAGGAAAGAAAACAAAAGAGAAAAAAACAAAACAAAACAAAGAGAAAAAAGTAAAGAAAACAAAGAGGAAATAGGAAAGAAAAAAAAACAAAGAAAAAAAGAGAAAAAAGAAAACAAAACAAAGAAAAAAAAAGGAAAGAAAACAAAGAGAAAATAAGTAAAGAAAACAAAGAGGAAAAGGAAAAGAAAAAAGGAAAGAAAACAAAGAGAAAAAAGTAAAGAAAACAAAGAGGAAAAAGGAAAGAAAAAACAAAGAAAAAAAGAGAAAAAAGAAAACAAAACAAAGAAAAAAAAAGAAAGAAAACAAAGAGAAAATAAGTAAAGAAAACAAAGAGGAAAAGGAAAAGAAAAAAGGAAAGAAAACAAAGAGAAAAAAGTAAAGAAAACAAAGAGGAAAAAGGAAAGAAAAAACAAAGAAAAAAAGAGAAAAAAGAAAACAAAACAAAGAAAAAAAAAGGAAAGAAAACAAAGAGAAAATAAGTAAAGAAAACAAAGAGGAAAAGGAAAAGAAAAAAGGAAAGAAAACAAAGAGAAAAAAGTAAAGAAAACAAAGAGGAAAAAGGAAAGAAAAAACAAAGAAAAAAAAGAGAAAAAAGAAAACAAAATAAAGAGAAAAAAGGAAAGAAAACAAAGAGAAAACAAGTAAAGAAAACAAAGAGGAAAAAGGAAAGAAAAAAAGAAAGAAAACAAAGAGAAAAAAACAAAACAAAACAAAGAGAAAAAAGAGGAAAGAAAACAAAGAGAAAATAAGTAAAGAAAACAAAGAGGAAAAGGGAAAGAAAAAAGGAAAGAAAACAAAGAGAAAAAAGAAAACAAAACAAAGAGAATAAAGGGGGAAAAAAACAAAAGAAAAAAGGAAAGAAAACAAAAAGTAAAAAAAGCAAGAAAAAAAAAGAAGTCAAGAAGAGGGGGTTAAAAATTTTCTTTAAAAACATTTTAATATTTATTAACAGATTTATTTTCTTCAAGCAGAGGAGCAGCCGACCAAAATAAAAAAATAAACCGCAAAAACCCTGCGTATGTCTTCATCTAATTATCTCAAAACAAAAAGACCAAGAAAAGTGAAACCAAATTGTATTTTAAATAATCTGTTTCTGGCTTTTACTAACGTTTATGCTTGGTTTGGTTTTATGGCATACCAACACTTGTAGGTTATTTGATGCCAAATCCTATTTATACTTACATATTAAATATATATGAGTTGCTTCGGCTGGATTTTATGGCAGATCTACAATTGCACGTCATTTAAAGCCAATTCCTTTTTATACATGTATTTCAAATATATAGAATTTGGTTTGGTTGTGCTTTATGACATATCAGCTATTGTAGGTTATCCATTGCTGAATCCTATTCACACACACACACACACACACACACATATATATATATACTCATTTACAGAATCATAACGACACAATAATAAACAGACGCAAGAAGACTTCTTTATAAATATATATACCTCTCACTTTATTTGTAAGGGTTCGAAAAGGTTGTGTGGGGGTTTTACAGTGAGAGGGAGCTGGAGACCGAACAGAAACTGTAATATTTTGACCCCCACTCTTATGGCCGTCAACGTTGTGTATTTCTCGTTCTCCTGATGCTTAACCGGAGGCCATGGAGTCCACTCTGCTGGGTGCTGGCTTTCTTCATTGCATCTTATCAGCATCTTCTTTGGATTTATTCGTAATAGAGGAATGTATCTTTGGGAATAAAAAATCCTTATCGGGTCAGTACAACTGTATGGTTGCACCATGTAGACTCTAACGAAACACTCTGATAAAAAGTTAGATGGAAACTATACAAGAAGGCTACATGTTGTTTTGAATAAATCCTGGAAACAGTACCCTATAAAGCTGCAGCTGTATGGACACTTGCCTCACATCGCATGAACCATCTAAGTAAGACGAGCAAGACATGATGGGCAATGTTGTTGAAATAAGGACAAACTCAAAAGCAACGTTTTCCCATGAACTTCTACTTATAGACACATCAGTGTTGGCCAAACTGCAAATAATTATATTATGCAGCTCTGTGCGGACGCTGGATGCCGTCTGGAAGACCTGCCTGGAGCGATGAATAATATATAAAGAGGAAAAGATAGTCAAGTGATTTCTTGCTAACATTAAGACTTGATGATTATTATTATGACTTTAATGAGAGGTGATCTAATTAAAACTTTCAAAATAATTAATGGATTTTCTAATCATGGTTGACATTTTTTTAATATTTCTTCTTGAACTGAAGACAGATTTCAAAAACCAAATCTGTTAACTAATTGATTTTTTTTTTTGATTTTTTGATTTTTTTTTTTTTTGCTAAGAGAGTGATATATTTTTGGAACCAATTGCCTAATCAGATAAAAAAAAAATAACTATAGTGTAAAAAAAATTAGATTGGATAGTTTTAAAAAATGGTAAGAAAAAGAATTTAAGTGGACGTTTTGGGGAGCTAACGGATAAATCTCAACAGAATTAAGCATCATTAGACATCTCGAATCAGATAATTTATCCATATTTGGAGGATATCTCGTATAAGATAATTCGTCTGTACTTAACGGATATCTGGTATCAGATAATTCGTCCATTAGATGTTATCTCCCATCAGATAATTTGTCCATACTTAGAAGATATCTCGCATCAATAATTCCTTCAGACGTGATGGATGTACAAGGATCATTAAATAAGTTTTCAGGCTTTTTTCGTATGGACAATTTTATTGATATTACACACATGAAACTCTAGTCCCCTTCGAAGTAAAATCCTCTGGCTGCAATGCACTTGTTCTACCGTTCCAACAACTTCTGGAAAACCCCATGGAAGTCCTCTTTTGTGAGCGTGTCAATGACATTCGTTACAGCCTCTTTCATCTCCTCATTTGTCTCATAACGACAGCCTCTGACCTTAGGGAATAACCAAAAGTCACAGGGAGCAAGGTCTCGACTATAGGGAGGGTGAGGAACTGTCTTGATGCCCATCTTAGTCAAATAGTCTGTGACAAGGATGGAGTTGTTGACTGGTGCATTGTCCAGCTGTAAATGCCACTGAGCCGATTTGAAGATGCTGGCCTCTTCCGATAGAATCTCTTCCTGAACTCCCTTAAAACCTCAACATAGTAACCCTAACCCTAACCGTTTGGCCAATCAACTGTGGTGTATTGACTTCCTTACTCCTCCCACACCTTTTATCATCCCTCACAGATTCCTGCCTTCCTTGAATCACTTATGCCACTCAAAAATGGATGCTCGAGTCATGCAAGATGCTCCAAAAGCAATCTGAAGCATTCCATACGTTTCTGTGGCATTTTGCCAAGTTTAAAACAGAATATTATTGCATATTGTTCTTCTAAAGTGTCCTCACAACCAGATTGCATTTTTGAAATTCACCAGCTGTGACAAAAAGAGTTTTGTAGGGTTTATTCGAATTACTGCTGTAGCTGTTCATTTGAACCAGAAATCATAAAAAATTGTCAGTAATCTCATAAGATGTATAGCAATAAGATAATGAATTTTCAAGTGTCTTCGACAATTTTAAATGCCTGTACAAAAAAGTCTGGAAACTTATTGAATGTACCATGTAAGGTACTTATCGAGGGTAAAGTGTAGCAATCCCGGGAAAGAAGTAGCGCCTTAACCTACACCTCGTTGTAGTAGCTATTGAAAAGGGAGCTTTCCGGTTGCCCTCGACTACGGTCGCCAACTTTACTTTTTTTTATATATCCTGTAAATATAGACAAATTATCTGATGTGAGATATTCTTTAAGCATGGAGGAATTATCTGATACAATATATTCTCTTGGTTTGGAGGAATTATCTCATATGGGATATCATCTTACGAATTTTCTGATACTAGATATCCTCTAAGTATAGAGGAATTATATGATACGAGATATCCTCCAAACATGGACGAATTATATGAAATAATATATCCTTCACGTATGAAGGAATTATTGACGTGAGATATCATCGAAGAATGGACATATTATCTGATGGGAGATAACGTCTAATGGACGAAATATCTGATACTAGATATCCGCTAAGTACAGACAAATTATCTTATACGAGATATCCTCCAAATATGGATAAATTATCTGATACGAGATGTCTAATGATATCCTCTCAGTATGGACGAATTGTTTTATTCAAGGTATCCTCTAAATATAGACCAATTATCTGATCCGCAAAGTATAAAGGAATTATCTTATACTAGATATATTTAAGTAGAGACGAATTATAAAGATATCCTCTAAATATAGACGATTTATCTGATCCGCAAAGTATAAAGGAATTATCTTATAATAGATATATTTAAGTAGAGACGAATTATAAAGATATCCTCTAAATATAGACGAATTATCTGATCCGCAAAGTATAAAGGAATTATCTTATAATAGATATATTTAAGTAGAGACAAATTATAATGATATCCTCTAAATATAGACGAATTATCTGATATGAGATATCCTCTAAGTATAAACGAATTATCTGATACTTGATATCATCGAAGTATACTCACATTAATTGATAGCAGTTATCGTTTAATTGGGGAAATCTAAGTGATACCTTTACAAAACTTCTATCCACATTAACGGGTAGGAGAAAATTTATTTTGCATCGACCCAAAATAGCCGGAACAATAAATAATACTCCAAAAGACTGAGTCTCGGTAAGAAAAAGGAACAACTTTCGAAAGCAAAGATAAAGAATACCAACCCTAACAGATAGAATAGAAAAATGTTAAAACGGCAAGTTTGTATATTTGAACCGAATCCAGATTTAATCTTTACATTAAAGAATATAATATATAAATAATAAATAATATATGAATCTTAATATATAAGGACAATCATAATTTGTTCCAGAAATTTAATGAATTATTATTATCATTATCAACTATGCCTCCTTGGGCATCTCCCTTTTTTGCTATACTTCCTTCGGCATCTCCTTTTTTTTTGCTATGCTTTCTTGGGTATCTATTCTTTTTGCTATCTTCTCACATCAACCTATGAAAACATCTTTGCACAGAACATATACGTGTATATAACTTTCCTTACCCAAACCAACTCAGGGATCGAACTCATAACCACCAAAGCACACTTTAAACAGATGCTACTGTATATTATTGTTTATCTTAAGAGTATTTCCAAAATAGACAGGTACCCAATTTTGTCTTTCATAGTCTCTTTGGGAATCTTCAATGTTTTTTAGCGCATTATATGTTTAAAGTCGATGACATTAACATTTACCAAAAACCGAATTGCCACCTTTGTTAGCATATTCGACGTCATCAAAATGTGATAAGACTCGATAGTCGACAAACTGCGTAGTAAACTACACAGTGGCCTGCGCAGATAGTTTATTTTTTTATAGACATCTGCTTTTATATGGAAGGCAGTGACTGTTCGTGGATTTACAAGAGAATTCTTTTTTGTTATTTTCTTTCAATTTTTTTTTTTAAACTAACATCGCTATTTTGTTTTGCTGTAAGTTTATATTTGATGAAGTCAAAGGGCTTATTATTTATTCATAACACAAAATATTAATACGCTGGATACTCTAACTACAGACCGACGTATCAATTGTTCGTATGTGTCCCGCAGTTATAATTATATACCAGAGAGTAGAGAATGTCCCAAAAGTTCTCGTCGTAGGAAAGAGAAAGTTCAAACAAGGTGCGTATTTACTCTTGTTTTGTGGCTCTAAGTGTTCGATTTCTTGAAAACGTTTCTTTTTGATCGAAAGAAATTGTTTAATGAAAAAATAAACCTTTTTTGTATTTCCTTCAAAAAATTGTTTAGAGGATATCAAGGAAACCGATAAGTAACCATATATTTGAAGAATTAAAAACCTTAGATAGATAGATAGATATGAACAGACTGACATAGATAGATAGATAGATACGTAGACTGTTGGTTTGCTTTGCTTTGTTTTGGTTTCGTTTCATGGCATCTCAACTATTGTAAGTTATTTAATGCCTAATCGATTTTTATACATACAAACAGTTCTATTTCAAACAATTCAGTTTAGTATAAGTATAGCTGTTTTTTGTTTAAACTCACTTAAATGTCAAACAGTTCTGTTTCTAACAATTCAGTTTAGCATATGTATACGGTTTAGTTGTGTTTGACCCATAGATAGGACCCTATCAAGTGCTATCACTCCGGGACAGAATGGACCTGAATGCGATAGCAATGAAGGGGTACTCTGCAATCCCCAATGCTCCAGCATTACTGGAGCCTCACCATTAGATTGTTCAGTGTCATATCTAAAACACTCGTTGGGAGGGGGTCTTACCCTTCTGCAGAAAAGCAGTCGTTGTATTCTACTTCCCACAACTGACTGAGCATATAAGAAGACGGAGATAGATAGATAGATAGATAGATAGATATGAACAGACTGAGATAGATAGATAGATAGATAGATATGAACAGACTGAGATAGATAGATAGATAGATAGATAGATATGGGAGTTTCTCTAGAGTTGAAATCGTTAATACAATTCGAACTATTTTTTAAAAATCGAAACTTCTTCTAACATCGATAGAAACTAAGCTCGCATTATGCATGAGTTCACATACATGAATATCTAATCTATTCAAAGATGTTCTTCTCCAGCAGTTCCAACGCCATTTTTTTTTTTTTTTTTTCGCTGATTTTAGTGGAAACAGACATTTCCTTTGGTGCTCTGTCTGACTAAAATCGAAAAGGTGTTTTTAAAAAAAATTTTTTTTAAATGTGAGGTAGAATTCAACAGCTAAGAATGCTTTTATCAAGGTCGTGAAAATGACAGACCACAATGGATTGTGAGTCACCAAATTCGCCTGATACTCCCTGTGTGCTACTTGCAGGATTTGCCTCAATGCTTTTGGCCAACTTGATTTTGCTCGATCGTCCAGGTTCTTGGGATCCGATCGAAATTTCTTTAACCCTAACAACGAGAATTTTTTTATTTCTGCTTTCGTACTCCCCTCGATCATTATAATTTCTCAAGGGAGATAACTATCAAATACTAATAACTCGGATGAGTCAAAAATTTTGCAATATCTTGGTATTGTGGGGCAGAATTCAGCAGCTATGGATGTTTTCGCAAAAGTCATAAAAATAACGAACCTCACTGAACTGTGAGATACCGAAATCGCTCATACACTCCGAATCTTACTAATTTGCCGCGATGGCTTTGAGCACGGCCTCGGAATCTAGTTTTACGACCTCTTGACTTTGCCTGATTGCCAAAATCACTATTCTTGCTCTACTTCTACAAATACACTTTTCCGATATGTGTATGTCTACATTTTCTAGCACAGCAGTGTGCGACGATACTCGAGTTCTGCTTTGCTTTATAGAGTTTTGTGATTAATTGATTTTAAATGCATGTCAAACCGTCTAGGTTTATTTTATACCGACTCATTTAGGAATCACGTTTATTGTACATTTATGTTTAGATATTTTGTTTCTTAAGAGAGTTATTTTTTGCGCACAGATATCAAGTATTCCTATCTAATATAAATAATTTGCACAAATAATTTGACCTCATGTCACCGTGTCCATTTCCTACGACAATAACCAGTACACCACGGGCACCTCCTTCTTCAACCCATAGATGGGAGGGGTCATACCTTTCCCAAGGGTATTTGACCGACAGTGAACGTAATAGCGCGACTGGAGGTGCCCATGGTGCAATGTTTATCGTAATAGGAAATGGACACGGTGACACGAGTTCAAATCCTGGACGAGACTGATTGCATTTCACATAGCACTTGGGAAAGGTATGAATCCAATTATTTTCCCTCCAGCTATGAGTAAATAGTAGGGCAGACTGGGTTCTTCAGCCTTGGTGAGGCAACTAGTCTAGGAGAAGGAAAACTCTGAATTCAAACCTGTTAAACACTGCTTAAAAAAATTGACGTTGTGTCATATCCTGCCCGAGCGGAGGGGTTGGTAAATATATTATAGAACGACTGGAGTTCGAACTCGCTGAGTACGATTCCGCAGTCCATCACACCAAGGGGACACCCCTAATATACAATGAAGTAAGGTGGACATTTTTCAATATATATCAATGAATTTCTTTTAACTATAGAATTTTTTAACAATGAATTGAAAACTTTCTAACAATGAACTGAAAACAAATCAAACATTATTTCAGAATTTCCCGAAAAAAAAAACAGATCCAAAGAGCATACGAGGCTGGCTCCTGCTGCTACGATGAAGAGGGAATTCCTAAAAAAAAATAAGCTGAAAATTTTGGGATTGTGCATCTTGAAATAACGGTTGTTTTTTTATGAAAAAATATTTTAGACTTCTTTCAAAACGTTATAGCAGTTATGTTGAAAAAAATAACGAGGACGACATTATTGTGCTTGGACCGGCAAAATATTCTCTTTCAGATTTCTAAATTTAGATGAAGGCTGTTTTTCTCTAAAGTGTTATAATTATTAAAAAAAATTTAATTTACTTTTTGAAGTTAAAAGGTTTTCACCAGTGATAACTGCTCAGTCCAATGCTGTCTGTGGGTGCTCTGAGCGTATATGGTTGTTGTTATGTTTTGACCTTTTGACCCGGCCAAAAATGCCATTCAAGGTGATGCACCGGAAGAGAGTGACCTCTGAACTGCATGACAGTTATTTCCGCTTGATGACGATTAAACATTCGATTTCAAAGATCGAGTGGGAGTCGAACGATTATATAATTGAGTTGAGTTCGACGAGCCAGAGCAGTTGCCAGGAGAGTTCCAGACAGTTGGAGAAGAGGGTGGTAAGGAAAGCCACACCCGACCGAGGGGGCCCTCGGAAACCCCGATGGAGTTTGGGGTCCAGAGAAGATGCTGATAAGATGCAATAAAGAAAGCCAGAATCCAGCAGTGGGCCCCAAGACCTCAGGTTGAGCATCAAGAAAAGTGAAAGACACAACGTGACGGTCATAACAGTGGGGTCAAAATATTACAGTTTATGTTCAATCTCCAGCTCCCTCTCACAGTAAAACCCCACAAAACCTTTTCGAACCCTTGCAATAAAGTGAGAGGTAAATATTGTTAAAGAAGCCTTCATGCATCGTTTATTCCTTTCTGCGTCCTTTATTCCTGCGTCTTTCTGCATGCGTCTGTCTTTATTATTGTGTCGTTATGATGCTGCATGAACATATAGATGAGTATTGCCACACTAGACAGAGCCTCTCTGAAACTAGTAGACAAATTCACCTACCTAGGAAGTAACGTCTCATCAACCGAAAAAGACATCGACACACAACTGACGAAAGCATGGACAGCTATCGATAGGCTCTCGATCATATGGAAATCAGACCTGACCGATAAAATGAAACGCAGTTTCTCCCAGGCAGCGGTTGTGTCGATACTGCTATATGGATGCACCACATGGACGCTAACGAAGCGGCTGGAGAGGAAACTAGACGGAAATTACACAAGAATGTTGAGAGCAGTATTAAACAAGTCCTGGCGACAACACCCCACGAGACTCCAACTATACGGACACTTGCCCCCCATCACGAAAACTATACAAGTCAGACGAACCAGACACGCGGGACACTGCTGGAGAAGCAAGGACGAGCTCATAAACGATGTACTCCTGTGGACCCCCACATATGGATGTGCAAAAGTAGGACGACCAGCACGAACTTACATACAGCAACTATGTGAGGACACAGGATGTAACCCTGAAGACCTGCCGGAGGCGATGAATGATAGGGAGAAATGGCGAGAGAGGGTCAGGGATATCCGCGCTGGCGGCGCGACATGATGATGATGATATAACAAACTCTGATTTGGTGCCTGTGCCAAACGAGTTCTTCAAGGACTCAGAACGAACCTAGTTACCGTAAACGGCAGTCTTAAGCATCAAAACACGACATCAACGAAAGGGACAAAGAAAGATGCTGGAATTGAAGGAAGTAAAAAGAAAAAAACAAGAACAAACCAGCAACAATAAGAGGAACGGACCGGCGCGGAAAGAACAAAAAGAAAAGAAGAAAAGAGGAAAACAATGCAACGTGCTGGAAGAAAAGAAGAAAAAAAAAAAGAGAAGAAAAAAAATTGTAAGTAGATTGCAGCATTCATATAACTTCTGTCTCTCTCTGTCATTTAATTTGGGTTCAAAAAAAGGATTTAAAGGGATTATAATAGTGAAAGATTAGTTTTAAGGACGAGGGCCTTTCTGTCTTTATTATTGTGTCGTTATGATGCTGCATGAACATCTAGATGAGTATATAACATTGTCTCTTTCAGGATTGGCACTACACACTCATAAAATATATCGTGGGTAAAAATCATTACGGCAATAAAACAATAGAACAATAAAACCCAAATACTTCGTAAAACCATGTTATCTACAAAGATTTACTATCATTTACTATCAACATAAACTATAGTCCAAATTTTGTTGGCCCAGTTAGCTGGGGCTGTAGAATACACCGACTGCACCTCGGCAGAGGGGTAAGAAACCCTCCTCCCCAACGAGTGTCCTGGATATGAGACTAAACAATCTGATGGTGAGGTTCCAGTTATGCTGGAGCTTTGGGGAATACAGAGCACCCCTTCATCGCTCCCAGATTCACTCTGGCCCGGAGTGGTAGCGCCTGATAGGGCCTTATCTCTGACTTAAATAGAACTAACAGCATACTTATGCTAAACTGAATTGTTTGAATTAGAACTGTTTGACTGAACTGAATAGCTTGAAATAGAAATGTTTTTGACAATTAAACTATGTACTTACATTTAAACTGTGTACCTATGCTAAACTGAATTGTTTGAAATGAAACTGTTTTTGACATTGAAACTGTACTTACACTAAACTGAATTGTTTCATTTAGAACTGTTTTGACATTTAACTGTGTAAACAAAATCTGTACTTATACTAAACTGACTTAGCTGAATTAGCTGAATTAGAACTGTTTGAATAGACTGAATAGATTAAAAAAGAAATGTTTTTGACAATCAAACTGTGTACTCATGCTAAACTGAATTGTTTGAAATAGAACTGACAATTTGTATAAAATGGATTTGGCGTTAAATAACCTACAATAGTTGATATGCCATAAAACCCAACCAACCTAATTTGGATTTAATGATTTTTAGCTTAAATCTAATCAGTACTCAGTGATATGTAAAAAAAATATCGGAATATTTTAATAACAAATATTTCATCTTAGACAAAAGGAGACGAAAGCTTTAAAATTCACGGTAAAATTTTTAAGAAAATAAAATGTAGCTAAATTGCGTCAGAGGCAATTTGTTTTTACATTAACCCTAAGAAAAAACATTGTTTTTAAAACTCTACGTGAAAAAAACATGGTAAAAGATTCTCTTTTATAAGCAAAATGAAAATTTCGAATAACTTTTTCAGGGTTTTCACATCGTAATTTTAATTCCGTTTTATATGTGGTTTTCTCGTTTGTTATATTTCTAGAAATGTAAAAATTAGCGATCGGAATTTTTTATTCAAATGACCAAATGTTGAAACCCTTCTGTTAAGAGATAAAAAAACATTTTCTTTAAGTTTTTTTAAATCAAAATAGCGATTCAATACAAAATTAATTTATCAAGGAATAAAATACCAAAAATATTCATTAAAATTTTAACATGTTTACAATTAATTTTGAAATCATTGAAAGAAAAATTCGGACATCCACAATAATTTTAAAACGATCCAAAATTAATTTTGGTTGATTATTGCAAGACAAAAACGTGGGGACAATATATGTATATTCGTTGTAGAAAATATACAATATAGTGGGGATGTCTTTTGGAATGTCCCGGTGTGGTCTTGTAGTCTCAGCATGAAGTCATTCATATCAGGGCCAAATCTAAGTACTGATATCTCAGTCACCCGAGCTAATTAAAAGCTAACATCGTCAACAAGGCGGCGTACCATGTGTTTGTGGTTTTCCAAACAAAAAGGAATGAATGTTAACAAAAAGATTTCTTCTTTGAAACATCATGAAATAAAAATGAATGATCATGTCTTCAATTTTTTTTCACCCACAAAATACCGCCCCTATAAATTGCTGCTCGGGGCCTGGAGGAGAGATATTTGTTCCTCTCCTAACACGCTTCTTAAGATTAAGGGCAGATTCAAGGCCAAGTGGTTCCCGGCTTCGGCTGGACCACCGGCTGGTAGACGAGGACGCCTATAACAAGCATTGCATTGCATTAGACCCTCGGGTCTAGTTCAAGCTATGAATTGGCATACTTGCCGGACGCATGTAATATATGGAGTGAGTCCAAGTCTAACAGTAGACTCATCTGGCTCACATTGCACCAGGTGAGCAGATGACTAACGCACGTCCAGCAAGTCTGGAGCCTCGGCTCGTGCCAGACCTCCTCAATGCTCACTATAAAAAGACCTTGTGTCAAGTCCTGTTTGACCTGAGGAAGAGATAAATATGGTCCTAGGCCCGCCAACCCCACTTTAATCATTTCTTTACATTGTTATATGGTATCAAGTAAATAATAAAAATCCTCAGCAAACTAATCGGCTAGGTTTTTAAAATACACCGACTGCATCTCTGCAGACAGATAAAACCCTTCCAATGAGTGTCTTGGATATGATACCACAAAGCAATCTGAGGGTGAAGGTCTATTCCCGGAGCTTTGGGAAATGTGGAGTAAATCTTCATTACCATTGTTCCCAGATCTTCTCTGACCCAGAGTAGTAACACCTGATAGAGTCGTACCTATGTGTCAAACACTTCTATTTGACATTTGTAAATAAATGACTGATATTTAATTGAATTGTTTGTGATGCATAGCAATACTTGAAACCACTTAACTGTGTGCGAATGAATTATTAATCTTCAACAGAATCATATTTACCCAACCCCTCCACTCGGCCAGGATATGACACAAAGTCAATTTTTAAACGGAGTTTAACAGGTTTGAATTCAGAGTTTTCCTTCTCTTAGACTAGTTGCCTCACCAAGGCTGAAGAACCTAGTCTGTCCTACTATGATAATTGGATTCATACCTTTCCCAAGGGTATTAGTGCTATGTGAAATGCAATCAACCTCGTCCAGGATTTGAACTCGTGTTGCCGTGTTCATTTCCTACGACAATAACCCATTAATAGAATTAAAAAGAGTTGGCGACTGTAGTCGAGGGAAACTAGAAGGCTCTCTTTTCAATAGCTACTACACCGAGGCGTTGGGGAGGGTGCTACTCCTTTCCCTGGATTGCTCCACTTGATACGTACCTTATATTGCTGAGTATTAAGCAAGAAGGTATCAAGTACCATTTTAAAAGTCGTTGGTATGACTCGACCTGGGAATGAACCCAGATCTCCCGGACCATTGGTGGATACTCTACCCACTAGGCCATGTTAAATAGTTATTTTTATAACCACTTCAATGTGAGTAAATAAAGGATCAATATTAAATAGAATTATTAGTGTAAGGAAATAATAATTGAAACCATTTAACAATAGAGAAACAATAACAACACTTGTGTGTAAAAAAAAGTTACTTCTCATTTAAAAATAAAATTATCCGCAAATCATATCTGATTGTGTGCAAGCAAATGACTGATTGTAAATTGAATTGTTACTGTTACATACCAGTACTTGTCTCATTGGGTGCCCCTTTTATATGGCCTTGTGCCACATCTAAGCAAAAAGCTTAGTAAATTTCCATACCAGTACTTGAAGCCGTCTAATTATGTGCAAAAGAATGAACTTAGGCTCGTTTAAAATTATATCAAAATATGTTTACAAATTATATATATATATATATATATATATATATATATATATATATATATATATATATTTACTAATCTAATATCTACCAGTATTCACGGTATCAGAAAAATACAAAAAACAAAAAAAACCCTGGCCAGGAACAAGAGATAAAAGTATGTCGAATCACCTCCCAGGGGAAAAAGAAACAGATCTCCCGATTTTAATATTTTCGACTCGCGATTTAAGTTAATTCTCTCTATATATATATATATATAGGGATAAAGAGGAGTTGGCATTAAATAACCTACAATGGTTGATATGCCATAAAACTCAGGCTCATTTAAAAATGTTATCTACAAAGATTGTTTACGAAACATATATTCTGTATATATGCGTAAAAATGGATTTGGCATTAAATAACCAAGGGTTAATGTGCCATAAAACCCAACGAAGCAATCAGTTTGGTTTGGTTTGGTTTTATGGTATATCAACCATTGTTAGTTATTTAAAGCCGAATCCTTTTTATCCATATATTAAAAATATGATATGTAAACACATTTTATTGATACACACAGTTAAATGTCAAACAGTTCTATTTCTAACAATTCAATTTAGCATAAGTCATTTGTTTGCACTCAGTTAAGGTGTCAAACAGTTCTATTTGACCCATAGATGGAACTCTGTTAGGTGCTACAACTCTGGGCCCGAGCGGACCTGGCAGTGATGGAAAGGTGTTCTCCGCATTCCCCAAAGCTCCAGTATTACTGAAGCCTCACCATTAGACTGTTTGATATATCTAGGACACTCGGAGGTGGAGAGTCTTACCCTTGGGCGGAGATGCTGTCGATGTATTCTACAGACCCACAATCAGTAAACTATTCAAGCTTCGTGTAACCATTCCTAATACAAATGATTTACATATTTGAGGTATCAAATATTTCGAACAAAGACGAATAGTTTTTTTTTCAACTGATTTATTTGACCCATAGATGGGACCCTAACACGTACTACTTCTCCCAGTTAGTGAGGAGTGGAGAGTAATGACAATGAAGGAGTACTCAATATTCTCCAGAACTCCCGACCAAGAACTTTACAATTAGATGCAGTTTGCTGTCATACTAAGGACCTCACCCATATTTTCAAGGTGTCTTATATCTCTGTAGGGGATTCAGTCAGAATATATTTAGCCCCATCGACAGGGAGAGCAGAGATATAGGATTGTGCTGGGATCAGTTTACATATACTACAAGAATTTAAGCAACTGATATAAATTTTCTAGAGCCATATATTTACGAGTTTTGTGAAATACATTAATGTATTTTCCAAGGTTAGTTCCCCTCACACATTTTAACGACTTTCTTACTTGTGTGCTATATATATATATATATATATATATATATATGTATATATATATATTGGAAAAGTCTTTCAGCGTTTTGGATTTCGAAGCTGACACAGAATTTTTGGGAAGTTAAAACAAAGAATGGTTTTGTTCTTTTCTGGTTTTCTCGCCTGTTTTTCGGAGGAGTGTTGGAAAAACCCACGAGAAAATGGTGCGGTGTTATGAGAGGGTCAGGGTGAGAAAGTATGCTGAACGAGAGAAGAAGAAGAAGAAGAAGAAGAAGAAGAAGAAGAAGAAGAAGAAGAAGAAGAAGAAGAAGAAGAAGAAGTGGGTTATTAAGATTGGAAGCAAACAGGAAAGTCATAAAAACCTGAAAAGATTAGGAATGAAGTTTACATTCAGTAACACGATTCGCGAAAGAAAATAAAAGATAAAATAAACATTACTAATCTCAGAAAAAGTTTACATAAGGTTCCCTCTTTCTCTCTCTTTCTATCTATCTATCTATCTATGTTTCTCTCGCCCGCTCTCTCTCTATCTATCTATCTTTATATATGTATATATATACATACACACACACACACGTATATATATATATATATATATATATATATATATATATATATATATATATATATATATATATATATATATACGGCTGTCTTCTTAAACTTCGAAAGTCCTGAAACTCACGGAGAAGAAAATTATGAATTTTTATATTTAATATATTTTAATATATCTTAATACATTTTATATTTAATATTTCTCTCTCTCTCTTTCTCTTTCTCTCTCTCTCTCTCTCTCTCTCTCTCTCTCTATCTATCTATCTCTTTCTCTCTCTCTCTCTATCTATATATATATATATATATATATATATATATATATATATATATATATTGCTGTCTTCTTAAACTTCGAAAGTCCTGAAACTCACATAGAAGAAAAATATGAATTTTTATATTTAATATTTATTAGATATTGCACTGTTTATAAATATTGCACCCTATTTTAGTTTTTACTTGACGTACTATTATCATTATTATTAACGTTAGCCGATGAATTTTCACTGGAGCTGGAGTGACAGCATGTCTCCTCAAGTCTCCAGGACTCTTCTTAGTATTCTGGCCGATCTCAGCAATGCTGTAGTTTGGATAGTCGTCTTATTTCCAAGTCCTCCAGTCCTTGTACCAGTTCTTTGGTGACTGTACCAAGAGCACCAATTACATTTGGTTTAAACGTCACATACATGTTCCATCGTTTTTTCAACTACCGAGCAAGGTCCTGGTATTTACCTTTCTTTTTGTTTTCTATCAATTTTACTCAGTAGTCAGCCGGAATAGCAAAGCCTACAATTCGACGTCCTCTTTTTTTTTCCTTTTTTCTTTTTTTTTTTTTTTTTTTTGAGTATTACTAGATCTAGTCGTCTGGCTGAGATTCTGTGATTCGTTTATATCTCAAAATCACTTTGAAGTTTGTGCGTCACATTCTCCAGGAACGATTCTAGGTTGTGCATATACCATTTGTTCGTAGGGTCAGATTTAAATTTCTTGCACTATTCTTAGGGGCTTACCTTGCCCACCCAATCGTGTCAAGTCTTATATTCTTTCTGTGCTAATTTTCTGCATTTGCTTATTATGTGATTGATATTGTCGTCTCTATCACCTCATAACCAACATTTACTGTTTTGTTGTATCTTATCTATTCTTGCTTTAATATGATTGGTCCATATGACGTTGTTTTGACCTGTTACAAGAAGAGATTCAGTTTCTCCCTCAAGGTTTCCCTTTCTTAGCCATGTCCAGGTTTTCTCGAATGAATTATCACTTGTTAGTCGCTTAAAACGTCCATGCAGTTGTTTTTATCTACATTTTTGTTTTCTGGTTATTTCCGTTCTGTTAATCCTGGTGTGGTCAGTATTATAAACGTTTTTTAAAAATTAAAAAATTATTTTCAAATAAAAAAAAGGCTCTTTATTATCGAATAAATCATCAAAAACGTTCAACTTAATGCGAACGCTAATCGTAAAGTTTGTAAGCATTACTTTTGAAGACAACACTTCCTTAGGATCCAATATTCATTTGTTTGTACACAGTTAAAAGGTTTAAAGTATTCCTATGAATCACTAACAATTCAATTCGAGAGTCATTACAATTCCTTCTTATACAGTTATACAGTTTTGGTATTTCTATCTAATACAAATAATTTGGACACAACTGTATAGATTCAATTATTGGTTTGGTTTGGTTTGGTTGACTTTTATCGCATATCAACCATTGCAGGTTATTCAAAGTCAAGTCCTTTTTTATATATATTTTAAATATATATGATTTGGTTTGGTTGGCTTTTATGACACATCAAGCATTGTATGTCATCTAATGCCAAATACAGTTTATATATATATATATATATATATATATATATATATATATATATATAAACTCTATTTGGCATTAGATGACATACAATGCTTGATGATGACATACAATGCCTGATATATATATATATATATATATATATATATATATATATATATATAAATCATTTGGTTTGTTTGAGTTTTATGGCATATCAGCCATTATAGGTTATTTAATGTCAACTCCTCTTTATCCCGATATATATATATATATATATATATATATATATATATATAAACTGTATTTGGCATTAGATGATATACAATACTTGATTATGACATACAATGCTTGATATATATATATATATATATATATATATATATATATATATATATATATATATATCATTTGGTTTGTTTGAGTTTTATGGCATATCAACCATTGTAGGTAATTTAATGTCAACTCTTCTTTATCCCTGTATATATATATATATATATATCATTTATTAATATATTTTCATATCATTTTAAACGAGCCAAAGCTCATTTTTTGTACACAGTTAAATGGTTTCAAGTACTGCTGTGTACCACCAACAATTCAATTAAATATCTGTCATTTGTTTGCACACAGTTAAATGGTCAAATAATTCTATTTCTGACGATTCAATTTAATACAAGCCATTTTTGCACAAAATTTAAATATCAAAGAGTTCTATTTGACGCAAAGATGTGACCCTATCAGATGCTAAGGGTCCGGATCTAGTGTACCATAACGGCATCGAATAGACGTTTGTGGCATAACGGTACTTAATAGATATTTTTACCTCAACATATTAATAGCCGTATCGCTACATCTATAGTCGTAGTCGTACCTTGTCGTGACCCCACCATGCTAAAAGTTGGCGAAAACATGAAACTCTGTTTTAGTTGACAATACAAAGTTTTATTCACTACAACAATTCGTAAGTAGTCGCTGGGATAAAGAAAGAGAGTATGAACGCTAAGTGGACCGAATTAGCGGAACAAAAATAAACATATCATGAAGAGAAAGAGATAGTAGACACCGGGAATTTTCTTCTTGGTTTTCTGTTGTAGTTCTAACGTGTTTGTTCGCTGATTTTGTCTTTGTCTGATGTGTGAGGTTCCTTTTCGAGTTCACCTCCAAAATGGGTCTCGTAAATTGTCGTCTCCTTACATCTTCGTGGCCAGTGCTCAACCAACTGTCTTTACTTCCTCGCGTCTCCTCGTCAACAGCCTCAAAACGAATCATCCTCTTACTTCCGCCTGGTGTCGGCGGGAGGAACATCCGTTGCCGCTGGTTCCACGACTGCGTAGTTGAATTTGGTACCTTGGGTTTTTTCTAGTCATCCTCAACTAACGCAGTCATTCAACCGTGACCGGCTGACCTACAAGTGCCCTAGTCGAATTCAGTTAAAGGTCAAATACACCCCATCATAGACTCAATGTCTGCCTTTATTTCTTATTATTTTTCTTCTCTATTCTTCCCAAGAAATTCGCCTTTAGTTCTCTTTATAACTGAGATCTACGATATCACGTTACACGGGGAGCAATAGCAATGAAGAGGTACTCCCTATTCCCCAGAGTTCCAGGACTGGAACCTTACCATCAAATGTTTTAAAGTCATATTCAGGACACTAGTTGGGGGTAAGAGGTAAGAGTCCCTTCTGCAGATATGTATTATAGATCCCCAACCGACAGAGCTGTAAAACCATATGAATTGTTTACACTAGATGAAATTCTTGAAAACATAATTGTATATATATAATTTGTAACAGATCGCAATACTCGAAACCGGCTACATCCCTGCTGAAGGGAGATCCTCCTCAATGAGTATCCTGGAAATGACACTAAACAGGTCAGGTTCCAATAATACTGGAGCTTTAGGGAAATGTGGATTACCCCTTTATAACCATTGTTCCCAGGTCCACTCTGACCTGGAGTAGTAGCACCTGTTAGAGTCTTATCTATGGCTCAAATAGTTTCACCTCTGCGCAAACTAATGACTTATGCTAAACTGAATTGTTAGAAATAGAACTGTTTGATCATTTAACTGTGTGTATAGAAATGATTGATGTTTAATTGAATTATTAGTGATACACAGCAACAGTTAACACTGTGTACAAAAGAATGAGCTTAGTCTCATTTAAAACTGTTATCAACAAAATGTGTTTACAAATCATATATATCTAATATATATGTTTAAAGATATTAAATATCCTACAATGATTGATATGACATAAAACCGAACCAAACCTGATCATATATATTCAATATATATGTATAAAGAGGATTTGGCATTAAATAACCTACAATGGTTGATATGCCATAAAACCCAACCAAACCAAATCATATATATCTAATATATATGTATAAAGAGGATTTGGCATTAAATAACCAACAATGGTTGATATGCCATAAAACCCAACCAAACCAATACACGAAATTATACAGTTGTGTACAAATTATTTGTATTAGATATAAATATTGAAAGTATATAACTGAATATAAAGGAATTGTATTGCAATTGTTTATGAATTGTTATCATCATTGAGAAGTTCCATTGAAGTAGTGGTTAACGTGCGAGACTCCAACATCGTAGTAAGCGAGTTCGAACTCCCGTCGTGAATTACATTCCATTTCAGAGTAATACTCTTCGGAAAGATATGAACCTCTTATCCTTCCAGCTTTAGATTAAACAGTACCAATAATGTTCTTCTTTAAGTATGGCATTAAATAACCAACCCAGGATGATATCCCATTAAGGTTCGGTTATATTGTCTGGTATAATCTCATATCAGCCTTTCATAGTTATTGAATACTAAGTTCTGTTTTTACACACACACACACACACACACACACATATATATATATATATATATATATATATATATATATATATATATATATATATATATATATATATATATATATATATATATATATATATATATATATATATATATATATATATATATATATATATATATATATATATATATATATATATATATATATATATATATATATATATATATATATATATATATATATATATATATATATATATATATATATATATATATATATATATATATATATATATATATATATATATATATATATATATATATATATATATATATATATATATATATATATATATATGATGGTGTAATGGTTATCGTCGTAGGAAATTGACACGGCGACACGAGTTCAAATCCTGGACAAGACTCATTGCCTTTCACATTGCACTAATACCCCTGGGAGAGGTATGAATCCAATTATTCTCCCTTCAGCTATGGGTAAAATAGTAGGGCAGACTAGGTTCTTCAGCCTTAGTGAGGCAACTAGTCTAGGAGAAGAAAAACTCTGAATTCAAACCTGTTAAACTCCGCTAAAAAATTGACCTTGTGTCATATCCTGCCCGAGCGGAGGGGTTAGTAAATATGTATTTATGATGGGTATCACCCACCTTTTTCCACACAATAAACTAGTCCATCTGCCATATATAGCAGTAGCTACTAATACCAGAGCAGACTAGAAGGTGTAGAGCAGCTTCTTATAGGAATAGTATTAGAGCGTTGGAGACTGGAGATTGCACCAGATCACCTTACTTGCTACCGTAATAACGGAAGCCAATACTATCGTGGGACTATATGTTTATTCTGTATTTACTAATCCTATGTTCTTGTCTACTAATAGTCTCTCTATTGTACATACTTTTACCTGAGAATATATCTCTATTTGCTCTCATATCGTGGTTTGTCCTTTATTTAATATTACAAGCGTTCACTAACTAGAACGCAACAATATATATATATATATAGATAGATAGATAGATAGATTCTAAGTGAAGAGTTTGTAGGTTACTGAGTTAGTGCTCAATTGTTCGCACAATGATGAATGGTTTCACGTACTGCTATTTCATAATGATAGTTCTATTTGCATACTATCAAATGGTTTCGAGTATTGCGATTGAAAACTAGAATAATTCTATTTCATATTAATACAATCTATATAAATAAAAATGTAAATGTTTGTTACAAACCGATAATCTGCAGGTTTATAATACTAATTGGTTAAAATCTTTCAGAGAGTATTTTATTCGAATTCTGGTGTGTTTTTATATACTTAATATCCAAAAATATTACAATAATTAAGAAAAATATTTTTAATAAGTCGTTTTTCTCCGAGAAAAGCCGAACGCGAAAACATAACTTCAGTTTTCCAAGAATTTTACATGTGATTTATTTTTCTGCTTAGTCGCTTTTCTTTCTTTTTTGGTTGACTTAAACAGAGGCACTAAACTTTAAACCATATTTCATTGGTTCAGCAGTAAGTAATTTTTTTTTATTCTAACGAATTGTTTACAAAATATTTTCTTATATTTTTTCAATATGACATTTTTTTCTCTTAAACTTCAACGAAAGACATTTCTTAAAAGGTTTTTTCTTAAACCATATTTCGTTGGTTCAGTAGTAACGAATTGTTTACTAAATATTTTATTTTCTTTTTTCAATATGACATTTTTTTCTCTTAAACTTCAACGAAAGACATCTATATATATAAAAATGTAAATGTTTGTTACTAACCGATAATCTCCAGTTTTATACCACTAATTGATTTAAAATTTTGTGAGAGTATTTTATTCGAATACGGGCGAGTTTTTATATACTTAATATCCAAAAATATTACAATAATTAAAAAGAATATTTTTAATAAGTCGTTTTTCCCCGAGAACAGCCGAACGCAAATTATGAAAGTAAACATTACTTTCATTTTCCAAGAATTTTACACGTGAATTTTTTTTTCTGCCTTCATCACTTTTATTTCGGTTTTGGTTAACTTGGGAAATCATATGTTGCCTGTTCCAGAGTCGGCAATCCAGACTATCTCTTTATTTACACAGAAACTGGAACTACCAAGAATATTGTGTATCCACAAGTATTGGAAAATTAAACATATTAGAAACATGCATTTTCTTTTTTTTTTCTCCAATTTAAACAATCTGAGCCACAGCAACGCGTGGCAGGGTACAGCTAGTATATATATATATATATTAGTAAAACATTCAACAGTTCTATTTGACCCATAAACTGGACCCTAACAAGTACTACACCTCCACAATACAAAGAAACTAAACCAAGTCCTGAGAAAGAGTCCAGTTCCCGTTGCATAGTGACTAACGTGCTGGGCTGTGACACCATAGTAAACGAGTTGGGCACCTCGGGTTAGCAAGGTAGACAAGCAAACCTACACGAGTGAGTTCGATTCTCATTGGGTGCCCCATTCATGCGGCCTTGTGCTACATCTAAGCAAAAAGCTTAGTAAATTAAAGCCATAGTAAACGAGTTCGATCTCCAGTCACACTATTGCGCTAACCTTTGGAATAAAACTCTTGGTAAAGACATAAAACCTCTTATCCCTCAGCGATGGGTTGGTTAACTTGTCCCCAAAACTGATCTTCAACAAGGATAGATTTGACGTTAAATATCTCATGAACATTGATATAACTTTAAGCGAAGAAACTAAATCAGAAAGAGGGTGGAGATCAAGGGTTAGATGTAAGGAGTGGCTAACGTGCTGAGTTGTGACATCGTAGTAAGCGAGTTCCAACTCCAGTCGAACCTTTACGCACACTTTTGGACTAATACCATTTATAAAGGCATGAGCCCACCTTATCCCCTATCTATGGGTTATGTAGTGCATTAAAAAAACCCACGAAGGTTGAGATGCCATCAAAAAAAGAAAACAAAATTAAATCAAACCAAACACAATTATTATCATTTGTTACTTGAAATTGCTTGCTAAAAGAAATGACTTCGGCATTTAATAACCCAACAATGATGGCCATGCCGTAAAACCAAACAGATAATCATAATAGATCGTGAGATACCTCTGACAGAATTTAAAGTCGCCACTTTCAGAACTACTAAGCCTTAAGGCATCCACAAATATTTCTATGTCTCTTTTTGATAGTTCCCTTACGAATACAAAACTAAAAAGGTAATTACGAAAACACCATAGACTGGAAAAAGAGTCTCTTGTTCTCTCTGGTTATTACTTGGCTGTCATGTAAATGAGAAATGGTAGAGGAATTTCTTTGGGAAAAAACGAAAATAAAAACTAGGGAGTAATTTAATTCTTTTAAATAAATGGCTTTATTTATCGTCCAAATGTCAGTCTCCATTAAAGATAGTCGTTCAATTTAGCTTTTCTTTTTTCCCTCCATTTTCCCAGGAAACCACCATCCAAGACATCTTTCAATTTACTTTATGTCATTCTAGTAATATAAATTCAGATCTGTCGGCTATACGTACGAACGTTATGTTGGCAGAACAAGCACATTTTTGTAACTGTCTTTTATAGTATATATATATATACATATATAATACTTGAAATCCTTTGTGCGCAACTAATAATTAATATCAAAAACATTTATTTGGGTTAGTAATATTTGAAACTATTTAACTATATGCAAACAAATGATTGACGTTAAATTGAATTATTGATATTAGTCAGCAGTACGTAAGAACATTAAGAATTATTAGTGTTAGTAATACTTAAAAGTATTTGACTGTGAGAAAACAAAAGATTCCTGGTTCATTTAAAATAATATTACCTACAAACTATTCGGTTACAAATTATATATATATATATATATATATATATATATATATATATATATATGTGTGTGTGTGTGTGTGTGAGAGACCTGTTTCAAAGTTCTGGATGATACTATATATATATACATATATATATATATATATAGAGAGAGAGAGAGAGAGAGAGTATTGTCTAGGTTTCAAAAACACTTTTTATATCTGTAATTTATTGGATTTATATCTATGTTCAGCTGCCTCTACATAATTCATATCATTGGGAATAAGGCAAAAATGTAAACAAAACGAAAGCTACTACATAATGCCATATAATTCCTGAGCTGACGTGGTTCGTTATGATGGTTGAGCGGTATGATTCTATGTCTAACGTAAAGTTGAGCGGGTTTCGATTCCAGCTTCAGGTGTCCTACGTGTCTAACCACACTGAAAAGTTGTAATACAACAAAACAGCCTGTCTGGGGATAACAATATATATGTGTGTGTGAGTAGTCTCGGCGAGCAAGCAAAAGTCAACCTTCTTCTTCGGATGCTAAAACTCAACTCCCTGACTTTTCTCAAATCCCCAAAATTCTCAGCGCACGCTTCTGGTGCATGACGTCATTCACATCTCCTGGTTCCATTTTCTATCTGGGGTTTTATTTTGACATCTGTGAATGACGCATCCTCATCGCGCGCGTGAACACCTGGGCTCATGTTTGCACCTAACTAACCCATGCACTAAGCGAAAGGTTCTCAGCCTAACTAAACCGAAAGGCAAGATATATAAAACGAAATCCCTCGGCCATTATATTACAGTCAGATGATTAGGTAGGCGAGAAACTGACAGTAACAAAGCGCTGTTGACTCTAGAACTACTCTATCTCCAATTAAATATATTTATTCATTCATTTTTTCATTATCTATCTATCTATCTATCTATTTCTGTCTCTTCATAATCTATTCATCTATCTATGGGGGAGTAACTGACGGTTAATAAGTCCCGTTGATTCTGTGACTTCGCTATACTAAATTTATCATTTTTTTCATCTATCTATCTATCTATCTATCTATCTATCTTAGTCTCTTCATTGCCTATCTATTGGCTAGAAATTAACATTCACCAAGCGCTACTGATGCTGTGCCTACGCTTTTCTAAATTATATATATATACATATATATACGCTCCTCCATGGGGGTTGAGCACTCTGGCGAAGGAATTGTCGGCCGCCGCTCGCATAATGCAAAGCTCTTCGAAAGAATTGAGCACTCTGGTAGCCGATAGGGTACAAAGATGTAAAACAAACGGACGCTGCTGCTGTTGCTAAATAAATACCTTAAAAATTCCCTTAGTCAACGTAGTTCGCTTGTTGGCCGAGTAGTCTGAGACTTAGTCTAACGTAAAGTTGGATGGGTTTCGATCCCGGTTTCGAGCATCCTGCATGTCTAGCCACACTGAAGAGTTCTGATAGTACGAAACAGTCTGTCTGTGGATGACGATATATATATATATATATATAAACAGAGAGAGGGGAGCGTTCGTGGTGTAATGGACCCGGCAATCCAAGTTCTAATCTGGACGAGACGGTTTGCATTTCACATAACTATAAAATCTTTGGGAATGGTATGAATACAGTTATTCTCTTTCTAGCTATGAGTAAATAGTAGGCTTGACTAGGCTCTTTAACCTTGGTAAGGCAGCCTATCTAGAAGGAAAACTATGAATTCAAACCTGTTAAACGTCGCTTTTAAAGAATTATCTTGGGTTGCGCCTTGCTCGTGCTGGTATATATTTTACTGTTTACAGTTTCACCTTTTTCAAGTAAATCAGTAGTGATGGGTCCTTTCATTTCCCAGAAGACTGTACGCATGACCTTCTTTACTGATAGTTGAATCTGACACTTTTTCTTTACCGGGGAGTCAGTTTGTTTCCACTCCATGGACAGTAGTTTTTGATTCAGACTCGTAGTATCAAACCAATGTTTAACCTATTTGTAAACTTTTTTCTAATTAAAACGGGTTCCTTCATATACGCCACACATTCAATTCAAATTTAGAGCGATCGGTTTGATTTTCCACCATTTTGAATAGCCTCAAAATTTTGCGTGATCGAAATAATTTTTGCAATAATCTAATTTCAAACAATGCAAAGTTCACATTAATTGAAAAAAATAACAAAAGAAAAAAAATTGTTTTTTTCCAAAAAAGAAATTACCTTATTCATTTTATATCCCACGTTTATATATATATATATATAAAAGTAAGGTTTGGAATTAAATTCAGTAGTATGAGAAAAAAGGAAGAGAGTAAAGAAAATTAGATTAGTATGTTTCGCTAGAGGCATAGCCTCATGTCAATTTCATTTTATATATATAGTCTTCCTTTTTTCTTAACTCAACAAACAAATGTATGTCTACGTTACTGGTATATTTTTCATCGCTTCGTTTTAGTCTAATCAACTCTTTTATTATTTAAAAAGTCACCAAAAACATTTTCTTCTGGATAATAACCTACATTCAAATGATGTCAAACAATCATAAATTAAAAAGTAATTACAAAGAAATATTCCTGCTTGTCTCATCATTTTTGTTATATATATATATATATATAAGATGTCTATGGTTCTTACTAGCTCACTTGGTGAGTTAATAAAGGACCAAATGTTGCAGTATTGTTAAATAACGATAATAGAGCATTTATATATCTGTATATATATATATATATATATATATATTGTTGGCTGGAGAAGAAGCTAGACGGCAATTACACAAGAATGCTGCAAGCAATATTGAACAAGTCCTGGCGGCAACACCCCACAAGACACCAACTGTACAGCCACCTACCTCCTATCACGAAAACTATTCAAGTTAGACGAAACAGACATGCAGGACACTGCTGGAGAAGCAGGGACGAACTCATAAGTGATATACTCCTATGGACCCCCACACATGTGAGGATACGGGATGTTGTCCTGAAGACCTGCCTAGGGCGATGAACGATAGGGAGGAGTGGCGAGAGAGGGTCAGGGATATCCGTGCTACCAGCGCGACATGATGATATATATATATATATATATATATATATATATATATATATATATATTACATGGTACTGTCTGTGACCCAGGGTTTCATGCAATCAACACTCCTCGTCCGACGATTGCTGATTGCATGAAGCATAAGGTCTCTCTTTCTCTGTCTCTGTCTGTCTGTCTCTTTCTCTCTCTCTCTCTCTCTATATATATATATATATTTGTGTATATATATGTATATATATTCATTGAAGAGCAGCAAATTTAAAAGTTCTTGGATGAAAAGAGAGCTCTATGGCATTTTAACAACACATGCATAAAACCTCTAGACACATTCTTTAGAATAATATAAAACTAATAAAACTCAACTAACGAACTTACAGCCTCTATAATTTCAATTATATATATATATATATATATATACCTTTAAGAAAAACAAAATCCGGTCACATTAGGATTATAAATTTATTTCCATCCTGATATGGGTATTGATATGAATCAGTAACACCAATTTTAACAGGACTTCTTCAGATCCAATGGATATGATTGATACCACTTGAATGGACACAGTAGGTAAGGGTGGGAGGATTTGAAGAGGCATGAAGAGTTTCCTCCCCATTTCGCCCACTTCCGGTTTTTCTTTTATAACCGGTCGGAATCATCATAAAGTAACTCTACGTAGGTTCTGATTATCTTTCTACAGTAAATTAATTTACATTTTAACTTATATTTTAATGTAATTCTTCAGATTTAACAATAATCCAAGGAATTACAATAATTCCTATTAACAATAAGCTAAGATTATCGTAATCCTTGTCTTAAATTCAAAATTTATCCACGTGCCCATTTATTCAGTAACCTTTTCACTGAAACGTACCTATGTCCACCTCACATGGTGGATTCCTATTTCATTTTATTCATTTCACTTCAAATCTCAATTTAATCCTATTTTTATAGTTAATTAAACTTTATCTACGATATTTGTCTATAGTTTAAATATTTTCCTGTTTACATGTAGCTGTTAAATCACATCTCTGATTTAGTAATTTTTCTGGGCATGGGTATGGCATAATTTGTATCTTTTCCACTAGGCACAGGTTACATCTATTATCAAAGCATTTGATGCATTCAATTATTATGAGGTTAGCTGTTTCATCTTTGTCACCTCGTAACGTACCCTATTCTTCACCTCATCAATTTTTGGTTTGAAATAATTAGTTCTTATGATACGCTGCTATTAATAGAGATTCAGTTTCTCTTTTGAGGTTTCCCCTGCGTAGCCATGTCTTGGTCATCTCGTGTGCAATTTCCTTACTTTGTCTCTTGAAGAATCTGTACAGTTGTTTTTCTTCCCATTTTTGTTTTGTATATTTTTTGGTTTTGTTGTTTTCCTGTTTGTTTTTCAGTGAATTCTTTCCAAATTGTTTTTATTGGCTGTTGTAATCACTTTTTTTTTTAATTTGTTCGTCGAGAACCTGAATTATTGCCTCTACGCAATCTTCATTAGTTGCTAATTCTCTTCTTCCTTTGGGGATGTCCTCGTGGTGTAATTGGTTAAAGCGATGGACTGCAGAATCGTAGTAAGCGAGTTCGATCTCCAGTCGCGCTATTACGTTCACTTTCGGACACATACCCTTGGAAAGGTATGAACCCCCTTATCCTCCCAGCTATAGGTTAAATAGTACCACTACTGTTCTTCTAGGAGAATGGCTTTGGCATTAAATAACCTACAAAGAGTTGATATGCCATTAAACTAAAAAAAAAACAATCTTCTCCCTTCCTTTTTTTGACTCACACAATCTATCTATGTTATTTCTCGGGTGTCATCAACTTTCTTGTTTTTTGGTTGATTTTTTTTTGTCCATTTTGTTTATCCTCCTAATGTCAGTCCCTATTAAAGATTGTCGTTCAATTTAGCTTTTCTGTTTTTCCCAAAAAACCACCATCCATGACATCTTTCATGTTTTTTCTAGTATTAGATATTCAGATACGTTAGAAATACAAATATTAACTTACAGAGAGACTGCCCTGGTATTTATCCTTTTGATAAAATTTCTGCTAAAAAGCTTGGTTTTCAGAAGTTTACTCGTTCGTCTGAAGCTCTCTTTCCTTATTTTTCTTTTATGTCAATTTTTCTATTGGTGTTCGCGACCATTATTCCGAAGTACTTGTAATTTTTCTTCTTTCCAAGCGTTCTGATTCTCTTCTGATTTGGCAGTTCAATTCCTTCCATTGCTTCTCCTTTTACGCTTTCCATCATGATGATTGCACGCTTTTAATGTCAAATTCCATTCTTATATACTGGATGTGTATTCCTATTGTTGGTATGAAAGCCACTAGTTATTTTTCATTTTTTTACAAATAGCGTGATATCATCTATGTATATTAATTAAAATTTTCTTGTAATTTTGTAGCTCCGAATGCATTTCCTAAATATGTAATTGAGCGGCATTATTATCATAATAATTACTCATTTAAAGAGTTTTTCCCACCAATGTTAGCTGATGATTTTCCACGGGAGTCTGAGTGACAGCAAGTCTTCAGGACTCTTCTCAGTACTCTGGCAGATCTCAACAATGCTGTTGTTTAAATGGTCTTCACTCATCCTCTTATTTTCAAGTCCTCTCGTCCCTATACCAATTCTTTGGTGACTGTATCGTTACCACATTTACAATTTTTATCACTGTCACCTTCATGTTCCATAGTTTTTTCAATCCTTTAGCTTGGTACTGGTATTTATCTCTCTTTTCTCTTTCCTTCAGTTTTATCCTGTTGTCAACTGGAACGGTAAATTCCACTATTCGGGAAGTTCTCTTTTTTCTTCTTTTTTTTCTTTTTTTTTCTTTTTTTTTTTTTTTTGACAATCATCTGGTCTGGTCGTCTGGCCGAGATTAGATGTTCCGTTTATATCTCAAAATCCCAGAGAAGTTTGTGTGTCAAAATTTCCAGGACGGATTCTGGGTTGTGCTTATACCATCTGTTCGTATGGTCAAATCTAAAATTCTTGCACAATTCCCAGTGAATCACCTTGTCCACCCAGTCATGTCTAGTCTTTTATTATTTTTATTTTACTCCCTGCGAGGTTTTCATACCAGCCTTAGCTGGTAGACTTTCACTGTAGTCTAAGTCTCCTTATGTCTCCAGGACTCTTCTCAGTATTGTGGCTGATCTCAACAATGCCGCAGTTTGGATGGTCTCGATCCTCCCTCTGATTTCCGATTCTTCTAATTTTTTTCCAAGCCTTCGGGGACCGTTCCAAGTGTTCCAACGACAATTAGTATCACTATCACAATCATGTTCCACGGTTCTCTGCCAGATCAATGATTAGTCTCTGTTTTCGGTTTTGTTTTTGATCACACCAGAATACCAGAATCTACAAATATATTAATGGCAAGTTCTCTCTTTTTTTTTTCCTTTTTTTTTCCTTTTTTAATTAGCTCTAGGTCTAGTCTTCCCGTCGGGTTTAAGTGATCGGTTTGTATCTTATCATACCAAAGAATTTTATGCGTCTTATTCTCTGCGACGGATTCCAGTTTGTGCCGATACCATTTGGTAGTATGGTCAAACTTCAATCTCTTGCACAATTCCCAGAGGATCACCTTTCCCACTCAGTCCTGCCATTTCTTGTACATTTTTTGAAATTGCTTTCGACAAACCTAGACAATCACATTGTCTTGTACAATCATTATCTTACTTCTGGTGAGTTTTCATACCAGCTCTGATGGTTTTTCATTGGAACCAAAACGAGAACAGGACTCTTCAGGTATTTAGGATTCTTTTAATTATCTTAACCGATTTTAGTTGTACTGTGACCTGTATGTCTTCAATTCTTCTTTTAATCATCAATTCTTTGAGTCTCTTATCCAGGTACTTGGGGACCGTTCCAAGGGCTCCGACTATAATTATTGGTATCACTGTCACTTTCATGTTCTATAGATATTTCAATTCTCTAGCAAAGTCTTGATTTTTTTCTAACTTTTCTGTCTTCTTTCAATTTCACTCAGTGGTCTGCTATATGATAGATCTAAAGTCTGGAATAACGTTACGCATTTTTTTAAATGCGAAAATTCATATGGTTTCATATGGTTTACTTTTTATGGCATATCAACCCAAGTGGATTATCTAATGCCAAATCCTATTTATATTTCTTTCTTTCTTTCTTGTTAAATCAATCCTGATCTATCTATCTATCTATCTATCTATCTCATTCTCTTCATCTATCTTTTTGTTTAATGTTTCTCTCTCTCTCTCTCTCTCTCTCTCTCTCTCTCTCTCTCTCTCTCTCTTTATTGAGCTATCAATCAATTTATCTCATCGACTTCATATCTATCTATCTATCTATCTCATGTTAATCAATCTATCTATCTAACTCATTATGTTAATCTATCTATCTATCTATCTATCTATCTATCTATCTATCTCCGTCTGTTCATTTCTATCTATCTATCCATCTCATTATCTCTCTATCTATCTCATTATGTTAATCTATCTATCTATCTATCTATCTCAGTCTCTTCGTATCTATCTATCTATCTATCTATCTATCTAGTTGGGTCCTCGTTGTGTAATGGTTAAAGCGCTGGACGGCGGAATCGTAGAAACTCCAGTCGCGCTTTTACGTTCACTTTCAGAGAAATACACTTGGGAAAGGTATGAACCACCTTATCCTCCAAGCTATGGGTTAGATAGCACTTCTATTGTTCTCTTAGAAGGTGGGATTTGTCATAACATCAAACAACAAAACAAAATCTTCTTTATCTATCTATATATCTATCTTATTCTTCCTCTCAAATGTTCTAAATAAGTAAATGCGTATTTTACCAAAAGCATCATAAACTCACGAAAAAATAAATGGAGAAATAAAATGGCTAGATTTTTATCCCTGGTTATATGATGTTATGACTCAATATGAATCAGTCGCTATGTTAAAGGGTTTTCCCCTTTTCTTTTGAATTATGAACAAGATCTAAAAACAATATTTTAGCTAAATAATAACTGGACAAAAGAAATTTCATAAGAACGCCAGACCAATAAACCTATTATTAACACTAGTACAGTTTTATAACTACTATCACAACACTTGTGGAAAATGTTACAACTGATGGAAGGAGACTTAGTTCTCTCTTTTTAGACGCCATTAGTAAATTGAAAATTTGGCCTTGAAGGCTACATTTATGCAGTCTGTAATACATAGCAGCAGATTCCAAGTTAAAACTTGCTACTGGGTAGATGCAGCTTTTTGGGAGGAGAAGATGCAACTAAATGCTAATTTTGTGGGGTCTGCCTCGCGCTGAATGTTATTTTTTAATTGACTAAATTCTCGATAAAATGGAGATACCTCTAAAAGGTAGATTAGAATCTTTACATTCCTTCTAAAATAGAAGGATCCATTCCATCATGGATCCCTGTTGCAACGAAAACACGACAGGTTCATGGATCGTCAATATATATATATATATATATATATATATATATATATTAAATAATAGCCCTTACGGTAAAAAACCCGGCAAGTGATTTGAAGATGAAAATATACAACGAATCACTGTCAAGGGGAAAAATATATATTAGAAAAAAACGAAAAGGCCAACCTTGTTGTACCAATTGAAAAAAATCAAAAGACACGCTATAGGTTGGTCAAAAGAAAAAATACACCGTTAGGGCTGCTAAGCTACAATGCAAAAAGTGCTCAATACTAAGTAGAGCAAAATAGTATCGATAATCACTTAGTGAGTCGGGAACTAACCTACTATAGTTTCGCCTAAGCGGCTCATCAGGGTACCGAATATACGTATATATATATATATGTGCGTGTGTGTATGTGTGTGTGAGAGTGTGCATATATATTTACCAAACCCTCCTCTAAAGCAGGATGTGACATAAGATCAATTTTTGAACGGGATTTAAGTGGTTTGAATTCAGAGTTCTCTTTCGCCATAACAAAGGAAAAGAACCAAGTCTGCCCTAATATTTACCCATAGCTAAAGGGTTGAATAGTCGGATGCATGGCTTTCCAAAGAGTGAAATATTAACAACCTTGTCCAGGATAAGAACTCCGGTCGCCGTGTCTGTTTCCTTTGACAATAAGCATTACCTTCATCCATACACACTTAGACAGGCCAACAATAATGTTGATCAAACCAATGATTACTTAGGCTCTGAAAGCTTTCCCTGCCAGACTATATTTTCCTTGCTGAGTTTATAGCTTGGCGCCTGAGGCACCCCATTATGGGGAATAACAAAAGGGACAAACATTTTTTGAAAGGGCCACGAAGAAGTCTCACTTTGTGCGTGGCTTCTCACAATAAAACGACTGTCTTATACTGGTTTGGTGCGAGGTCAGTTATATATTCACACACACACACACACAAGTGTATGTGTGTGTGCGGCCAAATGAATCGTTTCAAAACTTTTCTTTTTTAATCAAGAAATTGCTCAAAATTCAGGTAAGATAAAATATCTGACTTCTTTTTATTGTTAGTGTAAATTTCTGAGATGAAGCTTGATAATTTTTATCATTTAGAAATATTCGAATAATTATCTTCCTAAAGTTTCGACCGATATGTCCTTCGGCCTTCTTCAGGTGTTTGATGTTGAACTCGGGAGTCCTCACAGAACCTCAAACTGAACCATTTATTAAATCCCCAGGAGTAGATTGTTCTAATTCCTTTAATCATGAACGAGTACAAGTGTTAAGCTATAGTGAGAATTCATAGTCATTTTTACCGGTAGCTGATATTGAACCTGCAGATGTCTTCTGTCAGAAGCACTTTTACAACCAAACACCTATCAACTGCTCCCTGCGCCCTGATTTATCTTTGTTTTAATATCAATAGTTTCATCCATCAAAAAGTACAATAGTCAGATGAAATTTCAAACTAAAAATGATACAAAGAAAAGAATTATTAAATATTGAATATTCCTTGCATAAAGCGAAGAATGATTGCATGGCGTAGGAGTGGAAGTCGAAAGAAGGAAGTTGATAAAAAAAAAACTTCCACTATTTCAAAGTATAATATCAAAATTAGTTATAAACTGCACAAACTTCACTTGGAAAGAATAATGGCAGCATTGATAGATTTTTTTAATTCAGCGGGAATAAAAGTCCTCTCACAATTTTAAAGAAAATAGAATTAAATGAAACTTTTTGAAACAGATTCCAAAGGAAGAGTAAGAAACCTTCCACATTTACAAAGTGTGATTTCAGGATTAGTGATAAATTCTGAAAAAAAAATTTACAAATTAAATTCTGAGATAGATAGATACATAGATAGATATGGGCAGACAGACGAACAATCAGATATTTTGATTGATAGATAGACATAGGCAGACAGATGAACAATCAGATAGATAGATAAATGGATAGATAGATATGAGCAGACAGACGAAAAATCAGATAGATAGATAGATAGATAGATATGGTTGGTTGGTTGGTTGGTTGGTTTTTATGACATATCAACCCTTCTAGTTTATTTAATTCTAAATCGTTTTCATGCATACTTTTGATATTTGATTAGTAAGCAAATAGTTTTAAGATTACATTCTTAAACAGGCCAGAGCTCATTTGTTTGCACACAGTTAAATGGTTTCAATTAATGCCATGTAAAAGTAACAATTTAATTTAACATCGGTCATTTTTTTTGCACACAGCTAAATGTTATATATGTATGATTTGTAAGTGAATAGTTTGTTGGTAATTTTATTTTTTAAATGAATGAGTAGTTTTAAGTATTGCACCCTCAAATAGTTTTATTTGCACACAGTTAAATGGTTCCAAGTATTGCTATTTAACACTAGTAATAATAAGTAAAGTTGGCGACCGGAGTCGAGGGTGACCTGAACGCTCCCTTTTCAATAGCTACTATAGAGAGGTGTAGGGGAGGGCGCTACTCTTTTCCTAGGATTGCTCTGTAACACTATATGGGTGGCCCGCCAAGCAGACGATTCCTTTGTCTGTTTTGGCGCGAAACCAGACAAAGGATTTTTGAACCTGAAATCTCACCGTATCCAGAAGTGGTAAGGGGAGACGAAAGAGAGTTGGTTGGACAAAGGAGCCGAGAGGCAGTTGGCGACGGGACAGCATAGAGAGTTGGCGTGGAACCACGGACAGGGACAGTTGACACCGAACACCCGAGCAGAGAAGATAGGGTCCAGCGAAGAAGATCGAGTCAAGAGATGTCGGCATTCCAGTTGCTTTGTGGAATTTTCGCTAGTAATCCATGCTAGCGTTAGTCCATATATGCTATGGGAAATGTAGTGTTGCATAACTCCTCTTTTTGCTATTGAGTTAACCCCAAGCATTGTTCGTGTTTGTTCGTTTGTCCTTCTATTTTCTCCGGCTCCCTCGATCGTATTCTTGTAGCGGTAAAGAAATGTGCGTTACCCACCTCGGAACCACCGACCAAGAAGCGAATGGTTAGAAGACTGATCTAACGTGTGTGGGGGAGAGGGCGGTATCGTTACAGCTCCATTTTATCATTGATACGTACCTTATATTGCTGAGTGTTAAGCAAGGGGTATCAAGTACAATTTTAAAGTTTTTGGTATGACCCGACCTGGGAATGAACCCCGGTCTCCCGGGCCTCTTCGCGAACACTCTACGACCAAGCCAATTGAACACAGTTAAATGGTTCCAAGTATTGCTACATCCTACCAATAATTCAATTTTTTCTCAGTTAAACGGTTTCAAGAACTGCAATTCAACAATAATAATTCTGTTCAATATTACTCATTCGTTTACACAATTAAATGGTTGCAACTATTGATATGTAATACTTACAATTTAAAATCAGTCATCTGTTTGCTCTCAGTTAAATGGTCAAGCAGTTCTATTTGACCCATAGATGGGAGCCTATCAAGTATTATCATCTCTGGGTCTGAGTGGACCTGGGAGTAATGGCAATGAAGGGCGACTCCACGTTCCTAAAAGCTCCAGGACTAGAGCCTTACCATCAGAGGGTTTTATGCCGTATCCAGGATATTCGTTGGGGAGGGGTCCTAAACCTCTGCTGAGATGCACTCGACTTGGCTTGATAGATAGATAGATAGATAAGAGAATACAATAGATAGATAGATAGATAGATAAGAGAATAAGATAGATAGATAGATAGATAGATAGATAGATAGATAAGAGAATAAGATAGATAGATAGATAGATAGATAGATAGATAGATAGATAAGAGAATCCGATAGATAGATAGATAGATCAGTGATAACTCTATGTTATCAGCGTTATTCGAACAAACATTTTTTGCAAAAATTACAAAATTTATAATTTCGAATATAAGAAGAATTTTAGCATCCAACTGCATGTTTTTCTTTTTATTTAAATGCAATTAATGAAATCTCTGCGCTTGTGCAGGTTTACACAGCAGATACTGAAAAACTGACCACTCTACAAAAATTATTTCACCTGTTCAAATTTTCAATACAATAATGCATATAATAAAGGATGATAGCAATCAAAATTATTAATAAGAATGATCCTATTTACCCAACCCCTCCGCTCGGGCAGGATATGACACAAGGTCAATTTTTTAAGCGGAGTTTAACAGGTTTGAATTCAGAGTTTTCCTTCTCCTAGACTAGTTGCCTCACGAAGGCTGAAGAACCTAGTCTGCCCTACTATTTATCCATAGCTGGAGGGAGAATAATTGGATTCATATCTTTCCCAAGGGTATTAGTGCTATGTGAAATGCAATGAGTCTTGTCCAGGAATTGAACTCGTATCGCCGTGTCCATATCCTGTGACGTTAACCATTACACCACGGGCACCTCCTAAAAATAATGATAGTAGCTCTTACATTATGACAAGCGCCTCCAACTTGTTGGCCTATCTGTGGGGCATTACTTACAAAATGTCCTTTTCACCTTTTAATGTTGACTGTGAAGAAGCCCTATAACAAACTCAAATGGAACCCATTGGTTTTGAGTGTTCAGAAGATCTGAAGTCTAAGTTTCTTATTTGCTACATCCTCGACTTCTGTAAGAAACACATGCTTCTATCTGGAAGATTCCTCAACCTTATCACCCACACAAAGCAAACTAATGAGCCTATTTAGCACAACATACTGCTGTGAACAACTGCACTCCAAATGCAAAGAGTACGCTGCATTCGCAACTGCCAAATCCCCATTTGTTTGATATGCTTCTTCTATCAACATCTTGATTTACCTCTGATAATACATCTTTTAGAGATTGCAGAAAACATCGGGTGTCTTATTAATGAATTATAAGTGTTACCTTGTGAATTTTGCTTGGGAGGGGGTCCTGTCCTTTAAAAGTATCGCCGAATTAAAAGCTTATCTCTTTATCTGGGTTTTTTTTTCTTTTGTTTTCTTTTCTTTTTAAGAGCAAAGCCCCCAGAGCCTTTTGAGTTTAGCATTGCGACCCTCAAGATGAAACGTTTGTGGGCCCTGTATTAGGATTTACTTGGTGAGAAAAACGTTCGTTCACTTTTCCAATCCCTAGTTAGTGATTGACGCCTCTTTTGATTTGGTTTAATGGCATATCAACCTTTGTGGGTTTGAGGTGCCCGTGGTGTAGTCGTTATCGCCGTAGGAAATGAACACGGTGATACGAGTTCAAATCCTGGATGAGACTGATTGCATTTCACATAGCACTAATACCCTTGGGAAAGGTATGAATCCAATTATTCTCCCTCCAGCTATGGGTAAATAGTAGGACAGACTAGTTTCTTCAGCCTTGGTTAGGCAACTAGTCTAGGAGAAGGAAAACTCTGAATTAAAACCTGTTAAACTCCGCTTAAAAATTGACCTTGTGTCATATCCTGCCCGAGCGGAGGGGTTGGTAAATAGTATCAACCTTTGTGGGTTATTTAATGTCAAACTCTGTTCACACACACACATATATATTGTCATCCACAGACAGATCTGTTTCGTTCTGTCAGAACTCTTCAGTGTGACTAAACGGGCTAGATTCCCAAAGCTGGGATCGAAACCCGGTTGACTCAAACGCCAATCCAAGATTCTACCACTCAGCCACGAGGAAGCCAGCGCCAGCGAAGTAAATTTAAACGGTTATGAATCACAATTGCTATTGTTTACATATTTCCGCTTAACGGCTGTCGAGAGCTCAATTCATACGAAGAGCCTTGCATATACGCTAATGGCAACACAATTACTTCATTCGCTAGAGAGCTCAACCCTACAGGGATAGGGGGCATGGGTTGCTGATAGTAGTTTTCAAACATGCTAGAGCTCACTTGTTTACACACAGTTAACTGGTTTCAGGCATTACTATCAAATACAAATAATTCTATTTAATATTAATCATCTGTTCACATAAAATAAAATGGCGTTAGCTATTGCCATTAAATACAAATAATTCTATTCAATACTAATGAATTGCTGGCACACTGTTAAACAGTTTCTAACGCTAATAATTCGTTTTGATATTAATCATTTGTTTGCACATAGTTAAATGGTTTCAATTATTGCTATTTAACATTTGTAATTCTATTTATCAAGTATTCCTATCTAATAAAAATAATTTACTCGCATATGTTTGGATTTAAATAAATAATAATAATAATCCTTAGAAAATGACTACACAATTCTTTTTAACCCATAAACAGGTCCCTAGCAGGTTCTGTCATTCTGGGTCAGAGTAGACCTGCGAATCATGGTAATGAAGGGTTACTTCACATTCTCCCAACTCCAGCACCATCAAATGCAATTTAGAGTCCTATTCAGATCAATCATTGGGGAGTGGTCTTGTACCTCTGCTGAGGTGCAATTGGCGTATTCTACAACCCCTGCCGACTGAACGATTACCAATTTGAGGGCTCTAGGCTAAAGTTGTCAGTGGTCCTCATGGTCCACCATTCGAAAACCACTTTCCTCTCCTCACCCTGTCTCTCCGCTCCTTTCCCAATCATCTCCTTCGTCTCTCTTCCTCTCTCCTCTTCTCTCCTTTCTCCTCTTCTTTACTTTCCCTTTCTTTTTCTCCTTTCCTCTTTTTTTCTTCAATCCCTTTCCTCTCCTCTCTCTATCCTCGTCTCTTCTCTCCTTGTCATCTCCTCTCTTCTTTCTTAGTCTTCTCTTATCCTTTCCTCTCTCTCTCTCTCTCTCTCTCTGTCTTTCCCTCTTCTCTTTTCCTCAAGTCCTCTACTTCTCCCTCTCCTCTTCTCTCCTTTTCCCTCTCTGCCATCCCCTCTTTTTTCTCTTCTCTCCATGCTTTTTTCTTTCCTCTCCTCCCCCTCAGCTATTCTTTCCTCTTCTTATCCCAGCTCCCCTTTTCCCCTCTCGTCTTCTCTTCTCTACCTCTCCCTGTTCTCTCTTCTCCTCCTCTTTTCTTCTTCTCCCCCCCTGCTGATCGTATCACATGCATTTAAAGTAAATCAGATGATACTCTTTTTAACAGACAAGGGTTTAGGAATAATAGATTTGTTGGGAGGTTGACTTTATCAAATCCCCTAAAAGAATCTTTTTTTTTTAATATTGTTAAATGAATAAACAAAAAAAAAAAAAAAAAAAAGGAAGTCTTTTGTGACGGCACAATTTTCTGTATTCAAAAATTGTCATCTTTATTTTATAACGTATTTCTTTTTCTTTCTTTTTTTTTTTTTTTTTTTTTTTTTTTTTTTTTGTTAACTGATTTGTTTACTTCGAACCGATTTGATTGTCTTCCATCAATTTGTAAAGGTAGCTCCGGCAGGAATCTTTCTTTAAAAAAGACAAATAAAACTCATATGACTTCCATTTCCTTATCTTTTCTCTTGTGGATCTTTTGTCTGTCTTCACAGAAAGTCTTCAAATCAGCCAAATACGCAAACTAATATCAAAATAATGGGTCCGTCTGCCGTCTACCAATTCTTTCAAACATTTTGATTTCATTCAGTCGATAATGAATAAAAACCAACGCAAAAAACCTTGTCGGCTATCTTTGAATTATTTCAGTAAGAAATTGCAAAGTTCATCTCGTGATTTCTTGCACTGTTATGGGACACTAAAAGCTCCCCTGCTTCTGGTTGCGTGATGCCTCAGGTGAGCTCGTCAAGATTCACTCCGGGTGCTTGATCAATTGAACTTTGTCGTCCACAAAAAATGCTTAAATGTTATCGGTTTGAATCAGTGAAATTGCTTGATGTATTTGAATTTTAAAATAAATCTACAGAAAAACAATCATTAGTCTTAAATATTTTAACGCTGACCTCTGACATATGACTTACAATACACTGACTTTAAACCCTTACAGAGAGGCAAGACTTCCACCGTAAAAAGGGTGTCCTTGGCATGACACTAAACTGCATTAAATGGTTCAGGAGATCTGGTTGGTTTGATTTTATGATATAGCAACCATTTTGTGTAATTTCATGCCAAATTCTATTTATACATATATATCAAGTATATGTGATTTGTATACGCATTTTATTGATAACATTTTTAAAACGAGCCTGAGATTAATTTTTGCACACAGTCAAATGGTTTCATGTACAAGGTTCATTAAACAAGTTTCCGGACTTTTTCCTATAGGCACTTTTATTGATAGTACGCACATGAAACTCTAGTCCCCTTCGAAGTAATCTCCTCCGGCTGCCATGCACTTGTACCGTTCCAACAACTTCTGGAACGCCCCATGGAAGTCCTCTTGTTTGAGCGTGTCAATGACCTTCATCACAGCCACTTTCATCTCCCCAATTGTCTCATAACGACAGCCTCTGAGCTTAGGGAATAACCAAAAGTCACAGAGAGCAAGGTCTGGACTATAGGGTCGGTGAGGAACTGTCTTGATGCCCATCTTAGTCAAATAGTCTGTGACAAGGATGGAGTTGTAGACTGGTAGAAATGCCACTGAGCCGATTTGAAGAGTGCTGGCCTCTTCCGATGGAATCTCTTCCTGAACTCCCTTAAAACCTCAACATAGTAACCCTAACCCTAACCCTTTGGCCAATCAACTCCGGTCTATTGACTTCATTACTCCTCCCACACCTCTCATCATCCCTCACAGACTCCCTGCCTTCCTTGAATCTCTTAAGCCTCTCAAAAACTCATGCTCGATTTATGCAAGATGCTCCAAAAGCAGTCAGAGGCATTCCATACGTTTTTGTAGCATTTTTTTCCACGTTTAAAACAGATTTTTATTGCATATAGTTCTTCTAAAATGTCCTCACGTCCAGATTGCATTTTTGAAATTCACCAGCTGAGACAATCAGACTTTAGTAGGGTGTATTCCAATTGCTGGTGTATCTGTTCATTTGAACCTGAAATTTTAAAAATTGGTGAGTTATCTCATAAGATGTATAGCAATAACATAGTAAATTTTCAAGAGTCTACGACAATTTTAAATGCCTGTACAAAAAAGTCAGGAAACTTACTGAAGGCGCCTCCTATTGTTGTATACTTCTCATAGACCCAACCAAGAATATAATCAAAGATAATGAACGAACTCTTATTAACGAAATGAAACACACTTCTTTATAAAAAATATATCTCTCTCATTTTATTCTCGAAAGGGGCACACAGTTTGTTGTGAGTTTGAGAGATAGATCGAGAGACATACTCAGAGAGGGGACTTCTTCTTGCCCCCAGTTTTCTTTCTGGAGCCAGAGGGTGACAACGCTTGCACACCTCTTGCAAGCCGTATCATCAGAGACGACGTAACGCCTCTGATCGGCTGCGTATCCCTCGCTCGACTCTCGATTCTGCCTGGACTGACTGTCTAATTCTGACCGTGTGGTTCTCATATCACGTGTGGTCTCCTTCCGGTTACATACCTGCTCGACCGGCCTACCCCGACGCACTGACATCTCCCTGTTTACTAATCACAACGTGACAGCTTGTCAAAGCACACGGGGTCACCGGGAACGAACCTAAAATCAATGTCAACAGTCATTATATAACAGTATTTCTATACCCATACGAATAATTCTATTTACTATTAATCGTTTGCTTGCACACAGTAAAGTATTACAATTTAACACTAATTATTTTATTCGACATAGTTCAATCGTTTATACAGAGTTAAATGGTTCCAAGTATTGCTATGTATCCCAAATAATTCAATAAAAATTCAGTCATTTATTTTACACACAGTAAAATGGTTCCAGTATTGCTATGTATCCCGAATAATTCAATAAAAATTCAGTCATTTGTTTACACACAGTTAAATGGTTCTAAGTATTGCTATGTATCACAAATCACCATCATCATCTTGTCGAGTTATCAGCAAGGATATTCCTGACCCTCTCTTGCCACACCTCCCTATCGTCCATTGCTTCCAGCAGATCCTCAGGGCTACATCCCGTATCTACACACAGCTGCAGTATGTAGGTTCGAGCTGGACGTCCAACCATTGCTCGTCCATGTGAATGGGTCCACAGGAGTACATCACTTATGAGCTCGTCCCTAGTCCTCCAGCAGTGCCCCTCATGTCTGGTTCGTCTAATTTGGATAGTTTTCGTGATGGGTGGTAGATGGCCGTACAGCTGGTGCTTTGTGGGGTGCTGTCTCCATGACATGTTCAATATTGCTTGCAACATTCTTGTGTAATTACCGTCAAACTTTTTCTCCATCCGTTTAGTTAGCATCCATGTTGTGCATCCATATAGCAGTTTCGACACGATCGTTGCTTGGAAGAAACTGAGCTTCATTTTATCAGTAACTCAATAAAAATTCAGTCATTTGTTTACACACAGTTTAAGGATCAAACAGTTCTATGTTTAATTATTCAGTATACTATAAGTCAATAAATTTAAATGGTTCCAAGTATTTCTAGGTATCGCTAACAATTCAATTAATCATCAGTTATTTGTTTACATAGTTAAATGATCAAACAGTTCTATTTTCCACATAGAGAGGATCCTATCAGGTGCTACTACTCTGAGCCACAGTGGGCCTGGGAGTGATGGCAATGAAGGGACATCCTACATTCCTCAAACTTCAGCATTACTGGAGCTTCACAATCAGATTATCTAGGGTCCCAACAGGACATTCGTTAGGGAGTCTTACCCCTTTGCAGATATGCAGTTGGTGTATTCTTTATCTCTTTTCTTCTTAATCCTTTGGATATCAGGGGGGTACGCTTTCATTGTTATCACTTCTAGGCCCACTCTGACTCGGAGTGATAGTACCTATTGGGTTCCCATTTGAGGGACCAAATAAATCTTCTTAAAAATTATTCCTGTTCAAAAGAACCATGGGTAAAATAAAACCCTAAGAAATGACTATACAAAAAAATGTAAATATGATGTTACAATGAACGTGGCTCCCTAACCTCTAGCATAAAATAACACTCGAGGGGTTGACCTGACGTTAAAATCAATCAAATAGTTATTCGTAATACACGCCATAAAATTTACATGTTTATAAACTCACAGCTGAAAATCTAAAAAAAAGGGGAAAAAAAGAGAAAATTATATCTTGGAGGACTCTCACACCTCTCAAACTTGTATCGGCCTCGTCAGAATAGAAATTAGGACAAACATCTGAATTAGTTTTGCTAGTTTTTTAAAAATTAGTAGAGTGTGGTCACAACAAAAATGTATAGATATTACTCTTCTATCAGGGTGAGGCTTATAACTTTTTGAATGACCCTCGTGTCTCTCTCTATATATATGTGGTTCATTCAATAAGATTCCATACTTTTTTGTAAAGGCATTTAAAATTGTCGTAGACTCTTGAAGATTTACTATGTTATTGCTATACATCTTATGAGATGACTCACCAATTTTTATAATTTCAGGTTCAAGTGAACAGCTACAGCAGCAATTGGAATACACCCTACTAAAACCTGATTGTCTCAGCTGGTGAATTTAGAAAATGCAATCTGGACGTGAGGACACTTTAGAAGAACGATATGCAATCAAATTATGTTTTAAACTTGAAAAAAAAAATGCCACAGAAATGTATGGAATGCTTCAGACTGCTTTTGGAGGATCTTGCATGACTCGAGCATGAGTTTTTGAGTGGCATTAGAGATTACAGGAAGGCAGGGAGTCTGTGAGGGATGATGAGAGGTGTGGGAGGAGTAAGGAAGTCAATACACCAAAGTTGATTGGCCAAAGGGTTACGGTTAGGGTTACTATGTTGAGGTTTTAAGGGAGTTCAGGGAGAGATTCCTAGGGAAGAGACCAGCACTCTTCCAATCGGGTCAGTGGCATTTCCAGCAGGAAAATTCACTAGTCCACAACTCTATCCTTGTCACAGACTATCCGACCAAGATGGGCATCAAAACAGTTCCTCACCCGAAAATTGTACCCCAATATATTAATTAACTGAAACTTCCATCACTAGGTTGGTTAACCTTACCCGAAATATTTGGGTGGTGGTGGAGTCTCCGTCGCAGAGTGGCTGACATGCTTGACTCTACCATTGCAGTAAGTGATTTGGCTTGGTTTGGTTTTATCGTATATCAACCGTTGTGAGTTATTTAATGCTAAATAATGTTTATACAAATATATTCAATATGTATGATTTGTAAAAACATTTTGTTGATAACATTTTTAAACAAGCATGCTCTTTTTTTTGCACACAGTTAAATAGTTCCAAGTATTGCTATCTATCACAAACAATTCAATTAAAAATCAGTCATTTGTTTAAATACAGTTAAATGATCAAGCAGTTCTATTTCTAATAATTCAATTTATGATAAGTACACAGTTTAAATGTCCAACAGTTCTCTTTGACTCATTGATAGGACCCTACAAGTTGCTAACACACTGGGTCAGAGTGGACCTGGGAGCAATGACAATGAAGAGGTACTATTTACCAACCCCTCCGCTCGGGCAGGATATGAAACAAGGTCAATTTTTAAGCGGAGTTTAACAGGTTTTAATTCAGAGTTTTCCTTCTCATAGACTAGTTGCCTCACCAAGGCTGAAGAACCTAGTCCGTCCTACTATTTACCCATAGCTGGAGGGAGAATAAGGGGGTTCATACCTTTCCCAAGGGTATTTGCCCGAAAGTGAACGTAATAGCGCGACTGGAGTACGAACTCGCGTACTACGATTCCGCAGTTCATCGCTTTAACCATTACACCACGAGGACACCCCAAAATAATAAAATGACAATGAAGAGGTACTCCACATTTCCAAAAGCACAAGAACTGGAGCCTCACCAACAGAAGGTTTAATATCATATCCAGAACAGTTGTTGGGTGGAGGGTCCTACTCTTCTGCCGACTGGGCTGGGTAGGAAGTGAGTTCGAACTCCACTTGGACTATAATATTCATTTTCGGGTAAGGAAAAGGTATAAAACCCCTTCTCGACTAGGGAAACTTTGGCAATAAATGACCCATGAAAGTTGGTATGCCATTAAAACAAATAAACCAAAACTCTTGACCTACTCTAACAAAAAGATAACTCTTTTGGTTTAAATTCTGAGTTTTCCTTCTCCAAGCCTGGTTGCATCTCATAGCGTTTCTACTTGACACAAGTATATCTTTTACTCTATCTTTCTCTCACGTTTAGAATGACAGCTACTATGAAATGTTGCAGTCAGTTCATAAACTTTTCGTATTTAAAACAACTTGGTTCGACTTGTATTCAAGAAATGTAACACTTAATATTTAAGATGGTGCCATAGTGTTAAAAGGATACGATTTGGTGCCGTGTCGGTGAGGAAAAATTAAATCAGACCTCATGAGCAACATTCACCTATTTGACCTTTAATATGCGTCTCTTGGAAAATTCAACACTTTTCATTGGATGAATTTCTCTCTCACTAGACTGCTTTGCTTAGTGCCGTGTTGTTATATTTTGACCGTCGACCCGGCCCAAAAATATTATTCCAAGGTGATACACCGGAAGGAAGTGACACATTCCAATGGCCAGTAATCGAAAGAGATCGCGTGGGCGGATTAAGGCTTATGATATGGGACAAGGTGAAGGTCCCATTGTGCCACTACAGTGATGCACCGGAAGAGAGTAACCTCTGAACTGCATGACAGTTATTTCCGCTTGATGACGATTAAACATTCGATTTCAAAGATCCAGGGGGCGATCGTGTGGGCGTTGAATTGTTATATAATTGAGTTGAGTTGGGTGTCAAAGCAGTTGCCAGCAGACTTCCAGAGAGTTAGAGACGAGATGTGGTAGGGAAAGCCACACCCGACCGAGGGGGCGCTCGGAACCCCCCGATGGAGTAGACCCCAACATCAGGAGAACAAGAAAGACACAACGTGACGGTCATAACAGTGGGGTCAAAATATGAAGTTTATGTTCGGTCTCCATCACCCTCTCACATGCAAACCTTGAACAACCCTTTCGAACCCTTGCAATAAAGTGAGAGGTAAATATGTTGTTAAAGAAGTCTTCCTGCGTCATCCTTCCTGCGTTTTTATCCTTGCGTCTGTTTAATTATTGTGTCGTGATGCTGTAGATGACTATACAACAGTGTGATCAACTTATCATTCAGATTTTAAACGACTTCCAGCCAATATGGAGACCCACAAGACCACTACTGGAAGTTAATAGCATCTTTAATAGCCTGATATTTGTGGCATTTTATTTTTGTCAAAACAAATATAATTACAAGACTAATTTTATTAGGTGGAAATTACAGTAACATTGTTCCAAACAAGATAATTAGCTTATCTCTAAGATTTATCTCACCCTACAAAAGGCAGCTAATAGCAAACTGTTACGGTAGCACCATGAGGCAAAAAATGATGTTTAAGGCTCGACTGGTAAAGAAGTTGTCTATTCGCAATGGGTCTTGGTTCCTTCTTTAAACCTTTCTTTGACCCTTCTTTCACCGTGAAACTAAAAACAAAATAGAAAACAACTTATGTAATCCCTTTCACACAGATCAATAATTTGGGCAAATACAGATACAGTGTGTGAGTCTTACCTCTGTTTTCCTCAAAGTATGCTCCCTTCGCAATGTCTAAAATCGCAGTTGCCAGGCAACACGTGTGTTCTGCTCGGAGAAATGGTAATAAAATGCTCGACCCTTCTAAACGGTGTCTGGTGTGTGACTGGTCGGTGTACAATGTAATGTGTACCCAACTCTAAGGACGCCCGTACCAAACAAGGGGAATATCCCCCTCATTTACAGCAAACTATACTCGCCTGGACGGGGCTATGTAGAGGGGTAATGGGTTATACCACAAATATCTAATTAAAATATCTCTATTTCTTTGTTGTTTTATGCACATCGGGTTGTATAAAGGTTAGCAAACATTCAAGAACTAGGTGTCCCATTCATATGACCTTTTTAGTTCGGTTTGATTTCTTTACTTAATGATAAACAAAATTTCGTGGGTTATTTAAAGCCAAACTCATCCTTGTAAAAATAGTAGGGGTGTTATCTAACCTATAGCGGGAGGGATAAAAGAGTTCATAAATTTAGTCAGAAAATGAACATAATAGCCCGACTTGAGTTCGAACTGGCTCACTGTGATCTCGCAGTCAAGCACGTTAGCCACAACACTACTGAGACTCCCTCCGGTATAAAAAATATGGATACTTGTTATCATATAACGACGCAAACTGATTATTAAAGCAAAATTACCAAAAGACTTTAAAATGGTACTTGATACTTCCTTGCTTAATACTCAGTATATAAGGTACGTATCAAGGGTAAAGTGGAGCAATCCAGGGAAAGGAGTTGCGCACTCCCTTACATCTCGGTGTAGTAGCTATTGAAAAGGGAGCCTTCTGGTCGCACTCGACTACGGCCGCTAACTTTACTTACTTTTTGCACTTAAAAATGATTGCAATGGACCCTTATAAATATAAATGATTATAGACATACATTTTTTAAATTGAGGAATTATATTATAAAGTTGAATTACCAAGACCAGAAAATCCAACAAGCCCTGCGCGTGACATACGGAACAACAGGACTGCTGTTTCGACCTTATGAGGTCTCATCAGCGGTGTGTACCGTAATCTCCCCCACTGGAGATCGAACCAGCGACCACAAAACCGAAACTCTACCACTGAGCGATGACTAATTAATTTCTCATAGCATCGCTTGTATGCGATGTAGACCAATAGCTCAGGGGTAGAATTTCAGCTCTGTGGTCGCTGGTTCGATATCACAGTATACACTGCTGATGTGACCAAATAAAGTTGAAGTAGCTGTCCAGTGGTTCCGTTTATCGCACGCAGAGCTTGCTGGACTTTCTGTTCATGGTAATTTAAAATTTATTATTATTGATTAAATTCTTATGAATTAATTTCCTTCCTATTTAGTTGGTTCAGACTATAAAATGTTGTGAATTGTTTGGTTTGGTTTCTTCCTTTAATGGCATATAAACATTCATGGGTTATTTAATGCCATAGCCAACCTTGAAAGAACAGTAGCGGTACTATTTAAGCTAAGCAATTGCTGGGGGAGATAAGAAGGTTCATATCTTTCCCAAAGTCCAAAAGTGAATGTAATGTAATATAATGGCCGAGGGATTTCGTTTTATATATCTTGCCTTTCCGTCTAGTTAGGCTGAGAACCTTTCGCTTAGCGCATGGGTTAGTTAGGTGCAAGATGAGCGCAGGTGTTCACGCGCGAGCAGGTAGGATGTGTCACTCACAGATATCAAAATAAAAATCCCAGAGAGAAAAAACGTGAACGGGGGATGTGAATGACGTCATGCACCGGAAGCGTGCGCAGAGGATTTTAGGGATTTGAGAAAAGTCAGTTAGTCGAGTTTTAGCGTCCGAAGAAGACGGTTGACTTTTGGATCTTGCCGAGGCCTTGCGGTGGGTGGCAGGTGGAAAAGTCAGCATAGAAAGGTTGTGTATCTCTTTTCAGATGCCGAAAAACCTTTTAACTCAAAGGTAATAAAAAGTTTCGTACCTGAACTAAGAAGTCGTAAGTGTTTTTGGTGTTTCGGGATTCCTATGTTATCTACATTTGAGTTATGAACATTCTATGTACATATCACATATGTATAGCTATGTTAGAGTAATAGCGCGACTGCAATTCAAATTTTCTTAAAATTCATGTAAATTTTTTTTATTGATTTCAGTTTAAATTGGTTTTATGGCATATCTACGCTTGTAGGTTATTTAATGCCAAATCCACCCCCCACACACATATATATATATATATTCCAACGGTACAGTTTAACATTAATATACAATTTAAATGTTAAAAACAGTTATATTTCAAATAACTCAGTTTCACATAAGTACACAGTTTAGTTCTATTTAACCCATAGATAGATAGATGTGCTACCGCTCCAGAACAGAGTGGACCGGGGAGCAATGCCAATGAAAGGATGCTCTGAATTCCCCAAAGCTCCAGCATTACTGGACCTCACCAGCAGATTTGCGTAGGGTCATATCCAAGACACTTGTTGGGGGAGTCTTACCCCACTGCAAAGATGCAGTCGGTGTATACTACAGCTTTAGCTGACAAGGCCATATATATATATATATATAGATAGATATATACATAATGATTTGTAAGCAAATAGTTTGTAGGTAGCTATTTTAAAACAAGTTAAAGCTTATTGTACACAGTAAAATGGTTTCAAGTATTTCTATTTATCATTAGTAATTTTATATATCGACTATTCCCTTCTTATATGAACAATTTGCACACAGTTGTATTGTTTCAAATAACTAATGATTATAATAATAATAATCCTTAATAAAAGACAGGGCAGTACTATTTGATCCATAAACTTGACCCTTACAGGCTCTATTATTCCAGTTCAGAGTTGACCTGAGAGTAATGGTAATGAAAACGTTACTTTACTTTCTGCAAACTCCTGAACACGAGCCTAGTCATCAGATACCGTTTTGGGTCAAACCTGTTAAAATTTGGTCCATGTCCTACTGATCTCAAATATCTAAACTTTATCATTGGTGCGTCCTACATCAAGCGACTTTTGTCACCCCTAATTTAGAATGTCCTTGGTATGACACTGAAATACATTTGTAGATGACACTCAGCCCAATTGGTTGAGGCTGTAGAATACACCAACTGCATCTCAACAGAAGGGTAAGGCACCCCACCATGAGTATCCATATTAAACAATCTAACGGTGAGGCTACAGTAAGGCTGAAACTTTGGACAATACGGAGTACCCGTTTAGTGCCATCGTTCTCAGGTCCACTCTAACCCGGAATGGTAGTACCTGATAGGGTCCTGTTTGACATTTAAACTGAGTAAAAACGTATGATTTATGTCATATTTAATTGCTTGAAGTAAAACTGCTTGATCATTTAACTGTGCAAATAAATGATTGTGTTTAATTGAATAGAGATACACAGCAATACTGGGAACCATTTAACTTTGTTGACTTATACTAAACTGAATTGTTAAAACTAGAACAGTTTGATCATTTAACTGTGTGACTGATATTTAATTGAATTATTAGTGATACATAGCAATACGAAGAACTATTTAACTTTGTTGACTTATACTAAATTGACTGTTAGAAATGCGTCTGTTTGATCATTTAACTATGTGTAAACATTTGACTGACGTTTAATTGAACTATAAGTGATACATAGCAATATTTGGAACCACTTAACTTTAACTTATGCTAAATTAGATTGAAAGAAATAGAACAGCTTAATCATTTGACTGTGTGTATCAACAAAATGTGTTTAAAAATCATATATATTTGATACTTATGTAAATACAGGGTTGGTATTAAATAACCAACAATGGTTAATATGTCATAAAACCAAACTCAAACCAAACCAATCCATTTAAGAAAGTCTGAAGAGTGTGAATTCATAACTCCTTTCTGACTGGGAGTGGTAGAAACTATTAGAGTCCATTTATTGGTCAAATAGCTTATTTCTTTAATTATTAGTTGTAGTATTGCGAATACCTTATTCTTTTTATTGTACTTGTCAATCTCGCGGGAATTTCTGGTCTTTTATCATATTTACCTGACCCCTCCGCTCGGGCAGGATAAGACACAAGGTCAATTTTTAAGCGGAGTTTAACAGGTTTGAATTCAGAGTTTTCCTTCTCCTAGACTAGTTGCCTCACCAAGGCTGAAGAACCCAGTCAACCCTACTATTTACCCATAGCTGGAGGGATAATAATTTTAATACAGATACTTACATATACATTTAAAAAACCGTTTAACAACAGCTAGGATGTGACACAAGGTCAATTTTTAAGCGGAGTATTGTTGGTTTGCAATCAAAGTTTTTCTTGGTGATTGGTGGCCTAACCAAAAGAACACTGTTTGCTCATCTTTTTAATCATAGCTGTGGGGAAATATGGATTCATGCCTTTCACCAGGATATTAGTGCCAACTGAAACGCAAAATCTCGTACAGAATTTGAACTCGGTACGCCATTTCCATATTTTATGAGGGTATTAGTGCTATGTGAAATGCAATCAGTCTTGTCCAGGATTTGAACTCGTGTCGCCGTGTCCATTTTCTACGACACCACGGGCTCCTCTTCTGGTCTTTTATGAAGGATTTCTTCAAGAGCTCTTGGGTTTGTCTGGGTCTCCGTGTCCACTTCTGTTCTTATAAATAGACACAAAGACTTTGATTTTCGACAACTTTATTCACCCAAATTCCCACGTCAACCGCACTGTTAGAGAATTAACTATTTTAGGCATCTGTTCGTTACAGTGCCAGGACTACTCTAAATAACTCTCCCAAACTGAATCGTTCTCACGACTGAACTAACCAATCAGAGAACTGCTGAAAAGGTCAAAAAAAGGTCAAGTCTTATTGGTTGGTTGGTTGGTTGGGTTTTATGGCATATCAACCTTTGCTGGTTATTTAACGCCAAATCCATTTTTATGTAAATAATCCGTTCTATTTAAAAAAAAAAGTCAGTTTAGCATGAGTACACAGTTTAAACATTTCTAAGCAGGACGACCAGCACGAACGTACATTCAGCAGCTATGTGAGGATACGGGATGTTGTCCTGAAGACCTACCTAGAGCGATGAACGATAGGGAGGAGTGGCGAGAGAGGGTCAGGGATATCCGTGCTACCAGCGCGATATGATGATGATGATGATGATTTCAAACTATTCAAGCAGTTATATATAACAATTCAGTTTAGCGTAAGTACAGTTTTAATGTCAAAAACTGTTCAATTTCAAACAATTCAGTTTAGCATAAGTACGCAGTTTTATTATAAGTACAGTTTAAATGTGAAAAACATTTCTATTTCTAGCTATTCACTTCCGTCAACCAAAGCTCCAGCATTACTGGACCTCAGCTAATTCAGTTTACTACAAGTACAAACTTTGTTTACACACAGTTGATTGTCAGAACAGTTCTATGTTAAACTATTCAGCTTAGTGTAGATACAGTCTTAATGTCTAAAAACAGTTCTATTTCAAATAATTCAGTTTAGCATAAGCACACAGTTTAAATGTAAGTACGGTTTAAATGTCAAAAACATTTCTACTTCAAGGTATTCGGTTTAATCATTTAATTCAGTTTAGCATAAGTATGCTGTTAGTTCTATTTGACCCATAGATAGGGCCCAATCAGGTGCTACCACGCCGGGCCAGAGTGGACCTGGGAGCGAGGGCAATGAAGGGGTACTCCGCATTCCCCAAAGGTCCAACATTGCTGGAACCTCACCATCAGATTGTTTAGTTTCATATCAGGACACTCGTTGTGGAGGTCTTACTTCTCCGCAGAGAAGCAGTCGGTATATTCTACAGCCCCAGCCGACTGGGCAATCAAGTCTTGTCTATCATATCACTGCTTATTTGGAGGTGCCCGTGGTGTAATTGTTGGAGGTGCCCGTGGTGTAATTGTTATCGTCGTAGGAAATGAACACGGCCACACGAGTTCAAATCCTGGACGAGAGACTGATTGCATTTCACATAGCACTAATACCCTTGGGAAAGGTATGAATCCAATTATTCTCCCTCAAGCTATGGGTAAATAGTAGGACAGACTAGGTTCTTCAGCCTTGGTTAGGCAACTAGTCTAGGAGAAGGAAAGCTCTGAATTCAAACCTGTTAAACTCCGCTAAAAAATTGACCTTGTGTCATATCCTGCCCGAGCGGAGGGGTTGGTAAATAGGATCATATCACTGCTTATTTTCCATGATTCTTCTTTTAACGAATTACAAGTTAACTTTTGTGTTCATATATTTTGAATTCTACACTTTCTTTGCAAAATTAATTAACTATGTAACGTTAGATAAGACTACTTGAAAATACTTAATTGTGTAAACAAATTAATATTATTACTTAATTAATATCATTAATTAGTATCATTAAATGATTAATTAATATTGTTAATTAGTAGGAATTAAAACTCGAGTGATAGTTGTTCACAAAAAATGTCTGATTTGAGCATTAAATATCCCACCAAGAGTTGAAATGCCCCAAAATTAAAATGAACATCGAAAAATTACTTATTTGATAAATCATTAAAAAGAATTTTGTGGTAAAACGTTAAAAAAATGTGTGAAAATTCATTTTGCAAAATGTTGGATTGGCAAATCGGTTAACTCTTTTTTATTTACCCAATCGAGGGGGGGAGCTGTAGAATACAGCGACTAAGTCTCTTCAGAGTGATAAGACCCTTTCTTAATGAGTGTACTGGATAAGAAACAAAACACTTTGATGGTAAAGCTTCAGTCCTAGTGTTATGGTGAAAGTGGAGTATCTTTTGAATGCCATTACTTCCAGGTCAACTCTGACTTGGAATGGTAGTATCAGTAATTTGTATATGTGGTTCAAATAGAACAGTTTAACCATTTAAATATCTGCAAAAAGTGATTGATTTTAAATAGAATTCCTTGTGTTACACTTGAAACTGGGAAACCGAATGAGAAATGTTGAAAAAAATTACTCGTGTTAAACAACAATCTTTGAAATTCTTTAATTGTGTGCAAACGAATGACTAAGACTACGAATGATTAAGAGAGAAATACTTGAAACCATTTAACTGTGTGCAAACAAAGATTAATAATAAGTAGAATTATTCGTGAAAGAGAGAAATACTTGAAACCATTTAACTGTGTGCAAACAAATGATTAATCATCATCATCATGTCGCGCCGCCAGCGCGGATATCCTTGACCCTCTCTCGCCATTTCTCCCTATCATTCATCGCCTCCAGCAGGTCTTCAGGGTTACATCCTGTGTCCTCACATAGTTGCTGTATGTATGTTCGTGCTGGTCGTCCCACTCTTGCACATCCATATGTGGGGGTCCACAGGAGTACATCGCTTATGAGCTCGTCCTTGCTTCTCCAGCAGTGACCTGCGTGTCTGGTTCGTCGAACTTGTATAGTTTTCGTGATGGGGGGCAAGTGTCCGTATAGTTGGTGTCTCGTGGGGTGTTGTCGCCAGGACTTGTTTAATACTGCTCTCAACATTCTTGTGTAATTTCCGTCCAGCCTCCTCTCCAGCCGCTTCGTAAGCGTCCATGTGGTGCATCCATATAGCAGTATCGACACAACCGCTGCCTGGAAGAAACTGCGTTTCATTTTATCAGTTAGGTCCGACTTCCATATGATCGAGAGCCTATCGATAGCTGTCCATGCCTTCGTCAGTCGTGTGTCGATGTCTTTTTCGGTTGATGAGACGCTACTTCCTAGGTAGGTGAATTTGTCGACTAGTTTCAGAGAGGCTCCGTCTAGTGTGGCAATGTTGCCCGTTTGGTTGTAACACATATATTCAGTTTTGTTTGCATTGACATGGAAGGCAATGCCAGCTGCGGCTCGTTCCAGACTATGCAGTAGTGTCTCTGCTTGATTAGGCGTATTCGCTAGTATCGCCAAGTCATCAGCGTAGTCGGCGTCCGTGATTGTTTTTGCAGGGTACCTTTTGCTTCTTCTCTTAGTCAGCTCGAAGCCATTTTCTCTGATTTTGTCGATCGAAGTCCTAAGCATATAGTCTAGACAGATTATAAAGAGGTACGGGGCTAGTGTGTCTCCTTGTAGTACTCCTGCAACAATGTCGAAGTAAAATGATTAATAATAAGTAGAATTATTCGTGAAAGAGAGAAATACTTGAAACCATTTAACTGTGTGCAAACAAATGAGGTCTGGCTTGGTTAAAAATGTTATCTACAAACTATTCGTTTACAAATCATATATATATATATATATGTGTGTGTGTGTGTGTGTGTGTGTGTGTGTCTGTGAGTTTATGGCATATCAACCTTCGCAGATTATTTAACGCCAGATCCATTTTTATACAAATGAACAGTTCTATTTCGAATAGAATATAAATCAGTTTAGCATAAGTACACAGTCTAATTATCAAAAACATTTCTATTTCAAGCTATTCTGTTTATTCAAACTGTACTAATAGAAAAACTCAATTCAGTATAAGTACGCAGTTTTGATGTCAAATTTTAAGCAATTCAGTTTAGCATAAGTAAACAGTTTAATCGTCAAAATATTTCTATTTCAATCTATTCAGTTTAGTCAGATAGTTCTAATTCAAACAAATCAGTTCAGCTTAAGTACGCAGTCTAGTTCTATTTAAATTTATTTTTATATAAACAATCAGTTCTATTTCAAACAATTCAGTTTAGCATGAATACACAGTTCAATTGTCAAAAACACTTCTATTTCAAGCTATTCAGGTTATTCAAAGAGTTCTAATTCAGCCTATTCAGTTTAGTATAAGTATAGATTTTGTTTATACACAGTTAAATCTCAAAACAGTTTAATAACCTACAAAGGTTGATATGCTATAAAAACCCAAATGACCAACCAACTAACATGATAAATAGTATCACTGATATTAAATAGCAATATTTAAAACCATTTTATTGTATGTAAAAGATTAGCAACACCTCGTTTAAAATTGACGTTACCAGCAAATTTTTCGCTTAAAAATAATATATATGATATATTGATGATCATGTATGATATATACATTTGGCATTAAGTGACTACCAATGGTTGGTATGATCTAACTTAACTTTTTTTTTTATTCTTTGTCCTGATTGAGATTATTTCTTACTGAAAATTATGGAAGCTCACCCAGACACAATTTACTTATTGACTTCTAAATACAAAACCTCAGAAACATTTTAAATTTTAATTTTCAACGACGTGATTTTTTAATTTCATTAAGATTAATGAAAAATATGTTAGAGAAGAGGTTAACACGTTAAAATCTTTTGTCCCTATTTCAAACTCATGGATCCCCCGCCAAATTATTTGAACTATATACCGACATACGGTCAATTATTTTTAAGCAAAGTAAAGATGGCCTGAATTTAGAATTTTCTTTCTTGTAGGTTTGTCCAACCAAGGTTAGATAACCCAGTTTGCCCAGCTGTTAGGAAAACAGATTGATTCATACATTTGAACTAATGACGCTAAGAGCACCTCCTTTTTGTAACTATGTTACAAAAATGACACACCAAAGTGAAATCTTTGTCAGCACATTAATATTAAAAAGCTCTTACATAAAATAAAGTAATTTTCAATCCAAATTAATTATCATAATTGATCTTTTTAAAGATGTTCTTCTCCAGCAGTTCCAACACCAATTATTATTCGGCTGATTTTAGAGGCAGCAAATATATTTCGTTTGGTGCAATGTCTAACAAATCGAAATATATTTGTTGCCTCAAAAATCAGCCTAAAAATTATTGGTGTGGGAATGAACTGTGCGATACGGAACTCACTTATACTCTCCGAGTGCTATTCACCGATTTGCCTAGTTGGCTTTGAGCACGGCCTCGGAATCTAGTTTTAGGCGTTCTTGACTTTGCTTGATCGCCAAAATTTTTGTAACCCGAGCGAAATTTCTTGAAACATCTGCTTACGCGACTGTAATTAACAGCGCCTTTATCATATTTACCAACCCCTCCGCTCGGGAAGGATATGACACAAGGTCTATATTTAAGCGGAGTTTAACAGGTTTGAATTCAGAGTTTTTCTTTCTCCTAGACTAGTGGCTTCACCAAGGCTAAAGATCCCAGTATGTCCTACCATAGCTGGAGGGAGAATCATTGGATTCATACCTTTCCCAAGAGTATTAGTGCTATGTGAAATGCAATCAGTCTCGTCCAGGATTTGAACTCGTGTCACCGTGTCCATTTCCTACGACGATCACCATTACACCACGAGCACCTCCTACTTAAGAGCGCCTTGATCTTCAGCAAAACAACTATTTTTTGGTTGATTTCGTAGTGTTATGACCCAGTTCGACTAATAAATTGCCTTGGCCAACGGTGAATCCAACTAGTGAAGTTGACAGATAGATCCGGTCGTAGATAAAACCAACAAAGTGATTACCGGGAAAACGGAAATGCGTGGGCGTAATACCCGAGGCATACAAAAACCGCATGCGTGCAAGCTATAACCAGTGGAAAATAAGCAATGCACGAGCGTGATATGTGGGTGTAAGCGGTGACCATTGGAGAACAAGCGTTACGTAGGTGAAGACGCGTTGCCATGTGGATAGCGTGGGAGTTTTAAGACTATATAAAGTGTAGAATTTGGGCTTAAATTCAGTCTCTGCAGGCTCTTTCGACTCCCCGACAGCTTCTTTGTGTGTGCAAACTCTCCCTATCTGCACCGCTGCTCCACATGAGCATCATCGTTGAAGAATAAAAAATATAACGTATTTTTATGTAAACGTGTTCCTCGTTGTTTGTCAAGATCCAACGGTAGCATACGACACAACCAGCCACACCAACCACTTGAATTGCTTTGGTCACTTACTAAAAATTGCTACGGTTACAAATTGACCTTTGACAGACGGATTAGTTAGGGATTTCCAAACAGGATATTGCTTCTGTGTAAACAAAGGACAGCCGAAATGAAAAATGTGCATTGAGAACCGGAAGGGATTATGTGTGGGGGGAGAACATTATATAATGACAAGGGAGTCACGTGGTCAGTGATTCGGAGAGCAGACAGCAAGTAGAAAAGACGCGTTGCCCACGAGCGGAAAAGCACGACGAAGAAAGGTTCTGAAATATGCATCACGGCGTGCGCTTAGAAGATATGGTCTAAATCTGAAGATATGAGGTAAAGCCTCTTGACTCTTGAATATGTATCCCACGTGATGTCAATCATGGCAGTCCTCCATCTCTCTGTCTCTGTCTCTCTCTCTCTCTCTCTCTCTCACACACATGCAGCTCTTTCGACCCACGGAATCCCTCTTAAACTAGTAGACAAATTCACGTACCTAGGAAGCAGCGTCTCATCAACCGAAAAGGACATCGACATGCGGTTAACAAAGGCATGGACAGCCATCAATAAACTATCGATCATATGGAAATCAGACCTAACCGATAAAATGAAACGCAGTTTCTTCTAGGCTGCTGTCGTATCGATACTGCTGTATGGATGCACTACTTGGACGCTAACAAAACGACTGGAGAAGAAGCTAGACGGCAATTACACAAGAATGCTGCGAGCAATATTGAACAAGTCCAGGCTGTAACACCCCACAAGACACCAACTATACGGCCACCTGCCTCCTATCACGAAAACTATCCAAGTTAGACGAACCAGACATGCAGGACACTGCTGGAGAAGCAGGGACGAGCTCATAAGTGATGTACTCTTATGGACCCCCACATATGGCCGAGCAAAGGCAGACGACCAGCACGAACATACATTCAGCAGCTATGTGAGGATACGGGATGTAGCCCAGAAGACCTGCCAGAGGCGATGAACGATAGGGAGAAGTGGCGAGAGAGGGTCAGGTATATCCGTGCTAGTGGCACGACATGATGATGATATATGTTACAAACAAAAATATTTTGGTCTCTTCAACCACACTACATTTATTTATTTAAAACTAATTATAATGCAGAATATGTAAAGTGGTGGATTCATTGCTCTTCAAAGGGGCAACGTGCCGTCAAACGTGAGCAGTCTCGTTCTGGTTTATTGAACATGAGTCACTGATTTCATTACCTACAACGGTAAGTGTTATGCTCTTAAATATATCTCATTCCCAAGCAGGACCTTCCTACAATGTCTAAAGAATGAGGAATGCCTTGATGTCTGCTGGTAGACTGAGTTAACTCAGGTTAGAAAAAAAATGACCCAGTTCTCTCACGTCAAATTCATCCCATGAAAATAGGCGACTAAGCGTCGCCTTTAATTCTCATAGGGGATTGCAAATAAACACTGTAAGAAAAGAAAGAAAACAGTCGCCTGACAGTCTCTCATAGCATGGAACTAACTTACCAATAATCTTTTACAATCTTGTTGCTTATGACAAGTTACAACTAAACTGTTGAAAATATACCCTGATACGAACAAAACCTGATTGTTTAAACAGAAATCCCGTCTGCGATATCGGTGCCGAGAACTACAAGTCAGTCCACCTTCCCCACCCTTCAGAAAAAATAAATGACAATAACCACTGACAGTTGAAACGCGCAATTCTCTCCCGTTGTGGACAAAGTATCATCTTACTTGATTTGTGAAAATAAGAGGCAAGGGGTAAGCATATGATTTCACAAGATATTTCACCAGTCAAAAGACAAAAGAGGAGTTCCCGTAGCGTATTTGCTAGCGTGCAAGACTGTGAAACGGTAAATAAGTGGGTTCGAATTCTAGCTGCGTTATTAGATTCACTTTCGGACTAATACTCTCGGGAAAGGTATGTATTCTTTTGCTCCAACAACCATAGGTAAAATAGTACCACCACTGTTCTTGTACATGGTTGGCTTTGCCATTAAATAAATCGCGAAGGTTGATATGCATTGAATAACCAAACAAAATCTTTTCAAGCAGTATTAATATATATATTGGCAGCATTTCTTCGTTAATACAAATTTCATTGAACATAATAGACATTTTCTGTCTACATATTTTTTTTTAGATCCGTTCGTATTACCGTATTGCTTTTATCGTATTCGATGGGAATTGATTTATGTATTGTCCATAGTTGTATGTATCCCTAGAACTTTCTGCCCGACTTAGGGCCATCATCAGGGGAGGATCTATTACAAAAGTGATGTAACTTTTGTTATTCTTACAGAGTGTAATTTGTCTCTTCTTTGGAATACAGACGTGATCTCGTGAAGAGACAAATTACACTCTGATGCTTGTTTGTAGTCGAGTTTTGTAATGCAGAAGGAGGATATTATCGATTGGAAAATTAAGTCTCACGTCAGATTATAGTCTCTTCGGCCTCATGAAAGAGGGTTCAAGAGGCAAATATTGAGAGAAATGGTGACCATGTTGTGAAGTGAGGATGTGATCAATAGAGGACCAGCATCATTTTGATGTATGATACATATTCCTATGCTGGTAATTATTCCTGTACTAAAGAAAAAAAGCATTACTTTTTCATTCAACATTGTATATGATATCATCAATAGCACTTCTTTAAATATAATCTCTGCCGATAGAAACTTAAAATAACAAATCAAAGTTTCGTTCTGCGAGTTGATCTTCAAGTGACAAGTCTTTAATTGCCTGAAGATTGCCTTGAAGAGTGAAATCTTAAGTAGCAATTTTAGTAGTTAGTGTAGGTAGTTTGTTTTTTGATATTCCGTACGTTTTATTTTTGAACACTGCTGGGTCTTCAATTTTTCTAGTGAACAGTATTCCACACATATACACACACGTGCACAGAGAGAGAGAGAGAGAGAGAGAGAGAGAGAGAAAGAGAGAGAGGTGGAGGTAGAGAAAGAGAGAGAGAGAGAAACAATTAGCAGACAGCTTCTAAGTACCGTTGACGCTTCGCCTACGCTATATTACATTATATGTAGATAGATAGATAGATAGATAGATAGATAGATATATGTGTGTGTGTGTGTGTGTGTGTGTGTGTGTAGAGAGAGAGAGAGAGAGAGAGAATAGTATCGTTAAAAAGAAAAATGAATAATATTACCCAACTCATATCTTTTTAAATAATTTGCTGTAATCTGACACACACACACAGACACACACACACACACACACACACATATATATATATATATGTGTGTGTGTGTGTGTGTGTGTGTGTGTGTGTGTGTGTGTGTGTGTGTGTGTGTCAGATTATATATAACATATATATATATATATGTGTGTGTGTGTGTGTGTGTAGTAGTCGTTCATTTAAGCATGTTTCATTAAATCATAGAGAAAGATTTTGTCTGTATTATTCATTTAAGATCCTTTCAAGTTTTCGGATAAGTATCTTAGTTTCAGGTTGGAATTGGGAGATAAATTTCCCAAAATTGCCATCATCAGGAGTTGCTTGCATGTGTAAGGTGAGTTGTTTTTATTCAACTCTGCGTTCGCATATTTTTGTTATGTTATAAAAAAAACTTTCAAAACTCATTTTAAAAACAACACACTTTACACAAGCTAGCAAGCCCTGACGATGGCCTATAAAGGGTCCAAAAGGGCTCGGGACAATTTTGGGAAATTTATCTACCAATTCCAAACTGAAACTAAGACACTTATTAGAAACTTGAAAGGATCTTAAATAAACAATACAAACAAAATTTGTCTTTATTATTTAATAAAACACACACACACACACACACACACATATATATAAATATTCTTTTATTTCTTTTTATTTAACGCTGAATGTTCAATTTTGTTTTAGAAAGTCAAGCTATGATGATGATTAAATATATTTACCGTACATGCAGAATGTGACACAAGGTCAATGTTTAAGTAGAGTTTGAATCCAAAGTCATCGTTCTCCTAGACTGGTTACCATGCCAAAGTGAAAGATCCCAGTCTTTAGAATGATGAATATATTTCATATTCAATTATAACTGACCTTATTCATTTAATTGTCCATGACAACTGTTTCACGTTCAATACACTTATTCAGGCGACAATTTGCTTATTCAGTCCAATTTAAATAGGTGTATATGTTAGAAATAACTTACCTTTTTTTCTATTGTTTGAATGTAATTTTGATTTTAGCTCAGTTTATTTTGCGCACTTTTCTTGTGGTTTGTATATTGAACGAATTCGGATTGTGCAGACTCTACATTGGTGGCGTAGTGGTACAGAAGACAAAGAAAAAGGTTTATATGCAAATCTCAGGTTACGAGATCGAATTGTAATAACTCCACTTCTAGTATTATAGAAAATTTTAAAAGATGTTTTCCGTTTAACTTTCTTGTTATAGTTTATATCTAGGGTTGCAACTTCTAAGGGCTCTGCAATCAAAATCTAAAAATTATTACAGATTTTCTTTTATTGTTTTGATGTGGTCTTATCACTGGAAATACCACATGTGTCTTCCGACTGGTTGCTTTGTCAATACTTTCTGCGTCCACGTTGTGTTTTTAATCATCTTCAAAACGGGGATCAACGTAACTTGGTCGGGACGTCTTGTAACGATTCTGGAGGATAATAGGAATGAGCTGACGAAGACCTTGATTATTCCAAGAACGAGATAACTCTCGGGTAACTTGAACAATATATGTATTTACCAGTCCCTTCGCACCAACAGGATGTGACACAAGGTTAATTTTTAGGTGGAGTTTTGGAAGTTTGAATTCAGAGTTTTCTTACACCTACAACAGTTGCCATACCCAGGTTAAGGAGCATAGGCTGCCCTACAATTTACTCATAACTGGAAGGACAAGTTAGATTAATACCTTTCCCGAGGGTATTAGCACTGTGTGAAATGCAAAATGCAACAATGCAAAATGCAAAAAGATTTGAACTCGGGTCACTGTGTCTATTGCCTACAACAATAATCATTGCACTATGAGCGCCTTCACTAAAAATATAAGTTTTTATTTTAATATGATTATGAAACTTTTTTCAAATAGTACAAAAAAACACCTTTCGTAGAAGGGAAAAATCGAAGTAAAGAATATTGCTGACTTTTTGTTTTGCTTTTTGTTTTTTCTTGTTTTTTTTTTCTTTTTCTTTTTTTTTTTCTTTTTGCATTATTCTTATTAGTATGGGGTTTTTTTCAGCGGTAAAAGTGGTGTTGGAGCTGCGACACGAAGAAATGTGGAGACCTTGAAGTTCATTATTTCTTTCCTTGGAGTTTTCTTCTTACTCCAAGGCCTTCTGCTTGCTGTACTTTTGAGGTCTCATTTTTATCTCTTTGTCTCCTATTTCTTTTCTGATTAAACCAATCTCAGATCTCATATTTAATAGAAGAAAATTGCAGACCAAAGCATCTCTGATTGGTCTGAAGATTATGGATCCTTTCGTATTGTATTTTCATGGGCCAACCAATGAGAGCTTCTTCCATTAACATAGATCGACCGGAGGGACCCCCTGACCCCTTTCAATTTGCTTAGCCTCTGACTTTTCTTAATTTCTAGGAAAGGTTATGTAAGCTTCCTGGGTTTCCTCGTCATAAATCCCACCTGAAGAATTCATATTGTGGGATTTGCCTGCACCTGTTATTTTTGACAGCTTTCATAAACACATAAACATAGTACTTCTGGTAAGTTGTGCTTGAATTTGTTAATTAAGTCAGAAGAAGTAACCTTCATTCAAAATTTTAATGTTTTTCATTTGACTAAGCAAAAAAGAAAGAAAAAAGAAAAAGAAAAAGACTTTAAATGCTAGTATAAAAGCTTTTTATGTCATGAGATTTTTTAAAAATTTTATTAAGTTTTCAACAGAATTTTTCCTAATAAATCATTATTACATCAACTTCATATACCGGACATTGGCCTAGGGGTTAGAGTGTTCGCCAATGGCCCGGGAGACCTGGGTTCAATCCCAGGTCGAGTCATACCAAAGACTCAAAAAATGGTACTTGATGCCTCCTTGCTTAACACTCAGCATTATAAGGTACGGATCAAGGGTAAAGTAGAGCAATCCAGGGAAGGAGTAGCGCCCTCCCCTACACATTGGTGTAGTAGCTATCGAAAAGGGAGCCTTCGGGTTACCCTCGACTATGGTCGCCAACTTACATCAACTTAATAAAAATCTAGATAAAAGTGGTGTTTCTCCTTTATATATAAATTCAAATCAAGGTTCAATTTTCAAGACTTTTTTACAAAATTTAATTATCTACTTTACGTGTATATAAAAAAGATGTTTATGCGTATTTTTTCCGGAAGCATTTAGAATCTTTTCGTATGATGTTTTGGATTAGACCTAATTCTACGATTTTATATCAAAAACACCAATTAGAGAAGCCATAAATGGGCGTCATTTCTATGCATAAAATGATTATTCTTGATACTAAAAAAAAAAGAATTCATCTGTAACTAGTCGACAAATTATGTTGTTTTTTCTTAATAGTCTAAGTTGTCTAGGCAAACGTTGTCATAACATTATCAATATCTTCTCATTAAAATCCCTGTTGACATTTTACCGCCAGACGGCGTAGACTAGCAGTAATTGTAACCATGAACAATATCAGGTACAATAGTGACCGTCGACATTGTCCCTGTTAACATTGAACAACCAGATGCTGAACTCTTTAAGTATTCTTATGGTTTGTGGCTTTAATATTGTTGTGTTCAGGTTAGTGAACACAAGTAGTAGTATTAATAAGACAAACCACGATATGTGAGGAAAATAGTTATATTTACAGGAAAGAGTATTTACAAGAGAGAGACTGTTAGTAGTAAGAACATAGTATTAGTGATAGACTAAGGATATACTTCAACAATAGGAACGACTCTTCTGGTCTGACTCGTACACTGATCACAGACTGATGTGGACTGAGTATTTATTGCACGCCCCACCTTACGGGCAAGTATGGCACAAGGCCTTTTTTCGGCGGGTCCGGGCGTAGGGCCGTAGCCCACACGCGCCCGGCATTTCCCAAAAATGCCGAAGGGAGTATTAGCCTGGGGGGAAGGCCCCCTGAGGCCGTAGGAAATCCCCAGGCACCGAGACACACTCTGTCCGAACCGCGTCCCGACAACACGGCCGGCCAAAGTGCTGCCCAGCACCTGGAGAGGTCCAGTCAGAAATCAATTTGTCACCAAAATGATCGGGACTGAAACCTCTTGGTATTAGAGCTACTGCCTTATATGGTAGATGGCCTTGGTAATTATGCTGAAAAGGTAGGTGATACCCAACAAATACTAAAATATCAACATATCAAATTCCACATATAAGACCCAGTATATATTTTTAAGATGAAAGAAAATGCAGCTTTACGAGGTACAATGAAGTAAATTTGGCGACCATAGTCGAGGGTGACAAGAAGGCTCCCTTTTCAATAGCTACTACACCGAGGTGTACGGAAGGGCGCTACTCCTTTTGTTGCATAGCTACATACGTATACAAATATACACGTATACATATACAAATATATGCGGAAACATAATCACTGTAATGACGACTTCAATAACGAACGAACACACTTCTTTATAAAAATATATCTCTCTCAATTTATTCTCGAAACGGTGATGTTTCTTGTGTGTGAGAGATGAGCTGGAGACGGGGACAGACTGCTATATTGACCCAAGTTCTTCTCGCGACCATCGCAGCACTTCTTCCTCATCTTGGCTGGAGTTGCTCAACCGTGTGTCACTGAGGGACCAAAGCCCTCTGTCTTCCGCTGGCTCTCACTTCGGCATCTTTTCCCCAACTAACTCGAACCGCCCCGGGCACCTGGTTATATTATTGTCTCACGTCCACCTGCTTCCACTGTTCTTCCGCTTATTTACACAGGTGCATCTCTTGATTGATGGCTCGGTCGAGGGTCAATATATAATACTTTCCCATGATTGCTCCACTTTACCCTTGATACGTACCTTATATTGATGAGTGTTAAACAAGGAGGTATCAAGTACCGTTTTTAAAGTCTTTGGTATGACGCGACCTAGGATTGAACCCATGTCTCCCGGACCATTGCCAAGCACTCTACCCACTAAGCCGAGGGACAGTAATGAAGTTCAATTGTGTCCCCATGAATATTTAGCCGCCAGATGTCAAACAGATGAAATCTTTTTTTTTTATCTTTCGAAGAAATATTAAAGTTAGTTTGTCAGTTTTGCATATAAGACCCAGTAGATATATTAGAATTTTCAAGAAAATAGATCTTTACGATGTACATTGTTCCTGAGAACATTTAGAGATTAGATGGCAACTACGTATTTTTAAGACCAGTCGATCATATATTAGAAGACCAATATCTCAATTTCGCTTATAAAAATCCGGTGGATACTCGGGGTTCACAGAAAATAGATCTTTATGGGGTACAAAGACATACGACATTGTCCACGCGATCATTTAATCTCCAGATGTCAAACAAATGTAAAACTGTTTCGGCCTTTTCCTGGCTTGTGCTTTTAAATATTACAATACCAGTAATTCAATTTCATTTACAAGGCACAACAGATACTTTAGAGCCTTGAAGGCAATGAAGCGTTACGAGGAATAAGTGACGGTCGACAGTGACCCCTCGAACATTAAGCTATCATATTTCAAACAGAATAAGTATCTTTATCATATTTACCCAACCCCTCCGCTCAGGCAGGATATGACACAAGGTCAGTTTTTAGGCAGAGTTTAACAGGTTTGAATTCAGAGTTTTCCTTCTCCAAGACTAGTTGCCTCACCAAGACTGAAGAACCTTGTCTGTCCTACTATTTACCCATAGCTGGAGGGAGAATCATTGGATTCATACCTTTCCCAAGAGTATTAGTGCTATGTGAAATGCAATCAGTCTCGTCCAGGATTTGAACTCGTGTGGCCGTGTCCATTTTCTGCGACGATAACCATTACACTACGGGCACCTCCAAGTAAGTATCTTTATGGCGCATCGACTAGATATCAGAATACTTATACTTGAATTTTGCAAGTAAGAATTAATAGATATTATAGAGCTGTAAAGAAAATGGTGCTTTGCGAGTTGATATCATCATCATCATCATCATTATGTCATGCCGTCAGAACAGATATCCCTGACCCTTTCTCTCCACCCCTCCCTATCGTTCATCGCTTCCGGCAGGTCCTCAGGGCTACACTCCGAATCCTCATAGAGCTGCCGTATGTAGGTTCGAGCTGGTTGCTCTGCTTTTGCTCGGCCATGTGAAGCAGTCCATAGGAGTACATCACTTAAGAGCTCGTCCCTACTTCTCCGGCTGTGTCCTGCATGACTGGTTTGTCTAATTTGGATAGTTTTCGTGATGGGTAGTATGTGGCTGTACAGCTGCTGCTTTGTAGGGTGTTGCCTCCAGGACCTGTTCAATATTGCTCGCTGTATTCTTGTGTAGTTGCTATCAAGCTTTTTCTCCAGCCATTTGATTAGCGTTCATGTACTACATCCATAGAGCAGTATCGACACGATCGCTGCTTGGAAGAACCTGCGTTTCATTTTATCGGTCAGGTCTGACTTCCATATGACCGATTATCTATTGATAGCTGTCCATGCCTTTGCTAGTTGCGTGTCGATGTCTGTCTCGGTCGATAAGACACTGCTTCCTACGTCGGTGAACTTGTCTACTAGTTTCAGAGAGGTACCGTTTAGTGTGGAGACGTCGCCTGCTTGATTAAAGCACATATATTCCGTTTTGTGTGCACTGACATTGAGGCCAATGCCCGCAGAAGCTCGTTCTAGACTATGCAGTATGGTTTCGGCTTGGGCGGGTGCATTTGCATATGTCATGGCGTAGTCGGCGTCGGTTATTGTTTTTGCAGGGTACCTTCTGCTTCTTTTCTTTGTCAGCTCGAGTGCTTAGAATATCGATCGAAAAAATTAAAGAAAACGTTCAAAGAAAACGAGCTGATATACTGACGGGCAACTGCGTACCCCGTGAGTACTTAACCACCACATACGAATCAGATTTGGTACTTTTATGTGTTGTAGATTAAATATTAAGATACCAGTACTTCAATTTCGCCAATAAGACACGACAGCTATTTTAAATGCTTGACAGTAATGAAACTTTATGAGGAAAAATAATGAAGTCAATAATGTTTCAGCGAACATTTAGCAACTCTGTGTCAAACTCATGAATATTTTTATGACATATCCATTAAATTTTTGAATAACACAATCCGAACTTAGCATATAAGAACCAGAAGATATCTTGGAGCCTTAATGAAACTGTTATTTTACAAGGTTGAATAATGACAGTGGTTAACATTCTCGCAAACATTCAACCCCCAGAAGCAAAACGAGAGCCAAACAGATGCGAAACAGATGGATTAAATAATTAAGACAACATGAATTCCACTTGAAATGAAAAAAACTCGGATGATATTAAAACCCAATGTATTATATAAATGTATTGCTTTAGACTGTTTTTAATATTCCAGCTCATGCTAAATATTTAAAAAAAATGACTTAAATCCGCAAATATATCCATGGAAATTTTTTCGGCCCATGTGTATAACGCCAGGTGTTGTGACGGTATGTATAGTGTTTTAAAAGAGGCGCTCGTGGTGTAACGGTTATTATTGTAGAGAATGTGCTGGGAGACCCGAGTTCGATATCTGGACGAGACTGCATTTCACATAGTTCTAATACCCTTGGGAAAGCTATGAATCCAACTATTCTCCCTTCAGTAATGAGAACCTAGCAGGATAGTCTGAACTCTTTATCTTTGCAATGGCAACCGGTAAAGGAGAAGGAAAACTCTGTTTTCAAACCTGAGAAACTTTGCTAAAAACATTGACCTTGTGTCGTTCCCTGCTAATGGAAAGCGTAAATACATGTAAGTACATATTTTTATTTTTTAAGTAGAGGAATTAATATTGTGAATTGAATTACCATGACAAGAAATTCCACTGAACACCTACACTCGATAAACGGGAACACTGGACAGCTGTTTCGACCTTATTAGGTCTCATCTGCAGTGTATACCGTAATCTCCACCACTGGAGAACGAACCAGCGACCATAGATTGCAGTGCCGAAACATGTAATGTGTTTTAGAATATTATCACTTGTGCTCGAGTAGGACCATGAAAATGAATTGTTGGTGACATCGTATATTTTACACCATGATGGAAAGAATTAGAAAAATTATAAACCCAATTTATTCATCATTCTGGCTGATTTAAATGGGTGGGGGGGATTAAAAGTGGCTTTGGGGCCGCTATATAGAAAAGGGAAAAAATTTACTGACAGGCATTCATTATATTTGAGGACTAGTCACTTTGGTGTGGAAACTCGAACTGCAAAGCTTTCTCTCTCTCTCTCTATATATATATATATATATATGCGTGTGTGTGTGTGTGTGTGTGTGTGTGTGTGTGTGTGTGTGTGTGTTTGTACTTGGTGTATTCAATAATTCAGACTTTTTTGTACAGGCATTTAAAATTGTCGTAGACTCTTGAAAATTCACTGTTATTGCTATACATCTTATGAGATGACTGACCAATTTTTATGGTTTCAGTTTCAAATGAACAGCTTGGAATACACCCTACTAAAGCCTGATTGTCACAGGTGGTGAATTTCAAAAATGCAATCTGGACGTGAGGACACTTTAGAAGAACGATATGCAATAAAATTGTGTTTTAAACTTGGAAAAAATGCCACGTATAGAATGCTTCAGACAGCTTTTGGAGCATCTTGTATGAATCGAGCATCAGTTTTTGAGTGGCATAAGAGATTCAAGGAAGGCACGGTGTCTGCGAGGGTTGATGAAAGGTGTGGGAGGAGTAAGGAAGTCAATACACCAGAGTTGTTAGGGTTAGGGTGGGGGTTAATATGCTGAGTTTTTAAGGGAGTTCAGGCCAGCACTCTTCAAATCGGCTCAGTGGCATTTCCACTAGGACGACTCCATCTTTGTCACAGACTATTTGACCAAGATGGGCATCAAGGCAGTTCCTCACCCTCTCTATAGTCCAGATCTTGCTCCCTGTGACTTTGGGTCATTCTCTAAGCTCACAGGCTGTCGTTACGAGACAATTGAGGAGATGAAAGATGCTGTGAAGAAGGTCATTGACACGCTAACACAAGAGTACTTTGATGGGGCCTTGCAGAAATTGTTGGAACGGTACAACAAGTGCATTGCAGCTGGAGGAGATTAGTTCGATGGGGACTAGAGTTTGATGTGTGTACTATCAATAAAAGTGCCCATACGAAAAAAGTCTGGAAACTTATTTTATGATCCTCGTGTATACATATTTCACAAGATCTGAATCAGCCAATCACGAAAAGATCTATTCTCTCTCATCTCTGTTGCCATCGTGCTCTTTGCACGCATGATCTTTGCAAGTCAGTCAAGGCAGCCGAATGTCTTTCCTAGATCTCCACTGGAGTGACCTCTTGCTATACACTCAATACATATATATCATAAAACATTTAATTTCAGACAAAAATGATCGTCTCCAAATCCAAAAAATAAATAGAATAAAAAAATCCCAGTTGACATGGGCTGTAGAATATACCGACGGCATCTCAGTAGTGAGATGGATATAACATAAAACAATCTGATGGCATGGCTCCAATAATCTCGGAGCTTAGGGAATTCGGAGTACTCTTTTACCGCCATTACTCACAGGTCCATTCTGACCTGGAGTGGTACCACTTGATAGAGTCCTATTTATGAGTCAAATAGAACTGTTTGACATTTCAACTGTGTGCAAACTAATGACTTATGCTAAACTGGATTGTCAAAAATAGAACTGTTTGATAATTTAACTGTGTGTAAACAAATGACTGATATTTAATCAAAATTGTTGGTGATACATTGGCATACTTGAAACAATTTAACAAGGTGCAAATGAATGAGTTACATTGAATATAATTATTAGTGTTAATTAGCAATACTTGTATCCACTTCTCTGTGTGCCAACAATTGATTAACATATCAACCAACCCCTCTGCTCGGGCAGGATATGACACAAGGTCAATTTTTAAGCGGAGTTTAACAGGTTTGAAATCAGAGCTTTCCTTCTCTAAGACTAGTTGCCTCATCAAGGGTGAAGAACTTAGTCTGCCCTACTATTTATCCATAGCTGGGGGAAGGATAATTGGATTCAGAACTTTCCCAATGTGAAATGCAATCAGTCTCGTCCAGGTTTTGAACTCGTGTCACCGTGTATTTTTCCTACGACGATAACCATTACACCACGGGCACCTGCAAACAAATGATTAATAATGAACAGAATCGTTCGTGTTAGATACCAAAAATTGAAACCATTTAACTGTGTGCAAACAAATAAACTAAAAAAATTATTCCAACTGGACAGAAATAAATGAAACTGTTAAACTGCCTGAAAAACTGAGCTTAGAAACATTTTAAAATATTTGCAACAAAATATGTTTACAAATTATATATATCTAATATAAATGTTTAAATAGGATTTGGCATTAAACAACCTACAATAGTTGATATACTATAAAACCCAACCAAATCAAATCAAGCCATCAAAAGAAAAAAAACGGAAAAAATCTTTTCCGTTTGTAAGACGTCCATCCTCGAAGCGAAGAAGCAGAAGATTCCTATATATATATATATATATATATATATATATATATATATATATATATATATATATATATATGGACGAAAGAAAGCAGTGTGTTGATAGGCACGCAGCTAAAGAAAGAAAAGATGCAGAAGCTACAAAATGTTGTTATGGCGACGTCAGCAAATATGAATCCTATTCTATTTAAATGTTCCAAGCAACTTGAGTAACGAGAAATGGCTTCGTTCTCTCTCTCTCTCGCTTTCTCTCTCTTTCTCTGTCGCCCCACTCTCTCTCTCTCTCTTTCAGGTAAAGAAAAACAACTACAACATAAAATAGCACAGGCACTCATAGTGTAGTAATTAGCTGATTAAAAAAATGGTCACAGCGACCCAAGTTCAAATCCTGGATGAAACTGTTTCTATTTTACATTGCACTAATACCCTTGGGAAAGATATACATACATCTATTGGATAAATAATTGGACCCATTGGGCTCTTTAAAATTGGTCGAACAACCGATCTCGGACAAGGAAAACTCTTTATTCAAACTAACTTTATTCCACTTAGAAAATGACCATGTGTCATATTCTGCTCGTGTCAGAAGGGTTGGTAATTTCATAATTTACTGGAATCTTAGGTGGTGTAACAAGATAGACTGTCAAACTATTCATAGTGAGTTCAAGTCTTACAGAGAGCCCATACTTCTGGACTTGTTCTACAACTAAGTATTGCTCCTTGAATAACTATATACGTATATATATATATATATATATATAGGTATCATACAATGACTGATGATTATACTGCAGCATTGCTTCCAACAAAGCCTTCATCGGAACATGACTCTGGTTCAGGCATGGTTTCGGGGCCGAACCATCATTACCACAAGCCCAGAGTGTCCCGTCCCAGCACTAACTCAAGATACCAACAGACTTTGTTGGATTGATGTCACTGTGTGATTGCCATATCCACGCTGATGTAGTTAGACCCTTATCTTGGATCTTTTTATGTATTTCCTCTTGTCTGATGGAGGAAGTCCAAGATTAGTCAAAAATGCGGAGGTTGAGCCAGAAATGAATCTTCGGCATTCGACCTCGAAAGGAAATACGTTGGTTATCCAGTCATTTCTAACACATTGTTCCTCATATTTTTCCAACTTGTGCCCAGTCGAAATTTTCTTCAAAAGGGAACGTTAACTAAATAACGAAAACTTTTTAACGGACCAAATAACAATATCTGGACGCTGTGTTGTTAACGCTATTTCCGTTGGAAATATGAAATAATGTTCTACATAGTTTGTGATGTGCCAGTCCGTTTAGCTATCGAGCAATGAGGATCTATGTATATTTTTATGCTAAAATTTCGAAATATTTCCTTCTTTAATCAAATGAATCACACTATTGGTGATATTATTTAGAGCTTTATTGGCAGTCTAACAACATATCTTCGCAGTCTCGGCAAAAATCTCAAGGACTTCGGTATGTCTCCACGTGTAGCTTGTTAGCGCATACTCGCAAACAGTGAAAATATGTTTGAGGCTGGCAGTTTTCCCACATGATCTGAATCGGTCGGATGTAGTCAACCCCCAAGCATGAAGGTTGACAGGTGTTGGTAAAATGTTGTCGACTGCCTTTATAAGGAAACTCAATTTTTGGGGTTCCGTCTGCTTAAAGTCGCCCCATGTGATAACTCTGTCTTTTTCACTCTCCCACTTGGTCAATGCGCCCTGTTTCCTTTGTCCTACAGCTGTAGCAATACACTTGACTTCTTTAAGATTATATATATATATATAAATATATATCCTGCTTGAGGTGAATCGTTTGAGAAAATACATGCAATATCATCCATATATGTGATCATGTGCTATAAGTTTTTTAATGCCGTCTCCATCATAAATAGATACATTCCGTTTTTTTTTGTTTTTGTTTTTTTTTTGTTAATAATTTCATTCTAGTCAAAAGATACCAGGATTTTTTTTTATTTCTTGAGAAACACAATCAAAACGGATATAATGGCATATCATTTAATGCCACGGTCTACTGCAAGGGAACTCTTGAATTAAGTGTAAAAGTTTTGTACCTCTGTAACCAAAAATAAAAATACCTACATATTTATTAAGCGGCCGGACATTGTAGCATGGCCCGATTCAAAGAAGAGTGTCCTCCTCATAGAATTGACTGTCCCCTGGGAAGAAAGCCAGGAGGAAGCACATGAGCGGAAGAAAAACCGCTACGAGATACTGCGTGCCGACTGCGTGGAAAAGGGTTGGATATGCCATGTGATTCCTATTGAGGTTGGTTGTCGTGGTTTTATAGGACACTCAGTCATTTCGTTTCTTTCAAAAATAGGAATCACTGGCTGCAGTTTGAAAGTTGCCTCAAATTGTCTTCAGACCACGGCGCGATACGCATCAAGTTGGATTTGGTCGAAAGCGAGAAAGTTTTCATGATGAAGGCAATACACGCGGAACCACCTTTCCCACGTGATTACGTAAGAAACGGTTTCTGTAAACGCGTAATAACATCAACCGCCGAAAGTAAACGCGTTTTTTTTTTTTGTTTTTTTTTTAATCATAAACTGCACTCAGAAAATGAAGATTAACGTCCAATGTAGTCTCTGCATTTAATTGATCTGGCGTATATATATATATATATATATAATTCTCTTAATACCCTGTCCGATGGCAAAAGCTGCTTGGTAGCACCAGGGGTGGCAGTACCGCCTCGAGCTACCGAAACTGTATTATCACCCCTGGTTGGCGGCTGATGAGGACATGGTATCGCACGTGCTTTCACACGTTGTATGATGAAAAAAAAATATGACGTGGACTTATTTTTGGATTGCTATGTTTTCATATTGTGGAATTCCAGTGTTAAAAAGATTGTTCGTAAATGATAATAATATTCGTTTTTTAACACTTAAAGTATTCGAACTATTTTTTTTTATTGAGAATTTGTGATTATTAGTTCCCACATCGTATTCATCTCTCTACTTGGTCTGCTCAACAGCTCACTGTAGCCCACTACCTAAAAAATGCAATATGAGCAGAGGTAAAAAGATCGTACTCGATAATAGTAAGTAGTACCTCATGGGTAAATAGAGACATTAGATTTCATCATCTTGCTTCTTTCCTTTGTTAGCTTGAAACCATTTTATTTGATTTTATCGATAGATGTTCTAAGCTCGTAATCTAGACAGATAATAAAGAGGTACGGGGCTAATGTGTCTCCTTGCAGTACACCTGTTAGAATGTTGTGTCTCCATTGGGAGAACGAACTTTTACTTTGGTGTTTTTATAGAGAAGCATTATGGATGCGACGGTTTCTTTTGGTAGGCCGTAGGCGAGTAGAATTTGCTCCATCTTTCCTCTGTGTATGGAGTCAAAGGCCTTGGTAAAGACGACAAATGATATTTTTGCCTGTAGTTTTTTTGTACGTACACATGCAAGAATTCAACGGATAGTCAAAATTTTTGAGGTCGTTGATCTATTTCTCCGGAAGCCATTTCGGTTCTTCCAAAGTATGTTCTCAATTTTGGGTTCTATGCAGTTGCGTAGTAGGGCATTGTATATCTGAGGTCCTAAAAATACACCCAACCAAGCCGAAACACTACTGCATAGTTCGGAACGAGCCTCCGCAGGCATAGACCTCCATGTTAATGCACACAAAACGGAATATATGTGCTATAATAACAGGTGACATCTCCACACTAGATGGAACCCCTCTTAAACTAGTAGACAAATTCACTTACCTAGGAAGCAGCGTCTCATTAACCGAAAAGGATATCGACATTCGGTTAACGAAGGCATGGACAGCTATCAATAGGCTATCGATCATATGGAAATCAGACCTAACCGATAAAATGAAACGTAGTTTCTTCCAGGCAGCTGTCGTATCGATACTGCTGTATGGATGCACAACATAGACGCTAACAAAACGGCTGGAGAAGAAGCTAGACGGCAATTACACAGGAATGCTGCGAGCAATCTTGAACAAGTCCTGGCGGCAAGACACCAACTATACGGCCACCTGCCTCCTATCACAAACACTATCTAATTTAGACGAACCAGACATGCAGGAAACTGCTGGAGAAGCAGGGACGAGCTCATAAGTGATGTACTCGTATGGACCCCCACATATGGCCGAGCAAAAGCAGGACGACCAGCTTGAACATGCATACAGCAGCTATGTGAGGATACGGAATATAGCCCTGAAGACCTGCCAGAGGCGAGAGAGGATCAGGGATATCCGTGCTAGTGGCACGAGATGATGATGATGATAATAGTCCAGCAGGATTACTCGGCGCAATAGACATGGCCGTTTGTGGGCTCCCATGTTTCACATGAAATATCTGAAAGAGATTAAAGCATGAATCAGGGGAATCATTTTAAAGACAATAGTTTAAATACTCGAATAAAACTTTTCAAGCTTCATTGCAGAAATTTAAACGAGAAATAACCGTTTTGATAGTCTAATATCCCACTAGAAATTAGTTGTCTAAATTTCTGACACGAAGCTTGATGATTTTTTATCATTAAGGGTTTTCGGACTATTGTCTTCATCTTTATTTTAATTTCCAGCAGGATACATAGCGTAACGGTTATAGGCGTTAGTTCCCTTAGCTTCTCAGGAGACAATCATCTGAAGGTTGTACAAAAGAATGAGCTCAGGCTCATTCAAATATGTTATCTACAAAATGGGTTTACAAATCATATATATTTGATATATATGTATATAGAGGATTTGGCTTTATTTAACCGAGAAGGGTTGATATGCCATAGAACTGAACCAAACCAAACCAAACTGCCAACCCTTATAATTAATTTAATTTTTTTGTCTTAATTTTTACTTGTTTTTCATTGCAGCTTACTATTATAAGTTGCAGTGATAAGTTTTTGATGTTAGCTATGTAAATTTGATTTATGGTTTAATGAATAGTCCAAGTATAAATAAGTGAATTCAGAGGTATTCCAAACAAGGAAATAATAAGTTGTCTAAATTTCTGAGACGAAGCTTGATGATTTTTATCATTAAGGGTTTTCGGACTATTGTCTTCATCTTTATTGTTATTTCTACACTGGATAATAGTTGTCTAAATTTCTGAGATGAAGCTTGATGATTTTTATTATCAAGGGTTTTTGGACTATTGTCTTCATCTTTACTGTTATTTCCACAAAAAAATATGAGCCCAGGTAAAAAATCATACATAATATTAGAAATCCTAGTCAAGTAAGAACATTAAGTTTATAAGTCCCAAAAATTGTCCAGTAGGGTACATAGCATAATGGTTATAGGCGTTGTTTTCCCTAAGCTTATAAGCAGACAATCATCTGAAGGTTGCAGGTTCAATCCTGACTGTAGGCGAGTAACAATACAAGAATACTTAACACCTGTACCCGGTTATGGCTGACGATATCAAAACAGGCGACCTTCATTGATTCGACAAAGGACGTAGTTCCGTGTATGTCCCCGTTTCGATAAATACCTGAAGAGGGCCGGAAGACATATCGACCGAAACGTTATGGAAATATCAATAAACATGTCCATAGTCCGAAAACCCTTAATGATAAAAATCCCTGTAGAAATTATTAAAAATTGATGTCTTTGGTTAAGTGAATTTTTAGAAAAAATTGTCTGGGATTTAGTTACTTATGGATGATAATGTCTATGATAAAAGACTCCTTGACTCTTGAAAATATATTTGCATATATTTTCATAGAATATATATAGGTATCATATAATAACTGATGTTTATACAACAGCATTGCTTCTAACAAAGCCTTCATCAGATGATGACTCTGGGTTCAGGCATGGTTTCGGGGCCGAAGCATCATTACCACTAGCCCAGAGTGCCCCAGCAGTATCTCCCGACACCAACAGACTTTGTCAGATTGTTGTCACTCTATGGGATTACCATATCCACGTTGATGCAGTTAGACCCATATCTTGGATCTTTACCATGTATTTCCTCTTGTCTGATGGAGGAAGTCCAAGATTAGTCAAAAATGCAGAAATTGAGTTGGCAATGAAACCTCTGCATCCGACTTCGATAGAAAATACATTTATTATCCAGCCATTTCTGACACATAGTTCTCGAATATCCTCATATTTTTTCCAATTTACGCTGATGTAAGTAAAAAAAGTAAAGTTGGCGACCATAGTCGAGGGTAACCCGAAGGCTCCCTTTTCGATAGCTACTACACCAGGTTGTAGGGGAGGGCGCTACTCCTTCCCTGGAAAATACGCTGATGTGCCCAGTCGAAATTTTCTTCAAAAGGGACCGTTGACTCAATAACGAAAACTTTTTTTGCTTTAACGGACCAAACGACAATATCTGGACGCTTTGTTGTTAACGCTACTTCAGTTGGAAATATGAAGTTACGTTTTAAATCGATTGCGACGTGCCAGTCCGTGCAGCCCTCAAGCAATGATGGTTTGACGAACTGAATTGCTCTGTTGTTGATAATATTAAGAGATTTATTGGCAGTCTCTCAACATATTTTCGAAGCCTCAACAAAAATCTCCATGACTTCCTTATGTCTCCAAATGTAGCTTCTTAGAGTGTACCCACATCAAGTGTGAATATGTTTGAGGCCGGCAGTTTTCCCACATGTTCTGCATCGGTCGGATGTAGTTAACCCCCAAACATGAACGTTGACTATTGTTGGTAAGACATCGTAGACTGTTTTTATGAGGAAACTTATATATATATATATATATATATATATATGTTGTATCGAGGTAAGGAAACGATACATAGTGAAATAGAATTAATTATTTATTAACTCAAGTGGTACAGTTCGACTCGTATTATAAGTCTCGCGCTGTTGGTGTTACGTCCTAAGTTTATCTAACTACTGATCGACGTCCTTTAGAGCTATCTCTCTGATTCTCTTTCTGCTTCTGCTTCTCCCGTGTTTAAGAGACACGTCGTCTTTTAGACTTCCGCGATACCGGAAGTCACATGGTACGAGCCACTATACAACAATATATATATAAGCATTTTCTTTAACGAATAACAATGATGCCACAGAACCTATTACTCTCTGTGTGTATATATATATATATATATATATATTTATATCATCATCGTCATCGTGATTATTGATCAATGTTCCCTGACTCTCATTCTCTCTCTCTCTCTCTCTCTCTCTCTCTCTCTCTCTCTCTCTCTTTATATATATATATATGCATATATATCATCATCAAGTCGTGCTGATAATATAGCTCTCTGACTCTGTCTGTATCTCTCTCTCTCTCTCTCTCTCTCTCTCACTATATAAATATATATATATGTGTGGGTATACATTTATATATATATATATGTATATATATATATATATCATCTTCAGTCATGCTATTAACACAGAATTCCTTCTCTCTCTCTCTTTCTCTCTCTCTTTCTCTCTCTCTCTCTCTCTTTATATATGTATATATTCATATATACATATAGATATATACATATATATCATCATCATCATCAAGTCGGGCTAATAACACAGAATTCTCTTCCCTTCTCTCTATCTCTCTCTCTCTCTCTCTCTCTCGACAGCCATCCCTATCGTCAAGCAAACCGTTCCTTTCATCAGCCAAATTGTCTCTATCGTCTATAACTCATAGTAGGTCTTCTCAACTGTATCCAGTGTCTGAGTTGATATATGTATGTCCTTGCTCGACGTCCAACACTACCGCTTCCGTGTGTAGGTGTCCAAAATAGAATGTCGCTCATGAGTTGGTCCTTACTTCACCAGCAATGCCCAACGTGTCCTGCTCGTGTATCTTGGATGGTCAGTGAAATGGGAAGTTTATTGTTTATCGCTGTTGACACAGCTAATGAGAGTGCACCTAAAATAACATCATTATGTCAAACTAATAAATCTCTTTCTCATAGGGAGATTGCATCTCTAATGAAGATACAACAAGACAGAATTTATTCATTCGTCACACAACAACCACCATCTTCTTCCGCCATTCTCTCGCATTCATCTACTGCTTGCGCCATTTGCACACACATTAATAAATTACATGACCACAACACCCCCACAAATATTAAAAAGTTTGGTTGTTTGTTATATATTTAATGGCATATCAATCTTCTCGGGTTATTTAATGCCAAATCCATCCTTATTTTTTTAAAAGGATAGTAGTGGTACTATTTAATCCATAGATGCAGTGATAAGGGGGTTCATACCTTTCCCAAGGGTATTTGTCCGAAAGTGAATGTAATAGCGCGACTGGAGTTCGAACTCGCGTACTCGATTCCACAATCCACCGCTTTAAGCATTACACCCCGCTCCACAAATCTTAGAAAGATTTTAGTTGCTAATCCTTTATATACAGCATAAACTGTAAAAAAAAATCCAAATACTAGAAGCCATTCTTAAAAAAAAACAAAAACGGGCACCTTACAAATAATAAAATCTCTTTAAATTTCGGTGCTTCAATATTTGAAAGCACCTGATACATCTGTATAGTTCCTCAGGCTTAGTGATCACAAGTCACGCGATTCTGATCTGTGAATTCTACCAATTCAAAACTGTAACAGACTGCAAGTTCAAATACATCATTAACTGCATACGATGACAGCTCTCATTTAAAATATAAATTGATCACTTCAAAAATCTTGAAATTTATGGCGTGGTCACGCGAGACTTTTGATAATGTCCAACGAAGGTCCAAAGTATTTGTAGGTGTTATGTATCTGATGTTTGTTTGCTTATTTAGATTTTATGGCATATCATCATTTGCGGTTATTTAATGCCAAATTCATTTTTATACAAATAAACAGTTCTATTTCAAACAATTCAGCTTATCATAAGTACACAATTTAATTATCCAAAACATTTCTATTTTATGTTATTCAGTGAAACAGTTCTAATTCAAACAATCCAATTTAGTGTGAGTATAGTATTTGTTTACACACAGTTAAATGTCAAAACGGTTCTCTTTCAAAAAATTCAGTTTGCCACAGGTAAACTTTCAACATCAAAAACAGTTCTATTTCAAACTATTCAGTTTAGTATAAGTACGTAGTTTAAATGTCAAAACCGTTCTATTTCGAGCAAATTACTTGGGCATAATTACGCAGATTAAATGTCAAAACAATTCAATTTTAAACAATTCAGTTTAGCATAAGTACGCGGTTTAAATGAAGTATGCAGTTTAAATATCAAAATAGTTCTATTTCAAGCAATTCAGTTTAGCATAAGTACACAGAATAGTTCTATTTGGCCAATAGATAGGATCCTATCAGGTGCTACCACTACGGTCCAGAGTGGGTCTGGGAGTGATGGCAATGAAGGGATACACCGCATTCCCCGAAGCTCTGAATTTACTAGAACCTCACCATCAGATTGTTTAGTGTCATATCCAGGACACTCGTTGGGGGTATTATCTGACTCTCCACTAAGCCAGAATGCGGCACAAGGTCATTTTATCATGGGGAACCACGCACAAAGCGAGACTCATGTGCGGCTGAGCTAAAAAAATGCTTGGCTCTGTCGGCATTCCACTATTGAGGTGCCTCTGACGCCTTGCAGTAAACCTACAAAGTGTATAAATCCTGAGGGAATGGTCCCCTGAGACCAAGTATTCAAGAAACAATTACCGACCCGGCAAGAATGCCAGGGGGGGGGGCTACCCAGACGTAAGTGAGCTGCTTCAAAAGAACATATACTCGAGTCATAATATCAGAGATTTCGGACAATTATTAACCAGGCTTCATTATCTTTTGCGACAGTCTCGAACAAGAAAAGACTAAAAAAATCCCAGATCAATTCCAAATTCTTGACCATCATATTTGATAAAATACTCTACAAGAAAACTGGCTGCCTAAATACACAATATATATATATATATATATATATATATATATATATATATATGTGTGTGTGTGTGTGTGGAATACGGTGACTGCACCTCTGCAGATGGATAAACCCCACTTCACCGAGTATCTTCAATATGACTCTAAAACATCTGATTGTGAGACTCCAGTCTTTGAACTTTTCGGGAGTCTGAAGTATCTCTTCATTGCCATTAGTTCCGGGTCCACTTGGACCTGAAGTGGTATCATCTTTTGTAATATAATGGACGAAAGATTTCGGTTTATGCCTTTTGGTTTAGTTAGGCTGAGAACCTTTCGGTTCAGTGCATGGGTTACTTAGGTGCAACATTAACACAGGTGTTCGTGCGCGTGCGTGGAGCGGACGTGTTACTCAGAGATGTCACAATAGCCCAAGATGGGAAACGGGGTTATAGAGTGCGAATGACGTCACGCACCGGAAGCGCGCGGAGGATTTTGGAATTTGAAGAAAGCTAGTAGAGTTGAGGACTGCCTCAGGAGAAGACGGTTGACTTTCGCTTGCTCGCGGAGACCTTGGGCAGGTGTCGCACGAGATGGGGGGGGCAGATGAAAAAGCCAGCATAGAAAGATTGTGCCTCTCTCTCTTTATGTCGAAGGTAATAAAAAGTTTCGTACCTGAACAAAGAAGTCGTAAGTGTTTTTCGTGTTTCGAGATTCCTATGTTCTATCTTTATGGACATTCGATGTACGTTTCACACATAGCCATATCATGGCTATGGTACACTTTTAGGGTTTCATCTCGTCGTCAAATTAAACAATTTAATCATTTGATATACTAGAAACCAATGACGTGTGTGCAAACAAATGATTAACATTAAATTGTATTATTTGAGCTGGATAACAAGACTTGAAACTATTTAACTGGGCTCAAAGAATAAATAGCAATATCTGAAGTTCTCTGTGTACAAACAATAAATAGCAATATTTGAAACCTTTTAACTGTGTGCCAACAAAGGAACTCTAGCTCGTTTAAAACGACAGTGTTAACTACAAATTATATCATATAGGTATAAACAGGATTTAGACTAAAATAACCATCAAGGGGTTGATATGTTATTGAACCAAATAACCTATATATATATATATATAGAGAGAGAGAGAGAGAGAGAGCAGGAGAGAGAGAGAGAGAGAGAGAGAGAGAGAGAGAGAGAGAGAAGTTTAGTATATTGGGTTTGGAGAAAGAGGATCTTCAGCTGATTTATCCTGTTCTGCACACCTGATATATGCAAATATCTAGAACTTCTAAGATATTTGATTGTTTTGCGACTCTTTCATTGTTACTTTTATTTTTCTCCAAAAGTCACTTTTACAAATACATATATATATATATATATATATATATATATAAATTTGTATATATATATATATATATATGGTTTGAGTGTAGGTCATGGTTATCTTTCGATGGCTGCTTTTATTCTCATCTATAGAAACCACTCTTATAGATCAGCACCTCCCATCACGAAAACTATACAAGTTAGACGAACCAGACACGCAGGACACTGCTGGAAAAGAAAGGACGAACTCATAAGTTATGTACTCCGATAGCCCCCCCCCCTGCATATGGCCAAGCAAAATCAGGACGACCAGCTCAAACATACATACAGCAGCTAAGTGAGGATACGGGATGTAGCCCTGACGACCTTCCAGAAGTGATGAATAATAGGGAGAAGTGGCGAGAGAGGGTCAGGGATATCTGTGCTAGCGGCATGACATGATGATGATATATATATATATATATATATATATATATATATATATATATATATTGAACAGCAGCTACTTACTCCTAAAGTAGTCACCAGGAAATTAAAGTCCCGTGTGATAGCGTGTTTAAATGTCATGTTTTGTTCACTCTGATCAAATATTCAAAAATAACGATAGAGATTGTTAGGAATTTCTCAGCAGTATTTCCACTTTATAAGCACCACTCTTCGTTGAACCTCAGACTGACTTCTTATTCCCAAATTGTTTTTTATTATCTGAAATTATCAGCGCTAAATCATATTCGTCTGAAAGATTATTTGCCTCAAGTTTCTTTTTTATTTTTTCGTTTTTTTTTTTTTTGGTTTTTTTTTTTTTTTTTGGCGGGGGAGAGCGGGGGTTCTGGTAACATCTGAAGCTGGTGAGTGAATTATTGTATTATCTCCGAAAATCAAGAAAGAGGTATAAATCTGTTCTTTGTTTAATGGCATATCAACCTTCGTGAGTTATTCAATTTTAAAGCCATCCTTCGAGAAAAACAGTAGTGGTACTATTCAACCCATAACTGAGGAAGAATCAGTTTAATGTCATATACCAGGACACTGGTATATGACATTAAATGGTATATACTGCTGGGTAGCGCCAGGAGTGGCAGTACCACCTTGAGCTATCGAAACTGTGTTATCGCCCTGGTTGGCGGCTGATGAGGCTAGGGTATCGCATGTGCTTTCACACGTTGTATGATGAAAAAAAAAACCCATCACTAAGGAAGAATCAGTTTAATGTCATATACCAGGACACCCGTTCTTTTAGGGAGTTTTAGCTTTCTTCGGCAGGTATCCCTATAAGAAGGGTATTCCGAACCACACTGACAGTACAGAATTTGATGAAAAGGTGTGGTTCACTTATCAAATTCAAGCAGTAAATTTAATTTTTAGTATTCTTCAATAAAAGTTCATTTTTTCTGCTAAATGTTGGGAAACCCTAGCTGTGGAATAGCTTGAGTGTTGGACTTCAGCCAGGAAGTAAGCGAATTTCACCTCCAGTCACACAATTATATTCACTTTCAGACGAATACTCTTACGAAAGGCATGAACACCCTTATTCCCTCAGTGGTAGATTAAATAATATGACTGCTGTTATAGGTTTGGTATCAAATAACCCACCAAATTTGATATGCCATTAAACAAAGAAACTAAGAATGTTTATGTAATTAATGTGATGTTAACATATTCATGTAAAATACTTGGATCTTCAGAGAATATTTATCTTTCTCTTCTTTTAATCTATTTTTCTCATATATTCGAACAGCTCTCTAAATTTTTTTTATTACTCTTTGTAATATATCCACATCCCAAAATTCGACCAAGATACGAACACGTGAAATAAACATATGTTCATTGAATGTTCATAAAACATAGGAATCCGAAAAGCACGAAACACTTACGGCTCTCTTTTGGTTCAGATACGAAACCTTTTATTATCTTTTTGAGTTTAAAGTTTTTCGACATGAGGAGAGAGAGACACAATTTCTTTCTATGCTGACTTTTTCCATTAGACCCCACCACGTGCGGTACATTTCGTAGACCCCAACTGGTATCGCCGAGGCGAGACCAAAAATCGACTACCTTCCTCTGGACTCGAATCTCAATTCTGTTTTTTTTTTTTTCAAATTCAAAAATCCTTAGCGCTTCCGGGCATGACGTCATTCACGTCCCCGGTCCCATCCCCCATCTGGGGTTTTTGTTGTGACATCTCTGATTGTCACATCCACCCCGCGCGCGCGTAAACACTTGCACTCAATGTGTGCAACTAACTAACCCATGCACTAAGCGAAAGGTTCTCAGCCTAACTAAACCGAAAGGCAAGATATATAAAACGAAATCCCTCCGCAATTATATTACATATTTAGTTGGACTCTGTTCGTCCAAATATTGTATCATAACTGGGTACAAGCGTTAAAAATCATCCATAATAATATTAATTCATAGTGATAAAAAACACTAAGTTTATAAGTCCCCCCCATTATTCTAAACTGCCCAGAAGGACACATAGTGTAAGAGTTATTGGCGGCGTTGGTTCCTTCAGCTTCTAATTAACTTCATATGGAGGTTGCAGGTTCAATTCTGACTCCAGACGAGTAATAATACAGGAATACTTAACCTCTGTACCCGGTTATAATTAACGGAATCAGAGCAAGCAACCCCCGTGGATTAAATAAAAAGGAAGTTTCATGCAGGCTCCCGAGTTTGAAGAAAAACACCAGAAGTTTCGGAGGACATATGGGCCGAAACGTCATAGATATAACAATAAACATGAAGACAATAGTCCGATAATATTTAATGATAAAAATCTAAAAGTTTCGTCTCAGAAATTTAGACAACTGAGGAATGCAATGTTCCACTTGAAATACTTAAATCCATACAGACATTTACTTACTGGCAACACATAAGTGAAATGTTTTTCTATTTCATTTTTCAGCAAGCTTATAATCATATTTTGTCTCTTGTATCAAGAGCAAACAGGATTATTTACTGGATGTTGAGAAATTTTATTTCAAGAGAGGCAGAAGTTGTTTTAAAATATATGAAGCCCTTTAAAGACCTCAGTAAAAACAGTACTCCAGTGTCGAGACATAGAAATTAGACAGTATTTTTAAGATTTGAGGGCATACAAACAAAAGTGAGAAAACTAATAAAAAGAGAAAAAGATTACAGTAATCGGGATAGATTTTTAGAAAGAGTGAAAGTAGATTTAATTGAATCTTTCAAAATAATTGATGGAATTTCTAATCATAGTAGACATTCTTTCAAAATTTCTCCTCAAACTGGAATTTATTTCCGTGAATTCTTTCAAAAACTAACTCAACTAAACAATTGATTCTTTTTATTTTGCTAATAGAGTAATACATTTTGGAATAAATTGCCGTATTAAAACAAAAACAGCAAAATTATTTTAAAAAATTAAGATTAAATTGGATAGTTTCAGAAATCAACCCAGTCGGCTGGGGAGGTCGTAGAATACGCCGACTATACCCCAACGAGTGTCCTGGATTTGACACAAAACCATCTGATGGTGAGGATCCGGTCCTAGAGCTTTAGAGAATGTGCGGGGCAACCCTTCATAGGCATTACTCCCAGGCTCATTCTGAACTGGAGTGTTAGTACCTGTAGGGTCCCTTCAATGGTTTAAACAGAAATATTTAATCATTTACATGAAACCATTTAACTGTGTGCAAATAAATGATGAATGTTAGATTACTAGTATTAGGTAGCAATACTTGGAACTATTTAACTGTGTACAAATTGAACTATGAGTGTTTGATAAAAATACTTGAAACTATTTAACTGCGTGTGTACGAATAAGCTTAGGCTCCTTTGAAAATATTTTGATTTCAGAAATAATGGTAAGAAAAAGGATCAAAGAGGGCATTTTTGGTAACTGTCGGAGGAATTACTTCACAGAATTTGGTCTGTATATCAATATTCTATTAACAACGTATAGATTCCGTGCAAAGATTCTTTGTTTCAAAGATTGATGTGAGAAGATAATAAAAAAGGGAAATAACTAAGGAGACTTAACAAATAATAATAATAATAATAATATGGAACATGAGGGTGACAATTATACTGCTGCTCATCAATAAGAGTGGCTTCTATAGATGAGAATAAAAACAGCCATCGAAAGATAACCATTGCCTCTTACTTAAGTTTATTTGCGGTTTAGAGGTAACAGTTTAATATGTGGAAAGTAAATCTGCTGCTATCTGTATTTCTACATCTTCGAACATTTCTTTTCCGTGTTTTTTATAAAATACAAGTATAGTCGGCCTTCTAACGACTACTTTTTCAAGCGGTTTCGTATAGTTGAAAGACTGCTTTTACTTAAGTTCACAGACAAACCATGGCTTGCTAACGTCAGAATTTGTAAATAGAAAGTAGAAATGTGATTGATCGATCTGTTAAAATAAATTGATCTACCAATGTGCTTTCTGAATGGTTCACACTCTTCTTTTTTCAAAGGTGAATGTAACATTCCAAAAACTGACTAGTATTATGTTTGTTTTTATGACAATTCTAAATCCTTTCTTTTTGGATAACTTTATTATCTTTTCCCGGATTATATCCGTTGCTCTTTTCTTTTGTCACTCAAAGATCAATAATCGGTCACGACTATGTAATTTACAAAGCGCTTTGCTTTGATGTGGCACAAGGCCGAATGAATGGGGCGCCCAATGAGACTCGAACTCACTCGTGTAGGTCTGCTAGTCTAGCTTGCTAACCGTTACACCACCAGAGGTGCCCGATAATCGGTCACGACTATACTGTTTAGTGTGTCCATTGATTGCAATTTCGTCCATTTTCTTTGATACATATATTTCCGGTTAATTCGTATGTTTCCGTTCCATCAAAATTTCAAATCTGCTTTCTTTTTGCACAGACATCTTCTTTGTAAAACAAATTTTTTAAATATATATATACATATATATATATATATATATATATATATATATATATATATTGAGAGAGAGAGAGAGAGAGAGAGATCTGGTTTGGTTTAGTTTCTTTGTTAAATGACATATCAACCTTCTTGGGCTATTTAATGTCAAATCTATTCAAGTTGAAGAAGTTGTGTGTGTGTGTGTGTGTGTGTGTGTGTGTGTGTGTGTGTGTGTGTGAGAGAGAGAGAGAGAGTGAGAGAGAGAGAAAGAGAGAGAGAGAAACAAAGGGATTGAAAACGAGTCAGATAGAGAGAGAAAAAGAGAGAGAGAGAATGAAGAGACTGAAATAAATAGAGAGAGATAATAGAGACTGAAAGAGACTGACTGAAAGAGAGAAGGGGTCAAAAAAGACACTGAGATAGATAGATAGATAGATAGATAGATTTCACCATAGTTAAACACGTTGATGCTGAAGGATTATCACCTCTAGTAATTATTAAATCAAGTTGTTTTTATATAAGCCGATATAAGAATTTTGTTGAATGCTATTTTTTGTATTCTAGGCGAAAATGAACAACTTTTTTGTATTCTCAGAAAGAAAAAGACTTTGGTAAATCGTAAATGGAAAACTCCGATGTATCTTAAACCAAATCACTTGTCGGAAACGGTAATAAGTTTCAAAATTAGATAAAACATCAAGAAATAAGGACAATTCGGGAAACCAGTGGTACAGGCAAGAGGCACTTAAGAATCGTGAGAGCAATACGATATTCAAGGGAAAATAAGGTTTTATCAAAAAGTGTATTTTCTTTTTTTCTTATTTTTAGGCGGGGTAGTCTTTATCGTTTTATTTTTTTTTTTTTATATATATATTTACGTGTTATTTATTCTACAATTCTTTTTTCTTCTCTTTACTTGACGCTTGTTTAAATGGAACAATATGGAAAATACTTTCATTCTTTAGCCGATGGCAATAATTTTGCTACTCCATCTCTGTTGGGGACATTTTTTCTCATTTATTATCACCAATTTTAAAAAGTGAAGTTTCTCCCAATATCTATCTATCTATATATATATATATATATATATCTGTGTGCGTATATATATATATATATATATCATCATCATCATGTCGCGCCGCCTGCGCGGATATCCCTGACCGTCTCTCGCCATTTCTCCCTATCATTCATCGCCTCCGGTAGGTCTTCAGGGTTACATCCCGTGTCCTCACATAGCTGCTGTATGTAAGTTCGTGCTGGTCGTCCCACTCTTGCACATCCATGTGTGGGGGTCCACAGGAGTACATCGCTTATGAGCTCGTCCTTGCTTCTCCAGCAGTGTCCTGCGTGTCTGGTTCGTCGAACTTGTATAGTTTTTGTGATGGGGGGCAAGTGTCCGTATAGTTGGAGTCTCGAGGGGTGTTGTCGCCAGGACTTGTTTAATACTGCTCTCAAGATTCTTGTATAATTTCCGTCCAGCCTCCTCTCCAGCCGCTTCGTAAGCGTCCATGTGGTGCATCCATATAGCAGTATCGACACAACCGCTGCCTGGAAGAAACTGCGTTTCATTTTATCAGTTAGGTCCGACTTCCATATGATATATATGTTTCATCTTATCTATCTATCTATCTATCGATCACAATCTTTTCTTATCTACCTATCCATCTCAGTCTATGCCTATCTATCTATCTCGGCCTGTCTTTCTATCTATTTATATATCTGCAGCGAACAGAAGTTTAAACGATTGAATAAAACAACAAATTAATAAATCTTATTACTGTAAATTGAGTGAAAATTTTGCGGGAAAAACCCACAGATTTTTTCTTGCAAGAAAAGATAATGTTTGTCAAAACGTAAATATGTAGAAGAGAACACGAAAATATAAGCCAGAAATGTAACAGTTATTATATATATTTATCTCAGTCTATTCCTCTCTCAGCCCAGTTGGCTGGGGCTGTAGAATATGCCGACTGCATCTCTGCATTGGGGTAATCCTCCCCCCACACATACAATGAATGACCTGTACATGACACCAAGATAACTCTGATGGTGAGTCGTCAGGCCTGAAATTCTGGGCAGTATGGATTGCTACTTTATTGCCATCACTCCCAGTTCCATTCTGATCTGAAGTGGCAGTAAATGCTAGGGTCCCATTTGTGGGTCAAATAGAACTATCTAATCAATTATTATAAACGAAACGATTTAATTATATGCCAATAATTGATTTGCCCACTCGGCTGGGGCTGTAGAATACACTCACT
>OY757939.1:16103729-16226229 GCA_963585895.1 Sepioteuthis lessoniana
TGTAAGAGCGTCTTTACCGTTGAAGATTATGGCGTTTGCTTTTAAATGGGTTTCTATAATTAGTGTCAGTAGCTAAAGACATTTAAGTACATTAGCACTGGTTTGAAAATTATTTCTATTAAGTGTCGGTTGCATGTTTCAAATATGTAGTGCTTCGATAATCTGTAGTTTTTGTTTATCATTTTGATGTTCTAATATTGTTCTGTTGTCGGTGAGAATTTTCCGTAATTGTGTTGTTGGGCATGAATGTTTTTTAAATGCTGAGCTATTGAACTTGTATCAGAAAGGTGCATTATAAGTCTCCTCGACAGGGTAGTTGAGGTTAAACCAACATATATATTATTATTTTCAGAGATACAATCTCCTAAAGGACATTTAAATTTATATATAACATTGTTTTTTTGCAAAACTCCAATCGAGGGAGAGGAATTATTTCTAATGACTAAATTTGAGGTTTTAAACTTATTATAATATATAATAAGTTTAATCTTTTTATTTGGATCAGTGGGGAGTATGTTTCTGTGAATCAATGTTTTCAATATTTTTTCATCTAATTTATAATTGTAGTGCATTTAGTTACGATAAAAAAGTATATATATATATATATATATGATTGAACATAATCGACAGTTTTTGTCTACATATTTTTTTGTTAATCTTTCCCAATTGCTGTATTGATCTAATGATATTCGGCGGGAATTGGTTGATAAATCTTCCATAATCAGTTAACTCTCAAGTACTTTTTGCCCAACTTTGGGCCATCATCAGGGGAGGATGGATTACAAAAGTGATGTCACTTTTGTATGTACATTACTACTTTGTAAGAATAAGCGTTTTTACCGTTGTATTGTGTAGTGTTAACTTTTCAAATTTGTCTCTATAAATAGCGTCAGTAAGTAAAGACTTTTCAGTACATTAGCACTGGTTTCAAAATTAATTCTAAGTTTGGGTTGTATGTTCCTAATATGTAGTACCTCGAAAATCTGTAGTTTTTGCTTGTTATGTTGTTGTTCAAGGAGGTGCCCGTGGTGTAATGGTTACCGTCGTTGGAAGTGAACACGGCCACACGAGTTCAAATCCTGGCCGAGACTAATTGCATTTCACATAGCACTAAGACCCTTTGGAAAGGTATGAATCCAATTATTCTCCTTCCAGCTATGGGTAAATAGTAGGGAAGACTAAGTTCTTCGGCCCTAGTGAGGCAACTAGTCTAGGAGAAGGAAAACTCTGGATTCAAACCTGTTAAAATTCGCTTAAAAATTGACCTTGTGTCACATCCTGCCCGAGTGGAGGGGTTCGTAAATATGTTATATTGTTGTTCTAATATTGTATTTTCCGTAATTCTGTTGTTAGGCATGAATGTTTTTTATATGCTGTGCTATGGAACTTGTATCAGAAAGGTGCTTTGTAAGTCTTCTCATATCTATCTATCTATATATATATATATATATATATATGAAGTGAATTAGTTGTCTAAATTTCTGAGATGAAGCTTGATGATTTTTGTCATTATGGACTATTGTCTTCATCTTTATTGTTATTTGAATATGAGCACAGGTAAAAAAAATCATACATAATAGTAGTTATCCTAGTCAAGTAAGAACATTAAGTTTATAACTCCCAAAAATTCACTCTGAATTGTCCAGGAGGACACATAGCGTAACGGTTATAGGCGTTTGTTCCCTTCGCTTCTAAGGAGAAAATCATCAGCAGGTTCAATCCTGACTGAAGGCTAGAAACAATATAGGAATTGTAAAATTTTTCTTGGTTTGCCCAGCTAAAATTGGGGTGCGTCAAATACACACGAGCACCTTATATGCCGTCATAAACAGTAACTATTCCTACGTAATAATAATCACCTGTTTGCATACAGTTATATGGTTTCAGGTAACAAAAAATAATAATACACCACCCAAAATCCGCTCAAGAGTATGAGACGCACAAGATTCTCTGGGATATTGAGATACAAACGGATCACCTAATCACAGCCAGACGACCAGACGTAGTGATAGTCAACAAAAAAGGGAACAGAGTCGAATAGTTGACTTTGCCGACCCTGCAGACCACAGATTAGAATTGAAAGAAAGCGAAAAGAGACCTTGCAGGAAAACAAAAAAGAAAAAAATATGAAGATGACAGTAATACCAATTGTAAGTGATGCACTTGGAACAATCCCCTAAGAATTATTACAGGGACTAGAAGACAAACAGCATTCCGAACAGCAGCATTATTAAGATCGGCCTGAATACTGGGAAGAGTCCTGGAGACTTGAGGAGACTTGCTGTCGCTCAAACTCCAGTGAAAAACCATCAGCTAACACTGATATGAAAAACTCTCAAAAGAATAAAATACGGATCACCTCATCTCAGTCAGACGACCAGACCTAATAAGTAAGTAAAGTTAGCGACCGTAGTCGAGGGCGACCAGAAAGCTCCGTTTTCAATAGCTGCTACACCGAGGTGTAGGGGAGGTCGCTACTCCTTTCGCAGGATTGCTCCAATTTACCCTTGATAAGTACCTTATATTGTTGAGTGTTAAGAAAGGAGGTATCTAGTACCATTTTTAAAGTCTTTGGTATGACGCGACCTGGGATTAAACCCAGGTCTCCTGGACCATTGGCGAACACTCAACCCACTAGACCAGGTCAACAAAAAAGAGAACTTGCCCAATTGTAGACTTTGCTGTCTGGCTGACCACAGAGTAAAGTTGAAAAAGAAAAAAAGAAAGATACGAATAAGTACCTGGACCTTGTCAGGGAATTAACAGGTATGGAAAATGAAAGAGACTGTTATACCAATTGTAATTGGTGCTCTTGGTGCAGTCGCGAAAGGATTGGTAAAAGAATTGGAGGGCTTGGAAATCAGAGGACGAGCGGAAACTGTCCAAAATAGAACTTTTCTAAAATCGGCCTGAATTCCACGAAGAGTCCTGGAGACTTGAGGAGACTTGCTGTGACTTAAACTCCTGTGGGAAACAGTCGGCTAACGCTGGTGTGAAAAACTCTCATGATAATAATAATAATAATGATAATAATCCTTAGTAAACAATTATAGCTTTCAGGTTTGGTTTGGATTTTTGTTTAATGGCATATCAACATTTACGGATTATTTAATGCCAACGCCATCCCTGTAGTAGAACAGTCACGGTACTATTTAACCTATATCTGTTTGGATAAGAAGGTTCATGCCTTTCCCAAAGTGCATTAATCAAAAAGAGAATGTAATAACGTAACTGGCGTTCGAATTCGCTCACTACAAGTCCAGCACGTTGGTCACTGCGCCACGGAGACACCTCCATACAGCTACAAGTAACTATTCTTAATACAAAAACTTTTCAGTTATATTTCATCAAGAATTCATATCGAATACAAATAACTTTTTAACTGATCTATCTGGGATCCTAACAGCTCTGCTCACTCAGAGTGGATCTGGGAGTAATGAGAAAGAAAGAAAGAAAGAAAGAAAGAAAGAATGTATGACAGAGAGAAAGTACGAAAGATGAGGGAATAAAAAGAAAGAAAGAAAGAAAGAAGATGTAACAAAAGAAATAAATAAAGAAAGAAGGAGGAATAACAAAGAAAGAAAGAAATATTGACAAAGAGAAAGTACGGAAGATGAGGGAAGGAAAAGAAAGAAAGAAAGAAAGAAGATGTAACAAAAGAAAGAAATAAAGGAAGAAAGAAGGAGGAATAACAAAAGAAAGAAAGAAAGATTGACAAAGAGAAAGTACGAAAAATGAGGGAATGAAAAGAAAGAAAGAAAGAAAGAAAGAAGATGTAACAAAAGAAAGAAAGAAAGAAAGAAAGAAAGAAGGAGGAATAACAAAAGAAAGAAAGAAAGATTGACAAAGAGAAAGTACGAAAAATGAGGGAATGAAAAGAAAGAAAGAAAGAAAGAAAGAAGATGTAACAAAAGAAAGAAATAAAGAAAGAAAGAAAGAAAGAAAGAAAGAAAGAAAGAAGGAGGAATAACAAAAGAAAGAAAGAAAGATTGACAAAGAGAACGTACGAAAAATGACGGAATGAAAAGAGAGAAAGAAAGAAAGAAAGAAAGAAGATGTAACAAAAGAAAGAAATAAAGAAAGAAGGAGGAATAACAAAAGAAAGAAAGAAAGATTGACAAAGAGAAAGTACGAAAAATGAGGGAATGAAAAGAAAGAAAGAAAGAAAGAAAGAAGATGTAACAAACGAAAGAAAGAAAGAAAGAAAGAAAGAAAGAAAGAAAGAAGGAGGAATAACAAAAGAAAGAAAGAAAGATTGACAAAGAGAAAGTACGAAAAATGAGGGAATGAAAAGAAAGAAAGAAAGAAAGAAAGAAAGAAAGAAAGAAAGAAAGAAAGAAGATGTAACAAAAGAAAGAAATAAAGAAAGAAGGAGGAATAACAAAAGAAAGAAAGAAAGATTGACAAAGAGAAAGTACGGATGATGAGGGAATGAAAAGAAAGAAAGAAAGAAGATGTAACAAAAGAAATAAAGAAAGAAAGAAGGAGGAATAACAAAAGAAAGAAAGAAAGATTGACAAAGAGAAAGTACGGAAGATGAGGGAATGAAAAGAAAGAAAGAAAGAAAGAAAGAAAGAAAGAAGATGTAACAAAAGAAAGAAATAAAGAAAGAAGGAGGAATAACAAAAGAAAGAAAGAAAGATTGACAAAGAGAAAGTACGGAAGATGAGGGAATGAAAAGAAAGAAAGAAAGAAAGAAAGAAAGAAAGTTCTTGTTTTCCCAGAGAGTTGTCTTGCATCTCTCAATAGTGTTACACTCAGCCTTGTTCTAAGCCTTGCCGACAGGGATTACAAAGAAGGAAAATATGAAAAGGATTATATATCAATTTTTTTAAAATTTTGAACAAAAAAGAAAGAATAAAAAAAAGACAAATGAAAAACACAAAAAGATTCACTGTATATTGAAAAAGAAAAAATATAACAGTTCAAATTCAAAAAGTCGCTTTCATCTTGTCGCTTTTGTGAGTTGGCTTCGTTTTTTGTCATCTTTAAATCGGGATAGGGAAAGACGATAAACAGTGAAATTATCGAGGCGTGACGAGAATGCATTGTTCCCGCTTCAAAATGGCGACAAGTCTTCTGGCCGACAGCCATTGCAATTTAATGAACTGTAAAGCTCTGACCCCATTTGACAAGGACAGCATTATCGTTTGTCACCCAATCCAGTGTAATCAATAACTTTGTGCCTTGTTTGTTAAACACAGAGCTGATAAACGAACGAGGAACAAAGGAGAAGGAAAAACAAAAATAACAAAAAAGAAATACGAGGGTGAGTCAAAAGTTATGCAATATTTTGATACGAGCAAGATATATTTCCTCAATCTATTTTATGCTTGGTTTGGTTTATTGGTGTTTTATGCTATATCATTTTGGGGGGTACTTAATGCCAAATTATATATATATATATATATATATATATTTGTGTGTATATTTTGGCAGCATTTCTTCGTTAATACAAATTTCGTTAAACATAATAGACATTTTCTGTCTACATATTTTCTTCTGGATCTGTTCGAATTCCCTTATTACTTTTATCGTATTCGGGGGGAATTGATTTATGTATTGTCCATAGTTGTATGTATCCCAAGTACTTTCTGCCCGACTTTGGGCCATCATCAGAGGAGGATCTATTACAAAAGTGATGTAACTTTTGTTTTAGCATATTACCACTATGTAAGAGCGTCTTTACCGTTGAAGATTATGGCGTTTGCTTTGGAATAATAGAAACCCGTTTAAAAGCCAGCGCCATTATCTTCGACGGTAAAGACGCTCTTACATAGTGGTAATATGCTAAAAAATTTACATCACTTTTGTAATAGATCCTCCCCTGATGATGGCCCAAAGTTAGGCAGAAAGTACTAGGGATTCATACGACTATGGACAATACATAAATCAATTCCCCCCGAATACGATAAAAGTAATACGGGAATTCGAACGGATCTAGAAGAAAATATGTAGACATAAAATGTCTATAATGTTTAATGAAATTTGTATATATATATATATATATATATATATTTGATTAAACAATAGACACATTTTTGTATTGATCCTTTCGAGTCGCCGCATCGATTCTATGATATCCGGCGGGAATTAATTAATAGATCTTCCCTGATTAATTGGTTCCCTAGAATTTTCTACCCGATCTTGGGCCATCATCAGTATCGCCAGTTATCATAAAATCGACGCGGCGACTCGAAAGGATAAATACAAACATATGTTGACAAAGGATGTTTATATTGTTTAATCAAACATGTATTAACGAGGAAATGTTGCCCAAATGCACGCATATACATACATACATACATATATATATATATATATATATATATATATGCGTGTGTGTGTGTGTGTGTGTGTGTGTGTGTGCATGTGTTAGAGCGAGTGTGAGATTTGGCATTTTTGCTGTTTCTTTCGTCCTTCTATATGAAGATATTGTTGTGTTGATGATGACAAAAAACACGGAAATATTGTGACACGATGGATGGCATTCATTTCAGTGGGTATAGGTAAGTGCCAGTCAGAAGAATCCTTTGTCTGTTTTGGCGCAAAACTTACTCAAAGGGCTTGCGCGCGAGATCTCCCAGGAGACCGGGAGAGGACGAGGCAAGGAAGGGCTCACAGCTGAGGAGTCAGTCAAGAGAAGAGGACAGAACAGAGCAGTCGGCAGAAGAGAACAGAGATGTTAACAGAAGTTAGAAAGGCGGCTGCTAGAACTTGTGGTCTGACATGTCGGGTTAACCAACGTGAGAAGATGAGTCAGCATTCCATTGTGGCTTTGTGGGAATTTCGCTCGAATACACGCTTGCGTTAGCTCAGAGAAGAACAGAATCTTAGGAAAATGTCACAGACTTCTCCCTTCTTGCGCTTGGAGCTAACCAAAGCTCGTGATTGTTTGTTCTTCTTTTCTTCCATCCCCTCGGTTATGTATTCTGTGTGTTGATAAAGGAATGTGAAATACCCCTGGCCAGAGATGAGAAAAACCACTAGACGATTCTAATGGCCATGAGTAGTTTGGATGCTTGAGATGATGGCAGTTGACCGGCGGTGTATTGTCACAATATTAACAAAATCAAGGCGACTTGATCGTTAATTAAATATTCATTAGCTTAAAGAATATTTTTAAGGTTGTTTCATCCTTTCTAAAAGTAGATAATGTAAAATTTATGATATAATAAAATATGAAAGTATTGTCACATGGTGCCCCACTGAAACGATTGAAATATTTACTACTATCCTCGTGTTTGAATTAACAGTGGCAAGTCATCAGAGAATGACCGTTAAGACATCATATGAATGTGGGTCAATCCCAAAGTAACAAATCCAAGTCAGAATGGAAAAACATGTTTGTACTTGGTGACCTGATGGAAAAGGAATGGGATACGGGGTGGCATATAGTAGCCCTAGCGGATCGCCTGACACGGGAAGGAAGAAGAGAGAAGCCAAATGATTGGCTGGGACCCCAAAACGGAAGTAGGGACTCCTTCCCGTCAGCAGAAGTAGGAAATAAGAAAGTTAGTTGTTGGACAGGGTTCGTGGCGGACCGAACCAAAGCCAAGTACTCCGGGTAAAAGAAGACGAAAAGAATATCTCGGACACGAAGGAACCACGCCTTCAAGCCAGTACTAAAAATAGCATAAAGTCTATTAGCCCGTAAAAGAGGAAATATTCTCCACAGGAATTCCATCGAAAAGAAAGATAAGTAAACTTTGAGACGGTTTCTCCTTATATCCAATTTTATATACCCTCTCTCTCTCTTACTCTCTCTCTCTCTCAATTTGAAGAAAAACAAAAGAAAAGAAGAAAGACAGTTATGTTCATGGACTATTCAGTTATGATATATTTGACACGTTGAAGGAGTATATCTATGTGTAGTGAAAGATTGATATATTTTAATGTTCACAGGTGCTTGAAGTTGTTATTTGCAGCGTCTGCTACGAATTTGTTATGTCATATTTCTTTTTCAGCTTCTATTCGCCTTATGATATGCTTGCTTAAAATTGTCCGATTAATTCCTTTAAAATATCACACGGGAAACCAGAATTGCCGACTACTTTAACTAATATTATTACGTCTAAACCTAGGGGTCCATATCTTCCATTGTTCCAGAGGAGGAAGACTAGTGACCTTGGTGGGTGTGTGTGTAGTGTGAAAATTGGAACCCCTTGACAGCGGCGGTCAGTCTAGCCCTAAATTAATCCCCCACATAATATGCCAGTTCTTACATGCCTGAGAAAAAAAACTCTGAACGAGGACTTATTCTACAAGGGATCAAGTGCCAACCTGCCCCGTCTTCACACGTGCGGAAATAAAGTTCCGTTTTGGGATAAAAGTAAATCTTTCGCGTCACAGTATTTATAAATCCAGATTTTATGATTTTTAATTAAATAATAAATAAGATAAACAAATATGATTTGTAAATTAATAGTTTGTAGGTAAGAGCTCATTTATCTGCACGGAATTAAATAGTTCCAAGTATTGCTATGTAACATTAGTAATTCTATTAATCAAGTATTCCTATCAAATACGAACAATTTTCTCACAGCCATATGGTCTCAAATAACCAATAATAGTCTTTTGTAAATGATTGAACAGTTCTATTTGACCTGCTACGTTTTTAACGTAACAATCAAATGAAAAAAAGAAAATTGAATAAAAAAGCGTCTGTTGGAAGTAACAAGGAGTTTTATTTAAGGAGGAGTAAAAAATGCCTCCATCCAAAAACAGTCACTTTAATTCAAGTTGTGGCAGTTGTCCCATTTCCTGTCACTCACTCCCAGAATTCCCAGTCACAAGATGTAACTGTCCCCCACTGATCAAAAGGAAGCAGTCACGATCCAACTATACAAATATTCAGATGCAGGGAAATACGAAACACTGATGACTACTCCGTTGTTCAGGTACGAAACGTTTATTAACTTCTTGACTTTAGTTTTTCGATACGAGGAGAGAGAGACACAATTTTTACTATGCTGACTGTCCTATCTGACCTAACAAACGCGCTGCGCATCCCGAAGCCCCCAGGATCTCTGTCGGTAAAGATCTGCAAAACTCCATGGTCAGACTTCAACTGTCTGCCTCAATGGCAGACAAACCAACTGTCTCCTACATCGTCGACAGTCAACGCCCAGCTGGACTGGCCCGGCCCTGAGTCGAATCTTAACTAACGTCTTTTTTCAAAATCATCAAATTCTTAGCCCATCGCTTCCGGGCATGACGTCATTCACACCCCAGTCCTATTTTCTATCTGGGGTTTTTATTATGACATTTGTGATTGTCATATCCTCTGCGCGCAAGCGAGAACACCTGCACTAAGAGCCGAATAGTTCAAAGCCCAACCAAACCAAATGATAAAATATAATTAACGAGAAATGATTGATATAAAAAAAATTATTCCGTAATTATATAACATTTTAAGGAACATTTTATGCGACCAAAAGGTTCAGCTATTTTACAATACTGTCACTAGTTCATTTACTATTCAATATTTAAAAAAGAACTAAAAGGGAACATTTGCCCTGTCAGTTAGGGCTGTAGAATACACTGACTGCACCTCTGCTGAGGGGTAAGACTCCATCCCCCAATGAGTGTCCTGTTTATGACTCTAAACGATCTAATGGTGAGGTTCAAGTGATGCTGGGGCTTTGGGGAATGTGGAGCACCGCTTCATTGCTATTGCTCCCAGATCCACTGATCTAACAAACCCCATAAATAGAACAAAAACAGCTACTTATATTCCGGGTCTTGGAGGAAATGGAGCCTCAATATCAGATAAAGTTTAATATCCTATCCAAGATAGTTTTGTTTTTCTCAACAAGATTGACTCTCAGCCACCGCTTTCTAGCACCTTTAAAATAAATAAAGGTGAGTGTTTGTTGGCTACAAGAGCAATTTGAATACAGTCGGAATAATTATATTGGTACTAGGGCTTGACATGATCATTAATCGGATCGGGCCTTTCCGACCCCCTGTCTAGTTTAGTTGGGGCCAAAGTTCAGTGTTGCAGGTCACGAAATCCCTTCTGTTGCCAAGTCACAGGCTACTCAATGACAAGGATCTCGTCCTCGGGTATTACGTGTAGCTACCCACGGCCAAGAGGTGGTTTCGTAGGGAGTGGAGCCTTAATTCTCTGCAGAGGTGCAGACCGCATATTCTACAGCCCCAGGGTGGTCATCCCTCTGTGTATGAAATCAAATGCCTGAATTGTTTAAAAGAATCTTAGAAATTGTAAATCCATTTCTCCGAAAAAGATTCTAATTTTTCCTAAAATATGGCCAAAAAACTTAGCCTCTTAAAAGAAATGAATTATACAATATATAAACTTACCAAGGAAAATAGCCCAGTCGGCTGGGGTTGTAGAATACACCGACTGCATATCTGCAGAAGAGAAAGACTCCTACCCATGGATGTTCCTTGGATATGACTGGAAACCATTTGAAGGCGAGGCGCAAGCTTTGGAGATTTGGGGAATATGGAGTACTCTTTCATTGCTATTATTCCCAGCTCCACTATGACCCATTGTGGTAGCACCTGATAAGGTCATATTCTGGCGTCAAATAGAATAAGCTATTTTTGCAACAAATGACTGATGTTTGACTGAAAATGTTATCTATCAATACTTGAAACTATTTAACTCTGCGTGAAAAAGAGTTCAGACTCGTTTTAGAATATTATCAACAAAATGTATTCACAAATTATATATGTATATATATATATATATATATATATATGTGTGTGTGTGTGTGTGTGTGTGTGTAAAGAGGATTTGGCATTAAATAACCTGCAGTGGTTGATATGCCTTACAACCAAACCAAACCAAACCAAACCATGAAAAAATCTTTGCTTTATTTTTTTCCATATAATATCTATTCTTTTAAAGACATTTTCCCCATCGAAAAACAAACTTTGATATTTCTGCAATATTGAAATCTTTGAGTCTTTAGCCGTTTAAAGAGGGTAGAGTGTTCGCCAATGGTCCGGGAGACCTGGGTTCAATCCCAGGTCACGTCATACCAAAGACTTTAAAAATGGTGCTTGATACTTCCTTGCTTAACACTCAGCATTATAAGGTACGTATCAACGGTAAAGTGGAACAACCCAGTAGCGCCCTCCCCTACACCTTGGTGTAGTAGCTATTGAAAAGGGAGCCTTCTGGTCGCCCTCGACTAAATGTCGCCAACTAAGTAAAGGTGCTCTTTACTAGATCATCGCTTGAAAACATAGAAATCCTTTGAGGTGACCTAACAAGAAGAAATAAGAGGGAATGATATCTGAACTGTAAGGAGAATACAGCAACTGATTTCTAGCATAATGATTTCCGCTGTTCTTGAGCCATCCCATTATCCCGCTGAAACCTAAGAACAACTGAGCATAAAAAAGCCAAGGTCACCAAGTACTATTTTGAACAAAATTTGGTCTCGCTATCTGATTACGAGAAGATCTCAATTTTTCTAAAATACGAGGATCATTAAATAAGTTTCCAGTCTTTTCGTATGGGTACTTTTATTGATAGTACACACATGAAACTCTAGTCACCTTCGAAGTAATCTCCTCTGGCTTCAATGCACTTGTTCTACCGTTCCAACAACTTTAGGAAGGCCCCATGGAAGTCCTCTTTTGTGAGCGTGTCAATAACATTCGTCCCAGCCTCTTTCATCTCCTCAATTGTCTCATAACGACAGCCTCTGAGCTTAGGGAATAACCAAAAGTCACAAGGAGCAACGTCTGGACTATAGAGAGGCTGAGGAACTGTCTTGATTCCCATCTTGGTCAAATAGTCTGTGACAAGGATGGAGTTGTGGACTGGTGTATTGTCCTGGTGGAAACGCCACTGAAACGATTTGAAGAGTGCTGGCCTCTTCCCAATGAATCTCTTCCTGAACTCCCTTAAAACCTCTATATAGTAACCCTAACCCTAACCCTCTGGCCAATCACCTCTGGTGTATTGACTTCCTCACTCCTCCCACACCTCTCATCGTCCCTCACAGACTCCCTGCCTTCCTTGAATCTCTCTTATGCCACTCAAAAACTGATGCTCGAGTCATGTAAGATGTTCCAAAAGCAGTCTGAAGCATTCCATACGTTTCTATAGCATTTTTTCCAAGTTTAAAACACAATTTTATTGCCTATCGTTCTTCTTAAGTGTCCTCACGTCCAGATTGCATTTTTGAAATTCACCAGCTGTGACAATCAGGCTTTAGTAGGGTGTATTTCAATTGCTGCTGTAGCTGTTCATTTGAACCTTAAATCATAAAACTTGGTCAGTCTTCTCATAACATGTATAGCAATAACATAGTGAATTTTCAAGATTCTACGAGAATTTTTAAATGCCTGTTCAAAAAAAGTCTGGAAACTTATTGAAGGCACCATGTCTCTTGCACATATCAAATGTTACCAACTTTTTCTAATTTTGTGATTTTTAGAAAAAGGATTTTTTTAAAATTTAGAATTGTTCTTTAATTTCATTATTTTTTTTTTCTAAAACACTCCTATTTTGTGGTTTTTTAAAAAAACATTTTTAAATTCAAAATTGTTCAGTAATTTATTATAACTTTTTCTAAAACACCCGCTTTGTGATTTTTAGAAAAAGGATTTTTTTAAATTTAGAATTGTTCTGTAATCAAACTACCACTGGCTGATCGACTTAAACATTCAACCACCATCAATTCTCTAAATTCTCGTTATACTGTGTAAATATTCTTTAAATCCTGAAAAACAACAGATGTTAGGCCATTCACTTCCCATCTTACAAACCATCCAATTACAAGTAGGAAATGCTGATTACTACCAAGGAAAGGTCGATCTAGTAAACAACATATTCTTAAGAATTCCTGGATATACCAGTATACGGTATAAGCAAAACGTACTTTCATCTGTTGACCATCATGTGAACACTTGGAGGTGCCCGTGGTGTAATGGTTATCGTCGTAGGAAATGGACACGGCGACTCGAGTTCAAATCCTAGACGAGACTGATTGCATTTCACATATCACTAATACCCTTGGGAAAGGTATGAATCCAATTATTCTCCTCCAGCTATGGGTAAATAGTAGGACAGACTAGTTTCTTCAGCCTTGTTGAGGCAACTAGTCTAAGAGAAGGAAAACTCTGAATTCAAACCTGTTAAACCCTGCTTAAAAATTGACCTTTTGTTATATCCTGCCCGAGCGGAGGGGTTGGGTAAATAGGATCATGTGAACACTTGGTGTCTTCTAGGGATAGATAGCGAGAGAGGATCAAGGGAATCCGTACTGTCGGCATGGCTTGATGATGATGAAGAAAAGTTGGCATTTAGATTAATTCTTTTTATTTAGGCCTTCCATAAGAAAAAAGTTCAACTGTCGAGTAGTTTTTGTTTTATTTTATTTTGTTTTGTTTTTTTTTATTCGCTCGTAATTTTAACCTGAGTTCTTTCGTCGTATTACCAATGTTTTTTTGTTTATTGCAGAAAGGGAACAACAGATTATAACAGACATCACTGACGGTCGTCAATGTACCTAATAGGTTTTCATCGTCTGTGAATGTCACATGACACTGTGTCTAAGCGTGTGGAAAACATATGTTTTACAAGATACCCACATTAAAGACTGGATTTTTTGCTTTTTACTTTTTTCGCAGTCTTTTTATTTATTTATCTTTTTTTTTTCATTACTTTTACAGATATTTTTTAAAGAGAGATTTCAGAAAGTTAATCTTTCAACGATGTTTTCGCGTTTCATTGTGACTAATTCTTCTTAAAGTTGGTACGTACTTTTAAGTAATGACACAAAACAAAAAGCAAAACCATTACCCTATAAATATATATATATATATATATATATATATATATATATTGTCATCCACAGACAGACTGTTTCGTTGTATAACAACGCTTCAGTGTAGATAGACAGGCTTGATTACCTAAGCCGGGATCGAAACCTGGCTGACTGAATCGCCAATCCATATATATATATATATATAATCGCCAATATATATATATATATATATATATATATATATATATGAATAACATTATATATATGCGCGCGAAGCTGGGATCGAAACCTGGTAGACTGAAACGCCAATCCATATATATATATTTATTATATATAACATTATATCCATGCGCACACGCGCGAGTGTGTGTATGTGTGTGTGGGGTATGTGTGTGTAGTTAGGCAGCAGTCATTCATTCAGGCATGTTTGATTAAATAATAAAGACATTTTGTATATATAATTTTATTAAGATCCTTTCAAGTTTCCTGATAAGTGTCTTGGTTTCAGATTAGAATTGGTGGATGAATTTTCCAAAATTATACACACACACACACACACACACATATATATATATATACCATCGTCATGATATGGCTATGTGTGAAACGTACATAGAATGTTCGTAACATATATACATCGAACATGGGAATCCCAAAACACGAAAAATACGTAACGACTTCTTAGTTCAGGTACGAAACTTTTTATTACATTTATTCCAAGTTAAAGGTTTCGACATAAGGAAGAGAGATGCACAATCTTTTTATGATCCTATTTACCAAACCCCTCCGCTCGGGCAGGATATGACACAAGGTCAATTTTTAAGCGGAGTTTAACAGGTTTGAATTCAGAGTTTTCCTTCTCCTAGACTAGTTGCCTAACCAAGGCTGAAGAAACTAGTCTGTCCTACTATTTACCCATAGCTGGAGGGAGAATAATTGGATTCATACCTTTCCCAAGGGTATTAGTGATATGTGAAGTGCAATCAGTCTCGTCCAGGATTTGAACTTGAGTCGCCGTGTCCAATTCCTGCGACGATAACAATTACACCACGGGCACTTCCACAATCTTTCTATGATGACTTTTCCATCTTAGTCTGGCCTCAGCGAGCCCCGAAAGTCGACCCTTTCCGTTCTAGTTCTCAACTACTGACTTTTTCAAATCTCCCGAAATCCTCCGCGCACACTTCCGGTGCATGACGTCATTTACATCCTTGGTGACATCCTAAATCCGGGATTTTTATTTTGACATCTGTGAATGACACATCCTCCCTGCGCACGCGTCAACACCTGTGCTCAAGTTTGCACCTAACTAACCCATGTGCTGAGCCGAAAGGTTCTCAGCCTAACTAAACCCAAAGGCAAGATATATAAAACGAAACCCCTCGGCCATTATATTACATATATATACCATCATTCATTATCATCATGTCGTGCCGCCAGCACGGATATCCCTGACCCTCTCTCGCCACTTCTCCCTATCATTTATAGCCTCTGGTAGGTCTTCAGGGTTACATCCTGTGTCCTCACATAGCTGCCGTATGTAAGTTTGAGCTGGTCGTCCTGCTTTTGCTTGGCCATATGTGGGGGTCCATCGGAGTACATCACTTATGAGCTCGTCCTTGCTTCTTCAGCGGTGTCCTGCGTGTCTGGTTCGTCTAACTTGTATAGTTTTCGTGATGGGAGGCAAGTGGTCGTATAGTTGGTGTCTTGTGAGGTGTTGTCGCCAGGACTTGTTCAATATTGCTCTCAACATTCTTGTGTAATTGCCGTCTAGTTTCTTCTCCAGCCGTTTAGTTAGCGTCCATGTAGTGCATCCACATAGCAGTATCGATACAACCGCTGCCTGGAAGAAACTGCATTTCATTTTATCGGTCAGGTCTGATTTCCGTATGATCGAGAGCCTATCGATAGCTGTCCATGCCTTCGTCAGTCGTGTGTCGATGTCTTTTTCGGTTGATGAGACGCTACTTCCTAGGTAGGTGAATTTGTCTACTAGTTTCAGAGTGGCTCCGTCTAGTGTGGTAATGTTGCCCGTTTGGTTGTAACACATATATTCAGTTTTGTGTGCATTGACATGGAGGCCAATGCCTGCTGCGGCTCGTTCCAAACTATGCTGTAGTATCTCTGCTTGATTCGCCATAACGCCAAGTCATCAGCGTAGTCGGCGTCGGTGATTATTTTTGCGGAGTACCTTTTGCTTCTTTTCTTCGTCAGCTCGGAGCCATTTTTTCTGATTTTGTCAATCGAAGTTCTAAGCACGTAGTCTAGACAGATGATAAAGAGGTATGGGGCTAGCGTGTCTCCATGCAGTACTCCTGCAACAATGTCGAAGTATTCCATGTCTCCATCTGGTGAACGTACTTTCACTTTGATGTTTCTGTAGAGAATCTTTATTGCTGCTACGGTTTCTATTGGTAGGCCGTATGCTCGTAAGATTTGTTCCATCTTCCCTCTGTGGATGGAATCGAAGGCTTTGGTAAAGTCGACAAATAGTAATGTCGCCTGAAGGTTTTTTTTCCCAAACGCCTTCAATGATTCTACGGATGGTCAATATTTGTGAGGTTGTGGATCTATTTCTCCGGAAGCCATTTTGGTTTTTCCTAAGGATGCTGCCTATTTTGGGTTCTATGCGGTTTCGTAGTAAAGCATTGTAGATTTTGGCTGCTATGGATGTAAGTGTTATCCCTCGGTAGTTCTTGGCTAATCCGAGGTCGCCTTTTTTAGGGAAAGGAAGGATGCATCCCTTCATCCATCTTTCTATCCTATTTTGACTATAGACTGCGTTGCATTGTCGGAGCAGTATGTCATCGAATTGTCTAGTCTTCTACACTTCTAGGGGAATCTCGTCCAGCCCTGCAGCTTTCCTATTTTTATTTTTTCTAAGAACCGAGTTGAGTTCTTCTTTGGTGAACGGACCTAGTTTAATGTTTAATTGCTTACTGATAATTCTGGTGATCGGTTCATTCGTTATTTTCGGTGGTTTTCCTAGTAGATTTTTGAAATGCTGTTCCCAGAGTTTTACTCTTTCTTGTTTGCTTGCAGCTTTCAGTTTTGCTTTGGCTGTGCTCTTCCTCCTACTTACTTCGTTTATTGTTTGCCAGGTTATTCTGGATGGCCTATCTTATACGAGGTTGATTCAATAAATAACCGGCTTTTTTTAAGTAAAAAAAAAAATTTCAGAACTTCTTTCCATGGATATAAAAATCAGTTTATAGCAAAAATTATTTCAATACTTTTTGAGGCTATTTACAAATAGCGGCGAGTCTTCCAAGGCTTGAACAGAAGTCTGTGATCAAATTTTTTGTGCTTGAGAAATACAAACCCACTGAAATTTATAGAAAAAGTTGTGATGGGCATGAAGAAAACAAATTTAATAAATAAAATCTTTACATATAAGCTAAGCATTGGTTGGCCACAACGTGTCTGAGTTAAAAATATAGTCCATGAAGTGGAAATTTATTAACTCTCCGGTAAAGAAAAGGGTGAAGGCGCAGTGGCCTGTAAAGAAGGTCATTCTGACAGTATTCTAGGCCATAAAAAGAACCCATCCGTGTTGATTTCCTTGGAAAAGGTGCGACTTTAAACAGTGCTTCATAAAGTCAACTATTTAAGGAAAATTCATTTTATTTATTGAATAAAATTCGTATATACGTGGTGGGGGGCTGAAAGTTAACTGGCTTTTAAGTTCTTATGATGACATTAAATCTTCAGTTGGTAACTTTTTGACCAATGGAATCCAAGCATAGTAACACTGATAGAAGAAGTATGTGGGCGGCTAGGGAGACTAAGCTGAAAAATAAATTTCATTTGGTTACATTTCTGGAGAATATCTTGGTCTGCCTATGAACATTTCAGTGCACCCTCATATATATATATATATATATATATATATATATATATATTGTGTATTGCGAGTCAATATTCAAATAGGCTTTGTTATAGACCACAGGGTATATTTTCTCATGATATTCATGTTTAGACGCTCAAGTTTTCTTGTTTCTTTTCGTATGTCGGGATCAAAATGGTGGAGAAAGTGTCCCATAGTTACCGACACACTTTTAACCATATCTCTGGTTGTCCTTCGAGGAACTATTGGCGTTATTATTCTGCTGCTTTTTGTTGGTTTTTTTGTGAGTTTTATTCATTTGGAAAGTTGTTATTATTATTATTACTATTATTCACTTAGAGCTTTTCCCATCAGCGTTAGCCGATGGTTTTTCACTGGAGTCTGAGTGACAGCAAGTCTCCTCAAGTCTCCAGGACTCTTCTTAGTATTCTGGCCGTTCTCAATAATGCTGTCGTTTGGATGGTCTCCACTCGTCTGCCAACTTCCAAGTCCTCCAATCCCTTTAGTAATCTTTTAGTCACTGTTCCAAACGCGCCTATTACAATTGGTATGATTGCTACCTGCATGTTAAACAGTTTTTTCACTTCCCTTGCAAGGCCGATGTACTTATCCTTCTTTTCACATTCTTACAGTTTTATTCTGTGTTCAGCCGGGACAGTAAAGTTGACTATTTTGCAAGTTCTCTTTTTTTTTTTTTTTGTTGATTATTATTAAGTCTGGTCTTCTGGCCGGGATTAGGTGATCCGTTTGTATGTTAAAGTCCCATAGGAGTTTATGCGTGGCATTTTCTAGGACAGGTGCTGGGTTATGCATATACCAATTATTATTATTATTATTATTATTATTATTATTATTCCTTGAGAGTTTTTCACTCAGCGGTAGCTGATGGTCTTTCACTGGAGTTTGAGAGATAACAAGTCTCCTCACGTCTCCAGGACTCTTCTCAGTATTCAGGCCGATCTCAGCAATGTTCAAGTTTGGATTGTCTCCTCTCGTCCTATTTCCATATGTTCTAGTCCTTCTACCAATATTTTGGTGACTGTACCAAGAGCACCAATTACAATTGGTATAACCGTCACTTTCATATTCCTCAGTTGTCCAATTCTCTTGCAAGGTTGAAGTACTTATATTTCTTCTCACTTTCTTTCAATTTTACTCTGTGGTCAGCCGAGACAGCAAAGTCCACGATTCTGCAAGTTCTCTTTTTTTGTTGTTTATTATAAGGTCTGGTCGTCTGGCTGAGATGAGGTGACCCGTTTGTATCTCAAAATCCGAGAGGAGTTTGTGCGTCACATTCTCCCGGACAGATGTTGGGTTGTGCATATACCATTCGTTCTTATGTTCAAATTTCAATTCCTTGCTCAGTTCCCAGTGGATCCCCTTGCCCACTCAGTCGTATCAAGTCTTATACTCATTCTGTGCTAGTTTGCTGCAGTTGCTTATAATGAGATTGATCATTTCGTCTCTTTCATCACATAACATACATCTGCTGTTTTGTTGCATCTTATCTATTCTTCCTTTGATATAGTTGGTCCTTATGGCGTTGTTTTGTGCTATTATTAGAAGAGATTCAGTTTCTCTTTCTAGGTTTCCCTTTCTTACTCACGTCCACGTTTTTTCGTGTGAGATGTTGCTTGTTAGTCGCTTAAAACGTCCATAGAGTTGTTTTTTTCTACTTTTGTTTCCTGGTTATTTCCGTATTGCTGATCCTCGGATCGTCAGTACTGTTCCTGGTGGCTGTGATCAATCGTCTTCCATGTTTTTCTATGTAGTCTTCGAGTCATTGTATCAATGCGTCAAGGCAGTCTTCAATTCCTCCTTTTTTCTTGACACATATAGTCCATCAACGTCATCTCTGGGATGCAAGGCCTTATGCATGGTCATTGGTTTTCTTGTTCTCTATTCCATTTGTTTAAGATCTTCTCTAGTCCCGACGAGGATAGCCCAGGTATTTATCCCTTTGATAAGATTCCTGCTATAAAGTTTTGTCTCGAGTAGTTTTCTGGTTCTTCAGAGATACCTTTGTCTTATTTTTTTCTTTCATTTCCACTTGTTTAATGGTGTCAGCTTTCAATATTCCCAAGTATTTGTAGGTTTCCTTTTCTCCGAGCATTCTGATTTTTTCTTGATTTGGTAGATCGATTCCTCCTGTCAGGTGTCGTTTCCTGCTTTTCAAAAACTGTATGGTGCGTTTTTATATGCCAAACTCCATTCCTATGTCTTGACTGTATATTCTCACTGTCTGTATTAGTGTTTCTAATTCTCTTTCGTTTTTAGTAAGCAGTATGATGTCGTCAATGTATATTAAGTGATTGATCTTTTATTACGATTTACTGAGTTTGTATCCGGCTATGCATTTCCTGAAATGTGACTGAGTAGCATCATCGATATTACAAATAATAATGGTTATAGTGCATCTCTCTTGGAGGTGCCCGTGGTGTACTGGTTATCGTCGTAGGAAATGGACACGGCGATTCGAGTTCAAATGCTGGACGAGACTGATTGCATTTCACATAGCACTGATACCCTTGGGAAAGGTATGAATCCAATTATTCTCCCTCCAGCTATAGGTAAATAGTAGGACAGATTAGGTTCTTCAGCCTTGGTTAGGCAACTAGTCTAGGAGAAGGAAAACTCTGAATTCAAACCTGTTAAACTCCGCTTAAAAATTGACCTTGTGTCATATCCTGCCCGAGCGGAGGGGTTGGGTAAATAGGATCTCTCTGGGATAAGTCTCTCTGGTTCTTTACCGCCGCTAAGCTTTTTCCTCCTGCTGTCAGTTCCACTCTCCAGGTATCCATGGTTTTCTCGATAAACTGTATGACTTCGTCAGGTATTTTATACATTTTCAGATTATAATATCCTGCTTTATGGGACCATATCGTAAGCCTTTTTGTAGTCAATACAGGCCATAGCTAGCTTTTTCCGTCTTGTTTTACTCAACTAGATGTGTTGATTATTATTATTATTATTATTATCATTATTATTATTTACTCTTTTAGAGTTTTCACATCAGTATTAGCTGATGGTTTTTCACTGGAGTTTGAGTGACAGCAAGTCTCCTCAAGTCTTCAGGACTCTTCTTAGTATTGTGGCCGTTCTCAGTAATGCTGTCATTTGAATAGTCTCTACCCGTCCGCCAACTTCCAAGTCCTCCAGGCCTTTTAATAATCCTTTTGTTATTGTGCCAAAAGCACCAATTACAGTTGGTACAATCGTTGATTATTATTAAGTCTGGCCTTCTGGCCGGAATTAGTTGATCCGTTTGTATGTTAAAGTTCCTTAGGAGTTTATGCGTGTGATTTTCTAGGACAGGTGCTGGGTTGTGCATATCCCATTTGTTTGTATGGTCGAATTGAAATTTCTTGCACATTCCCAGTGGATCACATTGTCGACCTAGTCGTGTCACGCCTTATACTCCTTCTGTGCTAATTTGCTGCATTCGCTTATTATGTGATTGATCGTTTCGTTTCTGTCACCGCATAGCCTACATTTACTGTTTTATTGCATTTTATCTATTCTCGCTTTGATATTATTGGTTCTTATGGCGTTGTCCTGTGCTGCTATTAGGAGGGATTCCGTTTCTCTCTTAAGGTTTCTTTTTCTTAGCCTGTTCAGGGTTTTCTGGTGTGAGGTGTTGTTTATTAGACGTCCAAAGCGGCCATTGTGTTGTTTTTTCTTCCCATTTTTGTTTCCTTGTTGTTGTCATTCTATCGTCTATCGTGTTGTCCGTATCGTTTCTGATGGTTGTAATTAGTCTTCGTTCGTGTTTTTCTATGTAGTGTTCGAGCCGTTGTATTGATGCGTCAACGCTGTCTTCGATGCTGGTAAGTCCTCTTCCCCCCTTTTTTCTAGATACATATAGTCTGTCAACGTCGTCTCTGGGATATAATGCCTTATGCATGGCCATTAGTTTTCTTGTTCTTTGGTCCATTTGTTTAAGTTCATCTCTGGTCCACTTGAGAAAGGGTCCCGAATATCTAACTAGAGACACAGCCCAAGTATTTATTCCTTTGATGAGGTTTCTGCTGGAGAGTTTTGTCTCGAGTAGTTTTCTCGTTCTCCTGAGATATTCTTTTCAGATCTTGTCTTTCATTTGCACTTGTTTGATGGTGTCAGCCTCCAAGATACCCAAGTATTTGTCGGTTTCGTTTTCTCTGAGCGTTCTAATCTTGTCTTGATTTGGTAGTTCGATTCCGTCAGTCATATGTCGTTTGCCACTTTTCATTACAAGCATGGCACATTTTTCTATGCCAAATTCCATTCCTGTGTCCTGATTGGATATTCTAACGGCGTGTATAAGCGTTTCCAGTTCTTTTTCATTTTCGTAAATGATTAAATATCATCCATGTACATTAGGTGGTTGATCTCTTGCGATCTGCTGAGTTTGTATCCGGCCGCGCATTTTCTGAGTATGTAGTTCAGTGGCATCATGGCTATTATAAATAGTAAGGGTGATAGTGCATCTCCTTGGAAAATGCCTCTTTGGATCTTTGTTTCAGCTATGCTTTATCCTCCTGCTGTCAGCTCCACTCTCCGGGTTTGCATGGTCTATTCGATGAAGTTTATGACTTCATGTGATATTTTGTACATTATGAGACGGTGTAGAATCCAGCTTTTTGGGACCATATCATATGCCGTTTTGTAGTTAATCCAGGACATAGATTTTTCCGTCTTGTCTTGCTCTCATTTAGGATGTGTTGATCTATGTAGAGTAATTCTGCTGTACTTCTGGATCCTTTGCGGCATTCTTTCTATTCGTCAGGGAACAATATGCGGCTTGTTAGTGAGTAGTCGATCTTTTCCTTTATTTGTGCTGTTAGTATTTTCCACATCATTGGTAGGCAAGTTAAGGGTCTCTAATTGTTTGGAGCAGTTCCTTTGTAGTCTTTCATTTGGTCATCCATTCAGGTACTTGCGCGCCTTGTAAGCATCTGTTCATTTCTAGTGCTAGTCTGCTGTGAATGGAGGTGAATTTCTTGAACCAGAAGCTATATATTCCATCATAGCCTGGCGCTTTCCAGTTTGATATTCTTTTTAGTGTTGGGGCCATCTTCAAGTCCCTCTAGTTCTCTTGTAATATTGTTTATCCATATGGTAGGTCCATTCAGTTAAGAGGGCTGCAAAGGTTAGTTATTATACATATATATATATATATATATATATACAAGTCAAATCTTATTGCTTTACCGGTGACAAGTTTCCTTCCAACAATCCTTTAAGTATTCATTCTGGAGATATTAGGGATGTGACGTACCTCTTTATTACTATTACTGCTATGTCCACTCTGACCCGGAGTGGTAGTACCTGTTAGGTTTCCATCTACAAGTCAAGCAGATCAGTTTAAAAATTATTCGTATGGTAAGGTTCCAGTAATGCTGGGGCTTTGGGGAATACGGAGCACCCCTCCATTCCCATTGCTCCCATGTCCATTCTTGCCCGGCGTGGTAGCACCTTATAAAGCCCCATGGGTTAAATGTATTGTTTGACTAAACTGAATAGCTTGAATTAGAAATGTTTTTGACAATTAAACCGTACTTACATTTAAGCTGCGTGCTTATGCTGGACTGAATCGTTTGAGAGAGAACTGCTTTTTGACATTGAAGCTATATTTACACTGCACTGAATTGTCTAACAAAAAACTGTTTTGACATTTTACTGTGTAAACAAAATCTGTACTTACGCTGAACTTAATTAACTGAATTAAAACTGTTTGAATAAACAGAATAGTTTGAAAAAGAAATGTTTTTGACAATTAAAGTGTCTACTCGAGCTAAACTGAATTGTTTGTAATAGAAATGGATTTGGCGTTAAATGGCCTACAAAGGTTGATATGCCATAAAACTCAACCAACCAACCAACCAACCAACTAACCAACCGTATTTGATAGAGACGAAAAGAAAAACTCTGAATTCAAACCTGTTAAACACTGCTTAAAGATATCCTGCCGAGCGGAGGGGTTGGGTAAATAGGATCAATACAAAAAAGTTAATACGAAACCAAATCCAGCAGAAATCCCATTAAAGGAATGAATTTCTGGACTGCACCCTCTTGTAATGTACTGTTGACCATTCTTAAAGTTGGTAAGGGAGAAAATCAGACAATTGGACCAAATGACATGAAATCTGACAACGATTCCCATGGCCTTATACTCTACATGTCAAGAAGATGGAAGAGAAAACGCCAGCATTAGATGGACACAATAATACAGGAATTCGAGGAATATAAAAAATGTTAAAGAAAGATTAATTAAAGATGTCATTAGCAGTAATATTCAAACTTAAGGATAAACTGTAAAGGGGTAAGATCCCCCAATGAATGTCCTGGATATGATACAAAACAAACTTTAGGGAATGGGGAGTACCCATCACACCCAGATCCACTCTGCCTCGGAGTAGCAGCCCCTGATATGGTCCTATCTATGGGACAAATAGAACTAAACTGTGTACTTATACAAAACTGAACTGTTTGAACTATAACTTCTTTTAAATAGAACTAAACTGTGTACTCATGCTAAACTGAATTGTTTGAAACAGATCTGTTTATAAACAGAAACAGAAACTATATTTATATTAAACTGAATGAGTTGAACTCTCTTTTAATCATCTTGTCGTGCCATCAGCACATATATCACTGACCCGCTCTTGCCACCCCTCCCTATCGTTAATCGCTTCCGGTTGGTCCTCAGGGCTACACTCCGTATCCTCACAGAGATGTTCTATGTAGGTTCGAGCTGGTCGTCCTGCCTTTACACGGCCATGTGAAGGGGTCCATAGGAGTACATCACTTATGAGCTCGTCCCTACTTCTCCAGCAGTGTCCTGCATGTCTGGTTGGTCTAATGATAGGATATAACCAACGAAAAATGATAATATAAAAAATCATTCCGCAATTATATAACATATCCAAATCATTCATTTTAGTTAGGCATAGAACTATTCGGCTTAGTGCACGTGCAGGTGCACACATTGAGTGCAGTTCACACTCGCGCGCGGAGGATGTGACAATCACAAATGTCATAATAAAAACCCTAGATAGGAAATGACTGGGGTGTGAATGACGTCATACCCGGAAGCGAGGGGTTGGTGATTTTTGAAAAAAGCAGTTAGTTGAGATTCGAACCAAGGCGAGTCCAGTTGTGGACTAGGGGATGCACGCGTGTTTGTTGGGTCAGTGAGTTGAGATTCTGACTCTGGGCCGAGAGTTCAGCTGGGGAGTTGAAAAATATTAAAAATTGTGTGTGTCTCTCTCTCCCCTCGTGTCGAAAACCTAAAAGTCAAGAAGGTAATAAAAGTTTCGTACCTGAACAAAGAAAGTCGTCAATGTTTCGCGTTTAGGGGGGGATTTCCATGTATCTGGCTATGCTACAGATAGTTTTCGTGATGTGTGGTAGGTAGCCGTACAGCTGCTGCTTTGTCGGGTGTTGCCTCCAGTACTTGTTCAATATTGCTCGAAGCATTCTTGAGTAGTAGCCCTCAAGCTTTTTCTCCAGCCGTTTAGTTAGCGTAGTGCATCCATATAGCAGTATCGACACGATCACTGCTTTAGTGGCACAAATTATATTAAGAGAAAAACGCAACAAAATAACAAGTGAAATTTATGTGGAAATAGAAATGAAACGGTTAATCACACAATTAGTGAATGTAGCAAACTGGCACACAAGAAGTGCAAAATTAGGCTGAACTGGATGAGAAGGAAGATTTTATTGTAACTATGGTGACAAATGTTATGTGCACAAGTTAGAATCTGTTCTAGAAAATGAGACCCATAAGAAACAACTGATATGACGTCATCATTTTCAGCCTATGGACTTTTCAGGCCACCCTCATAAAACTGAATGAAAGGAAGAGTATTTATTAATTGTGATCTTCATTCTTTTTTTTTCTTCCATAATCAGTTCTGGCGTATCACACTCAAAAATACTTTCCGTATCTGTGCGACTATTGTCGAATTTCTGGTGATGTAACATTCCCATACATGAATATGCGAAACGTACATAGAATATTCATAGCGCACATATATATATATATATATATAATATAGGAATCCCGAAACACGAAAAACACTTAGTTCAGGTACAAAACTTTTTTATTACATTTGAGTTTAAAGGTTTTTCGACATAAGGAAGAGAGAGGCACAATCTTTCTATGACGACGTTTCCATCTGCCCCACAACACGCGCGGCGCCCGTAGCGCACAAATTCGTCTGGCCTCGCCCAGGTCTCAATCTCAACTAACTGACTTTTCTCAAATCTCAGCCTACGCTTCCGGTCATGACGTCATTCACATCTCCCGGTCATATTTACTATCTGGGGTTTCTATTTTGACATCTCTGAATGACACATCCTCCCCGCGTGCGCGTCAACACCTGTGCTCAAGTTGCACCTAACTAACCCATGCACTAAGCGAAAGGTTCTCAGCCTAACTAAATCTAAAGGCAAGATAATAAAACGAAATCCCTCGGCCATTATATTACAGTGATGAATCATGTTCAATTCAAGTCGAATAATACCCTTTCCTGTCCATGTAGAAAGCAAGCAAGGTATGAATGTAGGAATTGTAAGGATGGGAAAGAAGCATCTTTGTTCACGTTTTTTCTGACTGTTTTTATGAAATAACACACAATCAAACATTCCGGGTGATGATCAATCATATTGTTATCTTTTAAATGTCGTAAGTAAATTGTCAAATTCATTACTTTGAATGGCTGGTTTATAGTTTATAAATTGCTGAGGAATGTCACAGAGAAGCTTTTCGTTATATGGCACCAGATTTGCCATATTTTTCATTCCCTTTGATCACCCAGTCGTCTGTGGCTGTAGAAAATGCCGACTACACGAAACTAAGCAAAACTGGCTGATAAGGGAATTTTGCAAAAGATTTTATTTTGACCATAGTAACAAATGGTACATGCCCAAACATGCAATTTTAATATACAAACGGATCACCCATTCCAGGTCAGAATTTCCGATCTTGAGTTAATTAACAAGAAACAAGAACTCTTCGTCTTGTGGATTTTTCTATTCCAACTGACAGTGAAAATAAAAGAAAACGAAAATATAAACAAATACTTCGATCTAGCCAGAAAACTGAAAAAGCTGTGGAACATGAAGGAGATTATGAATTGTTGTTGGTGCCGTTGGAAAGTTTCCAAAGAGTTTTTAAAAGAGACGGGGAAAACTGAAGCTCACAGAGCATCCAAAACTCAGCACCGTTAAAATCAACTAGAAGATAAGGTGTCTCAATATATATGGGACCCATGTGACTGCTAATAACTCTACTATTAATAATGCTTTGTTCTTTTTTGTTTCAGATTTTAAAATCGTATGCTATAACAACTATTAATCCTTGATGACAATGCCTTGGACAAGAGAGGAAAATATATTACGTAACAACTTATTTGAAAACAAAATCAATGAAAACTGTCTAAAAATAGATGCAGCCCATTAATATGATAACAGTTTATTACTGAGATAAAAAAAAACTCAAAAAAAAAGATTGCATGTCCTGGAAGCTGATATAATAAAAATTAAAAAAAAACAACATTGATTTGATATCTCAAGCTAAGAGGATACATTTTTTACTCAATGTGTTCCAAATGACTGCTATTGCGCTTGTCACCGTTATAAATCATTATCATATTAATGGGTTGCATCTATTTTGAGACACCCTGTACTTAAAAGAGTCCCGGAAACCTGATGAGACTTGTTGTCACTTAGACTTCTGTGAAATTCCACCTGTTACAACTCGCAAAGAGATTCTTGTAAATAAATAACGTCAGCCCGCCTGAACGACAAGTCTCAATAGAAGGTCTGTGGCAACACAATTAAAGTCAGTAAAAAAAGTATACAGGATATGACAGAGAGAAAAAGTTGAAAAAAGGTAAGTATGATTTGTGTGTCTTCGAATAGTAAATAAGAAATCTCATTTACGCCAATTACGAGAAAACAACGAGAATATCCTGCCCTGTTTTCGAACAGGCTGAAAACAAAAAAAAACAAAAACAAAACAACAACAAAAAAAAAAAAAAAAAAAAAAAAAAAAAGACAGATGGGTTCATCCAGTGCAGTCTGGGTTTACTGGGTGAAATTATTGATCAGAACAACGTCGAAGAAAATGAGGATAATTATCTCAAATTGATTATGCTGAGACCGTCGATAAGGACCTTTATGTCAGGTCGTTTGATTTAGGCCTTTTTTAGCCAATAGAATGCCTGTTTATCTGCACGTGAGCCGGAAATGATAAGAAGAGCTCAATTTCCGGTGCTCACATCACACTTAGTAAAGGCATGAATTCATCTCTCCCTTCCTGCAAGCCATAGCTTAAATACTTGGCTGAGTCAAATCTTTTGTAATATTTTTTTACCATTGGATCCAAGCTCTGTAACATCGATGGATTAGTATGTGAACCGCCAGGAGATTGATGTCAAAAAGTAAATCTTATTTGGTAAAATTCGATTTGAGTAAATTAGTCCACAGCCAACTAGTAAATATGCCTACCCCCATGTCACATTTCAAGGCTGAAAGGCAACAGGCTGAAGTAAAGTAAACAAAAAAAAATAATTCATTTATGGCTGCATTCGAAATTAACCTAAAAAGGGAATTAACTTTTAAAACTGAACAAAGAAAATAATATGATCATGTAGGTAGAATTTTAAAACAATAGCTTGAGTTTCGAGGTCAATCAGACGTTGTCTTCGACCTCGTTCTGCTAACTCCCGTGATGACACGCATGATCAGAGGTATCGATCCTTTATTTATTTATCTTTTTATTTATTTATTAAACTATTCTATGATAATGTGAAGAAAAAAGACTAAGAGTTGGGAAAACTGCTAGTCTTCTGTGAAATACTGCAAAGATTTGCGCCTGAATTCAAGTACAGATCCATTGAGTCTCATTAGACTAATCATGCCACCACCACCACTAGTCTGTGTCTTTCAGTTCGTTCTTTAACTACATTTTTGTGGGTGTGGTATTTGTTCCACGCCCCACCGAACGTGAAAGTGTGGCACAAGGCTTTTTTGGTGGGTCCGACGCAGGGCTGTAGCCCACACGCGCCCAGCATTTCCCAAAAATGCCTACGGCCCCGTCGGCATTCTCCTTATTAGGGGCGCCTCAGGCGCCAGGCGATAAACCCAACCCTCTCGAAGGAGGTAAAAGCCTGGGGGGAAGGCCCCCTGAGGCCGAAGGAAATTATCCAGCTGCCAAGATACACTCGGCCAAATCCGTGCCCCAGCAAGCACGGCCAGCCGCCATGCGACTCAACAACTGGAGAAGCACAGTGTTAATACAGCTGGGGTGTGGTTCCCTCCTCTTTAGTGAGTGACTTATAAGAGGGTAGGCTTAAAAGTAGATAGGCTGACCAATCACAGTCAACTAGTACATACGGCCCAGCATGACGTATTTCAAGGCCGAAAGCCAACTGGCCGAAGTAATGTAAACAAAAAACGATTCACATATGAAATTAACCAAGAAAAAATAGCTTTAAAAATTGATCAATGAAAATAATATAATCATGTTTGTAGAATTTTACCGACGTTATTTTAATTCCTTTCAACATTAAAATGTATATTTACACTTTGTCTTTTACTCACCCACAAATTATAAACGACTGTTAGCAACCTTCTTTTTAGGATTTTCAATCGCCTACACGCCCTGTTTTGGTTATCGACGCTGTTTGGTAAATTTGCAAACGCATAATCAACTGCATTTCAACATTGAATTTTAAAAGTTTTCTTTAACAAAAATAATTAACAAATGTGTGGCTCTTGGTTGTTCAAGATAACATCATGCCAATAGAAAAAATGTATCCTCCAGGAAAATCCGATATATATATGCGTAAGTAAACGCATTTTTAAATCACAAACTGCACCAAAATGAAGATGAACGAACGTCCAATGTAATGTTTGCTTTTAGTTGATCTTGTGTATACATAGATATATATTTCTTTTAAATACCCTATCCGGTGGCAAAAGCTGCTCGGTAGCGCCAGGAGTGGCAGTACCGCCTTGAGCTACCGAAACTGTGTTATCACCCTGGTTGGCAGCTGATGAGGCTAGGGTATCGCACCTGCTTTCACACGTTGTATGATGAAAAAAAAAATTTATGATAAAATAAATATATATATATATATATATAAATTAAATGGCGAGTGGGGACTATCCTACTACAGTTTCGTCTAAAAACGGCTCCTCAGGGTACCAAGCACCGAGTCGGTGCTAGGTACCCTGAGGAGCCGTTTTAGGCGAAACTGTAGTAGGATAGTCCCCACGCACCATTTAATTTTTGTAATTGCCTCTATTTAGTGTTGAGTACTTTTTGTAATTGTAGCATTGCAGCATTTTGCGGTGGGTTTTTGTTCTTTTGACCAACTTATTGCAGATATCTTGATTTTTTTCTACTGGTGTGACGAAGTAGGCCTTTTTTTTTTTTTTTTTTTTTCTCCCGATAATCTTTTTCTTTTTTAACCAGGCAGTGATACGAGATTTGTTATCTCTGAATTCTGGCAAGTTTTTTTTCTTTTTCTTTGTCACCATCAATGCTGGTAGATAGTAAATTAGTTAGTATATATATATATATATATATATATATATATATATATATATATATATATATACATATATAATAAATATATATGGCTGTATACATACATATGTGAAGGTAGCAGAAAAAACATCATCCAAATAGACGAATATATTATGATGTAAAGTCGTCGTTAACGTTTCGGTTTCAGTAACCATCATCAGAACTTGGATATCAAAATAGTTCACATAGCGATGGATGCTTGCTGAGAAGACAGGAACAAATGAGAAATATACAACGATAAGATACAAAAACGTGCACATAGCGTTCATGATTCAAAAGCCATTGGAACGTGTTTGGCACGCGGAAAAATATTTGAAAATGTTGGATTTCCCAAAGAAACGAGACAAACCCCCCCGTTTATTGAGAAATACGCAACAAGTAAGTTTTCATATGGATAGATTGCTTGGAATCATCCATGTTAAATGTTATGTAAAAATGTATTTGGTATTTGCTTTTCCATAAAGACTATATGAAAGTAAATTTGGATATCCATATTTACTTTCATATATATATATATATATATATATATTAATATTATATATATATATATATATATATATATATATATAATGTATATATATATTTATGATATGATATTTGTTTTTCCGTAAAGTCAGTATGAAAGTAAATATGGATATCTATATTTACTTTCAGATATATATATATATGTATCAGTATTATATATATATATATATATATATATATATATATATATATATACATATATATATATATATATATGTAATATAATAAATATATATATTTATGATATATTTGTTTTTCTGTAAAGACAGTAGGAAAGTAAATATGGATATCCATATTTACTTTCATATATATATATATATATATATATATATATATATATATATATTAGTATTTTATATATATATATATATTTATGATATGATAAATATATATAAAATAATAATAATTCATATATATATATTTATATGTGTATAATAGATATATAATAATAAATTTATGTATACATAATATAATAAATTAATATATATATATGATATAATATATATATATATAATGAATAAATATTATATATATATATATATATATATATATATATATATATATTAGTTTTTATACATATTTAATAGCATAGATGCTTATCTGCAACCAGTGGCTTCATACCGTCTTTACACAGCAATCGTCATGCAGAAAAAGCTTTTTTAGTTTTTATATAGATATTTGATAAGCATGAATGTTAATACATGACCTCTGGTTTCATGCCGTCTTCATACGACAATCATCTGACATTGTCGTATAAAGACGGCATGAGACCAGTGGTCACGGATAAACATTCAGGCTTATTAAATACATATGAAACTAAATAATTTTGTTCATAACGATAATGCATAATGGTTCTGTCACAGATATTGAGCACTTTCCAAATTATACCGCATTTTGTCTGCCACAAACCAATCAAATGGGATAGTGACTACCATACGCTGTCGTAATATATATGTACGTGGTGCCTTCAATAAGTTTCCAGACTTTTTTCGTACTTGCATTTAAAATTGTCGTAGACTCTTGAGAATTCAGTATGTTATTGTGATACATCTCATGAGGTGACTGACCAATTTTTTATGATTTTTAAATGAACAGCTACAGCAGGAATTGGAATACACACAACTAGAGCCTGATTGTCACAGCTGGTAAATTTCAAAATGCAATTTAGACGTGAGAACACATTAGAAGAACGATATGCAATAAAATTGTGTTTTAAACTTGGAAAAAATGCCACAGAAACGTATGGAATGCGTCAGACTGCTTTTGAAGCATCTTGCATGAATCAAGCATCAGTTTTTGAGTGGCATAAGAGATTCAAGGAAGGCAAGGAGTCTGTGAGGGATGGTGAGAGGTGTGGGAAGAGTAGAGTTGATTGGCCAAAGGGTTAGGGTTAGGGTTACTATGTAGAGGTTTTAAGGGAGTTCAGGAAGAGATTCCTAGGGAAGAGGCCAGCACTCTTCAAATCGTTTCAGTGGCATTTCCACCAGGACAATACACCAGTCCACAACTCCATCTTTGTCACAGACTATTTGATCAAGATGGGCATCAAGACAGTTCCTCAGTCCCCTATAGTCCAGACGTTGCTCCCTGTTACTTTTGCTTATTCCCTAAGCTCAGAGGCTGTCGTTATAGATAATTGAGGAGATGAAAGAGGCAGTAACGAAGGTCATTGACACGCTCACACAAGAGGACTTCCGTGGGGCCCTCAAAAAGTTGTTGGAACTGTAAAACAAGTGCATTACAGCCGGAGGAGATTACTTCGAAGGGGACTAGAGTTTAATGTGTGTACTATCAATAAAAGTGCCCATACGAAAAAAGTCTAGAAACTTATTTAATGATCCTCGTATATATAACAAGATATGGCATAAGATAACCCACCATGATATTGATTCGAACAATTTGCGCTAACTACGGATTTTGAATTAGATTTTTAAAACTGTCATTTTTTGCGGAGGCGGAGGCAGAGAAATCAAGACACGAAATAATTTAAAACAAAATTACGACGGCGTAAGATTTAGAACTTGCTGTTTGATGCCATAGAGAAAAGAGTCGATATTATGATTTTACTTGATATATTGTATAAAATGACATTAATAACCGCAAACTGGATTTCTAAAAAATTTTTAATCCAATCTGAAATAACTATTCTTTCGTTATCCTCAAATTACAAGCTTTTTTATTCCAGTTTTTGTGTTTTTATGAGGAGGGATCTCCTTTTCTTATGAGGAGAGATCTCCTTTTCTTCGATTAAATTAGTTTCCAGAGAAGCGATAAAAAATAAATTTAAGTTCTTCTTAGAATAAAAAAAAACTCGGCAGTTATCAGACAATATCTCGCATAAACTATTACTGATGCAGACTACGCAGATGGTCAAGCGCTTCTTGTAAATGTCCTTCCTCAAGCAGAATCTCAGCTGTATAGTCCGGAACAGGCAGTAATAGGCATTGGCCTAAGATAAAACAAAGTTCGTATATTTTAATTAGGATGATGCCATCTCAAAATTAAATGGCAAGCCTCTGAGATTATTAGACAGGTTCACATGCCTCAATAGCAATATCTCATCGGCTGAAAGCTATGTTAATATACGGATAAGTAAAGCAGGGTCTACTATTGACACTTTAACAGCCATAAAGAAATCTCACCACCCTGATAAAAAAATGGGAATTCTATCCAAGCAGTGTATAAACTAACTAATGTGATGGTTGATTATATTAGCTGTTAAGTTAGCAAAAATCTTTGAGCAGAAACGTACGTCAATTTGGAAAGTCCAAGCAAGTGCACCAGCGACCAGTATAAGGGACTTGTCATTTCTACACAAGAAGACCAAATGTAAACAAAATAAATTCATGTCTTCTCACCCGTTTGATTGAGGAAATGAAAAACTCGGTAAAAAATTGGGGACACGAGTGAGATGACGCAACAACTTAGGGAGATGACATCACACGAACGATATACTGAATTTAAATGTATAAAACTAAACGAATTTTGAAAAAATCAGAGTTCAGTTAGAGGCAGTTAAGGAAGTCGTCAGTTGAGGTTAGACGTCGGACGAGACGGGGAGTGTCTCTTTGTATCTCTGTTCATAGACCCTTACATATTCTCTCTCTCTCTCTCTCTCTCTCTCTCTCTCTCTCTCTCTCTCTCTCTCTCTCTCTAGGGCTAGTGTATGCAGTCTGAACATTGAACAGCATATCTGGATAATAAAATGACAATTTCTATAAATATATTGGACATATCATTGTTATACTAATATATTCCAATAAACGATTGTTAATTGTTTACGGAGTGTTCTTTTTGTCTTTTAGTTGCCAACACCCAATAACACGCAATAAAGAACCGTTACCAGCATAGTACCACATTTGGCGCTGGTATCGGTCGTCATCATCAGTTATATTGTCACAATTGGTACCCAGTTATGACAAGATATCGTGTCAGTACTACAATATGGTTGCACCCCCTAGATAAAACACTTTGAGTAAAAGCTAGCGATGAAGTCGTCAAATATGCCATATTCTCTCTACAGCATACCTTGGACGCAGTACCATAAAAAATAGCAGCTGTATGGCCACTTACTTCCTATCTCACAAACCATCCTAGTAAGACGAGCTAGACATGCTGCACACTGATGGAGAAAAAAGAACAACCAGCAAAAATTTACGTTCATCAGCTTTGTCCGATGCTGTTTTGATGACTTGCCAAGTGCGATGGACCATATGGTAAGACGAAGAAAGTCAAAAGAGTCCAAACTGTCGGCAAGTCTTGATGATGATGATAATAATGATGCGTCATCATCTTTACGGTGTAACTCATAAAAACGGGTAAAAGAGAGCGTACTTAAGGGATTCCCCATGGCAAAGTGGAGGAGTCCCAGTGGCGCATCTATCTATCTATCTATTTATCTATCTCAGTCTTTTCATATATATTAATCTCCAGAAGAGAGAGTCTCCGTAGTATAGTCACTAACGTGCAGGACTGCTATACCCTAATGAGCGAGTTCGAACTCCAGTCATGTTATTACGTCACTGCCAGACTAATACCCTCGAGAAAGTCATGAAACCTCTTCTCCCTATCCTAGCTACAGGAAAAAAAGTGTCACTGCTGTTCTACAAAAATTGATTTTGTATAAAATAACCCACGAAGGTTGATATGCCATTAAATAAAGAAACCAAACCAATTTTTTTACCTCATATTCAGTTCTTTTGGCCTAATGAATAGAGTGCTCGCCAATGGTCCGGGAGACCGGGGTTAAATCCCAGGTCGAGTCATACCAAAGACTAGATAAATGGTTCTTGATGCCACCTTGGTTAAAATCCAGCATTATAAGGTAGGGATCAAGCGTAAAGTGGAGCAATCCAGGGATTGGAGTAGTGCGTTCCCTTACACCTTGGTGTAGTAGCTATCGAAAAGGGAGCCTCGAATACAGTCACCAAGTTTGTTTTTTTTTTTACTTATCACCCTCAATACTAATTACCGTGTGGTGTAACTACTGTCAAATTTCAAAAGCTGTGGGTGGTACCAATCATTTTATTTCTTGCAGGCCACAATTAGGTTAATTTTCGGTCTAATACCTTTGGGTTCCCCAAAGGCATGAACCCCCTATTCCCATCAGCTAATTAGATTTTTTTTGTTTTTTTAATTCTGCTTAAAAGATTAATTTTTCTTGCCGAGTGCGATTATTGATGAATTCATCGTCCAATTCCAACTTAAATTTTTTAGTTTAATTAATTTTTTTTAATGTTTTCCTATCTTTTTATTCATTTTTTATTTATTTTTTATTCTTTTCGATTAGATTAGTTTCCAGCGTAACAGTTGTAACTTACTAGGCTTATAAAGGCTGAATGAATGAGGCACACAATGACCCTCGAACTCACTTGTGAAGGTTTGCTGGTCAAGCTTTCTGAGCATTACACCACTCGAGATGCCCAATAAATATTTTTTGTTTATTTATTTTAACGATATTTCAACTTATTTACATTTATTTATGCCAAGAGGTTATTGAATGGCGTTCATCATATTTTATAGTTACTTACTTTGGGTAGTTATTTAGAGAGAGTTTTTGCACACGATCATATGATTTCAAGTATTCTCATCAAATACAAATAATTTGCCCTCAGTTGTATTGGTTGGGGACTGTAAAATAAGTCGACTGCTCTTCTGTAGAGAGACAAGACCTCCCACTCCTTTTTTTACAAAGCAACTTGGTGTCAAAGAAATGATAAATATCAAATAGAATTATTAGGGTTAGCAATCCTTGAAACCATTTAACTGTGTGTAAGCAAATGATTGATATTAAAAAAGACTATTTATATTAGATAGCAATCCTTGAAACTATTCAACTGTGTGCCAACAAATAAAACAGGATCTGGTATTAAATTACCCACAAGGGTTTATATAACATAAAACAATAATAATCATAATAATCATATGGTTTCAAGAAATGCCATAATCATCTTTTTTTTATACAGTGAGATAGTTTTAAGTCACAAATAACAATCCTTAATAAACAATCAGAGCTTTAGTTTTAAAAAATGTATGGAGTGTACTTATTTATGGGTGATACTTTAATTCTTAATAATATCCATCTGATCTATCCGATAATATAAAACGTAATTGCTTCCAAGCAGCGGTTGTGTTTATACTACCGTACGGATGCACCACGTGGACGCTGACAAAACGTATTGAGAAAAGCTTGACAGAAATTACACAAGAATGCTACGAGCTATATTGAACAAATCCTGGAAGCAATATCCCACTAAACAATAGCTGTACGGCTACATGCCTCCCATCTCTAAAACCATCCAAGTTAGACGAACAAGACGTGTACTTATCAAGTACTTGCATTATTTTTTTAATGGTAAAATTAGCATCTTCAAATTTATCGTTGTTTTGTTTTTAAATTTAAAGTCGTGCGAATGTAATGTTTTTATTTACAATACAGAAAGTTGATTTATTTGTGAATGTCTGAGCAACTGATCTCTTGGAAACTTGAATATATATTCAATAAGTCTCGTAATAAAAAGCATCACTAAACAAACATCTATATCTAAGTACCACCTTCTTAAATGACGGGTGTTTTGTTTATGAATTCACGAGACTGCAGCTATACGGACACTTGCCCCCATCACGAAAACTATACAAGTCAGACGAACCAGACACGCGGGACACTGCTGGAGAAGCAAGGACGAGCTCATAAGCGATGTACTCCTGTGGACCCCCACATATGGATGTGCAAAAGTAGGACGACCAGCACAAACTTACATACAGCAACTATGTGAGGACACAGGATGTAACCTTGAAGACCTGCCGGAGGCGTTGAATGATAGGGAGAAATGGCGAGAGAGGGTCAGGGATATCCGCGCTGGCGGCGCGACATGATGATGATGATGAAAACGAGTTTATATATACTTTTGTCGCCTCTTTAAAAGTATAACCTACTTATTAAAAACAAATTTGAATCTAAATATTTGGCTTATGATTTATTTATCAATTAATGTTTGTTTTGTGTATCCTCCTAATTCAATTTGTATTTAAATTGTAACTTTACTAGCATTTCGATTTAAACTTTTAAAATAGTGCGTGTTTGACTTCAAAACTTTCAGGTTTATGTTAATAAGTTAGCCATATGCATGATTGTAATTTTTAAGATTACTCTTCGCCCCTTTTTTTAGAAAAAATTAACTTTTCGGTAGACATTAAGAGAAGCAAGGACCAACTCATTTGAAGCAATATCCCAGTAAACAACAGTTGTACGGCTACATGACTCACATCTCTAAAACCATCCAAGTTAGACGAACAAGACATGCGGGAGACAGAGAGAGAAGCAAGGACAAATTCATTTGACGCTTTCCGATAAAACCTTTGATATGGACGTGCCAGTGTTGACCGATCAACAAGAACTTACCTACCTCTGTGCGGACACAGGATGCAGTCTGGAAGACGTGGTGAGAGCGATGGATGATAGGGACGGGCAGAGAGAGAATGTCAGAGAAATCCATGCTAGCTGAGCGACTTGAAAATTAACTTTTTATTAAAACAAATTGTTAGGAGTGTACAAATTTATGGGCGATTCAGTAACACTTAATAATATGCAATTGTTTGTATAATGACAGAAATGATAAAAACCAGGTTACTTTCGTTTAGAAAATAAACTTCTTTTTTTTTCAGAAAGTGTTAGGATTGTTTGATTTCGTTGGGTTTTATGACATATTAACCAATGTAGGTTATTTAATGCCAAATCCTCTTTATACATATATATTAAATATATATGATTTGGTTTGGCTGAGTTTTATGGCATATCAACCGTTGGAGGTTATTTAATGCCAAATCCTCTTTATACATATACGTTAAATATATATAATATGGTTTAGTTGGGTTTTATAGCATATCAACCGTTGGAGGTTATTTAATGCCAAATCCTCTTTATACATATACGTTAAATATATATGATATGGTTTAGTTTGGTTTTATGGCATATCAACCGGTGGAGATTATTTAATGCCAAATCCTCTTTATACATATATATTAAATATATATAATTTTGTTATATGTGTTTTATAGCATATCAACCATTGCAGGTTATTTATGGCCAAATCCTCTTTATACATATATATTAGATATACAAGATTTGGTTTTGTTGGGTTTTATGGCATATCAACCATTGAAGGTTATCTAATGCGAAATCCTCTTTATACATATATATTAAATATATATAATTTGGTTTGGTTGGGTTTTATGACATATCAACCGTTGGAGGTAATTTAATGCCAAACCCTCTTTATACACATATAATATATATATGATTTGGTTATATGTGTTTTATGGCACATCAACTATTGCAGGTTATTTATGACCAAATTCTCTTTATACATATATATTAGATATACAAGATTTGGTTTTGTTGAGTTTTATGGTATATCAACCATTGTTACTTATTTAATAGCAAATCCTGTTTTTACTTATATACTAAATATACGATTTGTAAACACATTTTGGAGATATACACAATGATCAAACAGTTCTATTTCAAACAATTCAATTTATCATAAGTCAACAAAGTTAAATGGTTCCTAGTTTTGCTATGTATCACAAACAATTCAATTAAGCATCAGTCTTTTGTTTGCACACAGGTAAATGCAAAAACAGTTTTATTTCTAACAATTCAGTTTGGCATAAGTCATTCGCTGGTACACAGTTTAAATGTCAAACAGTTTTAGTTGACCCATCAGGAGCTACCAATCCGGGCCAAAGCGAACCAAGAAGCGACAGCAATTAAGGATTACTCTGCATTCCCCAAAGCTCCAGTATCACCATCAGATTGTTCAGTGTCATATCCTGGACACTCGTTGGGTGGGGTCTTTTTCTTTTGCAGAGACGCAGTCGGTGTATTCTACAGCCTCAGCCGACTGGGCGAGTGAGTATTTTAGTCATATATGGGTGATAGTATAAATGGCTATGCTGGTGCGAAAAAAATCCAAAATGAAAAGTAATTTCGTGTTTCCTTATCGGTTCACGAATATGGTTTCTTGATAATAAGTCAAACACGTGAAAATCGGGAGAACTTTCAGTTTCTTTCTTTAAAAAAAGAATTTTGGAATCTGGATTCAACGTAACGAAAACATTTGAATTAGAACGTCAGGAAATATTTGATTGCAGCAAATGCATGCAATCACACAGCAGGATAATTGCATTAGGACGTACAGTGAGATTCGAACTCACAATCAATTTTTTGTTAGCTCAGCTCGATAAGCTTTACACTATGCAAGGCACCTACACGGTTCAACCCTACTGTCAGTGGTGCTTAAAATATTGCAACGCCTGAAAAGGATTAAGACCTACCCCAGTAAAAAAGGGATGTCCTATGTATAACACTAAACTACATCGAAGAGGGAGGCTCTAGTTCTGGAAATATACTGAGTGTGGAATACTCCTTCATTGCCATTACTTCTAGGTCCACTCGATTCTGAAGTGGTAGTAACTTTCTATGAGTCAAAATGATATGTTTAAAACTAATTTGTATTAGATAAGAACATTTCCTTTTATAATTCGGTGCAGAAAAAATCCCATGGTAAAATGGCTGTATTCCGCATTCTGGTTTGCTGGGAAGTCAGTTAAATACCATTCAGGGTAAAATAAGAGTAGACAATTTATGATGCAAAATGATTGCAAGTTATTTCTTAAAGCATGATTGCCATATTGAGCTACAAGTTGCGAAATAAAAGCCCAAGGTTTTTTTTTTAAGAGAACTAGGCTAGCAGATTGTGTTTACCAAGCCTCTCTTCCACGATCAATAAAAAATATAAAGGACGTTCAGTCAGTTTTAAGCAGGGTTAAGTTGGATTAAATTCAGAGTTTTCCTTCTCCTAGACTGGTTATCTAACCAAAACCAAAGAATCCAGTCTGGCTTACTATTTACCCGTTGCATAATGAGACAAGGTCAATATCTAAGCAAAGTAAAGGTAGTTTTAATTCAGAATTTTCCTTCTCCTAGACTGGTTATCTAACCAGAGCCAAAGAGTCCAGTCTGCCCTACTATTTACCAGTTGTATAACGTGACAAGGTCAATGTCTAAGCAGAGTAAAGTTGGATTAAATTCAGAGTTTTCCTTCTCCTAGACTGGTTGTCTAACCAAAGCCAAAGAATCCAGTCTGCCCTACTATTTACCCGTTGCATAATGAGACAAGGTCTAAGCAGAGTAAAGGTAGTTTGAATTCAGAGTTTTCCTTCTCCTAGTCTTGTTCCCTAACCAAGAGTAAAGAACCCATTGACAGTGAGTGCTACTCTCCCACATATTCCAGGCCTTGTGGCAGACTAAGTTGAGCTTCGGAAGTCATTGCACTTCTCTGGATGTAATGGTTAACATACTACACCAACAGACTATAGTTAGTGAGTGTGATTCTCACTTGGTGCGCCATACTTCTAATTTGGTGTCACAAGTAAGCTAGGGTTATGAAAATCTATACACAGTAATGTATGAATGTGGGTGCTGTATAAGTAAAAGAGAGACAGAGAGGGGGAGAGAAACTGAGAAAGTATGAGACAGAGGGTGAGCGAAAGAGAGAGAGAGGGAGAGAGAGGAGAGAGAGAAACTGAGAAAGTATGAGATAGAGGGTGAGCGAAAGAGAGAGAGACAGACAGACAGACAAAGAGGAAAAAGAGAGAGAGAAACTGAGAAAGTATGAGATAGAGGGTGAGCGAAAGAGAGAGAGAGGGAGAGAGAGGAGAGAGAGAAACTGAGAAAGTATGAGATAGAGGGTGAGCGAAAGAGAGAGAGAGAGAGAGAGAGAGAGAGTGTGTGTGTGTGTGTGTATGTGTGTGAGTGTGAAAGAGAGATAGAGAGTGGGCGAGAGAGAATGAAAAAGTGAGAGAAAGAGATAGAGAGAGTGTGTGAGAAAGAAAGCGAGACTGAGACAGAGTGAGAAATAGTGAGAGAAAGAGAGAGAGAGAGAGAGAGAGATTAAGAAAGAGAGAGAAAGTTAGAGTGATATACCACGACCAAAAAGAAAGCAGGGTTGTCTGATAGGATGGCACCCAAGAAATTTTTCAAAATTTAAAAGCTCCGAGGAAAAAAAAAGAAAAAACTCAATAACTGATTGCACAAAGATTTTCTTTAACAAAATCGATTGATTGATTGACAGATTGATTTTAAGGGCAAACAACAGATGAAAAAGAGGGTATCATTGCCTAAATTTCTGCAATGAAGCTTGATAAACTTTATCACTGACAAAATTCGAACTATTTTTCTGATCTTTATTTTTATACCCACGAGTCTTCGGCAAAGACACATTGTGCCGTAGATAAGGCGTTTGATTGTAAAGTTCTTCTGATTGAAATCCACTCGAGGTTCCAGTTTCAATCCCAACTGTAGGTAAGAAATGCTACCTAGATATTAACACTTGCACCTGGTCAATATCAACCATGTTGATTAAATAAAGGCAAGAGAGTTATTTCGATTGTTGGTATCATATGTTTAGTTGCGATATCTATTCTGTTCAAAGGATTTATTATTGGTAGGGGTACTTTGGTTAGTATGTTAGTGGTTGAAGATGTTTAATACGTATGCAACTTTCTTTGTGTTTGATTGTTAAGTTTTAATATCGATAGCTTCCTAGATACATATATACAAAGGTGTGTGAGTGTGTGTGTGCTCATGTTTGTATGTGTATTATCATATTTACCAACCCCTCCGCTCGGACAGGATATGGCACAAGGTTAATTTTTAAAAGGAGTTTAACAGGTTTGAATTCAGAGTTGTCCTTCTCCTAGACTAATTGCCTAACCAAGGCTGAAGAATTAGTCTGCCCTACTATTTACCCATAGCTGGAGGGAGAATAATTGGATTCGTACCTTTCCCAAGGGTATTAGTGCTATGTGAAATGCAATCAGTCTCGTCCAGGATTTGAACTCATGTCGCCGTGTCCATTTCCTACGGCGATAACCATTGCATTGTATTATTGCCTATAAATAATTACACCTCAAACCATTTTTAAATTTTTTTTTAAATAAAGAAATCAGGGTGCTATTAGTTCAAGTGAAATATTACGCTGTCAAAATAGATATCATTAGTTGGTTGGTTGGTTGGTTGGGTTTTATGGCATATCAACCTTTGCAGGTTATTTAATGCCAAATCCATTTTTATACATATAATCAGTTCTATTTCAAACAATTCAGTTTAGCATGAGTAAACAGTTTAGTTGTAAAAAAAATTCCTATTTCAAACTATTCAGTTTAGTGTCAGTATAGTTTTTTGCTTGCACACAGTTAAATGTCAAAACAGTTCTATTTCAAAAATTTAGTTTAGCATAAGAACGCATTTAAGTTCTATTTAACACATATATTGGACTCTATCAGTTACGACCGCTCAGGACCAGAGTAGACCCAGAGCAATGGCAATGAAGGGGTGCTCCAGCATTAGTGGAACTTCACCATCATATTATATTGTGTCATATCCAGGACACTCATTGGGAGAGTTTTACCCCTCTGCAGAGGTGCAGTCGGTGTATTCTACAGCCCCCTTTCCAACCGACTGTGCAAGATATCATTAGGTGTTATTTATTACCATATTAAAAGTCTATAAATGCAGATATGAATATGGAGCAAAAAAAGGGTCCCTCCTTACAAAGCCCAGTCGGCTGGAACTGTATAATACACCGATTGCATCTCTGCTGAGAATAAGACACCCTCCAACGAATATCCTGGATATGACACTAAACAATCTGATGGTGAGGCTCTAGTGATGACGGAGCTTTGGGAAATGCGAAGTACCTCTTCATTGCCATCGCTTCCAGATTCACTATGATCTGAAGTGATAGCAATTGATAGGGTCCTACCTATGAGTCAAATAGAAATGTTTTACATATAAACTGAGTGTGAACTAATAACTTATGCTAAATTGAATTGTTTGAAATAGAACTGTTTGTTCATTTAACTGTGAATATCTCCAAAACGTGTTTACAAATATTATATGTATATGTGAAAACATGATTTGGCATTAAATAAACAACAATGGTTGATATGCCAAACCAAATCATATATATTTGATATTGGCATGATGGTTAGAGTGTTCGCCAATGGCCTGGGAGACCTGGGTTCAATCCTAGGTCGAGTCATACCAAAGACTTAAAAATGGTACTTGATGCCTCCCTGCTTAGCACTCAGCATTATAAGGTACGGATCAAGGGTAAAGTGGGGAAATCTAGGGAAAGGAGTAGCGCCCTTCCCTTCACTTTGGTGCTGAAGATATTGAAAAGGGAGCCTTCGGGTCACCCTCGACTACGGTTGCCAACTTTACTATAAAGAGGTTTTGGCATTAAATAACCAACAATGTTTGATATGCCATAAAACCAAAGCAAACCAAACCAATCTTATTTCTGGCCTTGTGTCAAAATTGGCTAAGCTCCGTAAATGACATCTTAAGGCTAAGACTCCGAGGCGGGTTTTATATATATATATATATATAGTTTGCGATACTAATAAATAGTGTGCGCTCTCAGTGAGAGAGCATTGATATCTGAGAACAGCGTAGACATTAAGTCAACGGTGCTTGGTGATTGTCAGTGTATCTCGAATATTGGTTCGATGATCGCAAAGATGACAGGCATCAAGCACTTTTGATTCTATGTTTACGCTATCCACGTGTTACCTTGGCAACGGTATTAATTCCCGCCTGTATTCTTCAAATTTCTTTTAAGGCAAACACATAAACACTCAACACTTTTTATAGGTGCTTGGAGTCAGTGGCTGAGAGTCAACTTCGTCGAGTGAAATAGTTAATGAAAATCATTTTGATCAATTGATACATGTTAAATCATTTACAATAAAAATTGGTATTAAATTGCTCACAGCGGTTGATATAACGGTTGCCATTAAACTTTGAGATTTTAAGCAACCCGGATATTCTCCGAGTGCTACTCGCTGGATTTGCTTCAACGGTTTGGAGCACTGTATCGGACTTCACTGTTTTAGGCCAACTTGATCTTAACCAATCATTGACGTTTTTGTACCCTGAACGAAATTTCTTCAAAAATCTGGTTACTGTATTGTAATCAACTGCTCACCAAACGTTTTGATCACTTTTGGCTCAATTCGAACTCGTTACACGTAAGTTCCGAGATTTAATCACCCTGTGCATTTACGTGTGTGATTTTCAAATTACACACGCAGTAAAGCAGTGCAAAACGTGTCAGTGCACCAACCAACACGATACTACCAACCACTGCGGGTAACTAGCACATCTTGAACAACTTGGTTCACATGATATACCAGTCGTAAATTAGCACGTATCAAAGCATTGCAAAACGTTTGACTCATCCTAGAAATCCTATTTACCAACCCCTCCGTTCGGGCAGGATATGACACAGGGTCAATTTTTAAGCGGAGTTTAACAGGTTTGAATTCAGAGTTTTCCTTCTCCTAGACTAGTTGCCTTACCAAGGCTGAAGAACCTAGTCTGCCCTACTATTTACCCATAGTTGGAGGGAGAATAATTGGATTCATACCTTTCCCAAGGGTATTAGTGCTATGTGAAATGCAATCAGTCTCTTCCAGGATTTGAACTCGTGTCACCGTGTCCATTTCCTACGACGATAACCATTACACCACGGGCATGTTTACCGTTAACATCATGTTAGTTGTGGTTTTGATTTGGTTTGGTATGGTTTGGTTTGGTTTGGTTTGGTTTTATGGCACATCAACCATTATAGATTATTAATGCCAAATCCATTTTTAAACATATAAACAGTTCTATTTCAAACAATTCAGTTAAGCATAAGAACGCAGTTTAGTTCTATTTGACCCATAGATAGGACCCAATCAGGCGCTACCACTCCTGGCCAGAGTGAACCTGGGAGCGATGGCAATGAAGGGATACTCCGCATTCCCCAAATCTCCAACATTACTGAAGTCTAGTTTAGTGTCACATCCAGCACACTCGGCAGAGATACATACGGTGTATTCTACAGCCGCACTCCTAGCCGACTGGGCATAAAGATTCGGTCAATGCCCAGAGCGTGGGTGCCCCTCAACAGCTAAGAAGCAGAAGAGGTACTAAGTTGGGCTGTGAATATAGAATCACAACATAGGTTGGGAAGATATGGAGTCAGTCATTGTAGTCCGAGTCCTTCGTCTCTATCTCTGTCTTTCTCATTCACGGTAGGGCCATTTTTTACCATTTCATGACAATAAAGAAAAAGCTATATTTTTATAAACAAGTATTACTGGTTTTTTTTCATTCCAGCTAAACGTGTGAAAAATTATCTTCTCATTTTTCACTTCTTAAATGAAATATGAACATAACTAAACGTGTTAGAAAAGTGGTTTGGTTGGTTGGTTGGTTGGTTGGGTTTTATGGCATATCAATCTTTGTAGGTTATTTAATGCCAAATCCATTTTTATGAAAATAGTTCTATTTCAAACAATTCAATTAAGAATAAATATGCAGTTTAAAAGTGAAAAAAATTTCTATTTCAAGCTTTCCAGTTTAGTCAAGCAGTTCTACAGTTAAATGTCAAACCAGTTCTATATTAAACAATTCAGTTTAGTACAGTTTCGATGTGAAAAAACAGTTCCGTTTCAAATAATTCAGTTTAGCATCAGCACGAAGTACGGTTTAATTGTCAAAAACATTTCTATTTCAAGCAATTCAGTTTAGTCAAACAATTCATTTTAGCATAAGTATGCCGTTAGTTCTATTTAACCCATAGATAGGGCCCTATCAGGTGCTACCATGCCGAATCAGGGTGGACCTGGGAGCAATGGCAATTAAGGGGTGCTATGCATTCCCCAAAGCCCCATTATTACTGGAACCTCACCATCAGATTGTTTAGTGTCTTATCAGATGTGCAGTCGGTGTAGTCTACTGCCCCAACCGACTGGGTGATAGAAAAGTGTTTTTTTTTAATTTTTTAATAGTGAGGCAACTATTTGAAAAATATAAAAAAAGAAAAACTGAAGGAAAAATTTCTCCATGATTTTATTTAAAGAATCTACATACTAGTTCTGCGGTTGTTTCATCCGTTCGCACTCGACGTTCATCCACAAAACATCTCCGCAGCCAAAAATTATATTCTTCCACCCTCCCTTCTTGACCAAGTGAGATATCTTCAACTTCTCCCATCTCAGCTACGTTAGATATTCTTCCAAACTCCACCTCAGTAAATTGGGATATTCTTCAACAGAGATCTTGTTTCATCAGATCAAACACATTATTCAACTCCGATGGAATTGTCCCGTGCTAACTTCATCAGTCCTCACCTCATCGAGTAAGCATAAATTATTTTATATTGGTTTGCTGAAGATCTGTAGAGCTCTAAGAAATTTCAAGGCTCTGAAGTTCTAAGCTCCAACAACATGGTATTGAAGACTGAAAAGAAAAAGAACTCCGAAGAATCTTCGATACCAGCTATACCGTTATCCACAAAATAGAATAGGCAACTAAATATTGATCTTGTTGGTTCGGTAGGATTAGATACTAAGGGTTGATATGCACGTTGTGTTTTCAATAAGTTTCCAGACTTTTTTGCACAGGCATTTAAAATTGAAAATTCACTATGTTATTGCTATACATCTTATGAGATGACTGACAAATTTTTATTATTTCAGATTCAAAGGAACAGCAACAACAGTAATTAGAATACACACTGATTGTCACAGCTGGTGAATTTCAAAAATGCTATCTAGACGTGAGGACACTTAAGAAGAACGATATGCAATAAAATTATGTTTTAAACTTTGGAAAAAAATGCCACAGAAACGTATGGAATGCTTCTGACTGCTTTTGGAGCATCTTGCATGAATCGAGCATCAGTTTTTGAGAGGCATAAGAGACTCAAGGAAGGCAGGGGGTCTGTGAGGGTTGATGAGAGGTGTGGGAGGAGTAAGGAAGTCAATACACCAGAGTTAATTGGCCGAACGGTTAGGGTTAAAGTTACTACGTTGAGGTTTTAAGGGAGTTCAGGAAGAGATTTCGTCGGAAGAGGCCAGCACTCTTTAAATCGGGTCTGTGGCATTTCCACCAGGACAATGCACCAGTCAACAACTCTATCCTTGTCACAGACTATTTAACCAAGATGGGTATCAAGACAGTTCCTCACCATCTCTATAGTCCAGACCTTACTCCCTGTGACTTTTGGTTATTCCCTAAGCTCAGAGGCTGTCGTTATGAGACAATTGAGGAGATTAAAGAAGCAGTGATGAAGGTCATTGGCACGCTCATATAAGAGGACTTCCAAGGGGCCTTCCAGGGGTTGTTGGAACGGTACAACAAGTGCATTGCAGCCGGAGGAGATTACTTCGAAGGGGACTATAGTTTCGTGTGTGTACTATCAATAAAAGTGCCCATACGAAAAAAGTCTGGAAACTTATTGTGTGCTCCTTGTATATTAAGTACTATATGTAATTTTATTGTATATTATTGCATTGTTTATTGCAAAGTTAACAATAGGATTTATATGTAATAAAATTGCAAATCTTCCTTTCTTGGTTAAATAGCTTCTCTTGATTTTTTTCCGTGGAATTTCCATGGGTCCTGAGAGTAGATATTACTGCAATGAGAAAACCAATTTTAAACATTTTCTTTTGATTTTTTTTATCTCTCGGGAATACGAATTGGTTTGAGTTTTTCTTTTTGTTTTTTTGCTTGTTTGCTCTTTGTTTTTAGTTTGTTGTTTTTTTTTATTGTTTTTTTGTTGTTGTTTTTTTTGTTTTTTGTTTTTTTTTCTTTTCGTAGGATGCAAGAAGTGATTCTGCCAGAAAGAATATTAATCAAAATGTCTGCTGTGAAAGAAAATCGGCCATATGATTACAAAAATGTGCCACGTCCATTTCTTTTTTATGGAGAAAGAGAGAAGAAAAAATCGCCTCACTTGAAAAATGGTGTTGCGATGGCGATGGTAAAAAAGAAGGAGGAAAAAGGGGAGGTGGAGAGGGGGAGTGGATACTAATGTTTGTTTGAAGATGACCGACTGACATTGATGTGACGTCCAATAAAGGGAAGATGGCTGCAGTGCGAGACTAGAAAACGAGAAGATGACGTAATATTGATTTTAGTTTTCATTCTTTGTTGATGCAATGCGTCTTGCCATATTAACATACGATTAATATCCGAATATTCAGGAGTGAACGCTACTAACAAAATAAATATTTCATATCGAAGAAACCTCAGAGTGTATAGGAATTATACTTTTGCTGATAAAAGATTGTCTGTTAGGAAGAAATAATCGAATGTATGTGTGTGCGTGTATAATTGTATTTGTGTGTATGTGTGTGTTGGTTAGAGTATATGAGTGGGGAAGTGAAACTGTGTACATGTGTGTGTGCGTGTGTGTATGTTTCGGATTCTATATGAATATGTGAGTGTATATGCGTAAGTATTTGAGACCCTGATTTTGTATGTGTGTGTGCTTGTAAGATTATTTGTTTGTAAGTGTATATACGTGTGAATATCCTATTTACCCAACCCCTCCGCTCGGGCAGGATATGACACAGGGTCAATTTTTAAGCGGAGTTTAACAGGTTTGAATTCAGAGTTTTCCTTCTCCTAGACTAGTTGCCTCACCAAGGCTGAAGAACCCAGTCTGTCCTACTATTTACCCATAGCTGGAGGGAGAATAATTGGATTCGTACCTTTCCCAAGGGTATTAGTGCTATGTGAAATGCAATCAGTCTCGTCCAGGATTTGAACTCGTGTCGCCGTGTCCATTTCCTACGACAATAACGATTACACCACGGGCACCTCCATATACGTGTAAATATAAGAGTCTGGGTATGCATGTATGTGTGTTTGTGTATGTGTGTGTATGTGTCCATATGTGTGTGTTTGTGAGTGCGTTGGCTTCTATGTAAGTTTTTGTGTCCATATATATGTATTTAATCTTCCATGTCGAGGTCAGTTTTAGCTTTCAGTAGCAGATTCCCTATATATATAAAAAACATTCATACCCAACAATAGAATTACGAAAATTCTCACCGAAAATACAATATTAGAACATCAAAATAACAAACAAAAACTGCAGATTCTCGAAGCATTACATATTAGGAACATTCAACCCAAACTTAACAGAATTGATTTTCAAACCAGTGCTCATGTACTTAAATGTCTTTAGCTACTGACACTATTTTAGAACAATTTTAAAAGTAAACGCTACACACTGCAACGGCCCAGATGCTCTTCTTCTTACAAAGTAGTAATGTACATACAAAAGTTTCATCACTTTTGTAATAGATTCTCCCCTGATGATGACCCAAAGTCGGTTCAAAAGTACTTTGGAAATAAACAATTATGAAAATACATCAATCAATTTCCGCCGAATATAATAAAATCAATTCGGCAATATGAAAGGATCAACAAGAAAATATGTAGACAGAAAATGTCTATTATGTTCAACGAAATTTGTATGTATATATATATATATATGTGTGTGTGTGTGTGTGTGTGTGTTCAAGTACTGAACTAGTTAAGTTTCTCTTCGTGCTAATGCCCCACTTAGAGAAAGGCATCAGCTCTGTAGGGCAGAATGGGCTCTCTAACCCTGGTTGGACAATTTATTTAGGAAGTGTGGTTACTACACTGAAGAGTGTGATGGTGCATTTCTCATATCGAAATTTCTTCTGACCATTCACTATATTCAATTGATCCTCCGCCAACTGTCCTATATCTCACCCTGCTGCTAGTTCCTGGAGAAGTTATTGAGAGGTTTAATTTCTAAATTTCATTATCCTGGATACAAAAACAAGGTTTTAAGGGAATGATAGATATCTTCTATTATCATATTGCATAAGCAGTTAGAAATGACACATTCTATCGGAGAATAGAATTTAGCTTACATTGTATTATGTAGAGCACAAAAGAAAAGTTTTAAAAGGAACGGTGGCCATTTTCACTTCTGTTACAGCGTAAGCAATTAACAAATATATACTAACCAAGAAAAAGGAGTCGTTCGTGGTGCAATGGTTACTGTCATAAGAAATGGACACGGCGACACGAGGGGGTGTCTTCGTGGTGTAATGGTTAAAGCGATGGACTGCAGAATCGTAGTAAGCGAGTTCGAATTCCAGTCGCGCTATTACGTTCACTTTCGGGCAAATACCCTTGGGAAAGGTATGAACCCCCTTATCCTCCCAGCTATGGGTTAAATAGTATCACTGCTGTTCTTCTATGAGAATGGCTTTGGCATTAAATAACCTACAAAGGTTGATATACCATTAAACAAAGAAACCAAACAAAGAAACCAAACGGCGACACGAGTTCAAATCCTGGACTAGACTATTTGCATTTCACATAGCGCTAATAGCTTTGAGAAAGGTATGAATCCATTTATTCTCCCTCTAGCTATAGGTAAATGGGAGGGTAGAGTGGACTCTTCAACCTTGGTATGGCAACCAGTCTAAAAGAAGGAAATACCTACGGCCATATCGGCATTACCCTTATTAGGGGCGCCTCAGGCGACAGGCAATAAACCCAACCTCCCCTGAGGATGTAAATAAAGCCAACCTCACCTAGAGGGATGGCCCCCTGAGGCCGGAGGAAATAGTGAGTCAGCACTCGGTGAGTCAGCACTCGGCCAGATCCGTGCCCAACCGAAACAGAGACTGAGACTGTGCAAAAGAGAGCTCAGTTGGTATATGTCACATGAGGACGAGTCCATCTATAGGGCACGAGGAGCTGGTTCCAGTGGCCAATCTCGGCATAAAATCATTACTAACCTAGATTACTGTTAGCAAATGTATTAAATATTTAGAAATTTACTTCAAGAAGACAAACATTACTTTACCTGTTAACAAAACAATTAGAATTCTCCCATCATGCAAGAAACCTTTTTTCAAAGTATAATGGTATAACAATATGCATACATTTTTGATTAAACAGGACAGACGCTTCGTTTCTGCCTATTTTATCTCTGATCCGTTCAAGACTTCGTACGAGTCGTTTGACTTTTGGATGAAATGAATTCAGGAAGGCGCCGTATGTTTCCCAATCAAAACAGCAGGAGCCCAGCCCAGTTTTTTTTTTTCATAAAAATATCCTGCCCGAACGGAGGGAGTGGTAAATATGATAAAGGAGTACTCCACATTCCCCAAAGCTCCAGCATTACCAGACCCTCACCATCAGATTGTTTAACGTCATATCTAGGACACTCGTTGTGGGGTCTTACCCCACTGCAGAGAAGCAGTCGGTGTATTCTGCGGCCTCATTCGACTGGGCAAGAGTCAGAGTGGACCTGGGAACAATGGCAATTAAAGAGTACTTTACATTTCCCAAATCTCAAAGGCGAGTACCTCGCCATCAGATGGTTTAATGTCATATCCAGGACTCTCGTTGGGGGGGTCTTACCCCTCTGAAGAGATGCAGTTGATGTATTCTATTACCTGAGTCGACTGTGTTCTTTATCATTACACGCAAAAAAAACTCTTAGAAAATAGCGATACAAAAAATGTAAATATGATTATACAGTATATGCAATTCCTTAAACTCTACGTATAAAATAACCCTTGCCGGGTTAATATGCCGTTAAAATTGGCAAGTCAGTTGATTTATCATAGAAACAATACCATTTCCTGAAATACTTGAAACCTCACAATTGCTCGCAAAGTAGAATGGTTGATTTTAGTATGAAATAAACCAACAAGAGGTGACAGGCCTTAAAACTAATCAATTTTGTCTGAGACTGAAAGAAGTGGTTGTTATAGCTGTACCATTTCATGTAGAATTTGGAAAAACAGATAAAGCAGCTTTATATATTTATGTATAGTAAGAAGAATTGGTGCTGTGATGTTATATTTTGACCTTTGACCCAGCCCAAAATGCCATTCAAGGTGATGCATCGGAAGGAAGTGACACATTCCAATGGCAGTTATGAGAGGAAATCGCGTGGGCGGAAATTGGTTGATGAAATGGGACGAGCTAAAAATTCCCATGGTACACTCATAGACTGATGCACCGGAAGGGAATGACCTGTGAACTGCATGACAGTTATTTGCGCTTGATGACGATTAAACATTCGATTTCAAAGATCGAGTGGGCGATCGTGTGGGCGTTGAATTATTATATAACGCAGTCAAGATGGAAGTCAAGTGTCAGTTGAGTTGAAGATCGGATGGAGTTATAGACGAGATGTGGTAGGGAAAGCCACATCAGGCCGAAGGGGCCTTTGGGCCCTGATGAGTTGAGGTCCGGAGAAGATGCTGATAAGATGCCGTAAAGAAAGCCATCACCCAGCAGAGTGGCCTCTGAACCTCCGGTTGTACATCAGGAGAACGAGAAAGACACAACGTTGACGGCCATAAGTTTGGAGGTGCCCGTGGTGTAATTGTTATCGTCATGGGAAAGGAACACGGCGACACGAGTTCAAATCCTAGACGAGACTGATTGCATTTCACATAGCACTAATACCCTTGGGAAAGGTATGAATCCAATTATTCTCCCTCCAGCTATGGGTAAATAGTAGGACAGACTAGGTTCTTCAGCCTTGGTTAGGCAATTAGTCTAGGAGAAGGAAAACTCTGAATTCAAACCTGTTAAACTCCGCTTAAAAAATTGACCTTGTGTCATATCCTGCCCGACCGGAGGGGTTGGTAAATAGGATAAATAGGATAAGTTTGGGGTCAAAATATTGCAGTTTCTGTTCGGTCACCAGCTCCCTCTCATAGTAAAACCCCACACAATCTTTTCGAACCCTTACAAATAAAGTGAGAGGTATATATATTTATAAAGAAGCCTTCCTGCATCTTTATCATTGCGTCTTTATTATTGTGTCGTTATAATACGGCACATGATAATATAACAGTGATTCTGGGTCACGAAAGACCAAAACCTAAAGACGGCAAAGATCGATATTGTTGGTGATCCATAGACTACAAAGCTTCTGTCAATTTTGAAGAAATGCGGCGTCAAAGACACTGCATAAGAGGAACGTCAAAGATGAAAATGTTCAACTTAAATCAAAAGACACACACACACACACATACACACAAAGAGTGCAGTGGGAACATCGTCGTTTGAATTACGACGAAAATAAAAAATAAAAACTGAGATCTTATTTTATCTGATATACACAACAAAATTACAGGAAAACATTTTTTAAATACAATAGATTAAATCTATTCATGGAAATCGTGATAGGGTTCAACCACGACCTCCAGACGACTACGAAATCTCCTGCAAACATTTCCGATTGTCTCCTTGCTTAAATTGGTTAATACTACCGTTATCCTTGCCTTCAGTTTTGGTATTGCGCGGAGCTTTGTTGGTCTCTTGCTTAACAGCACCCCACAAAATCTGAGGAGTAAGTAGGTTAGTAGATATTGGGGTGATGTGGTCGAAGAAATTTCCTTTCACTCAGAAATGGGTTTTCCAGCTTGTATGGCATGTTGCAGAGTTCAGGTACCAGACGAAGAATCTTCCAGCAATTATCCTCTCGATACAGGGGAAAGAACTACGTCCTCCAGGTATTTGATGTAGGCCTCCGTGGGAAAATGAATGAACCCATAACATCATCATCGCTAGTGATCATTCTAAACGCCATGATGCACACTGGGTGTTTTCTCTTTATTAATACCATTACATCTTGTGGGGACAAAGTCAGCTAACGGTTGTTCGGCGAGTCCACCATAAGATCTTGACAGAAATTTTTCACATCTGATAAAAGCAGGGCATGAATAGTTAGAGGGAATGCTTAAGTTGGTTCGAAAGCTTTGTAGCACGGTCTTTCTTTTTGCCCTTCCTAGCCTGAGATAAAAATTCGCCCGCGTGCCGTAGATTAGGGAATTCTGCTTTAAACGAACAAGATTAAATTATTCTAAATAATGGTATAATTTTTTTCAAGTCACGTAGAGAAGAATATTTTTAAATAACCCAATATTGAGTTTGGTTTGGTTTGGTTTGTTGGGTTTTATGGCATATCAACCTTTGTAGGTTATTTAACGCCAAATCCATTTTTATATAAATAATCAGTTCTTTTTAATTGGTTTGGTTTGTTGGGTTTTATGGCATATCAACCTTTGTAGGTTATTTAACGCCAAATCCATTTTTATGTAAATAATCTGTTCTACTTAAAACAATTCAGTTTAGCATAAGTACACAGTTTAATTGTCAAAAACATTTCTATTTCAAACTATTCAAGCAGTTATATGTAACGATTCAGTTAAGTGTAAATATAGTTTTAATGTCGAAAAATAGTTCTATTTCAAATAATTCAATTAAGCATAAGTGCGCATTTTAAATGTAAGTACGGTTTAATTGTCAAAAACATTTCTATTTCAAGCTATACAGTTTACTCAAACAATTCAGCTTAGCATAAGTATACTGTTAGTTCTATTTAACCCATAGATAGGGCACAATCAGGTGCTACCACTCCGGGCCAGAGTGGACCTGGGAGCGATGGCAATGAAGGGGTACTCCACATTCCCCAAAGCTCCAGCACTGCTGGAACCTCACAATCAGATTGTTTAGTGTCATACCCAGGACACTCGTTAGGAGGGAGTCTTACCCCTCTGCAGAGGTGCAGTCAGTGTATTCTACAACCAATATTGAGGAAAAGTTATGTAATGATCTTGTAATTTTCATTCGTAAAATGAATACCAGCAGAAGCCTACATATGCCAATCGATATTTAGATAAAAGAGATTTATGGCAGACCTCCACAGGCGTTTGTTTAAACCGAATTAATAGGAAAAATGGCTCCAACAAAAGAACTATAAATTGAAACAGTGAAATAATTGGTTGATTTTTACGGTATATCAACCCTTGTAGGTTATTTAATGCCAAATCCGTTTTATACACACGCACATACTCACTCACGCACATATATAGTTTGTAAATAAATAGTTAGTATGTAATATTTTTCTTGAGCCATACTTAGGAAGGTAGATGAGTAGTAAGCTAAATTTTATGGCGGGAAGAACAGTAATAAAGTAGTAAAACAAAACAACCCCCCACACACAATCACTTAGGGGGGAAGATTAGTAGTAAGCTAAATTTTATGGCGGGAACAGTAATAAAGGAGAAAAACAAAACAAAAAAAAACGAAAGTATATATACATGTAAATAAATAGTTTGTATGTAATATTTTTCATTGAGACATTGCTCATTTGTTTGTACACAAATACTTTCAAGTATTGCTATTTAATGTTTGCACACAGTTGAATGATTTAGAGTATTGCTATCAAACACTAACAAACTAATTTAACATCATTCATTTGTCTGCAAACGGTTAAATGGTTAAGCAATTTTATTTGACCCATAAAAATGGACCCTGACAGATGCTACCACTCCGGCTCTGAATGAACGTAAGAGTAATGGCAATGAAAGGGTACTCAACATTTCCCAGAGCTCCACAACAAAAACCTGAATATCCAGGACATTCATTGGGTGGGGTTTTTTCCTCCTCTGCTGAGATGCAGTCGGCGTATTCTACAGCACCAGCCGACTAAGCTGACAATGTAAAGTATCGTATAAACCAATTCATAGGCTTGACAATATACATACATATATATATATATATATATATATATATATATATATATATATATATATATATGTATGTATATGTATGTATATGTATATATATATATATATATTTAATGTTTTTGTTGGTCTAATGAAAGTAAAAGCTATAAAAAGAATAGGTCCACAAAAAATTGTTGTTAAGTAATTTAATTTTCACTAACACGTGTTTCTGACGTTTTACGTCGTCTTCAGGAAGTAAATGGTTTGTTCTGGTGTTCCCTTTGTTTTATATAATGGTGACTGTTTTGATAAAGTTGAGGTTCTTTTTAATTTCAGTCTGTGAATATCTAGTTTAACTAAATTGTCCTTGGCAAATTTTCGTTGCTGCTGATGTTGTTTCTCTCTTTTTTTTCTTTCTCTTCTTTTTTCTTTTTACAAGAGTGTATTCTGTGTGTTTGTGTGTCTGAATGAGCGCTCATGTCCATCTATGTATATATACTTTCGTTTTTTATTTTTTTTTTGTTTTGTTTTTCTCCTTTATTACTCTTTTTCTCCTCAAAAATCTATGCCATAAAGTTTAACTGACAACTAATTTTATCTCCCGGAGTGATTTCTGTTTTCTGGAAACTTAATATTACTTTTGTGTAAGGATGAACACACACACACACACACACACACACACACATATATATATATATATATATATATATATATATATATATATAGCTTTCTCGTGTTATATGTATTAATCCAGTCGGCTGGGGTTGTAGAATATGCCGACTGCATTTCTAGAGAGGAAAACCCCCTCCAACGAGTGTTCTGGATACGACACTAAAGTGCATCTAATTCTGAGGCTTCAATCTTGCGACTTTACGGGGTACTCATTCTATGCCATGACTCCCAGGTCTACCCTGAGTGGAAGTACCTATTAGGGTCTTATCTTTTGATCAAATAGAACTGTTTGACCATTCAACTGTGAGCAAACAAATGATTGAAGCTAAAAAAAATTGTTAGTGTTAGATAGCAACATTTAAAACAATTCAAGCGTTTATCTTATCTGAAATATTGGTATTACATGGCGATACTTGGAACTATTTAATTGAATGCAAATAAGATTTAGTGTGGAACACTTGAAGCCGATTAACTTTGCGCAAAAATTGAATTATTTTATGACATAGCAATACTTGAAATCATTTAACTGTGAGCAAATGAATGAATAGCATTAAAAAAAATTATTAGTGTTAAATAGCAATACTTTCAAGCACTTCACAGCGCACCAAAAATAGTTAATATTAACTAGAATTTTTATTGATAAATAAAAATATATGAAACCATTTAACAATGAATGAATGTTCTGTCTTGTTATCTTCAAACTTTGCGTTTAAAAATCATATATATCTACCGTATATTTGCATAAACAGGATTTGGCATCAAATAACCTGCAAGGATTGATATGCCTTAAAACCCAACCAAGCAAGATCATATATATATATATATATATATATATATATATATATATACGTGTGTGTGTGATGTTGGTTCATTGGGTTTTATGGTAGTTTATTCACCGGCTCATTGGCATAGTGGTTAAAAAAATGGTACTTGATGCCGCCTTGCTTAATACACAGCATTATAAGGTACGTATCAAGGGTAAAGTGGAGCAATCCAGAGAAAGGAGTAGTGCCCTCCCCTACATTTCGGTGTAGTAGCTATTGAAAAGGGAACCTTCGAGTCGCTCTCGACTGTGGTCGCCAACTTTACAACCTTATTTAATATATATATATATATATATATATGTATATATATGAATATTTGGTAAGAAAATATCATTGTACAAAACTGAAAACAAAGTTACTGAGAATATCAATTTACTTTCAAGACGTTTCTTTTTTTTAATTTGTTGAAAGTTTTAAAGCAAGACATCTTATGTAAATGGCTTTTTTCAAATTAACTTTTTGCTTTCTAGTCTTATATATATATATATATATATATATATATATATATATATATATATAAGTAAAATAATGGAAAATAATCCGACAGTATATATATATATATATATATATATATATATATATATATATATATATATATATATATATACGTGTATCTGTGTGTATGTGTGTTCATATTGTACCCACGTATCAATAGAGATCTCCCCCTTATACCTTTCCTATACCTTTTAATTTAATTATTTGATAAACCAGTTGTATTAAAGAATAAGAAGAAGCAAAGCATATTATTTCCTTATTTAGCTTTTAAGTTGGCGCCATTTTGATACGGCTGATTCTAAATGACAGAACAGAATGGTAATTCGTAAAAGAAACCTGGAAGGAAATTTTTGTAATTAAAGCTCAAAGTCTAAAGATAAAGAAAATTTATTCTTAATTTTCCACCGACTTTATCAACATTTCTCCTTCCGTCTCACTTCCTTTCCACAAGCTCTTTGATTCTTCCATTCTTTCTTCTGACTTTCCTACTATTTCTGGAGGAATGGTTAAAACACTAGACAGTAGAACCATCGTAAGCGAGTTCGAACTCTAGTTGCGCTATTACGTTCACTTTTGGACTAATGCCCTTGAGAAAGGTATACATATTTACCAACCCCTCCGCTCGGGCAGGATATGACACAAGGTCAGTTTTTAAGTGGAGTTTAACTGGTTTGAATTCAGAGTTTTTCCTTCTCTTAGACTAGTTGCTTCAACAAGGTTGAAGAACCTAGTCTTCCCTACTATTTACCCATAGCTGGAGGGAAAATAATTGGAATCATACCTTTCCCAAGTGTATTAGTGCTATGTGAAATGCAATCAGCCTCGTCCAGGAATTGAACTCGTATCGCCGTGTCCATTTCCAATGACGATTACCATTACAACACGGGCATCTCTACAAAGAAAGGTATATATCTTCTTATCCTCGCAGGTGTGGGTTAAATAATTCTACTTATGCTATTCTAAAAGGATAGCGTCAGCATTAAAAAACCCACGAATATAGATATCAAATTAAACAAAGGAACCTTAAATAGTACCCAACTGTTATTCTACAAAGATTGGTTCGGCGTTAAATATAAACACGAAAGTTTTATTCAGGTTTTTACTTTCTAAAAAAATTATTTTTCTTTCTCGGTATTTTCATTCAATTTCGTTCTTTATTTATTTATAATCCTTTTATCTTTCATTTTTTCTTTCTTCGATGGTTCGTGTGTTTTTTCCTTCCCATTTTGCTTCCTTCCATCTTTCATTTTTCATTCTTTCTTTCTTCGATGGTTCGTGGGTTTTTTCCTTCCAATTTTCCTTCCTTTCATCTTTCATTTTTCCTTTTTTTTCTTTTTTCGATGGTTCGTGTGTTTTTTCCTTCCCATTTTGCTTCCTTCCATCTTTCATTTTTCATTCTTTCTTTCTTCGATGGTTCGTGGGTTTTTTCCTTCCAATTTTCCTTCCTTCCATCTTTCATTTTTCATTTTTTTTCTTTCTTCGATGGTTCGTGGGTTTTTTCCTTCCAATTTTCCTTCCTTCCATCTTTCATTTTTCATTTTTTTTTCTTTTTTCGATGGTTCGTGGGTTTTTTCCTTCCAATTTTCCTTCCTTCCATCTTTCATTTTTCATTTTTTTTTTTCTTCGATGGTTCATGGGTTTTTTTTTACTTCCAATTTTCCTTCCTTCCATCTTACGTTTTTCATTTTTTTCTTTCTTCGATGGTTTGTGTGTTTTTTTTCCTTTTAATTTTCCTTCCTTCCATATTCTTTCATTTTTCATGTTTTCTTTCTTCGATGATTCGTGGGTTTTTTCCTTCCAATTTTCCTTCCTTCCATCTTTCATTTTTCATGTTTTCTTTCTTCAATGGTTCGTTGTTTTTTCCTTCCAATTTTCCTTCTTTCCTTTTTTCATTTTTCATTTTTTCTTTCTTCGATTGTTCGTGGTTTTTTTTCCTTCCGATTTTCCTTCCTTCCATCTTTCATTTTTCATGTTTTCTTTTTTCGATTGTTCGTGGGTTTTTTTTTTTTCCAATTTTCCTTCTTTCCATCTTTCATTTTTCATGTTTTCTTTCTTCGATGATGCGTGTTTTTTTTTTCCTTCCAATTTTCCTTCTTTCCATTAACTTTCTTTCCTTAATTTACATAACCTTATTCATTTCTTTTTTTTTTCTTTCTGTCTCCTTATTTGAACTTTCATTCTTTCTTCTTGTCTTTGTCCCTTTCTTTCTTAAAATTCTTTTTCCTTCTTTGTAATGCAATCTCATTCAACTTTTTTCTTTATTTCTTCATCTTCATCTTTCATTTTCCATTTCTTCTTTCTTTGCTTGTTCGTAAATTCGTGTCGAAGTTCATTTAAACTCCGGCTATACGTTAACATAGTTGAGTTGGTTTCTTTTTCTTTCAGATTCTGTGTGTTCGCTCACGATCTGATTTAAGCTGTACCAATATACATGGGACCCGTGTGACTGCTAATAACGCTACTAATAATAATGTTGGTTGTTTCGTTCCAGATTTGGAAATAATATACTATGACAACTATTAGTTCTCGATCGCAATGCCTTGGACAAAAGAGGAAAAATATTTTTCGTCTCTACTTATTTAAAAGCAAAATTATTCAAAACTGAGCAAGCAAAATTTCGCCGGAAGTTTAACACTTATTCCCAGAAAAGACAAATTCAACGTTAGGTACTCAAATTTCAAGCCACAGGGCCATTTAGCAACCTCAACAAGAAAATTCCAGATCGGGCAGGAAGTTGATTGCAAGATGTCCCAACAATGTGTATGCAGTGAGAGATTCTGTCGGAAAAAGTCCCCCCGAAGATGTTCCCAAGAACTTGGTTTTTCACGTGCATCGTTCCAAAGAATCTTCAGCAGTACCCCGACGGATTTCAGAACAAGCATAAAGTGCCCGTGGTGTAATGGTTATCGTCGCAGGGAATGGACACGGCGATACGAGTTCAAATCCTGGACGAGATTGATTGCATTTCACATACCTTGGGAAAGCTATGAATCCAAAATATTCTCCCTCCAGCTATGGGTAAATAGTAGGGCAGACTAGGTTCTTCTGCCTTGGTGAGGCAACTAGTCTAGGAGAAGGAAAACTCTGAATTCAAACCTGTTAAACTCCGCTTAAAAATTGACCTTGTGTCATATCCTGCCCGAGCGGAGGGGTTGGGTCAATAGGATAAAGCCATACCAGCTGACATGGGGTTTCTTGAGAAATTCTGCAAGGCACAGAGTCGGGTGGAAAAAATCACAAAGCGCAGCCCATAGGTGAGATAGATGATTATCAGAGAATGTTCACTGGTGCCTCTACCTGTACCATTGTGGTATTAAAGAGACTTTTTCGACCCGCGCTATGATCCCGCCATGGTAACAAGTTGACGAACGCGAAACTGTTAAACATACACCAAAGGTTTATTTACAACTAGGTAGCAAGAAGTCATCAGGAGAAAGAAAGGAAATATGGAAATATGAGACAACCCACAACTACACAAAATTACGCAACATATGCAGGTCGTGTCGGGAGCAGAGATATCCTCGGACCACTAGTCCTTGCCGGTCATTTTTAATTACCACGTGTGTCTCAGCCTTATAATTCGGTGACTATCGTCTGCTTTATTCATTTATTTATCTATTCATTCAATTTTGATATAGGCCGTTCAATTACGTTACATTCTGTGGTGTATCTATAACACCGCCAGCTGGGATTAAGAGACTGGGGATGTTGATTTGAAATCTTATAACTGTCAAGAGATCTTTTGAATTTGATAGGAATATTTCAATATCTTATAACTGTGTACAATAAAGAAAACTTAAGAAACAGTTACACAAAAAAATGTATAATATTTATGTACAATGTATGTGATTCCTTGACCTTAAGGCATGAAATAGCCCTGAACGATTCGAGGAATATAAAATCAATTTGTCAATTATTCTCATCCCTCATTATTACGAGGATCATTAAATAAGTTTCCAGACTTTTTTCGTATGGGTACTTTTATTGATAGTACACACATGAAACTCTAGTCCTCTTCGAAGTAATCTCCTCCGGCTGCAATGCACTTGTTGTACCGTTTCAACAACTTCTGGAAAACCCCATTGAAGTCCTCTTATGTGAGCGAGTCAATGACCTTCGTCACAGCCTCTTTCATTTCCTCAATTATCTCATAACGACAGCCTCTGAGCTTAGGAAATAACCAAAAGTCACAGGGAGCAAGGTCTGGACTATTGGGAGGCTGAGGAACTGTCTTGATGCCCATCTTGGTCAAATAGTCTGTGACAGGGATGGAGTAGTGGACTGGTGTACTGTCAATGAAAGTGCCCACACGAAAAAAGTCTGGAAACTTATCGTATGCCCTTCGTATGTACCTTTATTTATATAAATTTTATAAATTATATCAGGTTGTAATAATGGAAACCATGAAACTTTGTGCAAACTATTGGTATTAGGAATACTTGAAACCATACGACTGTCTTCAAAATTATTTGTATCAGATGGAAATAGAAACCTTACAAGTATATGCAAATTATTTGTATTAGATAGGAATACTTGAAACCCTACAACTGTGTGCAAATGTTGTGAAGCTGGCAAAAGAAAGACACTGGAAACACAAAAAGGTAGATAGAAAAACATAGATATTCAAGCAACAGAAACAAGATACAAGTGAACCGGGTTCGACAGTAGTTAGTTAATAGGAAGCTGAGAGTCCAGTCGGGTAGTGACTATTGTCCACTACGCAAGTGCTATCACGTGATTGTGTCACGTGGGTTTAGATCAACCTCTGGTGAACTCCGGTCAACGCTCCCTTGACGTGTACTTATGGAGGAGGTTGAGTTCATTATGTAGTGAGTACAACAGTAAATTATTTGTATTAGATAGGAATACTTGAAACCTTACAAGTATATGCAAATTATTTGTATTAGATAGGAATACTTGAAACCATATAACAGTGTGCAAATTATTTGTGTTAGATAGGAATACTTGAAACCATACAACTGTGTGTAAATAAATTATTTGTATTAGATAAGAATACTTGAAACCATATAACATTGTGCGAATTATTTGCATTATATAGGAATACTTGAAACCATACAATTGCGTGTAAATCATTTGTATTTGATAGGACTACTTAAAACCATACAGCTATATACAAATCATTTGTATTAGATAGGAATACTTAAAACCATACATCTGTGTGCAAATTATTTTTATTAGATAGGAACACTCGATATCATATAACTGTATGCAAAACCTCTGAAGATTTTTTTCTTAATTTTAAGGGAATATTTGACGTTTTTAGAATAAATTTTTAACACTAATTACGTCATACAGTTTTGAAATGGAACGCCTCGAACGGAAATAGAATATTGAGAACTTTCGCTTTTTTTTGTTTCATTAAATTTTTCTTAAATTTCAATTTGATAAAATTCAAAAGATATCATCATCATCATGTCGTGTCGCTAGCACGGATATCCCTGACCCTCTCTCGCCAATTCTCCCTCTCATTCATCGCTTCTGGCAGGTCTTTAAGGCTACATCCCGTATCCTCACATAGCTGCTGTATGTATGTTTGTGCTGGTCGTCCTGCTTTTGCTTGGCCATATGCGGGGGTCCATAGGAGTACATCACTGATGAGTTCGTCCTTGCTTCGCCAGCAGTGTTCTGTGTGTCTGGTTCGTCTAACTTATATAGTTTTCGTGATGGTCAAAAGATATAAAATCAAATATTTAAACGCCCTGATGATGTTTTAATGTAAAAACCAAAACATTTAACGTTGGTAAATAATTCAACTATAAACAATTAGACTATGACAATCGGACTCTAATTACTTTGTTTTCTAGTATTTTTTTCATATTTGGACATTTCCACACATACACACATCATCATCATCATCATGTCACGCCGCCAGCACGGATATCCCTGACCCTCTCTCGCCACCTCTCCCTATCATTCATCGCCTACGGCAGGTCTTCAGGGTTACATCCTGTGTCCTCATATAGTTGCTGTATGTAAGTTCTTGCTGGTCGTCCTGCTTTTGCACATCCATATGTGGGGGTACACAGGAGTACATCGCTTATGAGCTCGTCCTTGCTTCTCCAGCAGTGTCCCGCGTGTCTAGTTCGTCTAACTTGTATAGTTTTCGTAACTTGTATAGTTTTCGTAAGTGTCCGTATAGTTGGTGTCTCGTGGGGTGTTGTCGCCAGGACTTGTTCAATACTGCTCTCAACATTCTTGTGTAATTTCCGTCCAGTTTCCTCTCCAGCCGCTTAGTTAGCGTCCATGTGGTGCATCCATATAGCAGTATCGACACAACCGCTGCCTGGAAGAAACTGCGTTTCATTTTATCGGTTAGGTCCGACTTCCATATGATCAAGAGCCTATTGTCTGGAACGAGCCGCAGCTGGCATTGGCCTCCATGTCAATGCACACAAAACTGAATATATGTGTTACAACCAAACGGGCAACATTGCTACACTAGACGGAGCCTCTCTGAAACTAGTAGACAAATTCACCTACGTAGGATGTAGCGTCTCATCAACCGAAAAAGACATCGACACACGACTGACGAAGGCATGGACAGCTATCGATAGGCTCTCGATCATATGGAAGTCGGACATACACACATATATATGTGTAAATGTGTGTGTGTGTGTGTGTGTGTGAAAGAGAAAGAGAGGGGGGGAAGAGGGGAGGGAGCTGATAGACAAAATATATCTGCTATAATCTAATTGTAACAAACTAATTTGTACATATACATATTTTTTTTATTTTTTAAGTTGAGGAATTAGTATTGTGAATTGAATTACGATGACCAGAAAATCTGGCGAACACCTACGCACGATATACGGGAACACTGGACAGCTGTTTCGACCTTATTAGGTCTCATCAGCAGTGTATACCGTAATCTCCACCACTGGAGATCGAACCAACGACCACAGATTTCGGCGGATTTTCTGGTCATGTTAATTCAATTCGCAATATTAATTCCTCTACTTAAAAAATAAAAAATATGTACATCTATTCCCTTGCCCCTGATTGGCTTCTTTGGTTTCTTTGTTTAATGGCATATCAAACTTTGTAGGTTATTTAATGCCAAAGCCGTTCTCCTAGAAGAACAGTAATGGTACTATTTAACCCATAGCTGGGAGGATAAGGGGTTCATACTTTTCCCAAGGGTATGTACCCGAAAATGAACGCATTAGCGCGACTGGAGTACGAACTCGCTTACTACGATTCTGCAGTCCATCGCTTTAACCATTACACCACGAGGACACCCCACCTTGCCCCTGAGATATGATAATTACGCGGATGCGTATTTCTAAGCTCCTTGGGAAGACATGGCCCTGGGGTGGGGGTGACCCTGTCCTCTGGAAAGAGTACGGATGTAACTTGCAAGACACATTTAGGTTATTTGGCCGCGCAATTATCATGACTAGTCGATCTGGCGTTACTTGCGTGTGATATGAACTAGTGGCTCAGTTGTAGAGTTTCGGCACTTCAAAAATGTCGTGTGTAGGTGTTCGGCGGATTTTCTGGTCATAGTAATTCAATTCATAATGTGTACACATATACACATATATATGAGTAAACACGTGTGTGTGTGTGAAAGGGAGAAGGAGAGGGAGAGCTGATAAAATATACCAGCTATAATCTAATTGAAAGAAAAAAAACTCTACATGAAAAGATCGATGATGTTCTTATACTAAAAATCAATAGATAGAATTTTTTACCAAAAGATCAAATTGCCGGTAAATATTTCCAAGAACATCGGCCAAAACAAAGACTCCAAATTAAAATGATGTTGACAAAAACTACAAAAACAAGAAAACAGAACGAGAAGAAAGAAATTCGCCAACGCCTACGAAGTCGGAAGAGTGGTCAGCTTAAATTGGCCGGCGAGTTAATTGATAACAATTAAAGGAAATATTCATCGCAGAAATCTTTACCGTTAAGTCTTATTATGGTAATTAGGGTTAGGTTCATTCGGTGCGTTACGGCAGGATCTTGTTTCCACTAGTAAATTTTGATAAGTTTTTTGTTGCCTATTTTTTTTCTTCAAATTTTTGCGAAAGTTCTGTTCTCTTTCACTTTGAAATATGCACATTTCTCAATTCAGACTGTTTTGACCAAATCCCAGAAGCATCACACCGCCAAACAGCTGCTGTACTGTCATCTGTATCCCATATCACAAACTATCCAAGTAAGACAGGCTGGACACTTCTGGTGAGGCACAACGAACTCATAAACGACGTTCTCTACTGGACTCCTACACATGGACACACCAGTGTAGACCGACTGGCAAAAACTTACTTTCATCAAGTATGTATTGACTCTGGATGCCGTCTGGAGCACTTTCCTAGAGTAATAGCCGATAGGGACTGATAGCATGAGAGAGACAAGAGAATCCGTGTTATCAGCTCGACTTGATAATGTCTTTCTATCGCACTTTGTTCTTGATGGAGTCTCCTATCGTGAACGATAAACGAGGGCCACCAGTGGACGACAGAATGCTCCACACCAATGTATGCAATCAGGGATGACCATGAAGAAAATCAAGTGACAAGAAAACATTTCATTTGTGCTTTCTTGAGTGTGACACTAGCCCAGCCTTGCTGCGAGCTACGACAGATGACAGATGAAATTAGTTAAAGAAGGATTTTGATGACATTTCTGATTTGATTCAGAGCTTAGCGAAATTGATCGCGGTGATTCAGTAAATTGTCTTCAAAACCCTTCAACTTAATCATATTTACCCAACCCCTCCGCTCGGGCAGGATATGACACAAGGTCAATTTTTAAGCGGAGTTTAACAGGTTTGAATCTAGAGTTTTCCTTCTCCTAGACTAGTTGCCTCACCAAGGCTGAAGAACCTAATCTGTCCTACTATTTACCCATAGCTGGAGGGAGAATAATTGGATTCATACCTTTCCCAAGGGTATTAGTGCTATGTAAAATGCAATCAGTCTCGTCCAGGATTTGAACTCGTATCGTCGTGTTCAATTCCTACGACGATAACCATTACACCACGGGCACCTCCAACTAAATAAAACGTGTCTTACACCACTCATTTTGATTTGATTCTTGGTTTCTTTATCAAAGTTAAGGCGCTTCAAATAGTCTTTCAATTTAGCGCAAGAATGGACCTCCAACTGAACGTGTGGAGTTTGGTAGTTGTCCATACAACACCTTCTTTGGAAACCAATTCTCATCCATTCTCACCACATGACCGGTCCCGTTATGTTGTGTCTTTGCTAAAATGGTTTCAATGCCTGCGATGCTATTACATTTCTTCAGTCTTGTACTATCCTGACTTTATCATCCCATTGTATCCCACAAATCGAACGAAGAAAGCGCATGTAAAAGGCATCAAGCTGGTTTATGTGTTTACAGTATAGGGTCCAAGTTTCAGCCCTATTTAGAATGGTTGGGAGAACAACTGATTCGTCGATGTCGATCTTTACTTTGAGAGACACGTCTTTGGTGCTCTATAATCCCTGTTCCAGAAAGTAGAAAAAAATAAAATAATCCAAATTTGATGAATTCATATATATGGCTCATTACCTTAATGGTTAGAATGTTCGGCACTGGTTCAGAAGACCGAGGTTCAATCCCTGATCGAGTCAATAAAAGGGTTAAAAAATTATACCTGATGCCTCTTTGCTTAACACTCATTATAAGGTACTATTTACCAACCCCTCCGCTGGGGCAGGATATGACACAAGGTCAATTTTTAAGCGGAGTTTAACAGGTTTGAATTCAGAGTTTTCCTTCTCCTAGACTAGTTGCCTCAACAAGGCTGAAGAACCTAGTCTGTCCTACTATTTACCCATAGCTGGAGGGAGAATAATTGGATTCATACCTTTCCCAAGGGTATTAGTGCGATGTGAAATGCAATCAGTCTCGTCCAGGATTTGAACTCGGGTCGCCGTGTCCATTTCCTACGACGATAACGACTACACCACGGGCACCTCTGCATTATAAGGTACGGGTCAAAGTGGAGCAATCTAGAGAAAGGAATAGCGCCCTCCCTTACATCTTGGTGATTGAAAAGGGGGCCTTTGGGTCGCCCTCAATTACGGTCGGCAAACTTACTTACCTATATATATATAGTATTTCACAATTGTTGAAACAAAGCAGCGGTTTCACTTTCTAGTTGACTTTATTCTCTTAGCTAAAATCTTTGAATGAAGCCTAAGTCACATGCGAAGGTCAACTGGTGCACTTGTCGCCTGATTAGCAGGATGTTGGGTTGACAGGTTGATTTGGAAATCACCTAGGACGACTTATTGGTGATTTGTTTGGAATCATCGTTGTAGGCCGGATATTAAAACGTAAACATTCTGTCAACTGGCTTAGGATAAGGTGACGTAACGCTAGAAATTTGATGACACCTATTCTTGCCATCATTACTGAATGAAATAATGTAATTATATCAGCAGAGTTATTTAGTTCAGTTGAGGTAGTTGAGTTCAGAGTTCAGAGTCGGAGACAGTCGGTTGAATTCAAAGATTCGACCCTTCTGGGAGGCGAAAGGATGAACGGGGTGAAGAAATGTGAGTCGTTTTTTTTGTTCGACTACCACCTATGAATCTTATAGCGTTTCTATGACACAAGTACATTTTTCTTTATATATTTCTCTCGTGTTTCGATAACAGTGGCTGTTTGAAATGTTGCGTTCAGAAAATAAACTTATCGCACTGGAAACAACGGATCTGGCTTGTACTTTGTGTAAGGTAACGCCTTATGTTCGAGATGGTGCCATGGTGTTATACTACTTCTTCTTGAAGAGTCATTTCAACTCTAGGAACTGGATGTTTTGGGTAAGCGAGAACCCTCACAGAGTCCTTGGAGGTTCCCAGCATCCAAAAAAGTTCACGACATGGGTCATCATCTCGGAGTATGGCACCATGGGCCCATTTTTCTTTAAAGATAATCGGTGTAACGAAGTGACAGTGACGAAACAGCGTTACGTTCCAGTGTTTAAGCAGTTCTGAGGAGAGCTCGAGGAGTGTGAGGACTTTGACACAGAGTAACGGTGGTTCTAGCAAAAGGGTAACCCTCTTCATACTCCTCACATCTTACGGCTTCGTGATAAGTTTAGGGAGAGTAATATCTGCCGCAAAGCTGAAATGAAGTAGGTACCTCACTCGCTTGAACTAAATCCTCCAGATTTCTTTCCCTGGAGGTTCCTCAGGGATAACATCTACTAGATCAACCCTCATATGATTGCTGCATTGAATGAAGCCATCACTGAGAAAATTCAAGCAATCACCATGAGGAAAGTGAACCCTTTATCAACTTTATCTTTCACATTCCACGGTGCTTTCAACTGAGCGGCGGAGATCTGGATCATATACTCTAGGGTTTCCCTTGAGATTTTTAGGACAGGTTGAAACGTTTCGGTTTTAATTAACCTTCATCAGGACTTTAAGACGGTGAAAAATGTTATTAGAAATGTAATATAATTGCCGAGGGATTTCGTTTTATATATCTTGCCTTTCGGTTTAGTTAGGATGAGAACCTTTCGCTTAGTGCATGGGTTAGTTCGGTGCAACATTAACGCAGGTGTTCACGCGCGCGGAGAGAATGTTTCATTCAGAGATGTCAAAATAAAAATCACAGATAGGAATTGAGACCAGGGTATTTGGGTGACGTCACATACCGGAAGCGTGGGCTGAGATTTGAGAAAAAGCAGTGAGTTGAGTTCCCGCCTCGGAAGAAGGTTCACTTTCCGAGCTGGGCGTGGCCAGCCGACTTTGTGCGCTACGGGCGCCGCGCGTTGGTTGGGTTGAGAGCTGACGGTGTAAAAGCAGTCAGCATAGAAAGATTGTGTCTCTCTCTCCTCATGTCGAAAAACCTTTAAACTCAAAAAGGTGAATGAAAGTTTCGTACCAGAACCAATTTCGTGAATTTCGGGCTTTCGGGTTCTTATACATGTTTATATTTCATATATCCGTATAATGGGTATGTTACAGTAGCTATCGAAAATGGAGCCTTCAGCTCACCCTCGACTATCGTCGGCAACTTTATTTTTACTTATACATATATAAATATATATTTAAGCTCTGGTGTTTGTCCATTGAGCACTTTCTCTGCTCTTGTTACTATGGAGAGAGCGAACATAAGTTATTCATACAAGAACATATCGATACCTGATAGGCATCAGTATAAGTTAGTTCTGTTGAGGAGGATAGAATCCTTTATAAAAAGTATGAGGTGGAAAGCATATTTTTTTCTCAATACAATTAACTGTACAGAAAAGGAGGGAAGGGAGAAATATGGGTTTAAAACTACGAAACACCCCCCATATCAAAGAGATGGATAAATTTGAGGCTGAACTGATAGGGATGGTTAAGGAGATAAAATTTAGGAAAATGTGCAATAATATTCAACAAAAAATGTATGAGGATATGAGGAGATTTAAGGAGTCCGAAAAAATATTTGTAAAGTCAGATAAGTCGGGCAATTTGTATGAAATAGAAAAAGAAAAATATAGGCAAATGATATTTAAGGAGGGGGTTAAGAATTATAAGAAAGCACCACCTAATCTCGAAAAAGAGTTAAATAACGAGGCAAAAATGTTAGTGCATAAACTAGGTATTGTTGATAGAGTGGAAAAATACAATACCAAGAATTGTTTTATTACTATAAAAGACCACAAAAGTAATTTCAAGACTAATCCGGAATGTAGACTCATTAACCCGGCCAAGACACAAATAGGTAGGATTAGTAAAATAATCGTCGAAGAAATATGTGAATCGCTTAGGCTGGCATTAAACATCAACCAGTGGAGGAGCACTAATGACTGTATTAAGTGGTTTGAGGAGTACGAGAAGGATGATAGGTGCTCCTTTATTAAATATGATATAAAGGATTTTTATCCTTCGATAACAGAAAAGACATTGGATAGAGCGTTAGATTTGGCTAAAGAATGTATGACTATACCTTTAGATAAGGTGGAAATAATTAAGCATTGTCGTAAAACATTGTTATACTATGAAGATAGTGTATGGATAAAAAAAGGGGAGGGTGGAAATTTTGACGTTTCAATTGGAGCATATGATGGTGCAGAAATTTGTGAGCTCGTCGGGTGTGTATTATTGTATAGTATTAATAGGATTATGGACCCTAGTAGCCATGGGCTTTATCATGATGACGGACAGATTATAGTGGATAAAAGTACACCGAAGAAGTGTGATGGGATTAGAAAAAAATTGTATAAGCTGTTTGAGGACTTTGGATTTAGGTTAGATGTAACAACAGACTAAAAATAACTGATTATCTTGATGTTACTTTAAACTTATATAGTGGAACCGTATCTTCATTTAGAAAAAGGAACCAGGATCTGCGTTATGTAAACAGGGGATCTAATCACCCAATACAGGTGTTTAAACATGTACCAAAAGGAATAGAGCATAGATTATCAAATAACTCCTCCAACAGGGAAATTTTTGAACGAAGTAAGCAGGAATATGAGGAGGCTTTAAAGAATGACGGATATAGGGTCAACTTAGAATATAGGGATAGAATTGGAACACAAGGAAGGAGAAATAGACCAAGGAAAATTTTATGGTTTAATCCCCCTGGGAACATGGAAGTAGTTAATAACTTGGGAAAGGAGTTCTTCAAGATATTAAAAAGAAACTTCCCTAGTGGGAGCCAATTACATAAGATATTTAATAAGAATTGTATTAAATTAAGTTACAGTTGCATGCCAAACATTAATGGAATAATAAATAGGAGTAATATAGCTAAATTAGGTTCAAAGAAAAATAAGGTGATTGATAAATGCGACAGTAGGGATAAGGTTAGGTGTCCCCTCGAAGGCAAATGTTAGCAGGAATGTGTAGTGTATAAGGTAGAAGTATATAGTGATTCGAATAATAAGAGAAATAAAAAGATATACTTTGGGTCGACCCAAGGGGATTTTAAAACTAGGTACTATTTACCGACCCCTCCGCTCGGGCAGGATATGACACAAGGTCAATTTTTTTTTTAAGCGGAGTTTAACAGGTTTGAATTCAGAGTTTTCCTTCTCCTAGACTAGTTGCCTCACCAAGGCTGAAGAACCTAGTCTGTCCTACTATTTACCCATAGCTGGAGGGAGAATAAGGGGGTTCATACCTTTCCCAAGGGTATTTGCCCGAAAGTGAACGTAATAGTGCGACTGGAGTACGAACTCGCGTACTACGATTCCGCAGTTCATCGCTTTAACCATTACACCACGAGGACACCCAAAAACTAGGTACTATAACCATAGAACAAGTTTCTCGCACGAGAAGTATAGGTATAGCACTGCTTTATCTAGTTATGTGTGGGAACTTAAGGAAAAACAAGGAGTAGATCCTATAATGAAATGGGAAGTAATAAAGAAATGCCGCAAATATAGGGCAGGTAATAGAACTTGTAATCTTTGTATGGAGGAAAAATTGTTAATAGCAAATTGTAAAAGTAAGAATATGCTAAACAAAAGATCGGAGGTGTTAAATAGTTGTAGACACAAAAGGGCGTGGTTACTAGATAATTAGGAATAGGTTATAGAGAAAGGTTTTTTATGATTTTATTTTTTTATATATTTTTTTATTTTTTTATTTTTTATATTTTTTTTTCTAATAAAAATACGGTATCTTTCATTTAGTTATTTAGTTATTTATCTTTTATGCAAATTCTAGGCTAGGTGGGGTTTTTGGTGAATAAAAGAAAGCGATTTCTCCTTAGAATTAGTCGAAGGTAGACTTCCTGATGATCCGTTAAGGTGAAACTTTAGTAGAAGATTTTCGACTTGCGATTTAAGTTAATTCTATATATATATATATATATATATATATATATATATATATATATATATATCGTAGTGAGTTTATATATATATATATATATATATCATCATCAAGTCGTGCTACTTGCACAGATATCCCTGAGTCTCTCTCTTTCTCTCTCTCTCTCTCTCTCTCTCTCTCCATCCGTCGCAACCATTCATCTCTGTATGCTTCTCTGCTGAGACCTCCTCAATGAGTGTCCTGGTTGTGACACTAAAAATCTGTTTGTAAGGTTCCAGTAATGCTGGAGCTTTGATAAATACGGACAACACTTTCATTGCCATCGCTCCCGGGTCCACTCTGCCCCGGAGTGGTAGTACCTGGTAGGGCCCTATCTATAGAATATATAAACCTAAAGTGTGTATTATGCTAGACCATGTTGTTTGAAATAAAACTGTTTTTGTATGCTATGATGAATCGTTCGAAAAAGAACTGTTTTTGACATTTAAACTGTGTGTAAAGAAAAATTTATACTTATACTAAACTGAATTAGTTGATGTTTATATGTACAAAAAGGGATTTAGCATTAATTACTTACAATGGTTTTTCTTCTTTAAAACCAAACCAAACCAAACCATTCACCCCCCCCCCCGGGAAGGTCTCTCAAACTGCATGTTGTGTCCGCACAAAGCTGGTGTAGATAACTTCTTGCTGGTCGAATAACACTGACACATCCAGGTCTATTGAAAAACGTCGCTTATGAGTTTGATTTGACCTCGCTTTCCCTAGTGCCCCGCTTATATATATATATACATATATATATATATTCCCATATATATATATATATATACATATATATTCCCATATATATATATATATATATACATATACATTTATATATATATATCCATATATATATATATATTCTCTCTCTCTCTCTATATATATATATATATATATATATCTGTCTGTGGATGACTTTATATATATAAATGAAAAGGTTCACAAGTGATTTGGTATTTAAAGTTTTATATTATGATTCCTCCTCAATAGCAGTCTTGAGTGAACCAATATTTGGATGGGAAATTGCATTTGTTTTGTTTTCTAAAACGCCCCATATAGCGCAATCAAGGGAGTTACGGTCTGGGCTTAAATCTTGTTTGATAACTGCCCTCAGTTTTCTCGTGGAATTTCAATTCATTAGCGTGTTTTTTTTTGTTTTTTTTTTTTATTGGCGCAGTGGTGTCCTTCTTAATCTTCGTAACGTGAGCTGTTCATTGTATATTCAGTCCTCCACTCTGCTTTTTCTTTAAAATTGTCTTTTTCTGTAAAAAAAAAAATGTTTTCCTTGTTTTATATATGGTAGTCAAAGAAACTTAGGCTTCGTTTCGGCGTTAAACAAATCAAAGATTCTTTGTCGTTTCTTTTCTTGTTCACTCATATTGGGCTGAATTTTAATATATAAAAGAAAGTGCCTGAATAATAGAGCTAGTCACGTAAATTTAGATTTATCATGGATTTTTCAAAAGTTAGAATAATCAAACTAAAAAAAAAATTTTTTAATTATTCCATATTATGCTTCCGCGCCCTGTATATGTTACCTAGGCATATAAATATACACTCACACACGCATGAAATTTCTGTGGATTTTTTCCTTTTTTTTAAATATTCTGTTCAATATATATTCAGAGAAATTATAAAAACAGTTTATCTTTAATCAGAAAAAGTTTAAATATAAACAGTTTAAGCCTCACAAAGTCAGTTCTGCAGCCGAAGTGAATCTTTTACCAAAGACCCGTGAATCTTTTGTAACGGCAGTGTTGTGTTTACGCGTAGGAAGGAAGACGCCATACACATATATCCTAATTAATCCTGTTTATTCTCATCAGAGATAGGTTATTGCTTTTGATAATTCCAGTTTTACATTTTTTTTTCATCATACAACGTGTGAAAGCACGTGCTTTACCCTGCCCTCATCAGCTGCCAACCAGGAGTGATAACACAGTTTCGGTAGCTCAAGGTGGTACTGCTACTCCTGGCGCTACGTAGCAGCTTTTACCAATGGACAGGTTATTTAAAAGAATTATATATATATATATATATATATATATATATATATATATATATATATGCGCCAGATAAACTAAAAGCATAGATTACATTGTACGTTCATCTTCATTTTTTGTGCAGTTTTTATTTCCATTTGGTACGAAAAGGGAATGCACGAGGCCTTATGGTTTGGGGAGCGGAGGGGAAGGGAGCGGTCATGCTATAACTAATTGTCTAAGGGATCCTAGCTTGCCCCATTCGCCGACCCATTCAACAGTACAATATATAGAAATATTGCATTTACTCTATGAGAAGACCTACTTAAAATCCCGGGACGAAATGAATGATTTTATTTAGAAAACATCATTTATTTACAAAATAGGGTTACTATGTTGACGTTTTAAGGAAGTTCATGAAGAGATTCCGTCGGAAGTGGCCAGCACTCATCAAATCGAGTCAGTGGCATTTCCACCAGGACAATGCACCAGTCCACTACTCCATCCTTGTCATAGACTATTTGACCAAGATGGGCCTCAAGACAGTTTCTCACCCTCACTATAGTCTAGACCAGTGGTTTTCAAACTTTTATTGCCACCACCCTCTTCACCGCCGGACCAAAATGCCAGCGTCCCCTCTTCCAACGAACGTCAGAACGACGGTAATGTTAAATGTCATAAGAATTGGTTGATTCTTCAATCACAAACAGTTTGAAGAATATAAAAAACAGAGCTTAAGGTGTAGGGAACGAATAAATAAATAAAAAATTAAATAAAAAAAAAAATAAATTTATAAAAAGAAAACTATTAAATTTGAAGAAACTCCCAGAGGTCTCTAACGGAAAAGGAGATGACGCATGCGTAAAAAAGAAAAAAGGATTTTTCCTCTTGAAAAAGGAGACGATATTATCTTTCTCTTTCAGGCAGTGTCCGTCGAACCGACAACACCATTTTGCTGTCTGGTGTTTTGGGCACCATGCTACGTCTTGGGACGTAGCGTCGGTTAGTCCCTTCACCCAATAAATAAAGGAAAGTATAGAAGAAATGTTTTCATCTCTTATCTATTTCTATCTTCTTTTTTTTTTTTTTTTTGTATAATTCTTTTGGGACTTTCTTTGGGCAAGGCATTGCGCCGGCCAGTCAACGTGGGGTAAAATAATATAACCAAAATATGGAGTCAGATATCTACGGCAACACAGCCTTGCCCTTAGCTCCTGACCTTCAAAATCTTCAAACCCCACAAAGGCAACCCGAAAGAGAAATTAAGAAGGGGAGAAGAAATGAGAAATAAGTTAAAAAGGGACAGAAAGTTTAACGTCGCAGCGAGGAAATGGTAAGTAAACAAAGGGGAAAACGGTGACCAGGGGAAAATTGTCCCTTACGAAGAGAGTTCTGGATGTGGACGTAACTCGTACGTCTAGTTGCAGCGACTGGGGGACGCTTAATTAAATCGCTCCGTTTTTCCGGCCTTTCTACCAACACCAACGTCACATTTTACTGTGATTGCTCCAACGCTCCCTTCACAATTTCAATGCCCCCATCTGACTTTTTACTCGCCAGCGCCCCTCTGAAAGTTCATATCGACCCCCTGGGGAGCGGTACCGCCCACTTTGAAAACCACTGGTCTAGACGTTGCTCCCTGTGACTCTTGGTTATTCCCAAAGCTCAGAGGCTGTCGTTATGAGACAATTGAGGAGATGAAAGTTGCTGTGACGAAGGTCATTGACACGGTCACACAAGAGGACTTCAATGGGGCCTTGCAGAAGTTGTTGGAACAGTACAAGTGCATTGCAGCCGGCGGAGATTACTTCGAAGAGGAAAAGAGTTTCATGTGCGTACTATCTATAATAGTGCCCCTACGAAAAAAAGTCTGGAAACTTATTTAATGATCCTCGTACATATAAGTTTTAATTTGTATTTTTGCCTTATTTATGTGTAAATGAAAATGTATTAACTTGACTGTTTTTACAAAGAAATTCGGTTTATTGTATACTCTAGTATTTACCGAACAAAGGCAAAATTTGAAGGAAATAATGACCATTTTTTATACTTTTACTTTAACACCCCACAAGGCACCAACTATACGGCCACCTGCCTCCCATCACAAAAACTATCCGAGCTAGACGAACCAGATATACAGGACACCGCTGGAGAAGCAGGGACGAGCTCATAAGTGTTGTTCTCCGATGGACCACCACATATGGCCGAGCAAAAGCAGGACGACCAGCTCGAACATACATACAGCAGGTATGTGAGGTTACGGGATGTAGCCCTGAAGACCCGCCAGAGGCGATGAACGATAGGGAGAAGTGGCGAGAGAGGGTCAGGGATATCCATGCTAGCGGCACGTCATCATGATGATGATGATGACTTTATAAGTAGTTAAGAAATAACAAATACTATCCGGGAAAAATTATGTTACAAGGAGTTAGATTTTTCATACTTCTGTATTTTTATTTCATCATAAAACACGTATGAAAACACGAGCAATACCCTGTCCTCATCAGCCACCAACCAGGAGTGATGTCACAATTTCGGTGGCTTAGGTGGTATATATGAATGTGATATTGGATGTGTGTCCGTGACGTAATGGCTAAAGTGTGACATCATAGTTGCGACATCAGAGGAAGCGAGTTCAAACTCCAGTCGAGCTATTTATTATCTTTGTTTTCAGACCAATATCCACATTAAAGATATGAACCCACTTATCCTCATAATGGATTGAATAATACCACGACTGTACTTCTACAAGGATGGTTTTTGTTGGGTATCACCCACCTTTCTCCACACAATGAACTAGTCCATCTGCCATATATAGCAGTAGCTACAAATACCAGGGCAGACTAGAAGGTGAATAGCAGCTTCTTATAGGAATAGTATTAGAGCGTTGGAGACTGGAGATCGCCCTAGATCACCTTACTTGCTACCGTAATAACGGAAGCCAATACCATCATTGGACTATATCTTTATTCTGGATTCACTAATCCTACGTTCTTGTCAACTAATAGTCCCTCTATTGTATATACTTTTTTCCTGAGAATATATCTCAAATTCCTCTCATATCGTGGTTTGTCCTTTATTTCATATTACAAGGGTTCACTAATCCTATGTTCTTGTCTACTAATAGTCTCTCTATTGTATATACTTTTTCCTGAGAATATATCTCTATTTCCTCTCATATCGTGGTTTGTCCTTTATTTAATATTACAAGCGTTCACTAATCCTATGTTCTTATCTACTAATAGTCTCTCTATTGCATATACTTTTTCCTGAGAATATATCTCTATTTCCTCTCATATCGTGGTTTGTCCTTTATTTAATATTACAAGCGTTCACTAATCCTATGTTCTTGTCTACTAATAGTCTCTCTATTGTATATACTTTTTCCTGAGAATATATCTGTTTTTCCTCTCATATTGTGTTTTGTCCTTTATTTAATATTTCAAGCGTTCACTAATCCTATGTTCTTGTCTACTAATAGTCTCTCTATTGTATATACTTTTTCCTGAGAATATATCTGTTTTTCCTCTCATATCGTGGTTTGTCCTTTATTTAATATTACAAGATTTCACTAACCAGAGCGCAACAGTTTTGAAATTAAATAACCTATGAAGGTTTGTATGCCATTAAACAAAGAAATCAACCAACCTACCAATCCAAATACTAGTTTCACTATTACATTAACTTTTAGACTAATACCTTTGGGAAAGGCATGAACACCATTATTCTTTTCACCACTCGGATGACTTTGACATTAAATTACTGTTACGGTTACTCACACGTATTTTTGGTCCTTTTTAAATTTTCGAGAAACGGAGTGTTACTGAGACCACGGACGAATGAGGGTGTGTCAAGGTTAAAGAGGTCGACGTGATATGAATGAACACATGGGGAATTCTGAACCGGACAAACAATATGACGCGGAGTTGCTTTTCTTCTTTTCTTTATATATGTATCTTTTTTACATTTTTTTTTATTTTTAAGAAAACACAATTGCAACAACAGACAAACAAAGAGCAAAACAAATACAACAAAAAAATATACAGAAATGTGGAGGACAAGTCACTTCCAATGGTATTTGACTATGTCCTCCCAATAAGACAAAGTTCTCCATTTTCTTCTTTTTTTTTCTCAACTTGTTTTAAAATTATATCCGTATCTTGTTCCCTTTACAATTAAAGGGAGGGAACTTACTCGTTCTCTCTCACATTTGTTTACTTTTTTTCTTCTTCTTCTAGCGAAGAACAAAAGTCTCTCCTCTTCGTCTTTAAAGTGGATATACAAATTTAAACAAATATGTTTTCCGCCGAAACTAGCTGTTAATGAACAACTGCAGAAATGTTTCTTTGGATAGTCTTGATATGGACCTTTATTTAGGTTACGTATAGCGTTTGTAATAAAGTTTTTGACTAACCTTTTCTTTTTCCTTTCCTTTCTTTTGTTATTATATTTTTTTTCTTATGTTCGTTAGTTTCTTAATAACAAGTCGCAAGGCACCAGATTTTTTTTTTTTACGTTGAGCCTCAGTTTCTTACCCAACGGAGTTGACGGTTTCTATTAGGCCATTCTGTGACTAGAATTTCCCCTTTCACCGGACCACGTGAAAAGGCGACCTTTCTCTTCCTTGGTGAAGCTCGAAACTGACTTTTTGGGTTACATTCTTTTTGGCGGTAAAACGCCCTCCCTGCCTCGACCAATGGCATGTCTTTTCCTTATCTGGGTCAAGACCTTTGCCCCTTCTCGGCTGCTTCTTCACTGTTGCTAGGGCTCAAAGACCCGCTAATCGCCTGCCCCCACTTCCGGTCCTCATTGTAGTTCTTGCTTCCCGGCATTATAATCCTACCGTGGCCGGTGGCCGGTGGCCGTAACATTACACACGATATGCTATTAAACAAAAAAACGGAATATCATTATCTCCTTTCTGTGGACCCCTTCACATGGATGAGCAAAGACAGGACGTCCAGCTCGAACCTACATACAGCAGCTCTGTGCCGATACGTGATGTAGCACTGAGGATATGCTGAAAGCAATGGACGATATGAAGGTGTGGCGAGAGAAGTTCAGAAATATCCGGGCTGATAGCTCGACATGATGATGATGATGATGATGACTTCTTGCATATTCTTTTCTCGGTATTATTTATGTTGGTTTATTTGTTTTAGGCATATCAACCTTCGTGGGTTATTTAAAGCCATTCTTACAGAAGAACAGTAGTGGTATTATTTAACCCATAGCCGAGGGAATAAGAGGATTCATACATCACTAAAAGGGCATTAGTCTGAAAGTGAATGTTATAGTGCAACTGGAGTTTTAACTCGCTTACTGAGAAGTTACGATTCAGTACGTTAGACAGGACCTCAACGGGATTCCTTCCCCCACCTCTATAATGTATTCTAAATTACATTCCTAAATAATGTATTATAATTCCTATAATGTATTCTAAATTACATTCGGTATGTTTTGCTTTTGATCAGATCAAGCAGAAAACACCGGTTCTCGTTAGAACTCTAACGTTAAGCAATGACGAGAGTGTTTTATATTTGGATGGGTGACCATCTCGGATGATTCAGTACCGTAAATAAGGTGGGTTCTGAGGGTCAAACTAAGAAACGCTGAGTTGTTTTTGTTCTTTGTTTTTGTTTGTTTTATTTTCTATTTCTCTTCTAATCTTAAACATATTTTCTCCTGAAGCCTCAAACAGAATTTTTCTTTTTTTAATGTTCATTCTTCTCAATTTATTTTCACCTTAATTCCTTTTCCTTCTTTGTTTTGTTTCTTTCTTCTTTTCCTTTGTTTTCTATTTGCCTTTGTTTTCATACATTTTCCTCTTTATATCATTAATCATATCTGAGCGACTTGTCGTATCGGAATAGTTCGCTCACTGGCCTCCTTGAAGAGGAAGATGGCATTCTCTGCAGGGGGAGAAGGACCCCCCACACACACACACTGCTTGCTGATGTTTATCTAACATAGTTACACAACACGGTATATATTATTTAATACTGTGTTACGTATATATATATACTGTTTTAGCCCCCACACTTGATGTGACTTTCTGCCGAGGTCAATGTATCGATTGTTTTTCTTCAGAGAAATTCGTATCCATCCACTTTCTTTAATATCTATCTATCTAACTATCTATCTATCTATCTGATTCAGTAACCGTATTTGATGGCATATAAGACGCATGGGAGTATAAGACGCACCCAAATTTCCGCGGCAAACCAAGAAAAAAATTTAATAAAACGAAGTACTAATATTAAACGTGATGAAATTAATATAATGAATATTATCAATGATAGCTTTTTTAATCAGCACAATAACCTTTAAAATAATGACAATAGGTAATTAAAAGTTACTCTAAAGTCTAAGCTAATAGGAGTTGCTAGGTAGCTAATTTAGGCCGACGATTACGAATATCAGACATTGGCCAAGGGGTTAGAGTGTTCGCCAATGGCCCGGGAGACCTGGGTTCAATCCCAGGTCGAGTCATACCAAAGACTCAAAAAATGGTACTTGATGCCTCCTTGCTTAACACTCAGCATTATAAGGTACGGATCAAGGGTAAAGTAGAGCAATCCAGGGAAGGAGTAGCGCCCTCCCCTAAATATTGGTGTTGTAGCTATCGAAAAGGGAGCCTTCGGGTTACCCTCGACAATGGTCGCCAACTTTTCTTTTTATTACGAATTTTATACCTACGTATGGCGTATAAGATGCAGGGGAATTTTGAAAGATATTTTTACAAAAAAGGTGTGCCTTGTATGCCATCAAATACGATAATATCTATCTATCTATCTTATTCTATTCATAGTTATCTATCTTTATATATTTTGGGTATGTTGAAAAGTCCGTAGGCTAACAAAGACACTCTTACAGAATATAACCAAATGAGTTTTATTTTTAAATACAGTCCTTTTTACAGTCCTACTTTTTACCAACTTCTTCAGTCAGCATTGTAAAGCTTGGATTTCATCTCTGGTGTATTTGACCTCATCAAACTAAGAACTTTTAAGTACCTCCTCATATCAGTCTTAGTCGGCTCATATCTATCTATCTATCTATCTCTGTGCATCTTAGTCTTTTTATATTTATCCAACACAGAAACACGTAGCCCAGTCGGCTGGTGCTGTAGAATACACCAACTGCATTTCTGCACAGGGGTAAGTCCCCCCCCAATGAGTGTCCTGTATATTACACTAAACCATCTGATGGTAAGGCTCCAGTAATGCTGGATATATGGGGAATGCGGAGTACACCTTCATTGCCATCGCTCGCTGTTACACTCTGGCCCGAAGGGGTAGTATCTGATAGGATTCTATATATGGGTCAAATAGAACTATTTGACATTTAAACTGAGCACAAAAAATGACTTATGCAAAATCAAATAGTGTGAAATAGAACTGCTTGATCATTTAAGTCTGTATAAACAAATGACTGATGTTTAATTGAATTGTTAGTGATACAAAACAATACTTGGAACCATTTTGTTGACTTATGCTAAATTGAATTGTTAGAAATAGAACTGTTCTATCATTTAACTGTTTATCTTCAAAATGTGTTTAGAAATCATATATATATATATATATATAATGTTAGGCATTACATAGCCTACAGCGGTTGATATGCCATATAACCAAACCAAACCAAACAGAAACTCGACTCGCTGAATATTTTTTAACAACGTGGTACGTGTCTGGGCAGAGTTTTACGCCCCCTTCCCCAGCCGTGACGTGAATATAGTCGAGGTCAGTGTATCGATTGTTTTCTCTTCAGTAAAATTTGCATCCTGTAACTTCCTTTTATATACATTAATATTTTCAAAAGTCAAAATACATTCCACACGCACACCCCCACACGACCTGACGGTAGAGCCACAAATAAATTGACTGCATAGTTTCTGTTGAGGAATACTATCACAAAAAAGGAAGTCTTGGATCTGAAATCAAAACTGAATTCGATGGAGAGCTTCCGGTTTACAAGCTCAAGTAAGTTTGAAGTCTCCACTTCGTTGCTATTAATTCCAGGTCCACTCAGACCCAGAGAGATAGTATCTGTTAAGGCCCAATCTATAAATCAAATAGACTTGTTTTAAAATTTTTCATATTAGATAAGAATACGTGGAACAGAATAACTCTATTCAAATTATTTGGATTAATAATTATCTGAAGCTTATTTTTACAAGTTATTATTATTTACTCTTTTAGAGTTTTTCACATCTGTATTAGCTGATGGTTTTTCACTTGAGTTTGAGTGACAGCAAGTCTCCTTAAGTCTCCAGGACTCTTCTCACTATTCTGGCCGTTCTCAGTAATGTTCTCATTTGGATAGTCTCTACCCGTCCGCCAGCTTCCAAGTCCTCCAGGCCTTTTAATAGTCCTTTAGTTATTGTACCAAACGCACCAATCACAATTGGCACAATCGTCACTTTCATGTTCCACGGGTTTTTTTTTTAATTCTCTTGCAAGGTCGAGGTACTTATCCTTCTATTCACATTCTTTTAGTTTTATTCTGCGGTCAGCTGGGACAGCAAAGTCGACAATTTTGCAAATTCTCTTTTTTTGTTATTGATTATTGTAAGGTCTGGTCTTCTGGCCGAGATTAAGTAATCCGTGTGTATGTCAAAGTCCCATTGGTGTTTATGTGTGTCATTTTCTGGATGTGCTCCGTTATGCATATACCCTTTGTTAGTGTGGTCAAATGTAAATTTCTTGCACATTTCCCAGTGGATCACCTTGCCGACCCAGTCGTGTCTCGCCTTATACTCCCTCTGTGCTAATTTACTGCATTCGCTTATTATGTGATTGATCGTTTCGTCTCTGTCACCGTATAGTCTACATTTGCTATTTTGTTGAGTCTTGTCTATTCTCGCTTTGATATGATTAATTCTTATGGCGTTGTCATGTGCTGCTATTAGGAGAGATTCCGTATCTCTTTTAAGGTTACCTTTTTATTATCATTATTATTCACTCATTAGAGCTTTTCACATCAGCTTTAGCCGATGATTTTTACAGGAGTCTGAGTGACAGCAAGTCGGCTCAAGTTTCCAGGACTCTTCTTAGTATTCTGGCCGTTCTCAATAATGCGGTCGTTTGGCTGGTCTCCACTCGTCTGCCAACTTCCAAGTCCTCCAGTCCCTTTTGCAATCCTTTAGTTACTGTACCAAAAGCACCAATCACAATTGGTACAATTGTCACCCTTATGTTTCACAGCTTTTTCAATTCTCTTGCAAGGTCGATGTATTTTTCCTTCTTTTCACATTCTTTCAGTTTTATTCTATGGTCAGCCGGGACAGCAAAGTCGACAATTTTGCAAATTCTCTTTTTTTTTCCCTTCTGGTCGAGATTTGGTGATCCGTTTGTATGTCAAAGTCCCATAGGAGTTTATGTGTGTCATTTTCTAGGACAGGTGCTGGTTTGTGCATATACCATTTGTTCGTATGATCAAATTTAAATTTCTTGCACATTTCCCAGTGGATTATTATCATTTTTATTATTATTATAATTATTTCCTGTGAGTTTTCCTACCAGCGTTAGCTGATGGTCTTTCACTTGAGTCTAAGTGACAACAAGTCACCTAAGGTCACCTGGCCCCGTCGCCTGGGGCTGCAGAATACACCGACTGCATCTCTACTGAGAGTTAAGACTCCCCTATTGAGTGTCCTGGATATGATACTAAACAATGATAGTGAGGCTCCAGTAATGCTGGAAATTTCCGAAATGGGAAGTACCCCTTTATTGGCATCGCTCCCAGCTCTACTCTGGCCTGGAGTGGTAGCACCCGATAGTGTTATATCTATGGGTCAAATAGAACTAAACTGAGTAATTATGTTAAACTGAATAGTTTGAAATAGAACTATTTCGACATTTAAACTGCGTACTACATTTAAACTGAATTCTTTGAAATTGAACTATTTATATGAATAAAAATGAATCTGATGAAATAGAATCCCCAACTTAGTTCAAACTATAGACTTAGCTGTTTGAGTTTGATTTCGGCTAATGCCCTTATCTTTCTATGTATTACCGTCTATATCTTTCTATGTCGGTCTATTCCTATATATATATATATATATATATATATATATATCAGTTTATTCCAATCGATCGCAGTTCATTTGATTCCCTATCATATTTACCCAACCCCTCCACTCGGGCAGGATATGACTCAAGGTCAATCTTTAAGCGGAGTTTAACAGGTTTGAAGTCAGAGTTTTCCTTCTCCTAGACTAGTTGCCTCACCAAGGCTGAAGAACCTCGTCTGCCCTACTATTTACGCATAGCTGGAGGGAGAATAATTGGATTCATACCTTTCCCAAGGGTATTAGTGCTATGTGAAATGCGATCGGTTTCGTCCTGGATTTGAACTCGTATCACCGTGTCCATTTCCTACGACGATAACCATTACACCCTATCTATCGATCTGATTGTGAGGTTCCAGTGATGCAGGAGCTTTGGGGAAAAGCGGAGGACCCTTTCACTGGCATCGTCCTAAGTCAACTCTGGCGGGAGTGGTAAAACCTGATAGAGCCCTATCTATGGGTCAAATAGAACCGCTTGACATTTAAACTGTGTGCAAACGAATGACTTGTGCCAAACTGAATTGCCTGAAATAGAAGTGTTTGATCATTTAACTATACATATCAATACCTGGAACTATTAAACTTTGTTGACTTATGTTTACAAATTACATATATCTAATATATATGTAAAAGCTGGATTTGGCATTAAATTATCTACAATGGTTGATATGCCATAAAACCAAATCAAACCAAACCAAATCTCTTTCTCTCTCTATATATATATATATGTATATATACTAATAGAAGTTCCCAGTCCATGACCGGGTTAAAAAGGTTTAAGCAACACCAATGAGTGAGATAGAAACGAGGGAAGATACAAATTTAAAATGTGTCCTTATTTGTAGTTGAAAGATTTAACCAATTAATTCGAATGAAAAGTATTATTTTATTTCATGAATCGTTTTTTTTTTTTAATCTTTTTTAGTTTGCATCTCAAATAAAACATGTGACCCTAAACTATTGAAAGGTGTAAAACATTGTCATGTCATTTTTGTCACCAATAAATCTTCTACCATCAGTGTCTAAATACATAATGATTTTTTCGTAATTAAAAACTTGAAAAAAAAACAGCATTGCTTTAATTCAAATATGCTCTAAAAATTTAACAAAAAGAAAAATCAAAGAATTCACGAATTACAATATTATTTCATTTTAGGTTTGTTTTTTGTTTTTTGTTTTTTTACACTTAAAATATTTTTTATCGAGTTGCAAAAAGCCCACTTGTGAATAGTTTGAAACATTATTGCAATTCATTTTACTAAAGACATTTTTCAAAAAATTTAATTCATTTTATAATTGCTTGCCTAGTTAATGTAACAAAAATGTATTCGTTTAATTTATTTTATTTTTACATGTTGGTTGTCAACTCGCGCACAAACGAGATCTTTTCCTGATTTTTTTTATTCACAAGCACCCAAGAGGCTGTGAGTTCATAGATAATTCTTCAGGTCATAGAGACTTCTAAAGAATCTGCCACATAGTAGACATATATAAGAATTTAATATGAAAGAAAGTTAGAGTTATAAAGTTTCGGTTCCAATAAACCATCGTCAGGACTAAGAAGAGAAGTTATAAAGTGACGTTTCATTGAGCATTCCGTTAAGCATGCATCAATGATCTAACGTCACTTCATAACATCTTTTCTAAGTCCTGATGATAGTTTATTGGAACCGAAACGTTAGAACGTCTACTTTCTTTCTTGTTAGATTCTTCACTTTATATTACTTTGTTTTTCAATACTTTCACCATATTGTCGGATTATCTTTCATTATTTACTTCCATATATATATATCATTATCATGTCGTGGCGCCAGCACGGATATCCCTGACCCTCTCGCCTCTTCTCCCTATCGTTCATTGCTTCTGGCTGGTCCTCAGGGCTACATCCCGTATCCTCACATAGCTGCTGTATGTAGGTTCAAGCTGGTTGTCCTGCTTTTATCGGCCACATAAGGGGTCCATAGGAATACATCACTTATGAGCTCATCCTCGCTTCCCCAACAGTGTCCTGCATGTCTGGTTCGTCAAAATATGTATATATATATACATATATATATATATTACCGTCCGTTCATATCTTTCAACCACATTCTATTCTTATCAATGTATCTCCTTCTCCTACCGTCGTAGTTTCTCATACTATATATATATATATACGAGGATCATTATGTAAGTTTCCAGGTGTTTTTCATATGGGCACTTTTATTGATAGTGCACACATGAAACTCTAGTCCCCTTTGAAGTAATCTGCTCCAGCTGCAAAGCACTTTTTGTACCGTTGCAACAACTTCTGGAAGGCCCCATGGAAGTTCTTTTGTGTGATCGTGTCAATGACCTTCGTCACAGCCTCTTTCATCTTCCCAATTCTGTCATAACGACAGCCTCTGAGTTTAGGGAATAACCAAAAGTCATAAGGAGCAAGGTCTGGACTAAAGGGAGGCTGAGGAACTGTCTTGATGCCCATCTTGGTCAAATAGTCTATGACAAGGATGGCGTAGTGGACTGGTGTATTGTCCTAATGGAAATGCCACTGACTTGATTTGAAGAGTGCTGGTTTCTTCTGACGGAATCTCTTCCTGAACTCCCTTAAAACATCAACATAGTAACTTTAACCCTTTAGCCAATCAACTCAGGTGTATTGACTTCCTTACTCCTCCCACACCTCTCTTTATCCCTCATAGACTCCCTACCTTCATTGAATCTCTTATGTCACTCAAAAACTGGTGTTCGATTCATACAAGATGGTCGAAAAGCAGTCTGAAGCATTCCATATGGTTCTGTGGCATTTTTTCCAAGTATAAAACAATATTATTGCATATCGTTCTTCTAAAGTGTCAGATTGCATTTTGAAATTCACCAGCAGTGACAATCAGGCTTTAGCAGGGTGTATTCAAATTTCTGCTGTAGCTGTTCCTTTGAAGCTGAAATCATAACAATTGGTCAGTCATTTCATAAGATTTATAGCAATAACTGACAGAATTCTCAAGAGTCTTCGACCATTTTAAATGCCCATACGAAAAAAGTCTGGAAACTTATCGTATGCTCCTTGTACTCAGTCTATTCTTATCTATGTATCTCTTTCTCCTACAGTCGTAGTTTCTCATACTATATATATATATATATATATATATATATATATATATATATATATATATACACGAAAGTCCTTGAAAAGCGAACCTCTTTCATACTTTTATTCACTTACACAGCATGGCCTCTAATCGATAGTAATGGGAATAGAATCTGAAGTAAACACGCACATCTCAGACGCAGACACATTCACACACACACACACACAAACACACATACACACACACACACATACATATTTATATATATATCCTTTAATTTCCTCTTATATTTATCTATGAATATAATCATTTTTAATATCCCTAGTTTTGTTTATGACTAATCTCTTCATTTTTTGGTTGGGGAACGGCAAATGCCATTTCAGTTATTATTGTTGATTTTGATTGCGGTTTCTTTTGTTTTTAATGTCATATCAACCTTTTTGGGTTATTTAATGCCAAAGCCATCTTTGTAGAAGAACAGTACTGGTACTATAATGGTCATTCGAAATGTCCTAAGCCTAACCCAGAAAGAATAGATTGGAGCAGTAATAGATAGATCGGCTTCAGTTTCTTTGTTTAATGGCAAATAAACTTTTGTGGGTTATGTAATGTCAAAGTCATCTTTGTTGAAGAACATTACTGGTACTATAATAGTCATTCGAAATGTTCTAAACCTAACCTAGAAAGAATACATAGGAGCAGTAATAGATAGATTGGCTTCAGTTTCTTTGTTTAATGGCAAATAAACCTTTGTGGGTTATGTAATGTCAAAGTCATCTTTGTAGAAGAACAGTACTGGTACTATAATAGTCATTCGAAATGTTCTAAACCTAACCTAGAAAGAATACATAGGAGCAGTAATAGATAGATTGGCTTCAGTTTCTTTGTTTAATGGCAAATAAACCTTTGTGGGTTATGTAATGTCAAAGTCATCTTTGTAGAAGAACAGTACTGATACTATAATAGTCATTCGAAATGTTCTAAACCTAACCTAGAAAGAATACATAGGAGCAGTAATAGATAGATTGGTTTCAGTTTCTTTGTTTAATAGCATATCAACCTTTGTGGGTTATTTAATGTCAAAACCATCCTTGAAGAAGAGCAGCAGAGGAACTATTCAACCCATAGCTAGAAGATAAGGAAGTTTATACTTTTCCCACGGGTATTAGTCCGAAAGTGAACGTAATTACAAAACTGAGATTCGAACTCGCATACAACGGGTGTAATGGTTAAAGCGATGGACAGCGGAATCGTAGTATGCGAGTTCGAACTCCAGTCGCGCTATTACGTTCACTTTCGGGCAAATACCATTGGGAAAGTTATGAACCCCCTTATCCTCCCAGCTATGGGTTAAATAGCACCACTACTGTTCTTCTAGGAGAATAGCTTTGGCATTAAATAATCTACAAAGGTTGATATGCCATTAAAACAAAGAAACCATGGCATACTACGATCTCACAGTCCGGCATTTTTGTCAATACGCTAGAAAAACTCTCCCAATCGTTGTATAAAATAGACTCTGCTAACCAAGTCCACATTTGGAACGATTCAGTTTGCGCAAACGCCCTTCTCCTCCTGTAGGGCAGACTGTGTTCTCCAATCTTAATAGAATGAACTATTATCCACGAACAAAGCGATATCTACGATACTGTCATTTTTTTCTCAGTCTTTTCATTTGGTTTGGGTAGTCAGTCTGGATCCCAAGAATTCCAGGGTATCTTATTGTTCTTAGTTGTAAAATGTAATGTATATGTATTTACCCAGCCCCTCCACTACGTGATGGATGATACTCAAGGTCAATCGAATTGTTTTCCTTCAACAAGATTTGTTGCCTTACCAAGCTTAAAGAGCCCAGTCTGTCCTACTGTTGACTGGAGATGGAGGGAGAATAGTGGGATTCCTACGTTCCTGAAGTGTATTAGCGCTATGAGAAATGCAAACAGCCTCGTCCAGGATTTCAACTTGGTTCGCTCTGTCCATTTCCTACGACCATAACCGTTACACCGCGACAGACTCTCTTCGGTGGTAGTCGCTCGCTACATACTTCTGGATTTTTTCTACCTTCGTTTTGATATAAGCCCTGACAGTTTCAAAATTGAATCCTTAATTTTTTTTAATTTAGAAAATAAATGAAGACGTCTTTATAAAAGAGCAACTTATATAAAAAGAAGTGATGAAGTCTAAAAATCTCTTAGATGTCTAGAATTCTTATTGACGTCTAGACCTTTTTTTACATGTTTAGACTTCTTTTAGATGTCTAAACATCCTTTAGACGTCAAGATTTCTTTTAGACTAGATTTCTTTCAAACGTCAAAACATCAGATGTTTGGATTTCTTTTGGACGACTAGACTTCTTTTCGACGTCTTTTTTAAACGTTTAAACTTCTTTTCGATGTCAAAACGTCCTTTAGATGTCAAGACTTCTTTTAGACGTCTATACTTCATTTAAACGTCTAGACATCATTTAGACATCATCTTGTACACATCTAGACTTCTTTCTTAAGTGTAGACTCCCTTTAGACGCCAGACCTCTTTTACACGTTTAGACTTCTTCTAGACTTCATTTAAACGTGTAGACATCATTTAGACGTCTTCTTTTCGACATCTAGGCTTCTTTTAGACGTTTTGTCTTCTAAACGAATCTATGCAAATTCCGGACACTTTTTGATCGGCAGATTTTCATGAAACACAGGATTGTGATAGTCTAACGCTTAAAATGCTGACCAAATCTAGATTCGTCACACTGTCGGTGGGGCTCAAAATATGCTGACCCCAACCTCTCTTGCGGAGTTTAATCGCCTCGCAAACAAGGCGTTTCCTGGGTCCTGTGTCTAAACAGCATCCGATGGTGAGGCACCAGTTTTGGAGATCTGGGGAGTGTGGAGTACCCCTTCATTGCCATTATCCCCAGGTCTACTCTAACCTGGAGTGGTACAACACCCATGGAATATTCAATTTTTTTAGCGAATAACTTTTATATTTCTTATTGGTATTTGTTTAAAATTTTTCATGATATACTCTTAACAGTATATCAAATCGATATATGAAAACAATCTGTTTGTATTTTATTGACAAACAAGATTTACTTTAAAATGCAGAATTTCTAAAATTTGAATATTGTTATATAACCAAAAGATTAAAATGTTTTTTTTTTTTAAATCAAGAAAATAAATAAACAGACCTCTGAAGAAGTGAACTGATGTATTCAATACTTTGTTGTAGTGCATTTTGGATTTAATATTTCTTTCGTTTGTTCTTGTAACGAATCGATTAAATCATGACAAGTCTCCGGAGACACCAATGCTCACACTTTAGTAAAGACTCACTTCAATTCTTCAACATTTGATGGGATAGTATTTTCTTTGTCTCCTCTTGAGTATTCCACATAAATTGATTTTGTGTCTGGTCTATTTGCAACTTGATAAAAAAAAAAACAGGTATCCTCTTCTCCCTGAACCATTCTTTTGTAAACTTTGCTGTGTGAGGTGGAGCAAGATCATGCTTGAACATGATTTCATTGTCTCCTCGATGAATGAAGAAAGAAAATGATTTAGGACATCCTGATAGATAGCAGCATTAATCGAATTTTCCAGAAAGATCTTTGTAGCAGACATGCAACCCCAAACCATTACAGATTAAGGAAATTTTACGCTTTTTTCACGTATTCGGGATTATATATCTTGTATGACTTTTCTCTGCGATTAGTGAAGGAAATACAGAATCTTGATTCCTCAAGAAAGATGACCTGGTTCCACTAATCGGAAGATCAATTTGATAATCTCTTGCCCATAATGAACGGTTTCCTTTATTTAAATCTTAGTAATGGTTTCGAAATTGGTATCCTGCTGTCATATCCGAGCTTATAGAGTCTCCAGAGAGTTTTGGATCGAGAAATAGCTCTACCAGCATCATTCCGGGCTTTGGAAATTTCACTACAATCGCTAATCGATTGGAAATAAGAATGTTATTCATCTCTACCTGTTGTCTTGAATTTCGAACTGCAGTTGGACCATTTTGAAGATGTTCATCTTATTATATTCAAGATGGCATTGCACCTGTACCGCTTTCTCATTTTGAGTCTTGCTAACTTCATGAATTGATGGCTTTTTGTACCTCCGACATATTCTTAATTCTTGCCATTTATTATACTGGCCGATAATATGCTTAACCTCAAAGATTTCACTCTTTTTTATGCCAATACTTTGACATTCATAAAATTACCTCCTATGTAGACCATTACATAAAACTAAATTATCAGACAGGAAATACCAGATCATTTATTCATACTGAATTGAAATATTCGTAAGGGTAAACTGTCCAATTTTAAACAAATTCGAGCGAGGAATATGAAAGTTATTCACAAAAAAAAAAAAAAAAAAAAAAAACAGGACATTCCATTTGACTGAATTAACGAATCTATTAAAGTTCTATTTCTCTGTCAAACAGATCTGTTAAAGATTATTCGTATTCAGTAGGACCGTGTGCCAACAAAAATTGAAACTCATAGAAAACAACTACACAAGAAAATGTAAATGTGAACGTCCAATAAACGCCGTTTGTCTGATCTCTTGCCATAAAATAACCCTTCATGGTTTGATACGCCGTTGAAATCAATCTAAATACATGTAACCATTTTCTTGTTTCTTAAACTGATAATTCATCTTAAGGTTAACATTTAAGGTTGTGAACGTACAATGAACGAGATTGTCAGATTTCTTGCCATAAAATAACCCTTCATGGTTTGATATGCCGTTGAAATCAATCTAAATACATGCAGACATTTTCATGTTTCCTAAGCTGATAATTCATCTTAAGGTTAAAATTTGACGTTGTGAATGACATCAGAATAAATATGACGGTCTGGGTTCACACAATATCAAAAGAAGATCTACATTTCCTTTTTTTTTTTTAAGTAGAGAAATTATTTTGTGAATTGAATTACCAGGACTTGAAAAACCAGCCAACACTTGCGTGCAACATACAGAAACACTGGACAGTTGTTTCGACTTTATTAGGTCTCATCAGCAGTGTATAACGTGATCTCCATCACTTGTGTGCAATATGGATGGCTGGCTCAGTTGTAAAGTTTCGGCTCTGGTTCGATGGTTCGATCTCCAGTGGTGGAGATCACAGTATACACTTCTGATGAGACCTAATAAGGTCGAAGCAGCTGTCCAGTGTTTCCGTATGTCGTGCGTAAGTGTTCGCCGGATTTTCTGGTCATGGTAATTCAATCCACAATCAAAAGAAGAGCTTCGACTAATAGCAAACTCACTGGAATAAGAGTATTGAATACCGAAGGGACTATCATGAAGAAACTGTTTCCTTCAATATTCAGTTCGGCCTTCTTAAATACAGATTTAGTCTCGATACTTTTTAAAAAAACGATACAATTGTTATATAATAGCGGAATGATTTTTTTTATATGATCATTTTTCGTTGGTTATATCTTATCATTCGGTTTGGTTAGGCTTTGAACTGTTCGGCTCTTAGTGCAGGTGTTCACGCTCGCACTCAGAGGATGTGACAATCATAAATGTCATAATAAAAACCCCAGATCGGAAATGAGACTGGGGTGTGAATGACGTCATGCCCAGAAGCGATGGGCTGGGAATTTTTGGTGATTTTGAAAAAAGCAGTTAGTTGAGATTTGACTCTGGGCGAAGGCAGTTGGGGGCTACGGGATGCACCGCGTGTTTGTTGGGTCAGATGGAACAGTCAGCGTAGTAAAAATTGTGTGTCCCTCTCTCTCCTAGTGTCGGAAAACTAAAAGTCAAAAAATTTAATAAACGTTTCGTACCTGAACTAAAGAAAGTCGTCAGTGTTTCGGGATTTCTTTTGTTTCTGAATATTTTACATATTCGTATTTTGGCTATGTTACACAATTCCTATTTGTTTCTTTATCTTTGGAATTTTTTCCCCATCTTTCAAGTTTTCATCTCAGTTGTCCTTAATTTACCACATCTTTCTCCATTCCTTTCACAACTCCATGCTTATTATGGGCGTATTTTTTAATGTATTTCGTGCGCAATTTCTTCCAAGCAGCGGTCGTATCGATACTATTATATGGATGCACTACTTGGACGCTAACAAAACGGCGGGAGAAAAAGCTAGACGTCAATTACACAAGAATGCTGCTAGCAATATTGAACAAGTCCTGGAGGCATCACCCAACAAAGCACCAACTATACGGCCACCTGCCTCCCATCACGAAAACTATCCAAGTTAGACGAACCAGACATGCAGGACACTGCTGGACAAGCAGGGACGAGCTCATAAGTGATCTACTCCTATGGACCCCCACTTATGGCCAAGCTAAAGCAGGACGATCAGCTAGAACATACATACGGCTGGTCTGTGAGGATATGGGATGTAGCACTGAAGACCTGCCAGAGGCGATGAACGATTGGGAGAAGAGGCGAGAGAGGGTCAGGGATACCCGTGCTAGCGGCACGACATGATGATGATATCTATTTTTTATCAGTACTACTGAACGGATGCACCATATAAACTTTGGGAAAAATGTAGATGAGAACTGCACAAGAATATTACGATTGAACAAATCCGGAAAGCTGCAACCCACGAAACAACAGCTGTACGACCACTCATCTCCCATCTTTAAAACTAAGCAAATAAAACGAACAAGACATGCGGGACACTGCTGGAGAAGCAAGGAGAAAATCATTTGACGGTCTCCTATGGACCCTTTCACATGGACACGCCAGTGTTGGCCGACCAACAATGACTTACCTATGACAGTTATGTGTGGACTCGGGATGTAGTCTCGAAGAACTGCCGGGAGCGATGGATGATAGGGATGGATGGGGAGAGAGACTCAGGGAAATCTGTGCTAGCAGCATGACTTGATGATGATGATGATGAGAATACTTCCAATATCATGTGAATTATTCAGCTTTGGCTTGTTTAATCTTGTACTCTAGCGTCAAGTTTCTAACAATACTTGCTTTTACGAAATGGTCACCCCACTAAAGTACTGAAAATGAATAAGCTCATTGTTGCTTAACTTCGATAAACAGACAAGACGCGGTCTTATAAGCATGATTTGATCATACGTTTAAATGATTTATATTTTAGCACTCTAAGCAGTTTTTTTTTTCTGAATAATTGGTTTGGTTACTTTGGTTTTAATGAGATATCAACTTTTGTGGGTTAACTAATGCCAAAGCTATCCTTGTAGAAAAACAGAAGTGTACCATAGTCATGATATGGCTATGTGTGAAACGTACATAGAATGTTTATAACATATATACATAGAACATAGAAATCCCGAAACACGGAAAACACATACGAGTTCTTAGTTCAGGTACGAAACTTTTTATTACCTTTGAGTTAAAAGGTTTTTCGACATAAGGAGAGTGATACACCTGACATTTCCATCTGCCCCAAACCACGTGCGCACCCGACACAAGGCCTCGGCGAGCTCCGAATGTCAACCGTCTTCTTCCAAGGCAGGACTCAACTAACTGACTTTTCTCAAATCTCCCAAAATCCTCCGCGCACGCTTCCAGTGCATGACGTCATTCCCATCCCCAAGTCCTATCTTGGATTTTTATTTTGACATCTCTGAATGACACATCCTCCCTACGCGCGCGCGTGTACACCTGCGCTCTTGTTGCACCTCACTGAGCCGAAAGGTTGTCAGCCTAATTAAACCCAAAGGCAAGATATATAAAACGAAATCCTTCGGCTATTATATTACAGAAGGTGGTTCATGCGTTTCCCAAGGGCATTAGTATTAAAGTGAAAGTAATGGAGCTGCTGGAGTTCAAACTCGCTTCCTAGTTATTGCAGCTCAGCACTTTAATCACCACGCCATGAGGACTCCCCTTTTTACTGAATGAGGATACTTAATTTGCATATTCAGTAATAAAATCAAGAAGTTATACATGAGTTTTCTAACTAATTTACAATAAGTTCTTTTTGGGATCCTTTCACTATGAAGCTATTCTTTTCTGAATGGGTTTTAAGATTAAGATGTTTTGAAATTCAGATCGGACACCGGGTCTTTAGAATCAAAACTTCGTTCAACAAATACGAGTGAGAAAATGTTGAAATGTTATTTATCAATTTAATCATATATTATCATCATCATTATTATTACTCCTTGAGAGTTTTTAATAACAGCCTTAGTGTAATATAATGGCTGAGGGATTTCGTTTTATATATCTTGCCTTTCGGTTTAGTTAGGCTTTCGCTTAGCGCATGGGTTAGTTAGGTGCAACATGAGTGCAGGTGTTCACACGTGCGCGGGTTGTCATTCAGAAATGTCAAAATAAAAATCCCGGATAGGAAATGTGATCGGGGAATGTGAATAATGTCATGCACCGGAAGCGTGCACGGAGGATTTGGGGGATTTGTGAAAAGTCAGGGAGTTGAGTTCCTGCCTCGGAAGAAGAAGGTTGACTTTCGGAGCTGGGGCAGATAGAAAAGTCGTCATAGAAAGATTGTGCCTCTCTCTTCCTTGTGTCGAAAAACCTTTTAACTCAAAGGTAATAAAAAGTTTCGTACCTGAACTAAGAAGTCGTAAGTGTTTTTGTGTTTCGGGATTCCTATGTTATAAGAGTTATGAACATTCTATGTGAATTTCACATATTCATGTATGGGCATGTTACATTAGCTGATGGTCTTTTACTAGAGTTTAAGTGACAGCAAGTCTCCTCAATTCACCAGGACTCTACTCAGTATTCTTGCCGATCTTAATAATGCAGTAGTGTGAACGGTGTCTACTTGGCCTCTTATTGATAAGTGATAAGTTACTATTTCTTTGGGGATTGTTCCAAGTGTACCAATTATAATTAGTAACACCGGAACCTTCATGTTCCATATTTTTTTTTTTTTTTTTTTTTAGTTCTCTGGCAAGGTCTAGCTACAAATCTCTCTTTTCACTTTCTTTTATTTTTCGTCTGTGGTCCGCCAGTACGGCAAAGTCACTATTCGTCAGGTTCTATTTTTCTTTTTGTTTATTATCAATAGGTCTTTTCGTCTGGCCGAGATTTGGTGATCCGTTTGTATGTCAAAATCCCAGAGAATTTTATGTGACCAATTCTTCATGACTGATTCTGGGTTAGACATATACCATTTGTTCGAATGGTCAAACTTAATCATTAAATAAGTTTCCAGACTTTTTTCGTATGGGCACTTTTATTGATAGTACACGCATGAAACTCTAGTCCCCTTCGAAGTAATCACCTCCAGCTGCAATGCACTTGTACTGTTCCAATAACTTCAGGAAGGCACCATGGAAGTCCTCTTGTGTGAGGGTGTCAATGACCTTCGTCACAGCCTCTTTCATCTCCTTAATTGTCTCATAACGACGACAGCTTCTGAGTTTAGGGAATAACCAAAAGTCACAAGGAGCAACGTCTGGACTATAGGGACGGTGAGGAACTGTCTTGATTCCCATCTTGCTCAAATAGTCTGTGACAAGGATAGAGTTGTTGAATGGTGTATTGTCCTGATGGAAATGCCACTGACCCGATTTGAAGAGTGCTGGCCTCTTCCTCAGGAATCTCTTCCTGAACTCCCTTTAAACCTCAACATAGTAACCGTAACCCTAACCCTTTGGCCAATCAACTCTGGTGTATTGACTTCCTTACTCCTCCCACACTCTCACCATCCCTCACAGACTCCCTGCCTTCTTTGAATCTCTTATGCCACTCAAAAAATGATGCTTGAGTCATGTAAGATGTTCCAAAAGCAGTTTGAAGCATTCCATACGTATCTGTGGCATTTTTTCCAAGTTTAAAACACAATTTTATTGCATATCGTTCTTCTAAAGTGTCCTCACGTCCAGATTGCATTTTTGAAATTCACCAGCAGTGACTATCAGTCTTTAGTAGGGTGTATTCCAATTGCTGCTGTCGCTGTTCATTTAAACCTGAAATCATAAAAATTGGTCCGTCATAACATTAGATGTATAGCAATAACAATTTGAATTTTCAAGAGACTACGACAATTTTAAATGCACATAACAAAAAAAGTCTGGAAACTTACTGAAGGCACCACGTAATATTCTTGTACAATTCCCTTTGCATCACTTCATCACCCTATCGCATTGAGTCTAATACTTTTTTACGCAAGTGTGCTGCAGTTGCTTATCATGTGATTAATTGTTTAATCTCTCTCACCATCTAATGAACATTTTCTATTTTCTGGTTTTAACGTAGTTGGTCCTTATGGCGTTGTTTTGTCCTGCTATTAGAAGAGATTCATTTTCTCTCTTAAGCTTTCCTTTTTTAAGCCTTTACTTCTTTCATATTTTTCACACCAGTGTTAGTTGATGGTCTTTCACTGGAACCTGAATGACAGCCAGCCTTCTCAGGATTCCAGGACTATTCTCAGTATTCTAGCCGATCTTAACAATACTCAAGCCTGAATGGTCTCGATTTTTCCCCTGATTTTCTGTTCTTCCAGTTTGTTTTTTTTTGTTTTTTTTTTTCGAGCATTTTTTGACCATTCCATCACAACTATAATTAGAACCACCTTTACCCTCATGTTCAACAGTTTTTTTTTAAATTCTCGGTCAAGGTCAAAGTATTTTTCAAACTTTCTTTTATTTTCGTTCAGCAGAAACGGCAAAATCCACAAGATGTCAACTTTTTTTTTCTGTTTATAAAAATCATGTTATTTTTTTTTTTTTTGGCAAGGATTACGATTACGTAATCAGTTTTTATTTCAAAATAACAGAGATTTTTATGCATCTCATTCTCTAGAACCGATTCAGTCGCGTATTATTGTAGGGGTACTGTTATTTTTTTTTAATGTTATTTTCTACATTTTAGTCCCCCCACCACTCCATCATTTAGGTCGTATTTGAAAAGGCAAATGAATTAACTATATGAAAGACGTGGACAAGAGAACATTAAAAAAACAAAGCAGTACAAACAAAATTAAATTTATATATCAACAAATACATGAAAAAGGAAATATTACAAATATTCTAATATAGTTTGTTGAATATTCCTCTGCGTGTGTATGTGTGCACTAATACGGATATTATGGAAAAAGACTAAATATTAAAAGTGTCCTGTCGATTATAAAATGTATGTGGACTAAGTATTCCATGTAAAGTATCGATAAATAGAAATATATCAACGTGTCCTATGAGGAACGTGTCTTCTCCCATGTTGGTTGTCTGTCTCTTTCTGGGTTTGACGAAATTTCTGAGGCTGTGTTCGAACCTGGAAGAAGTTTAACCGAAAAGGCAGAACAAGAAAGAAAAAGGTTGCAGAATGTATACACTTTCTTCAGGTTGACTGCTGGAAGTCAAAATATAAGAGAGAGAGAGAGAGAGAGAGAGAGAGTGTGTGTGTGTGTGTGTGTGTGTGTGCGTGTGTGTGTGTGTGTGTGTACTGTCTCTGTAAGTGAAAATGTGAAAGAGTGTGTTGACTCTGTAAGGCAAAATGGAGAGCGTGTTGACTCTGTAAGGCAAAATGGAGAGTGTGTTGACTCTGTAAGGCAAAATAGAGAGCGTGTTGACTCTGTAAGGCAAAATGGAGAGCGTGTTGACTCTGTAAGGCAAAATGGAGAGCGTGTTGACTCTGTAAGGTAAAATGGAGAGCGTGTTGTCTCTGGAAGTTAAAATGTAAGAGAATGAGTTCTTGGAAGACGAGAGTATATATAGTCAATCCTAGTCATGCGGTCGGCTCCAAATGCGCGAGACAAAATCAAAGTTGCGGACATAGTTGTGAGCACAAATCACATGACTTTCCTGACCAATAGCTTCCCAAGACTGATTAGTTTACCGACGTCCACCATCTTTGTTTCGGGAACAAGTGGTATCACGGCCATTTTAAAATATAGGAGTGTAAATCCTATATTATCAATTTTTTCTTTTAGATGATTGCTCTTTACGATGTTGTTTTGTGTAAGCTAATAAGCAAAAAAAAAAATTGCATCCTTTATGAAAGCAAAAAAAAATTTGCATTATCCTTGTAACAAAAAAAAATTGCTTTATCTCAGTAACAAAAAAATTGCTTCATCTCTGTAACAAAAAAATGTTGCATTATCCCAGTCACAAAAAAATTGCTTTATCCCTGTACAAAAAAAAGTTGTATAATCCTAGTAACAAAAAAAAATTGTATTATCTCTGTAAGAAAAAAATTGCTTTATCTCTAAAACAAAAAAAAAATGCTTTATCTCTGAAACAAAAAAATTGCTTTATCTCTGAAACAAAAAAAATTGCTTTATCTCTGAAACAAAAAAAAAAATGCTTTTTCTCTGAAACAAAAAAAAAATGCTTTTTCTCTCTAACCAAAAAAAAGTTGCATTATCCTTGTAACAAAAAATTGCATTATCTCTGTAACAAAAAAATTGCTTTCTCCCTGTAACAAAAAAAAGTTGTATAATTCTAGTAACAAAAAAATTGTATTATCTCTGTAACAAAAAAATTGCTTCATCTCTAAAACAAAAAATTGCTTTATCTCTGAAACAAAAAAATTGCTTTATCTCTGTAACCAAAAAAAAGTTGCAAAATCCCTGTAACAAAAAAATATTTGCATTATCCCTGTAACAAAAAAAATTGTATTATCTCTGTAACCAAAAAAAAAGTTGCCTTATGTCTAAAGCAAAAAAGTTGTATTCTCTCTGTAACAAAAAAATTGCATTAACTCTGTAAACAAAATTAAAATTTCAATATCTCCGTAACCAAAAATAAAATCCAAACATCCCTGCAAAATCAAATCACACCTCAGCATCACTACAATCAAAACAAAATCGAAAAATCCCTATATCAAAAGATAAATTCATAGTTTTTGAACGTGTACATTTTCATCTTTTTCGCTACAGTTTTTATAGTGAAGCCCAGAGGTGTCCGATTCATCGATTGTAACGATCAACCGTTGGATCGCAAAGTGGGTACGGATATATTGTTCGCAATTCAACAAAAAATCTTTTAGATATTATCTGAGAAAGGCAGTGACTATAAATATATTCAATTGCATTGTGCTGCAGTTTCATGCTGTGACGTCAGGTACATAAGCATACATTGTAGACATCAAGTATACTCACTATATATATATATATATATATGTATTGTCATCCACAGACAGACTGTTTCGTTGTATCACAACTCTTCAATGTGGCTAGATACGTTGGACACAGCAAGCTGATATCTAAACCAGCCTAAATTTACATTAGACCAATAACTTACCGCTCAGCCATTTCGACGATCTACGTCACCTCGTGAATTTAATTCATTTTGTATCAACTTTAGTTTATTTACATTTTATGCTATCGGATACCGGAGTGCTCAATTCGTAAGAAGAGCTTTGCATTACGCGGGTAGCAACCTACTCCTTTTGAATTTTTGACACAGGTAGGTAATTTTGTCATTATCACTCTGAAAGTTGCTTGCAAGCCAAACAGTTGTAGGCATTTCTGATTTTACGTTTGATAATAAATAAACAAGTAAAAGTAAGTTGTCGACCTTAGTCAAGGGTGACCCAAAGGCTCCTTTTTCAATAGCTACTACACCGAGGTGTTGGGGAAGGCGCAACTCCATTTCTTGGATTGCTCCACTTTACCCTTGATCCTTACCTTATAATGCTGAGTGTCAAATATACGTAATACAAATATAAGCGGAAACATAGTCAACAATAATGACGAACTTCAATAAACGAACGAATACACTTCTTCATAAAAATATACCTCTCACACTTTATTCTCGAAAGGGTTAATGTTAGTTGAGTGTGAGAGATGAGCTGGAGACGGATGTAATATTACGGACGGGCGCTGTCGTTGAGAACGCGCAAGCACATCGGCTGTCATCAATCATTGAAAAATGTCACGAACCTAGCGCGTGCGGGCAGAATGACCAGTAGAGTTTAAGCGTGATTTTAATATAATCACGGGTGTACTTTCACGTGCTACACTATTGTTTTCACTGGTGATCACCGAGCCTTCTGGAACCTTCGAATTGATCCATCAAATCTCTATATATGAAATCAAGGAGCGAGATTTTGGGAGTTCAAGGCAGGTTTCTAAACAGGTTCAACAGAGGTCCAGGACACCCCGACCCATGCCATACCCAGCCTGTCAACAATACGACTGAAATGAACGTATCAACAAGCCTGCTATAACGACGCTGCTGTCAACCCAACAAGGGGAAGGAGGAAGAACGCTATCGAACAAACTTTTTTTAACAACCGCCCGCTGTAGTCCCCATGAATAAAAGCGATTACAATTTTCTTCCTTAAATTTCGAGTTTCGAGTGATTCTTTCCAGTGAACTTCTTTCTTTCAGACACAACGTATTTTGGTCCTATGTTACTCGGGGACAGACTGCTATATTGACCCAGCAGTACTTCTTTCTCATCTTGGCTGGGTTGCCCAACTGTGGGTCACTGAAGGCCCAAAGCTTTCTGTCTGCCGCTGGCTGTCAATTCGGCATCTTGTCTCCAATTGACTCAAACCATCTGTGCCCTGGTTATATTATTGTTTTACGTTCACCTGCTTCCGTTGTTCTTCCGCTTATTTACACAGGTGCATCTCTTCATTGATGTCTCGGTCGAGGGTCAATCTATAACACAAGGAGGCATCAAGTACCATTTTTTGAGTCTTGGGGATTGAACCCCGGTCTCCTGGACCAGTGGCGAACGCTCTACTCATTAGGCTTAGGGCCCGAATTAACCTTTCTTAAATTGTTAGAGATGCACTTATTCATGGGTGACAATATACAACGAGAAATAAAACTGTTGTATTGTAGCTCGTGACTTACGGTATCTCGGAGGTGTAAATGACGTCGTGTTTCTTGAACACGTCGGTACTGAAAGATCTCGGTCAGTAGTAAGACCAGCTTCGGTCTTAACACCCTTAGCGCGAGACTTGTAATATTTGTCGGACTGTGTCACTTCAGTTAATAAATAATTAACTTTATTTCATTGTGTATCTCTTCCTTACCACGATGCAACAAAAACATTCCTAGCATTCTTAGTTTAGAAGAAAATGAACATTTTATCAAAAATCGTTTGGGGTGTACTTATTTATGGAAGAACCTGTAATACTTTAAAAAAATGTTTTGATTGTTTAAGGTTCAACTGGAAATAATATCCTGATGTCTTTGGATGAGTTGAAAATTAAGATTTTTTTTAAATTGTTAAGTATGTATTTATTTAGGAATAAATCCTGGAAGCAGCACCCACAGCAGCTGCACCGTCACTGACGTAAGACAAGACATGCTGGACGGTACTAATAAAGTAAAGACGAACTTATTAACGAACTTCTCTCGTGGACTCCTACCCATGGACACACCAATATTGGCCGACCAGCAAAAACTTACATTCATCAATTCTGTGCAGACACAGAGCGATGACCATATGGGGTGGATAGAAAGAGAGAGAAAGAGAGAGAATGAAGAGAATCTGTGTTGTTAGCATACCTTAATAATGATGATGATGATAATTGCTTTTATTCAAAACTGTTTTTAAATTCCGAAAATTTTTTTTTTTTTGTTTTACATCTTATTTTAAACTTTTCTGTCATTTTTCTTTTCATTTTTTTTCATAAATGATATTTTAATTATTTCTTCTTTTTAATTTTTTATATATTTTACTTTCTCTTTTTTCCTTCCAATTTTCCCGCGCAAAGTATGTTCGACGCCATTAATAATCCCTAATGCTGTTTGACAACATGTTGTAATAAATGAAAACCTTAATAACATGGCTGCAAGCAGAACTATAAAAAAAAAAAAGTTAAAAGAAAAAAGAAAACATAACAGCGTTCTGGTTACACAGTGCAGAAGACATTCGATAGATAACGTCCACACGGATAATACGAAATAGGCAAGTATTGATTATAACCTTCTAACAGCAGGAGTCATGCAATGAGAAAGACAGAAAGAAAAACAGAGAGAAAAATGGTCGTCTGTTTGTAACATTTCGAATAGCAGGAAAAACACGAAGCTTGAAATCAATGACATTGCCTTGACGGAAGAAAAACTAATAATTTTTTTAGATCAAAATATGAAAAATGTTGTCTAAAGTTTGTCTTATAAATTCAACTGGAATGGATATTCGATTCTATAATATGCTCAGATTTCCTCAAAGCAAAGCCAGCCTAGTCGGCTGGGGCTGTAGAATACACAGACTTCATCTCTGAAGAGGGTTAAGACCACTCCCACCACAACGAGTGTCCTGGATATAAAATTAAACAAACTGATGGCGAGGCTCTAGCTCTGGAGACTTGGGAAATTTAAAGTACCCCTTGATTGCCATTGCTTCCTGGCCCGGTACCACCTGATAGAGTCCTATCTTAGGGTCAAATAAAACAAATTATATGTGCAAACAAATGACTGATGTTAAATTGTGACTGTTATATAGCAATACTTGAAACCATCAAACTGTGTGCAAAAAAGAGCTCGTTTAAGAAAGTTATCTACAAAACGTGTTTACAAATCATATATATTTAATAAATATGTATAAAGAGGATTTGGCATTAAATAACCTACAATGGTTGATAGGCCATAAAACCCAACCAAACCAAATCCTATATATTTAAAAAATATATATATAAAGAGGATTTGGCATTAAATAACCTACAATGGGTGATATGCCATAAAACCAAATCAAACCAAACAAAGCAAAGAACATATATATATATATATATATATATATAATCAAATATTACAAATAATCTTTGTCTACATATTTTTGTTTCGAATCATCTTCCTCTGATTTCCAACTTTTCCAGTCTTTCTTCCAAGCTTTAGGGGATCGTTCCAAGCGCACCAACTTCAATTGGTACCCTCGTCACCCACATATTCACGAAGAGTGAAATAATAATAATAATAATAATAATAATAATAATAATAATAATAATAATAATAAGAAGAAGAAGAAGAAGAAGAAGAAGAAGAAGAAGAAGAAGAAGAATCAAAGTAAGAATTGATAATATGCATCAAAACAGCAAATGTAGGTGATGTGGTGACGGAGACGAAATGATCAATCACATAGTAAGCGAATGCAGCAAATTAGCATCATCATCATCATCATCATCATCATCATCGTGTCGTGCTGGTAGCACGGATAAAAGCATAGAAAGAGTATAAGACTAGACACGATTGGATGGGTGAGGTGATCAACTGCGAATTGTACAAGAAACCCAGAATATGTCCTGGGGAATGAGGCCCACAAACTCCTATGGGATTTTGACAAAAAAACGGATCACCTAATCTAGGCCAGACGACCACACGTTATAATAATCAACAAAAAAGAGAACTTCCAAAATTTGAGATTTTACTGTCCTAGTTGACTATAGAGAAAAATTGGAAGAAAATGAAAAGAAGGATGAATACCTGGACCTTGCTAGGGAATTGAAAAAAAGGTAGAACATGAAAGGGACGTTTATACACATTATAAGTGGTGCTTTTGGTACAGTCACTGAAGAATAATTAAAGGGACCGGAGGAAATGAATATAAAAGAAGGAATGGAAACCATCCAAAATACTGCATTAAGATCGGCCAAAACAATGAGAAGAGTCCAGGAGACTTGGGGAGACTTGCTGGCACTCAAACTTCAGTGAAAGACCACCAGCTAACGCTGATGTGAAAAACTCTCAAGAAGTAATTAATTATAATAATAATAATATTAATAATAAATTGATGATTATACCAATTGTGATTGGAGCTTTTGGCACGGTTACCAAAGGACTGGTACAAGGACTGAAGGACTTGGATGCAACGGGACATATGGAGACTGTCCACAGTACAGCATTGTTCGGATTGGCCAGAATACTGAGAAGAATCCTGGAGACTTAAGGAGCCTTGGTGTCACTCAAACTCCAGCGGAAAACCATCAGCTAACACTGATATGAAAAACTCTCAAGGAGTAAATAATAATAATAATAATAATAATAATAATGTGGTGACGGAGACAAAACAATCAATCACATTATAAGCGAATGCAGCAAATCATTACTGAAGGAGGCTAAGACTAGACACGACTGGGTCGGCAAGGTGATCCACTGGGAAATGTTCAAGAAATTTAAATTTGACCATACGAACAAATAGTATATACACCAGCACCTGTCCTAGAAAATGACACACATAAACTCCTATGGGACTTTGACATACAAACGATCACCTAATCTCGGCTAGAAGACCAGACCCTATAATAATCAACGAAATAAGAGAATTTGCAAAATTGTCGACTTTGCTGACCACAGAATAAAACTGAAAAAATGTGAAAAGAAGGATACGTACCTCGACCATGCTAGAGAATTGAAAAAGCTGTGGAACATAAGGGTGACGATTGTACCAAATGTGATTGGTGCTTGTGGCACTGTAACTAAAGGATTATTAAAAGGCTGGAGGATGGTTATCGTCATAGGAAATGGACACGGCAACACGAGTTCAAATCCTGGACGAGACTGGTTGCATTTCACATAGCACTAATACCCTTGGGAAAGGTATGAATCCAATTATTCTCCCTCCAGCTATGGGTAAATAGTAGGACAGACTAGGTTCTTCAGCCTTGGTGAGGCAACTAGTCTAGGAGAAGGAAAAACTCTGAATTCAAACCTGATAAAATCCGCTTAAAAATTGACATTGTGTCATATCCTGCTCGAGCGGAGGGGTTGGTAAATAGGATTAAATGGCTGGAGGACTTAGAAGTTGGCAGACGAGTGGAGATCATCCAAACGACAGAATAATTAAAGACGGCCAGAATAGAATACTGAGAAGAGTTCTGGAGACTTGAGGAGACTTGCTATCACTTAAACTCCTGTGAAAAACCATCAGTTAACGCTGATGTGAAAAACTCGAAAGGAGTAAATAACAATAATGATAAGTTAACAGCGCTCAGATGGGAGTTCGAAAAAAGTATCCGCACATTTAGTTCGTTTCGTTTAGAAATAGTACAGTAAACTGATTTTTCACGCTGAACATATCAGGCGCCAAATGACATGGATTCGTGTTATCGCCGAAATGATGTAACTATTACAAAACGTTTTGCGTCACGATGACGTCACAGCATTAATTTTGGGGCTAAAGTGATTCCGGCTCTCGTTTGCTCATTGAAAAGTGTGTTCCATCGCAGCATCAGATAAAGACGACGTTTCGTTTGGGCAAAATACTTCAATATGAAATTGATCAATTGTCAGGATTTTGAAAGGTTTTTTTCCTCTTTTTAAAATCTTTTCATCTTTTTTAAATGTTCATGACTAAAATCAATATTCCATCTTTAAATGATGATAAACTGTCATGTATTATTGTTTCTTGTATTCATATAGTTTTTACTTGAATATTAAGTTTTCAGCATGAAGGTAATACACGCGAAACCACCTTTCCCGTGTGATTACGTAAGAAACGGTTACTGTAAACGCGTAATAACATCAACCGCCGAAAGTAAACGCGTTTTTTTAAATCACAAACTGCACTCAGAAAATGAAGATTAACGTCCAATGTAGCCTCTGCATTTAATTGATCTGGCGTTTATATATATATATATATATATGATTCTCTTAATACCCTGTCCGGTGGCAAAAGCTGCTTGGTAGCGCCAGGGGTGGCAGTACTGCCTTGAGCTACCGAAACTGTGTTATCACCCCTGGTTGGCGGCTGATGAGAACATGGTATCGCACGTGATTTCACACGTTGTATGATGAAAAAAAAATGAGATATAAAACGTTTCCAATTAGATGAGAGGAACTTTAGATATCAATTCAAAAGTGGGGTTTTTAATTGCTGGAGTAGTTAATTCCCTTTGATCATATTTGGGTTAATTAAAGCCACCTGGTGGCTGCCAAAGAGTTGGGGTTTTTTTAGGGGGAATACTATGACCCCATTAGCTGAGGGATTTAACATATGTGAAATAAGTAAACGGAAAAATATATGAAGATAATCGTTTAGTTTACAACCTTACATTTTTCATAAAATTCCACCAGCTACGAAAAATCTGGTATATGTTCAGATTAGGATGGTTTGATTTATTGGAACACCCTTTTTCTGGTTTCTGAATTTTTCTAATACTTTATTGTTTTAACCCCCTTTACTTTCAATTTAAATTGATGTCTTCTTTTTTTTCATGCACATATATAGATCTTAATCCATATTTGCTGTTTTCCAACCTCAAATTAAACATGTTGAGTCATCTGATGAGACAAAAGGTATAATGATATTCTTCACCGAAATAAATTTATAATGACAATTTAACCAGGTTTGAGTTTTCTTCTAATTTCATTATATATATATATATATATATATATATATCATCATCATCATGTCGCGCTATCAGCACGGATTTTTCTTACCCTCTCTCGCCACCCCTCCTTATAGTCCATTGCTTTTGGCAGGTCTTCCGGGCTACATCCAGTATCGGCACAGAGCTGGTGTATGTATGTTCGAGCTGGACGTCCAGCCTTTGCTCGTCACTGTGAAGGGGTCCACAGGAGTATATATATATATATATAGGTGTGATGCGTGGTCTGATGAGTGCATAGGCAAGAAATTAGTAGTTACCAAGTGCTGCTAATTCTATGCCTACGCTAACCAAATATATATATATATATATACCCAATTTCTTGCCAATGCAGACGTCAGACCACGCATCACACCTATATATATATATATATATATATATATATATATATATATATATATATATAAATAGGTCTAGCCATACAGTAGAGTTGTGATACATAGAAACAGTCTGTCTGTGGATGACAATATACATGCTCCCCTCGTTGGATTGAGCACTCGAGTGGGGAATTTGCCAGCTAATATATACGCTGAAATTCAATGGCTCTTTACATAAATTGAGCACTCCGGTAGTCGATAACGAATATATAAAAACGTATTGGTAAAAATCCCTTCACTTATGTTACGAATGACGATGGCTCTTGGTTAAGATATCTGACTGACTTAAAGCTAGCTGGGTTTCGTTCTCAGCTTAAAGCATCTCCCGTGTCTCGCCACACTGTAGAGGTGTGATACAACAAACAGTCTGTCGGTGGATGACAATGTATATATAATGAGGAGATAACTCTTCACCCCTCTTTTATCCCCTCCAACTTTTCTGTGTCTATTCTAGTTTTTTTTATCTAAAAGATCTGAAGAAGTCCTGTTAATTTTTTTTCGTGTTTTTGGAAAATTTCAAAAATGCGTAACAGGATGGAAATAAATTTATAATCCTATGTGACCGGTTTTGTTGTTTTTCTTAAAGAATTTATTGCTCTGTATTATTGTTATATTGAGCTCTTTACCAGGAAAATTTAAATGTTCACGCATAAATAATTTCTTGTCCTGATGGAATTACTCCCAACTCCGGTTTAACTGGACCAAAGAATACTATATATATATATATATATATATATATATATATATATATATATATATATATATATATATATATATATTGTGTGTATTGAAGTGTTTGCTTAAAGACCAAGGAAATTTTCTTTTTATAATTTTTGTCGTTTTTTATTTTATTTTTTAGCTTTCTTGCTATTTTCTATGTGTCGGAGGCCCAGTTTGTAGAAGAGGAGCTTTAAATTCGACTCCCAACCGCTTTCGATCGTCTACATCGATCGTCTTCAGCGAGGGTAGGTATTATCTTTTGTAGGTATTGATCTTGGTGGGAAATCGGTTATGTCTAATATATGCTCGTTTCGTAGTGGGAAGTTTCATAGTGGAAAGCTAAGCACAAATCGAAAGTTATGAGTGGCTGATCTAAAAAATGCTTAGTTCCATCGGCATTCCCAATCTGGGCGCTTCAGGCTCTGAGCAATAAAGTCAACCCTGCAAAGAAGGTAAAGACTTGGGGAAAAGCCTCCTAAGACCAAGTGGTCATTTATCATACTTTAAAACGATCACTGTAGGTATTGATTGCTTTTCTTTAATTTCGGTGTGATTGTAGTTCTTTTGGAAGGTTTTATAATTGATTGGAAGGGGGAGCAGCATGTTAATTGTTGATGTTTCAGTCAATTAGAGCCGGTATTAAAGGCTGTTTTCTTTATGTCTGTTTATTTATTTCAAATGCTGATTGCTTCAATGATTTGTCGGTGTTTTTTGTATATGATTATCGTACAGGAAGTATTAAAATAGATGCAACCTATTGATATGATAATGATATATTACTGAGACAAGCGCAATGGCGGTCATTTGGAACACGTTCCGTATAAAAATACATCCTTTGAGTTAGAGACATCAAATCAATGTTGTTTTAATTGTTATTATATCAGCTTCTAGGACTTGCAATCTTTTTTTGAGTTTCTTGGTTTGGTTTGGTTTCTTTGTTTAATGGTATATCAACCTTTGTAGGTAATTTAATGCCAAAGCCATTCTCCTAGAAGAACAGTAGTGGTACTATTTAACCCATAGCTGGGAGGATAAGGGGGTTCATACCTTTCCCAAGGTTATTTGCCCGAAAGTGGACGTAATAGCGCGACTGGGGTACGAACTCGCTTACTACGATTCCGCAGTCCATCGCTTTAACCATTACACCACGAGGACTTGTCTCAGTAATAAATCATTATCATATTAATAGGTTGTATAACTTAAAAATTAACCGTGTGTCATATCCTGCCCGAGCGGAGGGGTTGGTAAATATGGATAGATATATAGATATGAACGAAATGAGACAGACAGACAGACAGATATGAACAGAACGGGATAGATATAATCTGTATATAATGCTAACTGGACATTTATTTTATGACCATCAGGTTAGTTAAACAGAAACTTCGTTTTTTTTGTATAAAGTAGAAGTCTGACTAAAAATGTCTTTGTGAGAGACACTAGTTATGTGCTTGTTTTTTTTTTTTTTTTTGGAGGGGGGCTTTTTTTGCTTGGGGGTGGGGCTGTAACTTTTGTCCAAAAACCGAAAAGGAACGTGATAGCGCGACTGGAGTTCGAACTCACTTACTCTGGTGTCACAGTTCTAGCACATTAGAAACCACTTTTGGGATTTGATGCTTCATAATTGAAACAAGCGTCTTGAGATCTGAAGTTGATGGGAAAAATATGAAAAGTAGACAGATAGACAATTCCATCATTTTATTAAGAGGAATGTACAAAAACAGAAAGAAAACAAGAAGAGGTTTAAGGCTACTTACGAAAAACCAAGTACATTCAATAGTCGTACATAATATTGCAAAGTATTTTTAAAAGATTTAACTTCTTTAATTGAAGAAGTAGAATAGAAATGAATTTTATATAATACTCAGTTAAGTACTTATATTTGAGAAGAGGGGAAAGAGAGAAACATACATACTTACAGATGTAAATAGGTTTATCTAAACAGACTGAGAGATGTGAACAAACTGACATAGATAGATAGATAGATAGATAGATAGATAGATAGATAGATAGATAGATAGATAGACATGACCAGACAGAAATAGATAGATATGAACAGACAGAGATAGATAGATTTATAAAATGAACAGACAGACACACAGATAGATTGATATGAACAGACAGACACACAGATAGATAGATAGATAGATAGATAGATAGATAGATAGATAGATAGATAGATAGATAGATATGACCAGTCAGAAATAGATGGATATTAACAGATAGAGATAGATAGATTGATATCAACTGACAGACACACAGATAGATAGATAGATAGATAGATAGATAGATAGATAGATAGATAGATAGATAGATAGATAGATAGACTGGAACAAATAAAAATACAATGACCTGCTGAGTAGACCAAGTATAGAGTTGAATACAATATGGGATCCGATAATCAAGAAGGCTGGATAATAAAAAAATAAAAAAATAAAAAAACTGAAATCTGAATATGAGCACAGGTAAAAAAATCATACCCGGTTATCGGAATCAGAACAGACGACACCCCGTGGTTTCAATAAAGGAGGTAGTTCGAAGTTCCGTGAAGGTTCCCGAGTTCGACGAACACCTGAAGAAGTCCGGAGGAACGTTGTGGAAATTACTATAAAGATGAAGACAGTAGTCTGAAAAACCTTAATGATAAAAATCAACAAGCTTCGTCTCAGAAATTTAGAGAACTAAATAAAAATACGTTGATAAAATTTACCACTCATTTATTTTCTCTATTTATTTCTTTTTTCACCTTTATCGTAATCACTAAGGATTGGGCATGCATTTTTAATATTTGGTTAAAAAATAATCAAATTTAAAAACATGAATAGCTTCGGGAGAGTATTTCTCTTGCGAGCACCATTTTAGTTCGGGCTATTTTTTTTTCTTATTGTTTTCTTTTTTCTTAGTCTGGCACAAGGTCAAGCATAATGTTATGACTGTTGACCGATTGTGCTGTATCTAGTGGTCTATTAAACCAACTAGAGGCCCAGAGATAATGGAATGCCCAAATTTAATGGTATCCAAACAAAATATATTCTTTTATTTATCGAGTAAAGCCTTCTTCTTCTTCTTCTTCTTCCTTTTTTTTATTTATTTTCTTTCGTCATTCTCTTGCAAAAATACGAAGGAAGGAAAAAGACAGAAAAAACATCGGATACGATTCACAACTGGACGAAATAAATCAGAAAATATTAGCGAAGAAGGGAGAATCAAATGATACCGTAACATGGTAAAGCTATACAAGTAAAACAGGATCTTTCAATATGAAAACGACGATAGAGAAAGCACAAGTACAAATTATCTACAAGATGCAAAGGTAACAAAACAATTTTGAAGCAAGATATGGGCAAAGAAAGAACCGAACAGAGAGGCTGGGGGGATAAATAATATTAAAAAAGAATATCATGAATTACGAAGCGAACATACACCCAGACAAATTGAAAGAAACATTCAAAAAAGAACCCAAATGGAAAACGCCAGGCCATGACAGGATTCATAAATTTTGTGGGGGGGTGTCCTTGTGGTGTATTGGTTAAAGCAATTGACTGCGGAATCGTAGTAAGCAAGTTCGTACTCCAGTCGCGCTATTACGTTCACCCCTTATCCTCCCAGCTATGGGTTAAATAGTACTACAACTGTTCTTCTAGGAGAATAGCTTTGGCATTAAATAAGATACAAAGGTTTATATGCCATTAAACAACCAAACCAAACCATGATTTTTTAAAAAATTCATGTTCATCCACTCAGCAATTGAATTTTTGTTATCGCAAAAAATCATTTATAAATCGATAACACGTTAATCGAAATCAAATGTTGTAGAGAATCAAACAGATATTTTGAAAAATCCTCTTTTGCTTTCAAAACACACGCATTAATATTAAATATGACTAAAAGGGTAGGATACGACACAAGGTCTGCCCTACTATTTACCCATAGCTGGAGGGAGAATGATTGGATTCATAACTTTCCCAAGGGTATTAGTGCTATGTGAAATGCAATCAGTCTCATCCAGAATTTGAACTCGTGTCGCCGTGTCCATTTCCTACGACGAAAGCAATTACACCACGGGCACCTCTTTCAAAATGAAAAAGACGGTGGAGAAAGCATTTAATGGCATATCAACTTTTGTGAGTTATCTATTACCAAAGCTATCATTGGAGAATGGTATTTATCGCTGTCTCCCATCAGGCAGGATTTGACACAAGGTCTTTTTTATATTAGGGTTTTGCGGGGTGATAACTTCGAGCACGAGCCGAGACTCATTCCCCGTTGGACTATGCTGATCACCCAGTGAGCCTGATGATCCTGCGGGACATGGACTCATAAAGTGCAATTTGAGTCCGGTATGTATGCTAGCTCTTAGCTTGAACCATACCCAAAGGTCTAGTGCCATACTTATCATTGAACTTTTGTCCACCCGAAGAGGACCCAGCCGGAGTCCGGGGGGGGGCAAAAATAGCCGAGAAATGTCGAAGAAGAGCATTGGTAATATTTAAGCCATAGTTTGGAGGATAAGGGGGTTCATACCAAATACACTTACTACGATGTCACTGGCCAGCCATTAAGTCACAGGAACTTTATTTATAAGTCACAGGAAATTTATTTGTATGTGGTAGGAATACTTGATGCCACATCATTGTATGCAAATTATTTGTATTAAGTAGAGGTACTTGAAGTTACATTTCTTTACAAAGGCTTATAATGACTATTATTATTTGCTTGCTTGGTCGTTTTTATAGCATATCAACCCTTGTTAGTTATCTATCCCAAAATCCTGTTTATATATATATATATATATATATATATATATATATATGAGCGGGGGGAACTAGTTTTATCAGACATTGAGTAGACATTAGTTTGGGATTGATTCTTGTTGTGGATTTTGAAGGCTTTAGATTTAGCAAAATGTATAAAGGATTTGGGGTACTGTAAGTTGAGGAAGGAGTTTTCTATGTGGATGAATTCATCGTTTAGATATTTCGAGGAACAAATGCGTAGAGCTCTGAGGTAAAAAAAACCTATGATAATACCTCTTTTAGTATTGTTGTGGTGTGAATAAAAGTGAATAGACGAGGGATGAAGAGTTACCTCCCCGTTTACTCACCTCCGGTTTTTTATTCTTTATTTTTTTATTTCCGGTTGAAATCACAGTAAATTAGATTTTAATCTGGAATTAACGTTGAAATATAATTAGGATAAAAAGATTAAAATTTAATTTACTGTGATTTCAACTGGAAATAAAAAAAAATAAAAACCGGATGTGAAAAAGCCCTGTTTTCTTTTGGTGTTATTGATTCATACCAATACCCGTAACAGGATGGAAATAAATTTATAATCCTAATGTGACCGATTTTGTTTTTCTTAAATATATATATATATATATATAAGTTGGCGACCATAGTTGAGGGTGACCCGGAGGCTCTCTTTTCAATAGCTATTACACCAAGGTGTAGGGGAGGGCGCTACTTCATTCTCTGAATTGCTCCACTTTACCCTTGATCCTTACCTTATAATGCTGAGTGTTAAACAAGGCGGCATCAAGTACCATTTTTTGAGTCTTTGGTATGACTCGACCAAGTATTGAACCCCTATCTCCCGAACCAGTGGCGAAAACACAACTCATTAGGCCAGATTTGAAAGTGAATTGTTTATACGAGTTGTTGGAGCTCATTTGTTTGCACACAATTAAATGGTTTCAAGTATTCTAATCTAACACTAACAATTCTATTTGATATTAACTATTTGTTTGCGCACAGTTAAATAGTTCCAAGTATACTTATTTGACATTAATATTTCTATTAAATATTAATGATTTATTTGCACATAGTTAAATGGTTTCGAGTAGCGCTATTTAACATTAAACTTCTATTTATTACGTTTTCCTATGTAATATAAAGATTTACTCATTGGAATAAGGTTTCAAATAATTAATAATAATAGTCCTCAGTAAATGATTGAACAGTTCTATTTGACTCACATAGAGGGCCCTAACAGGTACAGTGTAACGCGGATATAAGAGAAACTCGGATATAAGAGGGTTTTCCTCAGGTCCCAAATTAGAGTATGTGTTACCTGAACAAAATAGACCAAACCCGGATATAAGAGAAAATTTCTTTGGTCCCAAATTAGAGTCTGTGTTCATCATCATCATCATCATGTCGTGCCGCCAGCACGAATATCCCTGACACTCTCTCGCCACTTTTCCCTATTATTCATCGCCTCTGGCAGGTCTTCAGGGCTACATCCCGTAAACTCACATAGCTGCTGTATGTATGTTCGAGCTGGTCGTCCTGCTTTTACTTGGCCATATGTGGGGGTCCATAGGAGTACGTCACTTAAGAGCTCGTGCTTGCTTCTCCAGCAGTGTCCTGCTTGTCTGGTTCGTCTAACTTGAATAGTTTTCGTGATGGGAGGCAGGTGGACGTATAGTTGTTGCCTTTTGGGGTGTTGCCGCCAGGACTTATTCAATATTGCTCGCAACATTCTTGTGTAATTGGCGTCTAGCTTCTTCTTCAGCTGTTTAGTTAGCGTCCAAGTAGTGCATCCATATAGTAGTATCGATACGACCGCAACCTGGAAGAAACTGCTTTTCATTTTATCGGTCAGGTCCGAAAAAGACATCGACACACAGCTAACGAAGGCATGGACAGCTATCGATAGGCTCTCGATCATATGGAAATCAGACCCGAGTCTGTGTTACCTAAACAAAATATACCAAACCCGGATATAAGATAGTTATTCTCCGGTCCCGGCAATTCTCTTATATCCGGCTTACACTGTACAACCAATCTGAGACAGAGTGAACCTGGAAGTAATGATAATCAAAGGGTACTCCACATTCCCCAAATCTCCAGGACTTGAGCCTCACCATCAGATACAGTTTAGTCTCCTACCGATGACATGTTGGAAAAAACTTACCACTCAGCAGAAGTATAGCTGGCGTATTCTGCCGCTCTAAACAGCAGGATTTATTGTCATTAATTTACTGAAACCATATAATTGTGTACAAATTAGTTGTATTAGATAGGAATACTTGAAACCATATAACTGTGTGTAAATTATTTCTGATAGATAGAAACCATATGATAGATGAAATCGGTAAAAAAAATTGATGAACGAGTCTTGGAATCTTGAGTCGAAATGCTGGTTTTTTGCGTAAACGCCAACCTGCTATATCGGTGGGAATGACGTAACTATTTAAATATCTTTTTCTATAACTCTCCCAGTATACGTTAAACTTGCTGGGATTTTTTATCTAAAGATTGGCACAAGAGGTTTTTTATGGGTTTTTGGGGGAATTAAGAACGCAGGAGCATCGAACGATTGAAACCCTTTCAATCACTCGAATGTATAAAATTAATGAAGCAAGTATGAAAGAAAGAAAGAAAGAAAGAAAGAAAGAAAGAAAGAAAGAAAGAATGATTGGAAAGGAAAGAGAAATATCTCTAACGACAAATTAAATGAAGAGGCAATAAAAAGTGTCAAGTCTGGTTTGTTGGAAGTTATAAAAAGTTTGGCATGCAGGAACATCAGTCGGCTGAAATCCTCTCATATCACTAGAATAAACAGGTTTCTGTATTGGTTTCTTTGTTTAATAGCATATCAACCTTCGTGGATTATTTACTACCAAAGCCAAAGATGGATAGTAGTGTTACTACCTAACCGATAATTGGGGAATAAGGAGGTTTATATCTTTCCCTAGGGTATTAATCCGAAAATGAACGCAACAGCGAGACTGGAGATCGAACTCGCTCACTACGATGTCGCAGTAAGCCACTACGAGCATGGAGACTCCCTACACAAGTAAACAAAAGAAAGAAAACGATGAAAGAATAAGTTAAAAAGAAAGAAATTGAAAAAAAAAGAAAAAAGAAATCACGATGTGATGCAGAGAAGAGAGAATAATGAAATACATTAAGTTATAGTGAGAGTGTAAAAAAAAAAAAAAGGAAAAACAAGAGAGAGATCGGGGAAGTATTAGCGTTGTCTGCAAAGTCACTCACTCACACACACTCTCTCTCTCTCTCTCTCTCTCTCTCGTTTCGAGTGGCGACGATGAATATATCTCGTTACCATAACAACTGAATTTCTCATTACTTCATGAATAAATATTAATCAGTGAAAGTAAAATTATTATAAAATAATCACGATTATTCTCTTATTAGAAACATAATTCTATTTTTCATATTTTATGTTCTTGGCTTGGTTGTTTAACGGCATATCAATCTTAGTAGATTATTTAATGCCTAAACTATCCCTAAACAAAGAGGGTGGTAATGGTTAAAACGCTGGACTGCTGAATCGTAGTAAGTGAGTTCGAACCCCACTTTCAGATGATTGGGAAAAGGCAGGAGTCTTCTTATCCTCCCAGCTATGGTTGGTTTCTTTGTTTAATGGCATATCAACACTTTTTAGGTTATTTAATGCCAAAGCCATTCTCCTGGAAGAACAGTAGTGGTACTATTTAACCCGTAGCTGGGAGGATAAGGGGTTCATACCTTTCCCAAGGGTATTTGCCCGGAAATGAACGTACTACCGAGACTGGAGTACGAGCTCGCGTACTACGATTCCGCAGTCCATAGCTTTAACCATTACACCACGAGGACACCCACTCCCTGCTATGGGTTAAATAGCATTACTGCTGTTCTTCTTGAAGTTTGGCTTTGTTATTAAGTAACCCACGAAGGTTGATATGCCATTAAAACTAAAAAAACCTAAATAAAGAATAGTAGTGACACTATTTAACCCATAGCTGGGAGGATAAGGGTTCATACCTTTCCCAAGGGTATTTGCCCGGAAGTGAACGTAATACCGAGACTGGAGTACGAGCTCGCGTACTACGATTCCGCAGTCCACAGCTTTAACCATTACACCACGAGGACACCCACTCCCAGCTATGGGTTAAATAGCATTACTGCTGTTCTTCTAGAAGTTTGGCTTTGTTATTAAGTAACCCACGAAGGTTGATATGCCATTAAAACTAAAAAAACCTAACTAAACCTAAATAAAGAATAGTAGTGACACTATTTAACCCATAGCTGGTGAGGGAATAAAGAGAGATCACGTAAATAAAATAGCACGACTGAAGTTCGAACTCAAAACTTTGGCTTTGCAATCCAGCGCATATGCATCTACCTCACGGCAACTTCCCCGATTTAAAATCCTACGCTAAAATAAATGGATTAAAATTAAACTTAAGATAATTTTCCTAAAATTTCTCAGACGAAAAGAGAAAGAGCCAATTTTCACCACAGGCCATGAAGGATAAAAGGTAAGGCCACACAGCTAAGCTTTTGAACACAATAAGTTTCCAAACTTTTTTTGTACAGGCATTTAAAATTGTCGTAGACTCTTGAAAATTCACTACGTTATTGCTATACATCATGAGATGACTGACCAATTTCTATGATTTCACGTTCAAATGAACAGCTACAGTAGCAATTGGAAAACACCCTACTAAAGCCTTATGGTCACAGCTGGTTAATTTCAAAAATGCAATCTGGACATGAGGACACTTTAGAAGAACGATATGCAATAAAATTCTGTTTTAAACTTGGAAAAAATGCCACGCAAATGTATGGAATGCTTCAGACTACCTTTCGACAATCTTGCTGGCTCAAGCATCAGTTTTTGAGTGGCATAAGAGATTCAAAGAAGGCAGGGAACCTGTGAGGGATGATGAGAGGTGTGGAAGGAGTAAGGAAGTCAATAGACCAGAGTTGATTGGCCAAAGGGTTAGGGTTAGGGTTAATATGTTGAGGTTTTAAGGGACTTCAGGAAGAGATTCCGTCGGAAGACGTCAGCACTCTTCAAATCGGCTCTGTGGCATTTCCACCAGGACAATGCACCAGTCCACAACTCCATCCTTGTCACAGACTATTTGACTAAGATGGGCGTCAAGACAGTTCCTCAGCCTCCCAATAGTCCAGACCTTGCTCTCTGTGACTTTTGGTTATTCCCTAAGCTCAGAGGCTGTCGTTATGAGACAATTGAGGAGATGAAAGAGGCTGTGACGAAGGTCATTGACTCGCTCACAGAAGAGGACTTCCATGGGGTGTTCCAGAAGTTGTTGGAACGGTACAACACGTGCATTGCAGCCGGAGGAGATTAGTTCGAAGGGGACTAGAGTTTCATGTGTGTACAATCAATAAAAGCGCCCATACGAAAAAATCTGGAAAATTATTTAATGATCCTCGTATCTGCCCACTCAGCTGGGGCTGTAGAATACACCGACTGCGACTCTGCAGGGAGGTAAGACCATATCCCCAACGAGTGTCCTGGATATGACATTAAACAATCTGATGGCGAGGTTCCAGCCTTGGAGTTTTGGGAAATACGCAGTAACCCTTCATTGACATTACTCTCAGGTCCAGAGTGGTAGAGGGTCTTATCTATGAGCCAAATACAACAAACTGTGTGCAAACAAATGACAGATGTTAAATAGTGACCGTCATATAGCAATACTTGAACCCATTTAACTGTATGCAAAGGAAATGAGATCTGGCTCATTTAGAAATTTATCTACAAAATGTGTTTACAAATAACATAAATTTTTAATTTGTAAATATAAACTAGATTTGTCATAAAACAACCTATAATGGTTGATCTACGTAGTCTTTTTTAAGGGGGGGGTCCTTGTGGTGTAACGGTTGTGGACTGCGGAATCGTTGTAAGCGAGTTCGTACTCCAGTCGCGCTATTATGTTCACTTTCGGGCGAATACCCTTGGGAAAGGTATGAACCCCCTTATTCTCCCAGCTATGGGTTAAATAGTACCTCTACTGTTCTTCTAGAAGGATGGCTTTGGCATTAAATAACCTACAAAGGTTGATATGCCATTAAACAAAGGAACCAATCTTTTTTTTTTAAGTAGACGAAATTATATTGGGAATTGAATTACCAGTGTTTCTGTATGTCGTGCCTAGGTGTTCGCCGGGTTTCCTGGTCGTGGTAATTCAATTCACAATAATGATTCATATGCCATAAAACCCAACCCAACCAAACCAAATCATATATATTTGATTTATATGTATAAAGAGGATTTAGCATTAAATAATCTACAATGGTTGATGTTGTCTAAATTTCTGAGACAAAGCTTGATGATTTTTATCATTAAGGGTTTTTGGACTATTGTCTTCATCTTTATTGTTATTTCCACAACGTTTCGGTCGATAGGTCCTCCGGCCTTCTTCCGGTGTTTATCAAACTTGGGAACCTTCACGGAACTTCGAGCTACGTCCTTTATTGAATCCATGGGGGTCGCCGGTTCTGATTCCATTAGCCATAACCGGGTAGACATAATCAGGTATCTATAATCTGGACACATAGCGTAACGGTTATAGGCGTTGGTTCCCTAAGCTTCTAAGGAGAAAATCATATGAAGGTTGCTGGTTCAATCCTGACTGCAGGTGAGTAACAATACAGGAATACTTAACACTTGTACCCGATTATGGCTAACGGGATCAGAACAGGTGACCGTCGTGGATTCAATAAAGAACGTAGTTTGAAGTTCCGTGAAGGTTCTCGAGTTCGATAAACATATCGGCCGAAATGTTGTGGAAATAACAATAAAGATGAAGACAATAGTCCGAAAACCCTTAATGATAAAAATGGTTGATATGCCATAAAACCCATCCAAACCAAATCCTATATATTTAATATGTATGTATAAAGAGGATTTGACATTAAATAACCTACAATAATTGATATGCCATAAAACCCAACCAAACCAAATCCTATATATCTTATATGTATAAAGAGGATTTGACATTAAATAACCTACACTGGTTGATATGCAATAAAACCCAACCAAACAAAATCCTATATATTTAATATATATGTATAAAGAGGATTTGACATTAAATAACCTACACTGGTTGATATGCAATAAAACCCAACCAAACCAAATCCTATATATTTAATATATATGTATAAAGAAGATTTGGCATTAAATAACCTACAATGGTTGATGTGCCATAAAACCAAACCAAACCAAATCCTATATATTCAATATATATGTATAAAGAGGATTTGGCATTAAATAACCTACAATGGTTGATATGCCATAAAACCCAACCAAACCAAATCCTATATATTTAATATGTATGTATAAAGAGGATTTGGCATTAAATAACCTACAATAATTGATATGCCATAAAAACCCAACCAAACGAAACCTAATCAACCAAATATGCTTTGCTTTTTGTCAGACGAGAAAAATTTCTTCCAGGATCAGGTGTTGAACAAGCAACCGTTTGCTTGTTCTATTCCACAAGATATACGGATAGTGAAGAAAACACCCATTTGGGATAATCTTTAGCGATGGTGACGATATGCCTCCCTCCGTCTTCCTACGTAGCGTCTGACTCAAAATGGAGGCCTACATCAAGTGCCAGTAGAAGTTAGTAGGATGTAATACTGACCTAGATCGAGAGGGTGGCTGCTGGAAGACACTACGTCTGGTTACAGGACTTTGTGCCATACAACATAAATAGGAGAACTCGGTCTTGTCTATCATAAAATTTCTAAGACCACATCACCCTAACATCTGGACGCCCTACTCCCCAGATTGTGTGGTTTACGGTTGAATGAAAATCTAACTAAGCTCCGTACAGCCCAAAAGATGAGCTGAAGGCAAGGATAATGGCAGCATTTACCGATTTAAAAAAGGAAACCGTCAAAAAGGCTTGCGTGAGATTCCGAAGTCGTCTGGAGGTGGTTAAAGCTAATGGCGATTTCTAAATTTAATCTTTTTATTTCAAGATATTTTCATGCAATTAAGTAAGGTTTGGTTTGGTTTCTTTATTTAATGGCATATCAACCTTTGAAGGTTATTTAATGCCAAAGCGATTCTCCTCGAAGAACTATAGAGGTACTATTTAACCCATAGCTGGGAGGATAAGGGGGTTCATACATTTCCCAAGGGTATTTGCCCGAAAGTGAACATAATAGCGCGACTGGAGTACAAACTCGCTTACTACGATTCCGCAGTCCATCGCTTTAACCATTACACCACGAAGACACCCCCCCCTGATTATCTAAGATGTCAGTTTTATTTTCATTTTCGTGTAATTTAGACGACAATTTACTGATCGTATCTTATATATATATATATATATACAATACAAACAGGAATAGTAATTAAAATTTTCACATCCTTTCTATCATTTCATTACTATGTGTTTCACGTATCATCTAATTCCCGAAAGACACAATCATCTGATCATACTGATTTTAATTACTTTAAGCTTTGATAGTGTTCTACTGGAAAGCATTTGAGTAATTTCTGATTCATCAAAATTTTTTAAATGCTTGTTTATTCTCAACTTAGAGTGCCGTAAACAAAGTCAGCGGTTCTTAGAGACAGAGTTTCATGCCAATGCAACCATTGGAAGTCCGATGAAAACGATATATTAACACACACACACACACACACACATATATATATATATATATATATATATATATATATATAAGTTAGAGTACCGTAGACAAAGTCAGCGGTTCTTAGAGACAGTTTCATGCCAATGCAACCATTGGAAGTCCGATGAAAACGATATATTAACACACACACACACACACGCACACACACACACGCACATATATATATATATATAT
>OY757939.1:16231229-16238729 GCA_963585895.1 Sepioteuthis lessoniana
GTTTTCTTATTTTTACTTCATTTAATTATTCATACGCCCTGATGAAGTTCTAAAAGCTGAAACGTTAAACGTTGGTAGATAATTCAATGAACAAAATTATCCTTTATTTATTTCAGAGGCCAGGAAACAAACAACAATTGGTAAAACAATTGGTCAACTCCCACTCCACTACTGTTCTCCTAGAAGAACAGTTGTGGTACTATTTAACCCATAGCTGGGAGGATAAGGGGGTTCATGCCTTTCCCAAGGGTATTTGCCCAAAAGTTAACGTAATAGCCACATTAATGGGGAACTAATGAGACTCGAACTCGCACGTGTAGGCTTGTTAGTCGACCAAACACCTACACAAGTGAGTTCGAGTCTCATTGGATGCCCCATTCATATAGTCTTATGCTACATACAATTAAATACCTAATAAATGACTAAATATTCTCTGACGAAAGCGATAAGCTGGAAATATACACGTATGTAAAAACGAAATAAATAATTCTTTAAAATTACATGTTACGTTCCGCTCAAACAAACAACACGTAATATAAATAACAATATATACTTATTTTCTCGACGGACGCTTGTGTGAAGTAGGAGCAATCAGAAGAGAAATTAGAATCGTTCGTCTATGAGGCTTGGACTCTTCGGTGTAAGTAGACGATGGCCGAGATAACGCACACTGGGCAACGACGGAACAAGCTTTCGTGAACAGCGGAATTCTTCACTGTCTTCTGTTCAATTCGTCGGCTTTATATTACCTTCAAACTCCCACGCAGAGATATGGACACGCCTCCACGCCCCCGCAATTTCTTCCGATATCTGGCGATCGGGATGTGTCACTTCCGCCGTCTTTGGAATGGCATGTGTGATCGTCATCGAGCGGAAATAACTGTCATGCAGTTCACAGATCACTCTCTTCCGGTGCATCACTTTGTAACGGCACGTTGGGACCTTCACCTTGTCCCATATTGTCAGCAAAGCTCACCTACGCGATCTCTTCCGATTACTGGCCATTGGGATGTGTCACTTCCGCCATCTTTGGAATGGTATGTGTGATCGTCATCGAGCGGAAATAACTGTCATGCAGTTCACAGGTCACTCTCTTCCGGTGCATCACTTTGTGACGGCACGGTGGGATTTTTTTTACCTTGTCTCATATTGTCAACCAAGCTGTATTTTACATATATAAATCTCCTAGTGTGCCTATTCGTTTTGAAATATTTACTTTTTTTTTCTTTCTGGACTAACAAAAATTTTTTTTTAAATTTACACACACACACACACACACACACATATATATATATATATATATATATTTGTTAGGGGATAGTTAGTTGGTAACTTATTTTTAAATGAATTTTTGAGCTCATGTGTTTGCAGTGAGTTTTTTTTTTATGTATTCTTATGTAGCACAAACAATTCTATTTAATATCAATCATTCATTTATGCATAGTTAAATGGTTTCAAGTATTCTTATGTATCACTAGTAATTTTATCTAGTAATCCTTAGTAAATGATTGAACAGATCTATTTGGAACCCTGAAAGGCACAGCCCACTCGAATGGGGCAGTAGAATACACTGACTGCATCTCTGCACAGCGGTAACCCCCCCCCGCGTCAACGAGTTTCCTGATTATGACATTAAACAATCTGAAGGTGAGTGTCCGATAATGCTGGAGTTTTGGGAAATGCAGAGTACCTCTTTACTGCGATTACTCCCTGGTCCACTCTGGGTTAAAGTGATAGCACCTAATAGGATCGTATCTATGGGTCAAATAGAACTGTTTCACATTCAAACTGCGTGTAAACAAATGTCTTATGCTAAATTGAATTGTTTGAAATAGGTTTGGTTTGGTTTGGTTTCTTTGTTTAATGGCATATCAACCTTTGTAGGTTATTTAATACCAAAGCTATTCTTCCAGAAGAACAGTAGTGATACTATTTAACCCATAGCTGGGAGGATAAGGGGGTTCATACCTTTCCCAAGGGTATTTGCCCAAAAGTGAACGTAATAGCGCGACTAGAGTACGAACTTGCGTACTACGATTCCGCAGTCCATTACACCACAAGGACACCACCCTTTGTTTGAAATAGAATTGCTTGATAATTTAACTGTGTAAAGAAATGACTGATGTTTAATTGAATTGTTAGTGATACATAGCAATACTTGGAACCACTTCACTGTGTGCAAACAAATGACTGGTGTTACTTTGTTACTATTACATAGCAATACTCGAAGCCATTTAACTGTGTGCAAACAAATGATTAACAGTAAATAGAAATATTTGTGTTGGATAGAAATACTTGAAACCATTAAACTGTGTACAAAAGGATGAGCTCAGGTTCGCTTAAAAATGTATCCACAAAATGAGTTTACAAAACATATATATTTGATATATATGCAAAAATAGGATTCGGCGTTAAATAACCATCAACGGTTGATATGCCATAAAACCCAACCAACCAACCTAACAGATAGTAGTATCAAGAATAATAGTATCCCTTAAGTAATGGCAATGAAAGTATACTCCACATTTCCCAAAGCTCCGAGACTAGGTCCTCACTATAAAATGCAGTTTACAGTCATACACAGGACACTCGTTGAAGGAGGGTCTTACCCCCTCTGCAGAGGTACAGTCGGGGTTTTTTACAACTACTGCCGACAGGATGAACACATTATTGGGGTGCTTGTGTGTGTGTGTGTGTGTTATAATTTATGCGTAATGCTTGTACACACGTGCAATCCATCTTTTTTTAATGTGTTGATGGATACACGTGTGGGAATACCGATGTGCATTCGAGTGGGAATAATTCAAAATATATTTTATATGGGTATGGCATAACGGTTATCCTCTTAGGAAATGGTGACGGTGACGCGAGTTCAAACCTGGACGAGGCTATAGGGTTTTCACTTCGTCCTAATAACCTCGGGAAAGGTGTAATTCCGTATTCCATTCCCTCCACAAACAATGGCTAAATGTTATATAATTACGGGATGATTTTTTTATATTAATCATTTTTCGTTAATTGTATTTTATTATTCGGTTTGGTTGGCCTTTGAACTTCTATTTACCAACCCCTCCGTTCGGGCAGGATATGACACAAGGTCAATTTTTAAGCGGAGTTTAACAGGTTTGAATCCAGAGTTTTCCTTCTCCTAGACTAGTTGCCTCACCAAGGCTGAAGAACCCAGTCTTTCCTACTATTTACCCATAGCTGGAGGGAGAATAATTGGATTCATACTTTTCCCAAGGGTATTAGTGCTATGTGAAATGCAATCAGTCTCGTCCAGGATTTGAACTCGTGTCGCCGTGTCCATTTTCTTACGACGATAACCATTACACCACGGGCTTTGAACTATTCGGCTCTTGGTGCAGGTGCACACATTGAGTATAGTTCACTCTTGCGCACAGAGGATATGACAATCACAAATGTCATAATAGAAACCCCAGATAGGAAATGAGATTGGGGTGTGAATGACGTCATGCGCAGAAGCGAAGGGCAGAGAATTTGGTGAATTTTAAAAAAGAAGTTAGTTGAGATTTGACTCTGGGCCGGGCCAGTCCAGTTGGGGGCTATAGGATGCGCAGCGCGTTTGTTGGGTCAGATAGTACAGTTAGCATAGTAAAAATTGTGTCTCTCTCTCCTCGTGTCGAAAAATTAAAATCAAGAAGTTAATAAACGTTTCGTACCTGAACAACGGAGAGTCGTCAGGGTTTCGTATTTCTCTGTACCAGTATATTTTACATAAATAGTAGGGAAGACTAGATTCTTTAGCCTTTGTACGGCAACCAATCTGAAAGAACGAAAACTCTGAATTCAAGCCATGTTTATTCCGCTTGGAAATTGATTTTGTGTCATATCCATAGTGGAGGGGTTGGGTACACGCATAAAAGGTTTAAATAGATATTCCTATTAAATAATCGTCCATATTTTAATTCATGTGATCTTAGGATTTCAAGTACAGCGTTATTTTCGTATTTGACCCAAGGAACTCTGACAGGTGCTACCACTCCAGGTCAGAACCGACTTGGGAGAAAAGATAATGAAGGAGTACTCTACAATTCCCAGATATCCAGAACTGGTGCCTCACTGTGAAATGCAGATTAGTGCCATACCCGGTACATGCCCTAATACTCTTTGAAAAGCTTGAATCCAACTATACTCCCTCAAACTCTATGTAAAAATAGGTTGGCTAAGTACAGCAACTATTCTAGGAGGAAAAAACTCTAAATTTAAACCCTCTGTTGTCCGCTTAGATATCAACCTTGTCCCACATTCTGACCGTGGTAGAGAGCTTGAACAAATACAGACATTTTTTTCTTATATATTCTAAAAAAACCTGAGTGTTGGTTTTTGTTATTTACTAAACTAAATTGACTCCTATCTGATTGGTACTGATTTGGTTCATCGTTGCTTAACTTCTGGAAAAGCCAGGGTTTCTTTCATTATCAAAATTACCCTAGACAAAATCTTACAAAATAACAAATGGAGGGTAAGAAAAAACAAAAGAGAAGAGAAATGACATTCACTTACCCGGAACTTCGAGTTCAACGTGATATTGCACGTGAAGGAAATAAACTGTTCAATTAAAACATGCTTCCGGGATTACAATATAATTCGGGCATTAGACCGAACACTCAAACAGGAATGGATCAGTAGACCGCATATTTGAAGACAAATGTCTCGCTAGACAGCACACTACAATGTAAATGTTTCGACAGACCGCACACTTAAATAGAAAAGTTTCGGTAGACCGTACACTTCAATACAGCTATCTCGATAGACCACACTCTCAAATAGAAATGGTTCAGTAGACCACACACTGTATTACAATTGCCTCGCTAGACTGCACACTGAAATGCAAATGTCTCTGTAGACTTCAAACGACAATATGAATTTTTCCATAGATGAATGTCTCAGTAGACCACACACTGTATTACAATTGCCTCGCTAGACTGCACAGTGAAATGCAAATGTCTCTGTAGACTTCAAACGACAATATGAATTTTTCCATAGATGAAGGTCTCAGTAGACCACACACTGTATTACAATTGCCTCGCTAGACTGCACAGTGAAATGCAAATGTCTCTGTAGACTTCAAACGACAATATGAATTTTTCCATAGATGAAGGTCTCAGTAGACCACACACTGTATTACAATTGCCTCGCTAGACTGCACAGTGAAATGCAAATGTCTCTGTAGACTTCAAACGACAATATGAATTTTTCCATAGATGAAGGTCTCAGTAGACCACACACTGTATTACAATTGCCTCGCTAGACTGCACAGTGAAATGCAAATGTCTCTGTAGACTTCAAACGACAATATGAATTTTTCCATAGATGAAGGTCTCAGTAGACCACACACTGTATTACAATTGCCTCGCTAGACTGCACACTGAAATGCAAATGTCTCTGTAGACTTCAAACGACAATATGAATTTTTCCATAGATGAAGGTCTCAGTAGACCACACACTGTATTACAATTGCCTCGCTAGACTGCACAGTGAAATGCAAATGTCTCTGTAGACTTCAAACGACAATATGAATTTTTCCATAGATGAAGGTCTCAGTAGACCACACACTGTATTACAATTGCCTCGCTAGACTGCACACTGAAATGCAAATGTCTCTGTAGACTTCAAACGACAATATGAATTTTTCCATAGATGAAGGTCTCAGTAGACCACACACTGTATTACAATTGCCTCGCTAGACTGCACACTGAAATGCAAATGTCTCTGTAGACTTCAAACGACAATATGAATTTTTCCATAGATGAATGTCTCAGTAGACCACACGTTAGAATATGAATGTTTCGGTAGATGATACGCTTGAATACAAATATCCCAATAGACCGCACAGTATATTAAAAATGTTTCTGAAGCGTAAATGATCTGCGGGGCCGAAAGCTATTGTATAAGTGTCAAGCAAGAAACATAAGAAAACAGGAATTTTAATATAAATGAAAGGCCTTTGTCCGACTTAGATTATATTCGCTGAAAACCGCGCAGAAAATGATTTGCTTGTTTTACTTTAAAAAGATATACGAACTATATCTCCTTAGAATATAGGAATATTGATTTTTTCATCAAGGATACAGTATTAAATGTATATCATTAATATTAATTACATAGCATCATTGTATGTTGTTATTGTTCTGTTTTTTTATACTTTTGTTTGTTTTTGTGTGTTTTTTTGTTTGTTTGTTTGTTTGTTTGTCATATTAATGAGAGCGTTTATAAATTATTTAGGGATGTAAATCTTCCATTTTATAGATCACTAAAATAATATAAGATGTGATATGAATTGTATGTACTTATTACAGTTAAACCGTCAAGTTTCACTTATATGTTGATCATTAATAAATAGACGGCTATTAATTTATTTCTTCTTAACATGACATATAGAACTGTATGCTGCGGTATGTATGTCCTCGCAGATTAAACACTATAATAAAAATGTTCCATGAGAATATACACGATAGTGCAAATGTCTCAGATGATTGTACATCATAGTGCAAATTTCTCACCAAAATGTACTCCAAAATACAATTCTCTGATTAGAATGTACTCCAAAATACAATTCTCAGATTAGGATGTACTCCAAAATACAATTTTCTGATTAGAATGTATACCATAGTCCAATTCTCTAAGAATGTACGCTATAATACAATTCTCTGATTACAATGTACTCCAAAAACAATTCTCAGATTACAATGTACTCTATGATACAATTCTCAGATTAGGATGTACTCCAAAATACAATTCTCTGATTAGAATGTATACCAAGAGCAATTCTCTAAGAATGTACGCTATAATACAATTCTCTGATTAGAATGTACTCCAAATACAATTCTCTGATTAGAATGTACTCCAAAATACTATTCTCAGATTAGAATGTACTCTATAATACAATTCTCAGATTTGGATGTACTCCAAAATACAATTCTCTGATTAGAATGTACTCCGAAAACAATTCTTCGATTAGAATGTACTCCAAAATACAATTCTCAGATTATAATGTACTCTATAATACAATTCTCAGATTAGTATGTACTCCAAAATACAATTCTCTGATTAGAATGTACTCCAAAATACAATTCTCAGATTACAATGTACTCCAAAAACAATTCTCAGATTAGAATGTACTCTATAATATAATTCTCAGATTAGGATGTATTCCAAAATACAATTCTCTGATTAGAATGTACTCCAAAATACAATTCTCAGATTACAATGTACTCCAAAATACAATTCCCAGATTACAATGTACTCCAAAAACAATTCTCAGATTAGAATGTACTCTATAATATAATTCTCAGATTAGGATGTATTCCAAAATACAATTCTCTGATTAGAATGTACTCCAAAATACAATTCTCATATTACAATGTACTCCAAAATACAATTCTCAGATTACAATGTACTCCAAAGACAATTCTCAGATTAGAATGTACTCTATAATATAATTCTCAGATTAGGATGTATTCCAAAATACAATTC
>OY757939.1:16243729-16278729 GCA_963585895.1 Sepioteuthis lessoniana
TAGGGTGTATTCCAATTGCTGCTGTAGCTGTTCATTTGAAGCCGAAATCATAAGAATTAGTCAGTCATCTCATAAGATGTATAGCAATAACATACTGAATTTTCAAGAATCTACAATTTTAAATGCCTGTATAAAAAAGTCTGGAAACCTATTAAATTCACCATGTACGTATATAAATATATATATATATATATATATATATATATATATATGTATATATATATGTGTGTGTATGTATGTATATATAAGTGTATATATATATATATATATATATATATATAACATAATTTATAGATTCATTTAGAAAAAGAGGGGAACCCTAAAACCGATGGAAAGATGGACAGACTGATAACACTCTACAAGACACTCGAACACAACATATTTTCCAAATAAATGATCAATATTTTACATAATCTGTGATAAAACCGGAACATTATTTAAACAATATGCAATTCTTTCATCGATTATTGATTTTTAAATTTCTTGCTTTTTTTTTCTTCGCGTTATCGTCTTTTAATAAACAAAAAATAAGATACACTAGAATGTCCTACCCGTAATTGTCTTCGTCTTTTTAATGTTTTTAACACAAAGTTTTAAGCGATGCATTATGGGAAATCAACTGATTTTCACACAAAAAAAAAGTGATGATTATTGTGCAAAAACTCGACTCCATTTGTATTTTTACATTTATTGACCAATTGATGCTTTCCTACTAGTTTTAAAATTTCCTTTGTAGACGGCAATATTTGATTTGCTTCGAACGGATCAAGACACAAAGTAATTCAAGAAATCTTTTCCTTTCCAGATTGTTAAAAATTTAACCACTTAAAATCATAGATATATAATTGACTATTCTATTTAGTCTCCAGCCCACCTCATCATATGAATAGTGAAGTAGGTATAGAATTGTTCTATATCGACTCAACTTACTTTTTTTTCTTTTTCTTTTTTTCTTTTTTGAGAAAATTCAACATGATTTCTTTCAAGAATGCATTCAATTTCGACATCGCTTAACTATCTTAAATTGAACGACTATGTTAGAGTTTAAATAGATTTATTAATACTGCCTCTACAGCCTAAACTTTCTGATAAAAATATCAATTGCAGCCACATATACTTTTAAGGTATAGATACGTTTCCAAACATACTTACACACATATATAGAGTTTTTACACACCCAATGTCCTCATAGATTTAAACTAACAATAACTGCTATATTTCAAGCATAAATTTTTCCTTTCTTTCTTGAAATATCTATGTTATATTTTGACCTTCGACACGGCCAAAAATGCCATTCCAAGGTGATGCACCGGAAGGAGGTGACACATTCTAATGGCAGTTATGAGAGGAAATCGCGTGGGCTGAAATTGGCTGATGAAATGGAACGAGCTAAAAAAATTCCCATGGTACACTCATAGACTGATGCACCGGAAGAGAGTGACCTGTGAACTGCATGACTGTTATTTCCGCTTGATAACGATCAAACATGTGATTTCAAAGATCGAGTAAGCGACTGAGTGGACGTTGAACTATTATATAACTCAGTCAAGACAGAAGTAAAGTTAGTTCCAGTTAGAGTTGGAGAGGGGATAGATGAGATGTGGTAGGTAAAGCCACATCAGGCCGAAGGAGCCTTGGGGCCTCTGAGAGGTTGCAGTTAGAGATCGGACGGTGTAATAGACGAGATGTGGTAGGGAAAGCCACACCCGGCCGAAGGGGCCGTCGGGAAGCCCGATGAGTTAGGGTCCTGAGAAGTTGGTGATAGCATACAGTAAAGAAAGCCATCACCCAGCAGAGTGGGCCTCTGGGTTTCCGGTTGAGCATCAGGAGAACGAGAAAGACACAACGTTGACGGCCATAAAAGTGGAGGTCAAAATATTGAAGTTTCTGTTCGGTCTCCAGCTCCCTCTCACACGCAAACCATGAGTAACCCTTTTCGAACCCTTACAATAAAGTGAGAGGTACATATTATTCTAAAGAGGTACTCCTGCGTCTGTTATTCATTGCGTCAATATGTATCCTGCATGAACATGTATATGAGAATACAACATTTACGCTTTGAGTAATATTGTCTTTTCTTACCGGATAAGACTTTGTAACTTCTGTTTACAACAAACCTTTCATTCAATTTAGAGAAATAAAATTATCGGTTTGTAGATCAGTGTTTTATTTAATCATTTACACCTTTGTTCGCTTTGGCCGCGCAATTAACATGACTAATTGATTTGGCGTCACTTGTGTGCAATATGAACAGTTGTAGAGTTTCAGCACTGCAATCTGTGGTCGCTGGTTCGATCTCCAGTGGTGGAGATTTCGGTAAACACTGCTGATGAGACCTAATAAGGTCGAAACAGCTGTCCAGTGTTCCCGTATATCGTGCGTAGATGTTCACCGGAATTTCTGGTCATGGTAATTCAATTTACAATATTAGTTCCTCTACTTAAAAAATAAAAATATGTACATCTATTCTCTTGCCCCTGAAGTATAATAATTACGCGGGTGCGATTTCTAAGCTTCTTGGGAAGATGTGGCCCTGGGGGTGAACGTGTCCTCTGGAAAGAGTACGCATGTAACTTGCAAGACAGATTTAGGTTATTTGACCGCTCAATTACCATGACAAGTTGATTTGGCGTCACTTGTGTGCGATATGAACTAGTGGCTCAGTTGTTGAGTTTCGACACTGCAATCTGTGGTCGCTGGTTCGATCTCCAGTGGTGGAGAATACGGTATACACTGCTGATGAGACCTAATAAGGTCGAAACAGCTGTCCAGTGTTCCCGTATATCGTGCGTAGATGTTCGCCGGAATTTCTGGTCATGGTAATTCAATTCACAATATTAATTCCTCTACTTCAAAAATAAAAATATATATACAAAAACAATAAACTATTTCATTGGGAAAAATAGCTGCAGAAAATGGCCACCCTGTAAAGATCGGATGAATTTCTCAATATCAATGGTATATAGGCCACATATTGCTGACAGTACCTGCTGTTTCTAATTAGTCACCCATCTAATTTAGGAACAGGCTAATTGCTGCTTTACTTCGGTGATTCCTATCTAATAAGTTGAGCCCAGTTTTAGGGTTTCAAGTATTCCGAGCCAATACTAATAATTCACGCACAATTATATGGTTTCAAGTATTTTTAACTAATACTTTTGATTTATACACAGTTTTATGGTTTCAGGTAACTACTCCGATTTGATAAAAATAATCTTTTTGGAACAGTTGACATGGTTTTTAAGAATTCATATAAAATAAAAATAACTTCCAGACAGTTATCTCTCTCTCTCTCTCTCAATCTATCTATCTATCTATGTTCAAGCTTGTATTTGTATCGCTTTCACTCTCTCTCTCTCTCCCCACCACACATATACATACACACATTCATAATTCTGCACACTATCTATCTCAGTCTGTTCATCGTTCTCTCTCTCTCTCTCTCTCTCTCTCTCTCTCTCTCTCTCTCTCTCCAAGTTTCTATTTGTATCGCCTTCACTTTCTCACTCACTCACGCGCACACATATTCATGATTCTGCACACACACACACACACACACACACACATCTATCTATCTATCTATCTCATTCAGTTCATCGTTCTCTCTCTCTCTCTCTCTCTCTCTCTCTCTCTCTCTCTCTCTCTCTCTCCATATATATATATATATATATATATCTTTGTTCAAGCTTGTATTTGTATCGCTTTCACTCTCTCTCTCCCTCCCACACACATATACATACTCACACATTCATGATTCTGCACACTATCTATCTCACTCTGTTCATCGCTCTCTCTCTCTCTCTCTCTCTCTCTCTCTCTCTCTCTCTCTCTCTCTGTTCAAGTTTCTATTTGTGTCGCCTTCACTTTCTCATTCACTCACTTACATCCACACATATTCATGATCCTGCACTCACACGCATCTATCTATCGATCTATCGATCTATCTTAATCGGTTCATATCAATCTATATATAAGTCTGTCTATGACTCTTGGAGGAATCCTGATAGTGCAATGGTTAAAGCGCTGGACTGCGGAATCATAGTACATGAGTTCGAATTACAATCGGGCTAATAAGTTTGTTTTCGGCAAATACCTTTGAGAAAGGCATGAACCCCCTTTATCCTTCCAGCTATGCGTTAAATAGTACCACTACTGTCCTTCTAAAAGGATAGCTTTGACATTAAATAACCCACAAAGGTCGATATGCCATTAAACAAAGAAACCAAACCAAACTCTGTCTGTCTGTCTGTCTCTGTTCCAATTTCTGCTTGTATCGCTTTCACACACACACTTACACCCGTTTTTATACATTCATGCATGCCTGCCTATAAATGTACACATTCGAAACTGCAGCAGAGCAAAACTAATCGAACGGCATGTTTTCTATAGACAAAAATCAATAAAAATTCTGCCAACAGTAGAAGAGAATCGATTACCGTCTCTTTTTGCATCCATTATGTAATGCTGAGAGCGGCGGGTACCTCCACCCACAACCGTCACCTACTTCACTCTTCTCCTCCCTCCTCACAACATATCTTTTGTAAACACCCACCCACCTTCAGTCCCCCTTCTCTTTCTCTCCGGTTTGATGAATGCATTGTGCATAAGCGCAACTATTTTCTGAATGTAGGTCAGAAATATGCTTAGCTTAGAGAGTCAAACACGAGGCTTCGATATATTTAAAGAAAAGACAAGTCTGACATAAGGATGGGATCTTAGCGTAACGGTTATTGCCGTAGAAAATGGAATCGAACAACTGATCCCGAATTTCTGGACGCAGCTGTTTGCGTTTCACTTCACGATGAAGCTCTTGGGAAAGGCATGAAAACGTCTATTCTTCCCTTTCCAGGTAAATAGCTTTGCAGAACAGGTTCTTTAACATTGGTCAGACAACCAATCTTGGAGAAGGAAAACTCTGAATGCAGACCAGCTTTCATCATCCTCATAATGTCACGCTATCAGCACGGATATCCCTGACCCTCTCTCGCCACCTATCCCTATCGACCATCGCTTCCGGCAAGTCTTCAGGACAACATCCCATATCTACAAAGACTTGCTGTATATAGGTTCGAGCCGGTCGTCCTGCTTTGCTCGGCTATGTGGAGGGGTCCACAGGATTACATCACTTATGAGCTCGTCCCTACTTCTCCAGCAGTGTCACGCATGTCTGGTTCGTCTAATTTTTGATAGTTTTCGTGATAGGTGGTAAGTGGTCGTACAGCAGCTGCTGCTTTGTGGGGTGCTGCCTCCAAGACTTGTTCAATATTGCTCGCAGCATTCTTGTGTAGTTACCGTCAAGAGAAACACTAAAGTAAAAGTACGATCACCGGATGGAGACACAGAATACTTTGACATTGTAGCAGGAGTACTACAAGGGGACACGCTGGCCCCGTACCTCTTTATCATTTGTCTAGACTACGTACTTAGAACATCGATTGGCAAAATCAAAGAGAATGGCTTCGAACTGACGAAGAAAAGAAGCAGAAGGTACCCCGCAACAACAATTACCGACGCCGACTACGCCGATGACATAGCGATACTGGCAAATACACCTGACCAAGCCGAAACACTTCTGCATAGTTTGGAACGAGCAGCAGCAAGCATAGGCCTCTATGTTAATGCACACAAAACGGAATATATGTGCTATAACCAAACGGGGGACATCTCCACTCTAGAAGGAACCCCTTTTAAACTAGTAGACAAATTCACTTACCTAGGAAGCAGCGTCGAATCAACCGAAAAGGACATCGAAACGAGGTTAACGAAAGCATGGACAGCTATCAATAGGCTATCGATTATATGGAAATCAGACCTAACCGATAAAATGAAACGTAGTTTCTTCCAGGCAGCGGTCACATCGATACTGCTATATGGCTGCACTACTTGGACGCTAACAAAACGGCTGGAGAAGAAGCTAGATGGCAATTACACAAGAATGCTGCGTGCAATCCTGAACAAGTCCTGGCAGCAACACCCCACAAGACACCAACTGTACGGCCACCTGCTCCCTATCACGAAAACTATTCAAGTTAGACGAACCAGACATGCAGGACACTGCTGGAGAAGCAGAGATGAACTCATAGATGTACTCTTATGGATCCCCACACATGGCCGCGCAAAAGCAGGACGACCAGCACGAACGTACATTCAGCAGCTATGTGAGGATACGGGATGTTGTCCTGAAGACCTACCTAGAGCGATGAACGATAGGGAGGAGTGGTGAGAGAGGGTCAGGGATATCCGTGCTACCAGCGCGGTATGATGATGAGTTTGCGTATATGTAGTGCATCCATATAGCAGTATCGACACGGCCGCTGCTTGGAAGAAACTGCGCTTCATTTTATCGGTCAGGTCTGACTTCCATATGACCGATAGGCTATCGATAGTTGTCCATGCCTTTGCTAGTCGCGTGTTGATGTCTGTCTCGGATGATAAGACATTGCTTCAAATCAACTTATGCTACACCCTGCCCAGGGGTAATTTTTGAAACAAAATGATCGGGAACGAATTAAGGACCACAAATGATATAATAATGAAAACTATGTTTATTAAAAGGTGAAGGGATCACAGTTCAGGATTATCAATTATTTAGTCTCAAACATGAAGCAAAAATGACTGTAGGAGCACAAGAGTACATGCTTTAAATGTCCGCCGTTCAGTTGAATTCACTGTTGATAAATGCGGAGTGAAAAGTTGTTCATAACATACACATATTCCTCTCGGGTGATCACTTGAATCTTCTCAGTGATGACTGCTTTCAATGCAGCAATGGTTCAAGGGTTGTTGTGGTTGATGGTGAAACTTTCTTCTGTAACATGTTTGAACAATCTTGAAAGACTTCATTTCATAATCTGTCTTCGCACAAACGATCTTCAGCACCATTATCCAAGGCATGGTTTTGCTATATTAGATTAAATATATCAAAATGTTAACTCTTTCCTAGCAATAATTAGAAAAAAGAAAGAGAATAGAGAGAAGGAAGATCAGAGAGACCTCTGCTTTTTTCCATAAATAATTGCATAGTGAAATAAGATGGCGTAAGATATGTATATTTATTAAGGATGGCTTACACTGGTACAAGGCCATGTCGTCTGGAAAAAGGCGTAAACATTTAGGTTTGGTTTCTTTGTTTAATCGCATATCAACCTTTGTAGGTTATTTAATGCCAAAGCCATTCTCCAAGAAGAACAGTAGTGGTACTATTTAACCCATAGCTGGGAGGATAAGGGGGTTCATACCTTTCCCAAGGGAAGTTGTCCGAAAGTGAACGTAATAGCACCACTGGAATACGAACTCGCTTACTACGATTCCGTAGTCCATCGCTTTAACCATTACACCACGAGGACACCCCAAACATTTAGGTAAACGTAGTCCAGCACAATGCACGAACATTTATTAAGGCTAGTGTTGTTTAGTCAGGATTTTGTTGTCACTTGTTTGCGATAAGGAGCCAAGAATCATGTTTTTTCGTGATTCGCTTTTTTCGAGATTGGAAGATTGAGAGATTGTCAACTCGAACATGGTTTATTTATGCCAGGGGGTTAGGAAATCGCATTCCTTGTATATTCGTATCCATAATATTGTTCGCTTTGAAGAGGATTTTTTGGGAACACGGTCTCATTGAATATGAAAAAAAAATTACACAGATTTATTTGATACATAGACGGGACCATGACAGTTACTACCTCTGCAGATCAGTGGACAAGGAGTAATGGCAATGAAAGAGTACCCTACACAAACCAGACATTTGGAACATTAACCACACAATCTTGGCCCGTTCAGATTGGGCTGTAGAATACATTGACTGCATCTCTGCTCAGGGGTAAGACCCCCCCCAACGAGTCCCTGGATATGACAATCTAACGGTAAGACATGAGTAATGCTGGAACCTTGACGAATGGGGAGTACTTCATTGCCATTGGTCCCATGTCCATCCGGGCCAGCAGTAGTAGTACCTGACAGAGTCATATCTATGGGTCGAATAGAACTATACTGTGTACTTACACTAAATTGAATTGTTTGAAATAGAACTATTTTTACGTTTTACTGTGGGTAAAAAAATCTGTATTTAAACAAATGAATGCGAGTAAACAAAAAACTATGTACTTACATTAAATTGAATTGTTTGAAAAAGAACTGTTTTTGCATTTAGCTATGCATTTGTATCAGATATGAATGAAACCATTTAACTGTGAAAAAATGAGCTCAGGCTCGTTTGAAAACATCACTCATGTATTTTATAAATATGTATAAAAAGAATTCAGCATTACTTAACCTACAATGGTTGATATGCCATAAAACCAAACTAAACCAAACAGATTCTTATTTATTTGATACATATGCATAAAATGACTTGGCATTAAATAACCTACAATGGTTGATATGCCATAAAATCCAACCAAACCAAATCCTATATATTTAATACATATGTATAAAGAGGATTTTGGCATTAAATAACCTACAATGGTTAATGTATCATAAAACCCAACCCAACCAAATTATATATATTTAATGTATATGTATAAAGAGGGTTTGGCATGAAATAACCTACACGAGTAGATATGCCATGAAACCAAACCAAACCAAACTACGCCATCCAGGACACCCTTATTGGGTAAGTGATTAAAAACAGATTCTGACAATTATTACTGGCACCTTATTTAATTTGTATCTTTGATTGTCGGTGTTGTATACTCATATGTAGATGCATGCAGAATCATAACGACGACACAATAAGACGAGCGACACAGTTCTTAGAAAAATATTCCTCTCACTTTATTGAAAGGGTTGTGTATGAGAGAGAGTTGGAGACTGAACAGAACTGCAACATATTGACTCCCACTCTATTGGCCATAACTGCGTTTCTTTCCCGTTCTCCTGGGCATCTCAACCGGGGGCGTGGGGGCCCAGCCTCTCTGCGTGTTGGTTTTCTCTACCGCATCTTGTCTCCAAACTCGTCTGATCTCCAACTGGCCTGGTCTCCAAACTGATTGAATTTCCTGTGCACTGAGTTATATAATAGTTCAACGTCCACCTTCTTCTTGTGGGCGTCACAATTTCGCACTCATTCAAACTGTCCACGGTCAAGGTTATAATTCTGATATTCCTCGACCGGATGCACCTGTTATTTACACAGGTGCATTTCCTATTTTGACAGCCCGGCCAGGTCGTAGGTCAATATACAACATCGGTTAGTTGGCTTTTATGGCGTATTAAGCCTTGTGGGTTAATTATTGTCACATCCTGTTTATATATATAATTTGCTCTCATTTAGAGACACTGACAGCGGCATCTACAGTCTTATTAGGAATCTCTTGTAAGGCATAAGGTCTGAATGTTTGTACATCAGTTGAGGTTTGGTTTCCTTATTGAACGATATGTCACCTTTCGTTGGTTATTTAAAGCCAAAACTATCCTTGTGGAAGAACAAAAGTGATACTATTTAATCCGTAGCAGAGGAGACAAGAGAGTTCAGACTTTTTCCGAGCATATGAGTCTGAAAGGGAATGGAATTTGGGCTGGAGTTCGAACTCAATTACTTTGAGGCAGCCCTTGAGCCCTTGAGTTCGAACTCAATAATTTGTCCAGCCCTTTAGCCATTAGGCTAATCCATGAGGATTCCCCACTGTACTTTTAGGTACTTACCTGAATTACTAATCACTCCACGTGAGAATATATACACATCTATATATATATATATATATATATAAAGAAAAGGGAAAAAGTCACTTCTTTGGTGTCATTATAAATTTATTTCTGTTCCATGATGACCTTCATCAGATGTTAGGTGAAAAAAATTATTTCGGTTTTTAGAACGTCCAAATAATTTTTTTAACCAAATATCTGATGAAGGTCAGTATGACCAAAAATAAATTTATAATGACACCAAACAAGTGAATTTTTTCAATTTTATTTTCACAGAAAAATTTTTGGGCTCTACTTGTTGAGTCCTGATGTATTCTTAATCCCAAATTAAATATACGTCGAGAGCTGTTGGCATTGAGCACTCAAATTGGATACTCCTTGGATTTTCTCCTCAGATTATATATATATATATATATATATATATATATATATATGTGTGTGTGTGTGTGTGTGTATGTGTGTGTGGATACACACACACACACACAACCTAGAACTAAATATAGAGTCCCTTGGGATACGTTAGTGGTTAGAGAAAAACGTGCACTCGTGAAAACTGCCTCCAAAAGCTATCGGAAGAACCCAACAAACACAAATGCCCGAGAACTAGAAAAGTCACAATATCAATTAACAGGAATATATCTATAAGAACAAGCAGAATACATACAAAATCAGATAGATAAGATTAGAGACTCGGTGGAAGATAAACAATCCAGGATAGCCTGGCAAACAATAAACGAAGTAAGTAGAAGGAAGAGCACAGCCAAAGCAAAATTGAAAGCTGAAAGTCAACAAGAAAGAGTAAAACTGTGGGAACAGCATTTCAAAAATCAACTAGGAAACCCACCGAAAACAACGGATAAACCGATCACCAGAATTATCAGTAAGCAATTAGACATTAAACTAGATCCTTTCACCAAAGAACTCGACTCAGTTCTTAGAAGAATTAAAAATAGGAAAGCTGCAGGACTGGACGAGATTCCCCCAGAAGTATGGAAGACTAGACAGTTCGATGGTATACTGCTCCAGCAATGCAACGCAGTCTATAGTCAAAATAGGATAGAAAGATGGACGAAGGGATGCGTCCTTCCTTTCCCTAAAAAAGGCGACCTCGGACTAGCCAAGAACTACCTCGGGATAACACTTACATCCATAGCAGCCAAAATCTACAATGCCCTACTACGAAACCGCATAGAACCCAAAATAGACAACATCCTTAGGAAAAACCAAAATGGCTTCCGGAGAAAAAGATCCACGACCTCACAAATACTGACCATCCGTAGAATCCTTGAATGCGTACGGACAAAAAACCTTCAGGCGATATTACTATTTGTAGACTTTACCAAGGGTTCGATTCCATCCAAAGAGAGAAGATGGAACAAATCCTACTAGCATACGGCCTACTAAAAGAAACCGTAGCAGCAATAATGATTCTCTACAGAAACACCAAAGTGAAAGTACGTTCACCAGATGGAGACACGGAATACTTCGACATTGTTGCAGGAGTACTACAAAGAGACACACTAGCCCCGTACCTCTTTATCATCTGCCTAGACTACGCGCTTAGAACTTCGATCGACAAAATCAGAGAAAATGGCTTCAAGCTGACTAAGAGAAGAAGCAAAAGATACCCCGCAAAATCAATCACGGACGCAGACTACGCTGGTGACTTGGCGTTACTGGCGAATACGCCTAATCAAGCAGAGACACTACTGCATAATTTGGAACGAGCCGCCGCAGGCATTGGCCTCCATGTCAATGCACACAAAACTGAATATATGTGTTACAACCAAACGGGCAACATTGCCACACTAGACGGAGCCTCTCTGAAACTTGTAGACAAATTCACCTACCCAGGAAGTAGCGTCTCATCAACCGAAAAAGACATCGACACACGACTGACGAAGGCATGGACGGCTATCGATAGGCTCTCGATCATATGGAAATCAGACCTAACCGATAAAATGAAACGCAGTTTCTTCCAGGCAGCGGTTGTATCGATCCTGCTATATGGATGCACTACATGGACGCTAACTAAACGGCTGGAGAAGAAGCTAGACGGCAATTACACAAGAATGTTGAGAGCAATATTGAACAAGTCCTGGCGACAACACCCCACAAGACACCAGCTATACGGCCACTTGCCTCCCATCACGAAAACTATACAAGTTAGACACGCAGGACACTGCTGGAGAAGCAAGGACGAACTCATCAGTGATGTACTCCTATGGACCCCCACATATGGCCGTGCAAAAGCAGGACGACCAGCTCGAACTTACATACAGCAACTATGTGAGGACACAGGATGTAACACAGAAGACCTGCCGGAGGCGATGAATGAGAGGGAGAAGTGGTGAGAGAGGGTCAGGGATATCCGTGCAAGCGGCACGACATGATGATGATGATTGGAGTTGCCTGTGGTGTCATAGCACTAATACCCTTGGGAAAGGTATGAATCCAATTAGTCTCCCTCCAGCTATGGGTAAATAGTAGGGCAGACTAGGTTCTTCAGCCTTGGTGAGGCAATTAGTCTAGGAGAAGGAAAACTCTAAATTCAAACCTGTTAAACTCCGCTTAAAAATTGACCTTTGTTGCTCGAAATATCAACACCTTTATTTATCTTCTCATTTTCGTTTTCTAGTTATTGTTGCTCTGTTGATCTTTGTGCTGATTGTGTTGTTTCTGGTCGCTGTAATCAGTTTTTCTTTGTTCTTTTTCATGTAGTCTTTGATATCGCCGATATCTTAAATACTCGCGTGTCCTCTTCCTCCTCCTTTTCTGGACACATATAGCTTGTCTACATCATCTCTGTGATGTAAGACTTTATGTATCGTTATAGGTTTTTTTTTGGTTTGTTCTCTGGTCCATTTGCTGAAGTCCTTCCATGTCAACTAAAAGAATAGTCCCGAGTATCTTACGAGAGGGATAGCCCAGGTGTTGATCTTTTTGATAAGATTTCTGCCATGTAATTTAGTTTCGATTAATTTTCTCGTTCTCCAGAGATGCCTTTTTAAAAAATTTTCTTTCATCTCCGTTCGTTTGATGGCATCCGTTTCCGATATTCCAAAGTGCTTGTAAATTTCCTTTTCTCCGAGTGTTCTGATTTTACCTGTTTTGTTTTATTCCTTCCCTCAGTATCATTTACTCCTTCTAGAGTTTTCACTGCCAAGTTAGCTGATGGTTTCTCACTTGAGTTTGAGTGACAGCAAGTCTCCTCAAGTCTCCAGGACTCTTCTCAGTATTCTGTCCAATCTTAGTAATGCTTAAGTTTGGATGGTCTCCAATTGTCCTCTAATTTCCAAGTCCTCCAGTCCTTGTACCAATTACCAATGGTATCACCGTCACTTTCATGTTCCATATTTTTTTCAATTCTCTAGCAACGTCTAGGTACTCATCCCTCTATTCACCTTCTTTCAATTTCACCTGGTGATCTGCCAGAACGGCAAAGTCCCCTTTTCGGGAGCTTCTCATTTTTTATTTATTTTTCTGTTATTTTGACTATCACTAGGGCAGGTCGTCTCTTATTAATATTAAATTAGGCTTAAATTGTTACAATATCCCTTTTTAAATTTTTATTCGTTATCAATAAATTATATTTACAATCAATATTTTCGATATGATTTCTAATCAAAATATTTTCTAAACTAGATTTTTATATCAAACCACAACAAAGGTCTTATTCTGTTTAATAAGATGAAAAATAATATATAATTATAATATAATATAATAATAATATATAATAATAATATAATAATAATGGTAATATATAATAATATAATAATAAAGATATATAATAATAATATAGTATAATAATTATATATAATAATACTAATATAGTATAATAATAATATATAATAATAATATAATATAATAAGTAAGTAAAGTTAGCGACCATAGTCGAGGGTGACCCGAAGGCTCCCTTTTCAATAGCTACTACACCAAGGTGTAGGGGAGGGCGCTACTCCATTCCCAGGATTGCTCCACTTTACCCTTGAACCGTACCTTATAATGCTGAGTGTTAAGCAAGGTGGTATCAAGTACCATTTTTAAAGTCTTTGGTATGACTCGACCTGGGATTGAACCCAGGTCTCCCGGGCCATTGGCGAACACTCTAGCCGCTGGGCCAATTATAATAATAATATGTAATAATAATATAATATAAAAATGATATATATTGGCCCAGCGGTTAGAGTGTTCGCCAATGGCCCGGGAGACCTGGGTTCAATCCCAGGTCGAGTCATACCAAAGACTTTAAAAATGGAACTTGATACCACCTTGCTTAACACTCAGCATTATAAGGTACGGTTCAAGGGTAAAGTGGAGCAATCCTGGGAATGGAGTAGCGCCCTCCCCTACACCTTGGTGTAGTAGCTATCGAAAAGGGAGCCTTCGGGTCACCCTCGACTATGGTCGCTAACTTTACTTTACTATAATATAATATAATAATAATATATAATAATATAATATATCAATAATATATAATAATAATAATAATAATAATAATAATATAATAATAATAATATATAATAATAATATAATGCAATAATAGTATATAATAATAATATGATATAATAATAACATATCATAATAATGATATATAATAATAACATAATGTAATAATAATATATAATAATAATATAATAGCCAGTGAGAACCAGCTCCCAGCAGAGGGCTTGGGCCCTCAAGACCCCCGGTTGAGCAGCCCAGCAGAATGAGAAAAGAAGTGCTGCTATAGTCAGAGGAACTGGGGGTCAATATGTTGCAGTCAGTTCCGTCTCCAACTCCCCTCTCACACACAACCCTTTCGCAACCCTTTCGAGAATAAAGTGTGCGAGGTATATTTTTCAAAAGAAGTGTGTTCGTTCGTCATTATTGTTGATTATGTTTCCGCATGTATATTTATACGTATAGTGGAATCACGGCTATACAACACATAGCAGAAACGTTAAACATTTTTGACTTGTTAATTTGTTTTTCAAATTTCTAACTCAAATTAAGTATTCATATAACGAAATGCGATTTACAGTAAAAAAAAAAAAAAAAAACACTGAAAATTTTCCATTTTTTGTTTCATTTTTTTCGTCTGAAAATAATTTACAGACGAAGCATTATAACAACGCATTCAACCCCACCTCCACCCAAAGATGGTTTAACAAAGAAAAATGTGGATTATTAGTATATATGAATATTGCCGTCCTCTGAAGTATGACACACACACACACACACATATATATATATATATATATATGTGTGTGTGTGTGTGTGTGTGTGTGTAATAATTCAGAGGATGACTGTATTTATACATGCTAATAAACCACATTTTTCTTTGTTTTGTAATTTTGCTCTACCTAGTATTGAGCAGTCTTTGTAATTGTGGCATCGCAGCATTTTGCGATGGGCTTTTGTTCTTTTGACAAACTGATTGCGTATCTCATGATTTTTTTCTATTGGTGTGACAAGGTTGGCCTTTTCTTTCTTTTTTTTCTCCCCATAACCTTTTTCTTTTTCCCCCGGCCAGTGATTCGAGATATATTATCTCTGAATTCTGGCGTTTTTTTTTTCTTTTTCTTCGTCACCATAAATGCTGTTAGTTAGTAAGTAAATATATATATATATTCATCACTTTTTATTTTCTCGTTTTCTTTCGGTCTTTCTTTTAAAGTCGACTACTAGAGAATGTATGAATGGAGGTGCCCGTGGTGTATTGGTTATCGTCGCAGGATATGAACATGGTGACACGAGTTCAAATCCTGGACCTGACTGATTGCATTTCACATAGCACTAATACCCTTGGTATGAATCCAATTATTCTCCCTCCAGCTATGGGTAAATAGTAGAACAGACTAGGTTCTTCAGCCTTGGTGAGGCAACTAGTCTAGGAGAAGGAAAACTCTGAACTGAAACCTGTTAAACTCCGCTAAAATTGACCTTGTGTCATATCCTGCCCGAGCGGAGGGGTTGGGTAAGTATGACTAGAGAATGTATGACAAAGACGGAGTATTTATGAGTCGAACTTGAAAGACTCAGTGTTGCCTTTTTCGACGGATGCACAAGCAGAGAAAGGAAGGAAGCTAAAAAGGGGAAGTACTTATGGAGGTAAGTAGAAGTTTTTGATGATCAACATTGATATTTAATTGCCAAGATGTGACAGACCATCCGACGCAGACGGAAACGTGAAGCAGGTGTTCTAAACTAAACGCATTTTCTCGATTGAAAAACGAAAGTTGGTGTCGATTTCTCTCTATGCGCGTGTGACATATGACTTCTCGCATGGATCATTTGAATAATTGATACGTAGGATAATGAAAGACACTTCGGTTTATGTTGATGCTGACTCCGAGTGTCACCTATCAGGCTCCTGGTGTCACTGTGTTCATATGTTAATTTTGATCAGTTCATATCTATCAGTCTATCAATCCCAGATTCTTCGTATATATCTATCTTAGTCAGTTCATATCTACCTATCTATCTATTTCAGTCTTTGTATGAATCTATCTATCTATCTATCTATCTATCTATCTATCTATCTATCTCAGTCTCTTCGTATCTATCTATCTCAGTCTGTTCATTATCTATCTATCTATCTATCTATCTATCTATCTTTCTATCTCAGTCTCTTCGTATCTATCTATCTATCTATCTATCTCAGTCCGTTCGTATCTATCTATCTATCTATCTCAGTCCATTCGTTTCTATCTATCTATCTATCTATCTCAGTCTCTTCGTATCTATCTATCTCAGTCCGTTCGTATCTATCTATCTATCTATCTATCTCAGTCCGTTTGTTTCTATCTATCTATCTATCTATCTATCTCAGTTCGTTCGTATCTATCTATCTATCTATCTCAGTCTCTCCGTATCTATCTATCTGTCTATCTCAGTCCGTTCGTATCTATCTATCTATCTATCTATCTATCTCAATTCATATCTAACTATCTTTGTTCGTATCTAGTTATCTAGGTAATTATCTCAATTTGTTCTTATCTATCTCGGTATGTATGTATGTATGTATGTATGTATGTCACTCTCTCTCTCTCTATATATATATATATATATATATATATATATTCATTCTTTTAAAAATAAACTTGAATTATTTTTAAAATAAACATGTTCCCTACGTGACTACCATTTTCACGAAGTTGATATGATCTTCAGATATTTTAGGAGAGTTTTTACTCGTCTCAAATTCGACCTAGATTTGTTCGCATTGACTATGATTACTACTTCCCAAAAGGTCGAGTTACTTTTCTGTGAGTGCTTTATTGTTTTTATTTATCTATTTTTATATTCATTTTGTTTTTCTTTTCTTTCCTTCATTTCTTCAACCCTGTGCAAGGTGACATAACATAAATTGATTTTCGTGTCTACAGTTATTGATCAGCCGAGGCTTATTCAACAGAAGGCTATATATATATATATATATATATATATATATAGATGAATGCACGCGTCCCGTAACGCTTAACGTTGTCAAGAAATTGACTCAACGAACTAAGGCTTTTTGCGCTTCTTCCTCTTGCTATAGGTAAAATTGTGGGACAGATTAGGTTCTCTAGCCTGTCTTGGAGAAGAAAAAACTGTGAATCTAAAACCTAAGGAATTTAGATCAGAAGAATCTGTGCTATATTGGCGCACCGTTTTCTCTAATAAACTCATCCTAAAATTGTGTTTACACAAGCGATCACCAGCAGTATATATATATATATATATATATAAGTTGACCAACCGTTGTCGAAAGCGACCTGATGGCTCCCTTTTCAGTAGCTGCTACTCCAAGGTTCAGGGGAGGGTAGTTCTCTTTTCCATGGATTGCTTCACTTACCCTTGATCCGTGCCTTATAATGCTGGGAATTAAGCAAGGAGGTATCAAGTACAATTTTTTGAGCTTTTCGTATAACTCGACCTGGGATTGAACCCCGGTCTCCCAGAACATTGGCAAACACTCTAACCATTTTGCCATTGGTGTTAAATAATCCACAAGTTTAGACATTCAATAAAATATCAACCAACTAATCTACTATTTCTTTAAAATCAAACAGATATATATATATATATACATTTGAAAGAAAATAACAATAAAATTCCAATAAATTTTAAATATCAAGCATACTTATTATTTTGTATTCTTACGGTAATCTGAGAAACAAATTTAACAGCAAAAATAAAGCAAAATATTGTCTTTCAATTTATCAAAAATGTTGATGATGTTCTACCAGGCAAAGTTATAAAATTGAAATATTTCATTTACCTATAATTAGATAAAGGCCCACTAAAACTTGGAATGCTCCCTGGAAAGCTGTACAGCCTGCAAGAGGTTCTTGTAGTGGCCTGGATAAATTAAGACATCCATGCCAGCGGATACCAATTTTACTTGCTTTCTGCACAAAAGATACCTTTATTGTCAATTTTAAGACACAATCATCCAGATGTTACTGGAATTCAAGTGAATAATCGTTATTTACAACACCCTGATGACGGCTTAAAATATTTTCTTCTCGGGAAAATTTTTCTGCATTATCGAAGACAAAGATGTAATGAATTGTGTTGCAAGAGACGACGAAATTTTCAGAATGTTTACGATTATAATCAATATCGTTCAGAGTAGAGCATATCGATAAAAGAAAATAGCTTATCAATAGGCGCTACGTTTACTCCGTTCCCTTTTAAATAGTCCGAGAATGTCCGAAATTAAAGCCGGTTCAGTAAGTTTTGGTAAATAATAAAAGAATGATGAGTTGATAGTTGGTTAGCATTATCGTTATTTTATATTATTCGTTAAATCTAGGAATGTCTATGTGTATAAATGTGTATTTGGTGTGTGTGTGTGTGTGTGTATTGTGTAGGAATGTCTGTGTGTATAAATGTGTATTTGGTGTGTGTGTGTGTGTGTGTGTGTGTATGTATTGTGTATGAATGTCTGTGTGTATAAATGTGTATTTGGTGTGTGTGTGTGTGTGTGTGTGTATGTATTGTGTATGAATGTCTGTGTGAATAAATGTGTATTTGGTGTGTGTGTGTGTGTGTATTGTGTAGGAATGTCTATGTGTATAAATGTGTATTTGGTGTGTGTGTGTATTGTGTAGGAATGTCTATGTGTATAAATGTGTATTTGGTGTGTGTGTGTGTGTGTGTTGTGTATGAATGTCTGTGTGTATAAATGTGTATTTGGTGTGTGTGTGTGTGTGTGTGTGTATTGTGTATGAATGTCTATGTGTATAAATGTGTATTTGGTGTGTGTGTGTGTGTGTATTGTGTATGAATGTCTATGTGTATAAATGTGTATTTGGTGTGTGTGTGTGTGTGTGTGTGTATTGTGTAGGAATGTAATGTGTGTATAAATGTGTATTTGGTATGTGTGTGTATTGTGTAGGAATGTCTATGTGTATAAATGTGTATTTGATGTGTGTGTGTGTGTGTGTATTGTGTAGGAATGTAATGTGTATAAATGTGTATTTGATGTGTGTGTGTGTGTGTGTGTGTGTGTATGTATTGTGTATGAATGTCTGTGTGTATAAATGTGTATTTGGTGTGTGTGTGTGTGTGTGTGTGTGTATTGTGTAGGAATGTAATGTGTATAAATGTGTATTTGGTGTGTGTGTGTGTGTGTGTGTGTTGTGTATGAATGTCTGTGTGTATAAATGTGTATTTGGTGTGTGTGTGTGTGTGTGTGTGTATTGTGTAGGAATGTAATGTGTATAAATGTGTATTTGATGTGTGTGTGTGTGTGTGTATGTATTGTGTATGAATGTCTGTGTGTATAAATGTGTATTTGGTGTGTGTGTGTGTGTGTATTGTGTAGGAATGTAATGTGTACAAATGTGTATTTGGTATGTGTGTGTATTGTGTAGGAATGTCTATGTGTATAAATGTGTATTTGATGTGTGTGTGTGTGTGTGTATTGTGTAGGAATGTAATGTGTATAAATGTGTATTTGATGTGTGTGTGTGTGTGTATGTATTGTGTATGAATGTCTGTGTGTATAAATGTGTATTTGGTGTGTGTGTGTGTGTGTGTGTATTGTGTAGGAATGTAATGTGTATAAATGTGTATTTGGTATGTGTGTGTATTGTGTAGGAATGTCTATGTGTATAAATGTGTATTTGATGTGTGTGTGTGTGTGTGTGTATTGTGTAGGAATGTAATGTGTATAAATGTGTATTTGATGTGTGTGTGTGTGTGTGTATGTATTGTGTATGAATGTCTGTGTGTATAAATGTGTATTTGGTGTGTGTGTGTGTGTGTGTGTGTGTGTGTATTGTGTAGGAATGTAATGTGTATAAATGTGTATTTGGTATGTGTGTGTATTGTGTAGGAATGTCTATGTGTATAAATGTGTATTTGATGTGTGTGTGTGTGTGTGTATTGTGTAGGAATGTAATGTGTATAAATGTGTATTTGATGTGTGTGTGTGTGTGTGTATGTATTGTGTATGAATCTCTGTGTGTATAAATGTGTATTTGGTGTGTGTGTTTGTGTGTATTGTGTAGGAATGTAATGTCTATAAATGTGTATTTGGTATGTGTGTGTATTGTGTAGGAATGTCTATGTGTATAAATGTGTATTTGATGTGTGTGTGTGTGTGTATGTATTGTGTATGAATGTCTGTGTGTATAAATGTGTATTTGGTGTGTGTGTGTGTGTATGTATTGTGTATGAATGTCTGTGTGTATAAATGTGTATTTGGTGTGTGTGTGTGTGTGTATTGTGTATGAATGTCTGTGTGCATAAATGTGTATTTGGTGTGTGTGTGCGTGTGTGTATTGTCTATGAATGTCTGTGTGAATAAATGTGTATTTGGTGTGTGTGTGTGTGTGTGTGTGTATTGTGTAGGAATGTAATGTGTATAAATGTGTATTTGATGTGTGTGTGTGTGTGTGTGTATGTATTGTGTATGAATGTCTATGTGTATAAATGTGTATTTGATGTGTGTATGTGTGTATTGTGTATGAATGTCTGTGTGTATAAATGTGTATTTGGTGTGTGTGTGTGTGTGTGTGTGTGTGTGTATTGTGTAGGAATGTCTGTGTGAATAAATGTGTATTTGGTGTGTGTGTGTGTGTGTATTGTGTATGAATGTCTGTGTGTATAAATGTGTATTTGGTGTGTGTGTGTGTGTGTGTATTGTGTAGGAATGTAATGTGTATAAATGTGTATTTGATGTGTGTGTGTGTGTGTGTGTGTGTATGTATTGTGTATGAATGTCTGTGTGTATAAATGTGTATTTGGTGTGTGTGTGTGTGTGTATTGTGTAGGAATGTCTGTGTGAATAAATGTGTATTTGGTGTGTGTGTGTGTGTGTGTATTGTGTAGGAATGTAATGTGTATAAATGTGTATTTGATGTGTGTGTGTGTGTGTATGTATTGTGTATGAATGTCTGTGTGCATAAATGTGTATTTGGTGTGTGTGTGCGTGTGTGTATTGTCTATGAATGTCTGTGTGCATAAATGTGTATTTGGTGTGTGTGTGCGTGTGTGTATTGTGTATGAATGTCTGTGTGCATAAATGTGTATTTGGTGTGTGTGTGCGTGTGTGTATTGTCTATGAATGTCTGTGTGAATAAATGTGTATTTGGTGTGTGTGTGTGTGTGTGTATTGTGTAGGAATGTAATGTGTATAAATGTGTATTTGATGTGTGTGTGTGTGTGTATGTATTGTGTATGAATGTCTATGTGTATAAATGTGTATTTGATGTGTGTGTGTGTGTGTATTGTGTATGAATGTCTGTGTGTATAAATGTGTATTTGGTGTGTGTGTGTGTGTGTGTGTGTGTATTGTGTAGGAATGTCTGTGTGAATAAATGTGTATTTGGTGTGTGTGTGTGTGTGTATTGTGTATGAATGTCTGTGTGTATAAATGTGTATTTGGTGTGTGTGTGTGTGTGTGTATTGTGTAGGAATGTAATGTGTATAAATGTGTATTTGATGTGTGTGTGTGTGTGTGTGTATGTATTGTGTATGAATGTCTGTGTGTATAAATGTGTATTTGGTGTGTGTGTGTGTGTGTGTATTGTGTAGGAATGTCTGTGTGAATAAATGTGTATTTGGTGTGTGTGTGTGTGTGTGTATTGTGTAGGAATGTAATGTGTATAAATGTGTATTTGATGTGTGTGTGTGTGTGTATGTATTGTGTATGAATGTCTATGTGTATAAATGTGTATTTGATGTGTGTGTGTGTGTGTGTGTGTATTGTGTATGAATGTCTGTGTGTATAAATGTGTATTTGGTGTGTGTGTGTGTGTGTATTGTGTAGGAATGTCTGTGTGAATAAATGTGTATTTGGTGTGTGTGTGTGTGTGTGTATTGTGTATGAATGTCTGTGTGTATAAATGTGTATTTGGTGTGTGTGTGTGTGTGTGTATTGTGTAGGAATGTAATGTGTATAAATGTGTATTTGATGTGTGTGTGTGTGTGTGTGTGTGTGTATGTATTGTGTATGAATGTCTGTGTGTATAAATGTGTATTTGGTGTGTGTGTGTGTGTGTATTGTGTAGGAATGTCTATGTGTATAAATGTGTATTTGGTGTGTGTGTGTGTGTGTGTATTGTGTAGGAATGTAATGTGTATAAATGTGTATTTGTTGTGTTTGTGTGTGTGTGTATGTATTGTGTATGAATGTCTGTGTGTATAAATGTGTATTTGGTGTGTGTGTGTGTGTGTGTGTGTATTGTGTATGAATGTCTGTGTGAATAAATGTGTATTTGGTGTGTGTGTGTGTGTGTATTGTGTAGGAATGTCTATGTGTATAAATGTGTATTTGGTGTGTGTGTGTGTGTGTGTTGTGTATGAATGTCTGTGTGTATAAATGTGTATTTGGTGTGTGTGTGTGTGTGTGTGTGTGTGTATTGTGTATGAATGTCTGTGTCAATAAATGTGTATTTGGTGTGTGTGTGTGTGTGTATTGTGTAGGAATGTCTATGTGTATAAATGTGTATTTGGTGTGTGTGTGTGTGTGTATGTATTGTGTAGGAATGTAATGTGTATAAATGTGTATTTGATGTGTGTGTATTGTGTGTATGTATTGTGTATGAATGTCTGTGTGTATAAATGTGTATTTGGTGTGTGTGTGTGTGTTTGTGTGTATTGTGTATGAATGTCTGTGTGAATAAATGTGTATTTGGTGTGTGTGTGTGTGTGTATTGTGTAGGAATGTCTATGTGTATAAATGTGTATTTGGTGTGTGTGTGTGTGTGTGTGTGTTGTGTATGAATGTCTGTGTGTATAAATGTGTATTTGGTGTGTGTGTGTATTGTGTAGGAATGTCTATGTGTATAAATGTGTATTTGGTGTGTGTGTGTGTGTGTATTGTGTAGGAATGTCTATGTGTATAAATGTGTATTTGGTGTGTGTGTGTGTGTGTGTGTTGTGTATGAATGTCTGTGTGTATAAATGTGTATTTGGTGTGTGTGTGTATTGTGTAGGAATGTCTATGTGTATAAATGTGTATTTGGTGTGTGTGTGTGTATTGTGTAGGAATGTCTATGTGTATAAATGTGTATTTGGTGTGTGTGTGTGTGTGTATTGTGTAGGAATGTCTATGTGTATAAATGTGTATTTGGTGTGTGTGTGTGTGTGTGTGTGTGTTGTGTATGAATGTCTGTGTGTATAAATGTGTATTTGGTGTGTGTGTGTATTGTGTAGGAATGTCTATGTGTATAAATGTGTATTTGGTGTGTGTGTGTGTGTGTATTGTGTAGGAATGTCTATGTGTATAAATGTGTATTTGGTGTGTGTGTGTGTGTGTGTGTTGTGTATGAATGTCTGTGTGTATAAATGTGTATTTGGTGTGTGTGTGTATTGTGTAGGAATGTCTATGTGTATAAATGTGTATTTGGTGTGTGTGTGTGTATTGTGTAGGAATGTCTATGTGTATAAATGTGTATTCGTTAAATCTAGAAAAAAAAAATTATTCAACAAGGAATATCTTTAGAATTTCGATAAATAAGTGTTAATAGATTTAAAGTAGGCTTGTACAGGTAAATTTGTTTTTAATTTTTCCTTTTAAAATAGGAATCAAAAGGTCGTTAAATAAATATTCTTTAGAGAACGAAGAGTTGAAATAAATAATTGTTATGGTACCCACCCTGCGGACTGTAATGAACTCAATCTGTTGCTATTAACACCGGAAGAATATTAATCTCGGTGGTAAAGTTCTCCCCAGCCTCAGTCAGCCGTGTTTGACTCAGGGCACGGATCAGGTTGAATGCCGGCTGGTTGACTCACCATTTCCTCCGGCCTGGCTTTTACCTCCTTTTGGGGGTGTTTATTGCCTGGCGAATGCTGACAGGGCCGAAGGTATTTTTGGCAATGCCGGACGCGTGTTGGCTACGGCCCTGTGACCTCACCCGCCTTAAAAAAGGCCTTGTGTCGTACTTGTCTGGTGGTGGGACGGAGAACAAATTCCTGAAGTTCTCCCCAGCCTAACACTTTGGCAGTCAGACTGACCTTTTTACCAATGTTGTATTATACTTTCGTTAATATACCTTGTTCCACATAAACCTGATTTCGTGTTTTTCTTCCGGGCCATTTACTGGTCCACAACAATAATAAATAATGGTAAGGTAATAATGACAGGAATAAGCATGTAACATTTACAAAAAAAAAACGTAGAAATTAATCCAATGATAGGCATAACGAACATTCCAGAATGGGCATTCGTGAGTTTGTATTCAAGCGAAACACAGGTATAAAATTTCTTTATATAAGAGAGGGGAGGGAAACGAACTCTTCCCATTGGCTATCGCTGACAATGTACAAACGTTCTAGTTATTAAAGGGACACAAAACACGTACCACAAAGCTGTCAAAGAGGCAGCTTGGAAATTCTGGATTCTGGTCAGGGTTGCTGTTGGAGCCGATATGATGTAGAACCAGCAAAAATCGGCAATGAAAACAGTACATCACAGAAGATCATTCTTGAGGCATAAGTAAATGATTTACTTAATCTCACAGCCGCTGTCAGGAAGTGACACTTGGACAATTTCTTTGAGGAGTAAATCTTGTTTGACGTACAAAGGCTAAAGAGCCCAGTTTTCCCTACAAGCAACTCATAGCTGAAAAAAGATCAGATGGATTCATGCCTTTCTCAAGGATTTTAAGCAGCAGTAAACTTTTTTTTTTAATCATTGTTTTTTGTCTTATATATTTTGACTGTTTCACGAGGTTATGCAATATACTTGAGATATTTTATTTATCTTTTATTATATAAAAAAACTGCGAAAACTTTTTATGTGCCTTCAGGTGCTGAACAGCCAGGGTTCTTTTGTGAATGAACTAAATGAATTTGGATCTCCACACGTGCGAATACGAATTTTATTTGCTTTCAGTTGAAATTATATACGTGGTGTCTTCAATAAGTTTCCAGATTTGTTTTTTTGTACAGGCATTTAAAATTGTCGTAGACTCTTGAAAATTCACTATGTTATTACTATACATCTTATGAGATGATGGACCAATCTTTATGATTTCAGCTTCAAATGAACAGCTACAGCAGCAATTAGAATACACCCTACTAAAGCCTGATTGTCACAGCTGGTGAATTTCAAAATTGCAATCTGGACGTGAGGACACTTTAGAAGAACGATATGCAATAAAATTGTGTTTTAAAATTGGAAAAAATGCTAGAGAAACGTATGGAACGTTTCACACTGCTTTTGCAGCATCTTGCATGGATCGAGCATCAGTGTTTGAGTGGCATAAGAGATTGAAGGAAGGCAGGGAGTCTGTGAGGGATGATGAGAGGTGTGGGAGGAGTAAGGAAGTCAATACACCAGTCTTGATTGGCCAAAGGGTTAGGGTTAGGTTTACTATGTTGAGGTTTTAAGAGAGTTCAGCAAGAGATTCCGTTGGAAGACGCCAGAACTCTTCAAATCGGCTCAGTGGCATACCCACCAGGACAATGCACCAGTCTACAACTCCATCCTTGTCACAGACTATTTGACCAATATGGGCATCAAGACAGTTCCTCAGCCTACCTTTAGTCCAGACCTTGCTCCCTGTGACTTTTGGGTATTCCCTAATCTCAGAAGCTTTCGTTATGAGACAATTGAGGAGATGAAAGAGGCTTTGACGAAGGTCATTGACACGCTCACACAAGAGGACTTCCATGGAGCCTTCCAGCAGTTGTTGGAACGGTAGACCAAGTGCATTGTGGCCGGAGGAAATTACTTCGAAGAGGACTAGAGTTTCATGTTTGTACTATCAATAAAAGTGCCCATACGAAAAAAGTCTGGAAACTTATTTAAATAAATAAAGGAAACACAAAAAAGTGCTCCTACCCAACACAATTTAGTTGATTAGTTTTGTTGAGATGAGTCTCAAGAACAGAAGATTGGACACTCAGTTCGAATCAAACTCATTCAAAACCGTCAGCCAGTCTAGTTCTATCACCACTACGCCAAGCGAGGCACCTATATAAGTCTTAGGTTGCTTGCCGTTACGGTTTTATTAAATGGTCACCCATCTAACAAGTGAACAGGTTCATCATTGCTCAAGCTCTGGTTTAAGGTTGTTTACAGTGTCAAATGATAATGATAGCACGAATTTATTTGACTCTCTCTCTCTCTCTCTCTTTACTCGTCACTATTAGCCAGCCCTTTTAATAGGTGCCCTAGACAGCATCATGTGTCTGCACAGTGTGAGCTATGCAAGTCTTTGCGGGTCGGCCAATTCTGGTATATCCATGAGTAGTAGTCCACAGGAGACCGGTCCTTATGGGTTGGTCTCTGCTTTTCTTGCCATACTCAGGTCATTACGAACAATTTGCGAGCTCAGTCAGTTGGGGCTGTAGAATATACCGACTGCATCCTGAATACGATATTATGCCATCTGATTGCGAGGCTCCAGCCCTGGAGCTTTAAGGAATGTTGGAGTACCCCTTTATTGCCATTGCTTTTCACTTCCTTGGGAGTACGGAGCTGATTAAATGTCAAGATGTAAGCGTTGGCCTGGATTCGTTCTACGCCTTTTCTGATGGAGATTCTTCTAATATTTGTATCTCCCTGTTTTTCCAGGGCTGATGCTATCTCCTCTTCAGTAGCCAATGCCAACTCCCGACTCTTGATAACTCCCTTGGAAGTGTTCAGTTTCTTATGCAGGTAGGCTCTGCATTTCGTCGTATGAAAGGTTTTTATTTCTAATATGTTTTCTGCCTGTCTCCAACTGTCTACCTCGACAAGCAAGTTGCCATTCCTTGTTTTCGGAGTAGCTCTCGTAGAGATTACTTTTTTAGGAAAGGCGGGAATTTAGTAAGGCAGATCTCTAAAGATTCAATAACTATGAATCTGGGGAAGTCTGCTGCCTCATTCCCCGAGTCTTATTCTGACAGGTTTGTTTAGTTTTTCATTTGAAGACGCCATATATGCAGTATATTTTTCGCTCGCCCTGCGCTCCATCATTCACCACGGAGTCCAACTTGTGTTGTGAATGAACCAAGGGGTAACCTATTCACCTTGGTTGAGACGGGGATGCGCGACCAGTATACTCAAGTTGGGTGAAGGTTTCCGAGCCGTTGCCAATTTCAGGTTCTCAGCAGTGGACAAATTCCAATTCTCACAACGCAATTGACCCTCAGCCCCTGCCTTCTAGCACCGAACAGATAAGGGTTGGTAACTTGCTGTAAGTGCAGATTTAAAAGCACGATCGGGATAAAACATATAGGAGCTAGGGCTTGACATGACCAGCCGATTGATCAGATCGGGCCCAATCCGTCCGTCCGTCAGACCAAGTAAGGGCCGAAGTGGTGTGTTGCAAGACATTGACCATTCTGTCGTCGGATTAATGACTGCTCAACCACCAGGATCCCGTCCTAGCTCTTACAAGTCGCCACCTACGGTTAACAGGTAGCCCTATTGATGGGGTCTTACCGCTCCGCAGAGGTGCAATCGGCGTATTATACAGTCTCAACCGACAGGGTGAGTGAAACAGTAACATTGACTAGAATTATTTGTGTTGATTCGTAAAACTTAAAACTGTTTCGGTTTCTTTGTTTAATGGCATATCAACCTTTGTAGGTTATTTAACGCCAAAGCCATTCTCCTTGAACGACAGTCGTGGCACTATTTAACCCATAGCTGGGTGGATAAGAGGGTTCATACCTCTCGGTATTTGCCCGAAAGTGAAAATAATAGTCCGACTGGAGTTCGAACTCGCTTACTACGATTCTGCCGTCCATCGCTTTAACCATTACACCACGAGGACAACCCCTTAAAACTGTTTGATTGTCTGCCTAAATTGAATTATTAAGGTTAAATAGAGTCTCTTGAAACCATTTGTGTTCAAATAGAAAAATTGTCGTTTGATAACAATATTTTAAACTATGGATTAACAAATGATTAATACTAAATAGAACAATTCATGTTAGAATTTTTGGAATCGTTTAACTGTGTGCAAACAATAGTAATACTTGTATGCAAACAAATTGGCTCTGATATATTTAGAAATAAGACTACTGAGTAAGAAATCATATGTATAACCAGTTAACTGTATAGAAACAAATGCGTTCTGGTTCATTTAAAAATGTTTTCTGCAAACTATGAGTTTACAAATCATATATAATATGAATAAAAAGGATGTGGCAATAAATAACCTACAATGGTTGATCTGTCATAAAACCTAACCGAACCAAATCATAGATATCTAATATATATAAAGAGAATTCGGCATTAAATAACCTATAATGGTTGATCTGTCATAAAACCCAACCAAACCAAACCATAAATATCTAATATATATATATAAAGAGAATTCGGCATTAAATAACCTACAATGGTTGATCTGTCATAAAACCCAACCGAACCAAACCATAAATATCTAATATATATATATAAAGAGAATTCGGCATTAAATAACCTACAATGGTTGATCTGTCATAAAACCCAACCAAACCAAACCATAAATATCTAATATATATATATAAAGAGAATTCGGCATTAAATAACCTACAATGGTTGATCTGTCATAAAACCCAACCAAACACAAACCATAAATATCTAATATATATATATAAAGAGAATTCGGCATTAAATAACCTACAATGGTTGATCTGTCATAAAACCCAACCAAACCAAACCATAAATATCTAATATATATAAAGAGAATTCGGCATTAAATAACCTACAATGGTTGATCTGCTTTAAAACCCAAACAAACCAAAACATATATATTTAATGTATATGTATAAAAAGGATTTCGCATTAAATAACCTACAATGGTTGACATGCCATAAACCCAACCAACCCAAACCAACGAGTGATTTGCACACAGCCATATAGTTTCAAGTATTCTGATCTAATACAAATAATTTTAAGCATATTTATTTGAGGGGATTTATTCTTCCAAAGAAAATCCAGTTTGAGTATTGTAAACCCAACAATTCATATGATTTCAAGTCACTAATCATCTTTTGGAAACAACTGTAGCTTAAGGTAACTATTCTTACAAAGACGATTGGGAAAGGCATGAACCCCGTAATCCCCTAGTGGTGTATCACTACAATTCTTCCAAAAGACATTAAATAACCCACGAAATTTGATATGCCATTAAACCAAATAAAACCAAATGGGTAGACCTGGAAATAATGGCAATGAAGGGGCAAATCACATTCCCCAGAATACCAGAACTCCAGAACAGGAGCAGCCTCACCATCAGATGAAGTTTAGTGTTATACCCAGGACATTATATTTTCAATTATTCTTATGTAATACTAATAATTCGCAAACAATTCTATAGTTTCATGCAATTAACTAATTTCAAAACAATTTTAAACAAAATAGGGCAAAATCAGAACATTATTTTTCAAACAAATTTCTCTAACTTCCAAAAGAGTTGGCTTGGGAGTAATGGCAAATGGGGAGTGCTCACATTTCCGAAATCTGGGGTATTGCAAACGGATGCAGTTTAATATCATAAACGGATACTGATAAAGTATTCTACGGTCAATCGACATGTTATATATGTGTGTGTAGTGTTTGAGGGATGTATATATGTGTGGTGTTTGAGTGAAGGTGTGTGTATGCACTATTAGCGTGAATGAGTGTGTATATGACGTTTGTGTAAATGTGTGTTGTATTTGTGTGAATGTGTATATGTGTGATGTTTGGGTGAATGTGAGTGGTGTCTGTGTGAATACGCATGTGTATCTGTGTGTATTAATGTGTTTGTCTAGTATGTGTAAATGTGGGTGGGTGTGTTGTATTGTGTGAGTATGTGTGTCTGTGTATGGTGTATGAATTTCAATGCGTATGTATATGGTGTGTATGAGTATATTCGTGAATGAGTGTATGTGATGTTTGTATGAATGTGTGTGTGCCTGATGTCTGTTAATGTATGAGTGTGTATGTGTGTGTTTGTGGTGTTTGTGTAAATGTGTCTAAATGTGTGTGTGTGAATGTGATGTGTTGTTTGAGGGAATATACGTTAGTCGGTTTATGTGAATGTATACGTGTGTGGTGTTTGTGTGAATGTGTGTGTGTGCGTGATGTGTATTAGTGTATGAATATGTATGTGTGTGTTTGTGTTGTTTGTGTGAATGTTTCTGAATGTGTGTGTGTATATGTGAATATGTGTGGTGTGATGTGTGCGTGTATTAGTGTCAATGTGTGTGTGTGTGTATTGTGTATGAATGTCTGTGTGTATAAATGTGTATTTGGTGTGTGTGTGTGTGTGTGTATCGGGTATGAATGTCTGTGTGTATAAATGTGTATTTGGTGTATGTGTGTGTGTGTGTGTGTGTGTGTGTTTATCGTGTATGAATGTCAGTGTGTATAAATGTGTATTTGGTGTCTGTGTGCGTGTGTGTGTATTGTGTATGAATGTCTATGTGTATAAATGTGTATTTGGTGTGTGTGTGTGTATGTGTGTTTGTATGTATTGTGTATGAATGTCTGTGTGTATAAATGTGTATTTGGTGTGTGTGTGTGTGTATCGTGTATGAATGTCAGTGTGTATAAATGTGTATTTGGTGTGTGTGTGTGTGTGTGGTCGTGTATGAATGTCTGTGTGTATAAATGTGTATTTGGTGTGTGTGTGTGTGTGTGTATTGTGTATGAATGTCTGTGTGTATAAATGTGTATTTGGTGTGTGTGTGTATTGTGTAGGAATATCTATGTGTATAAATGTGTATTTGGTGTGTGTGTGTGTGTGTGTGTGTGTGTGTATTGTGTATGAATGTCTGTGTGTATAAATGTGTATTTGGTGTGTGTGTGTGTGTGTATCGTGTATGAATGTCAGTGTGTATAAATGTGTATTTGGTGTGTGTGTGTGTGTGTGTGTGGTCGTGTATGAATGTCTGTGTGTATAAATGTGTATTTGGTGTGTGTGTGTGTGTGTGTATTGTCTATGAATGTCTGTGTGTATAAATGTGTATTTGGTGTGTGTGTGTGTGTGTATCGTGTATGAATGTCAGTGTGTATAAATGTGTATTTGGTGTGTGTGTGTGTGTGTGTGTATTGTCTATGAATGTCTGTGTGTATAAATGTGTATTTGGTGTGTGTGTGTGTGTGTGTGTGTGTGTGTGGTCGTGTATGAATGTCTGTGTGTATAAATGTGTATTTGGTGTGTGTGTGTGTGTGTGTGTGTGTATTGTCTATGAATGTCTGTGTGTATAAATGTGTATTTGGTGTGTGTGTATTGTGTAGGAATGTCTATGTGTATAAATGTGTATTTGGTGTGTGTGTGTGTGTGTGTGTGTGTGTTTGTGTATGTATTGTGTATGAATGTCTGTGTGTATAAATGTGTATTTGGTGTGTGTGTGTGTGTGTGTATTGTGTATGAATGTCTGTGTGTATAAATGTGTATTTGGTGTGTGTGTGTGTGTGTGTATCGTGTATGAATATCTGTGTGTATAAATGTGTATTTGGTGTGTGTGTGTATTGTGTATGAATGTCTATGTGTATAAATGTGTATTTGGTGTGTGTGTGTGTGTGTGGTTGTGTGTATTGTGTATGAATGTCTGTGTGTATAAATGTGTATTTGGTGTGTGTGTGTGTGTATCGTGTATGAATGTCAGTGTGTATAAATGTGTATTTGGTGTGTGTGTGTGTATGTATTGTGTATGAATGTCTGTGTGTATAAATGTGTATTTGGTGTGTGTGTGTGTATCATGTATGAATGTCTGTGTGTATAAATGTGTATTTGGTGTGTGTGTGTGTGTGTGTGAATATCTGCGTGAATGTCTGTGTGTGTGGTGTGTGTATGGTATTTATGTTGTTGTATAACTGTTAACCGGACATTGGCCTAGCGGTTAGAGTGTTCGCCAATGGCCCGGGAGACCTGGGTTCAGTCCCAGGTCGAGTCATACCAAAGACTCAAAAAATGGTACTTGATGCCTCCTTGCTTAACACTCAGCATTATAAGGTACGGATCAAGGGTAAAGTAGAGCAATTCAGGGAAGGAGTAGCGCCCTCCCCAACACCTTGGTGTAGTAGCTATCGAAAAGGGAGCCTTCGGGTTACCCTCGACTATGGTCGCCAACTTTACTTACTTATAACTGTTATATTATTGTGGAGGGATTTTTTTTTATATTATCATTTTTCGTTTTATATATCTTACCTTTCGGTTTAGTTCATGGATTAGTTCGGTGCACACATTGAGTGCAGGTGTTCACGCGCGCGCGGGGTGGATGTGACAATCACAGATGTCACAATAAAAACCCCAGATAGGGAATAAGACTGGGGATGTAGATGGTGTCAGGCGTGGAAGCGACGGGCAGAGGATTTTGGAGATTTGAAAAAGACAGTTAGTTGAAATTCGACGCTAGAGGAAGGAAGTTGATTTTCGGAGCTAGCCGAGGCCAGACCAGTAGTTTGCGGCGGGATGCCGCACGTGGTGGGGTCAGATGGAAAAGTCAGCATAGAAAGAAATTGTCTCTCTCTCCTCATGTCGAAAAACCTTATACTCAAAAAGTTAATAAAAAGTTTCATACCTGAACCAAAAGAGAGTCGTCAGACTGTTTCGCGTACTTCGGGATTCCCTATGGAAATTTACTAAGCTTTTTGCTTAGATGTGGCACAAGGCCATATGAAAGGGGCACCCAATGAGACTTCGGGATTCCCTATGTCTATTTCATATATTCATATCTTGGTCCTATTTTTGGACCTAAATATTACATTGCTATAAAGATCTCAATAACAACAACAATACAAATACATACATAAATACAGGCTAACTGTCGTTTCGGATAGGAACAGTTTTATTAATTTCTGGCTTCGGTCCTTGGCGACACGAGGTAAGAGACACAAATCATACTATACTGACCCCACCCCAACGCGTGACGCACCTTGTAATGTTTAAGATATCAATTCATCTCTGCCGGTCGAGACCCCAAAAATACGATCTGATTTGGTCAGATCCGAAAAACTCAACCTCTACCTTCAACAGTCAGACCTCAACTAACTGTCTTTTTAAAATCCTCAAATTCTCAGGACCATCTCTTCTGGACATGACGTCATCCACACTCCAGCATCATTTCCTGTCTGGGGCTTTATTATGACTGATGATGATTGTCATATCCTTTTTTCCACGTGGGTGTAAGACTGTACCATCTGACTATGCACATGGACTAAGAGACCCGAGTAGTTCAAAGCCTTAACAAACTAGATAATAAAATATAATAAACGAAAAAGGATTAATATTTTTTTTAATTACTTTAATTATATAACAATGTGACTGTGCATATACTAGTATGTAAAACTAATTCTTAAAAATGTATATTTTGGCCATTGAAAGTATCTATGAACATTTAAGGAAGTGGGTGTGTGGGAATTTCACTGAAGAGAAAATAATCGATACATTGACCCAGACAGTAAGTCACGTCAATGCGGGGAGTGAGGCGTTATACACTGTACAGATTCATATCACGGTGTTAGATAATATTTAGCGACTCGTGTTTCTGTGGTGAATATGAACAGACGTAGATGCATGAAGCTAGATTGAGAGATAGAGAGATAAGAACAAACTGTGATATATATATATATATATATATATATATATATATATATATATATCTAGTGATGTATCATCTTCACTTGACATTTATCAATTTTTACCAAAATTGGAGGAAACGTATTGTTTTTTGTTTATTTGGGGGTGGGGGTGAAGGTGGTGCCCATGGAGTAATGATTATCGTTGAAAGAACTCGACTCTCTGAGCCGAGTTCTATTTCTGGATGAGACTGTTTTCATTTCACGCTGCGCTAATACACTTGAGAAAGAGTATTACCCTTCTATCTATGGGTTAAATAGTATCACTGCTGTTTTTCTACAAGGATGGCTTTTGCATTAATTAATATGACATCAAAGAAAAATGACATTAAAGAAAAATATACCAAAGTGTGCATCTAACTATTCTGCCTCCTGCTAAGGGTAATATTTGAGCAGACTGGGCTCTTTACACTTGGTATGGCAAATTCCGCTTAAAATTGACCTTAAGTCACATCCTGCTCACATGTATTAGTTGATAAATATATGAAAGTCATTACTCGGCTATTTTAGAGGCTCTGGTTGATTATTTTAATAGTAAGTTGTTTCTTCGCTAGACTCAGAGGTTCCCCAAATTTACGTCAGGATGGCAGTAAACACCCAAGTTAGAAATAAAAATTTATTCGCAGCAAATCAGTAGCTGGCTGCAATTGGCTGGGAGCATTTCAAGCGGAAGAGTATAGGCATTCTTTCACGAACAAAAATTTAAAATTGTGAAAACAGGGAAACTTGAAGTCTTTAAATGTTGCATATTGATCTTTGACAGGGCTGTCAATCAGGGATTTTTGCGACAGGATGTTCCAGCTGTGTAAACAAAGTCATTAGCAGAAAACAAGTGGCGCGTGTGTGAAATTATATATACACGGTTAACCACATCAAATACGGTCAGTCTTGAAGTCAGTCACTCAGTTACGCCGTTACAGAGTTACGTCAGACACAGAGTCACGGTCAGCAAGAGCCCAGAGGGAGGCAGTTCTCTCACCCCGGTTAAGAAGCAAAAGAAATGCCTCTTCATTATGGTTCATCATTCTTCCCTGCGATGGTATATTACGGAAATCCTAGGCGTGATGGGTTCAGTTATGATTCAGTTATGATTGTGTCATAGGATAATCTAGAAGTCATATTAGAATACACCGACTGCACCTCTGCAGAGGGGTAACGCTTCAACCTCTAATAGGTGTCCTGAATATGGCACTAAACTATGAAGAAGCTCCCGTGCTTGAGATTTAAGAAATATGGAGTACCCCTTCATTAGCATTACTTCCAGTTCCGCTCTAACCCGAAGGGTTAATCTATGGGTCAAATAGAACAATTTAATCCTTTACTGTATGTGAAACCATTTAGCTGTATGTAAAGAAATGAATAGAATTATTAGTATTTGATA
>OY757939.1:16281229-16293729 GCA_963585895.1 Sepioteuthis lessoniana
CGCCAAATTCTGTCTATATATACATACATATTCAACCAAAGATTTCAAAACGAATATTAAGAGAGGTAGAATTTTCTATTAGCAGGATTTCATTTGTTTGTTCAAGATTAACCAGTTTTAAGTTGTCATATTTTTTGGTACAACTCTGTCTCTCTCAAGAAGGACAGAATGTCATCTATTTTGACGTTCTCGAACAGATCGGTTAAGTTATTTACCTTGAAAAATCGCTTTCTGATAAAAGCGAAAGTTCTGCATTCTATAAGAATGTGTTTAACCGTGCAAGTTGTCTGGCAGGTCAAACACTGTGGTTGTGGTTCCTGTTTCAAAATGAAAGTCTATATATGATCATTTACTTAAGCTTGGCTTAAATGTGGCACAAGGCCAGAATTATGAAGCACCCTGTGAGAATCGAACTCACTAACAATGGTCTGTTAATCTAGTTTGTTAATTATTACACTAAATCATCATCATTGTCATCGTCAAGTTGCTCTGAAAACACAGATTTTTTTTATTTTCTCTTGTCATTCGTCCCTATCAGCCATAGCTTCCGGCAAATCGTCAAGACGGTATCCAGTGTCTGCACAGTGCTGATGAATACAAGTTTTTGATGTTCAGTCAACACTGGTGTGTCGATATGTAGGAGTCTATAAAAGAACGTCGCTTATGAGTTCCTCCTTACTTCATTCACTTGCTGCCGTGGGGTGCTGCTCCCGGGATTTTTTAAACAGTGCGTAGTTACACCTTGGAATTAATCCCATTTTATTTTTTCGTCCGAGAGAACAGATTTTCATATGATTGACAGTCAATAGCAGTCCACGCTTTTGCTAGGGTTATGTTGACGTCGCTTTCAGTTGATGAGATATAGCTGCCGAAGTACATGAACTATTTTACTTATTTCAGAGGCTTGCCACACGTACACACACACACACACACACACATATATGTACATATATATATAGGGTGTCTCAAGATAGATGCAACCCATTAATATGATAATGATTTATTACTGAGACAAGCGCAATGGCGGTCATTTGGAACACGTCCTTTAAAAAATGCATCCTTCAGCTAGAGGCATTTTCCAGGTCATGCAACCCTTTTAAAGTTCCTTATCTCAGTAATAAACCATTATTATATTAATGGTTGCTTCTATTTTAAAACAGTTTTAAGTGATATTGTCTCCTAATAAGAAGTAACGCAAAACATTTTTCCTCTCTCGTCCAACGCATTATGATCGAAGATTAATAGTTGGTATAGTATTGAATATCCCTTCATTGTCATTATTCCAAGGTTCACTCTGACCGGGGGTGATCATATCTGTTGAGGGCCCATGAATTGGGATAATAGATCTGTTTTTAAATTATTTATGTTAGATAGGAATACTTGAAACCTTAAAACTGCATGCAAACAATGGTTGGAGAATTTACCAAAAGCCATCGAATTTTGTAAAAATGATTAGTTTTAGACAGGAATACTTGAAGCCATACAAATGTGCGCAAAATATTTGTATTTGATAGGAATACTTGAAACCATACAACAATGTGCAAATTATTTGTATTTGATAGGAATACTTGAAACCATACAACTGTGTGCAAATTATTTGTATTTGATAAGAATACTTGAAACCATACAACAATGTGCAAATTATTTGTATTTGATAGGAATACTTGAAACCATACAACTGTGTACAAATTATTTGTATTTGATAGGAATACTTGAAACCATACAACAATGTGCAAACTATTTGTATTTGATAGTAATACTTGAAACCATACAACTGTGTGCAAATTATTTGTATTTGATAGGAATACTTGAAACCATACAACTGTGTGCAAATTATTTGTATTTGATAGGAATACGTAATATGATATAATTGTGCAAAAACAAATGATCATATGTATGCATTTACCAACCCCCGCACACGAGCAATTTTTAAGCAGAATTTAACAAGTTTGAATAAAGTGTTTTCCTTCTCTTGGGTCAGTTGCCATACCAAAGTTAAAGAGCCTAGTCTGCCCTACTATCTACTCAGAGCTGGACATGATATATATTGATACATGCATTTCCCAATGATTATCGACAAATATGTGGAATGGAAAATTTTAAATATGATTATGATTCAAATGGAACATTTACGAATAAATCAAATCATTCACACGGAGTAAACAAATAAACAAATAAACAAAACCAATTGGCTAAGATGGTTACTTCAGTTCATATACAACGTTCGACAGAATAATCTCTCGGATTTAAAACTGCTGATGTGCAGCCACTTATTCAGAAAAGTGGGTGGGATGTATTTTTTAAACAACAGCAGTCACTCTGATGACATTGAATGGTGAACATTTTACGTTACTGAGAGTATTTTCTTTTCCATCTCGCTCTGTGACTGGCTCGTTTACCAGATCTATCCCTTTATCAGACCTGGCCGATAAAATGAAACACAGTTTCTTCCAGGCAGCGGTCGTTTCGATACTGCTGTATGGATACACCACTTGGACGCTAACAAAACGGCTCGTGAAGAAGCTAGACGGCAATTACACAAGAATGTTGAGAGCAATATTGAATAAGTCCTGTTAGCAACACCCCAAAAGGCAACAACTATACGGTCACCTGCCTCCCATCACGAAAACCATCCAAGTTAGACGAACCAGACATGCAGGACACTGCTGGAGAAGCAGAGACGAGCTCATAAGTGACGTACACCTATGGACCCCCACATATGGCCGAGCAAAAGCAGGACGACCAGCTCGAACATACATACAGTAGCTATGTGAGGATGCGGAATGTAGCCCTGAAGACCTGCCTGAGGCAATGAACGATAGGGAGAAGTGACGAGAGAGGGTAAGGGGGTATCCATGCTAGTGGCACGACACGATGATGATGATGATTTAATTGTGTGCAAACAAATGACTGGTGTTAAATTGTTTCTGTTACATAGATGGGCTGAAAATGTCAAGACTGAAAAGATTAAGGCTGATAGATTCATATAATGACGTCATATCAGCTGTGGATAAACACCAATGGAGGAAATGTGACAACTGAAAAAGAGACTGTGTTAAAAATAAACTTCATTTTGTCACCATCCATGAAAGCGTCTTGCCAGCGAATGAACTTTTCAGTCGACCATCGTGTATATATATATATATATATATATATATGTGTGTGTGTGTGTGTGTGCGTGTGTGTGTGTGTGTGTGCGCGCGCGCGCATGTGAGCATCTATGTACTATTAATATGCTGGTACCAAAACTCTGCGCGCGTAGAAATCCTGTCATGCGTCATTGATGTACACCACGTGTCCGCAGGAGATGTACGCATGCGCTGTACCACTTGCCTTCTAACCTTTCTCAAATGCAGTTCTTCGAGCCTTCATGTTTTTATTGCTACTTTTTTTCTTTTTCTTCTCAATTCCGTCTCTTTGATGGACTTTGTTGTTCTGCGCATGTCAGCGGTTCCATGACAAAAACTCATTAAGTGGGGAAAAGAGATCAATATCTACTAAAGAGATTGGATTAAACGAGGTTGGCAGGTTATCAAAGGATAGAAAGGAGAGAGACATTTGGAAAGAAAGAAAGAAAGAAAGAAAGAAAGACGAAGTAAATTATGAAATCACGAGAGGAAAGAAATAAGAAGAAAGGTGAAAGGAAAAAAGAAAGAAAGAAAGAAAGAAGACAAGTGTACGGAGAAAAAGAAAGAAAGAAAAACGAAGTAAATTATGAAATCATGAAAAGAAAGAAATAAGAAGAAAGGTGAAAGAAAGAAAAAAAAAAAGAAAGAAAGAAAGAAAGAAAGAAGACAAGTGTACGGAGAAAAAGAAAGAAAGAAAAACGAAGTAAATTATGAAATCACGACAAGAAAGAAATAAGAAGAAGGGTGAAAGAAAGAAAGAAAGAAAGAAAGAAAGAAAGAAAGAAGACAAGTGTACGAAGAAAAAGAAAGAAAGAAAAACTTAGTAAATTATGAAATCACGACAAGAAAGAAATAAGAGGAAAGGTGAAAGAAAGAAAGAAAGAAAGAAGACAAGTGTACGGAGAAAAAGAAAGAAAGAAAAACTTAGTAAATTATGAAATCACGACAAGAAAGAAATAAGAAGAAAGGTGAAAGAAAGAAAGAAAGAAAGAAAGAAAGAAAGGAAGAAAGAAAGAAAGAAAGAAGACAAGTGTACGGAGAAAAAGAAAGAAAGAAAAACTTAGTAAATTATGAAATCACGAGAAGAAAAAAAATGAGAAGAAAAGTGAAAGGAAAAAAAAAAGAACGGTAGAAGGCGGGAAAATTTTTTTTTTAAAAAAAAAAAGAAAAACAAGGAGACAAGATTCTAGAAGGATCAGAATGAACTAAAAAGGAAAATACAAAGAATGAAATAAAGAAGGAAATGAAGAAGGAAATAAAGAAGAAAGGAGAAAATTGAAAAATAATGACAGAAAATAAGAGAGTGAGAGAGATGAAGAAGAAGTAAAGAAAATAGTTAAAATAAACGGAGAAAGGAAGGACAACAGGAAATAAAAGATAATAGATTTGACGCAAAACTTTGAGAAAATTAGAATAAGAAAAAATGAAGCAATAACTTGATAAACAAATAAATAAATAAGAATTAGAATTTAAAAAGAAAGACTAGAAATACCTGGTCGTTGCATAATAGGAAGCTTGTATTTCCGATCATTACTAGAAACTTTGATGTTCACTGAGTGCCTCATAATGGTGTTCTCGAGCCAAACGTCATGTATTCTTAGTAAATAATTAAGAGGGAAGGAAGGAAGGATGAAAGGAAAGACACGAGCGAAATAAGCAAGTCGCATACACACACACACACATACACACACACACACACACATATATATATATATATATATATGACAAATCTTCAGCACAAGCAGGATATGAGACAATGACAATTTTAAGCGAAGTTTAACAGGACTGAATTCAGAGTTTTCCTTCTCCTAGATCGGTTGCCACACTATGGTTAAAGAGCCTAATCTACCCGACTAGAGTTGGAAGCATCCTTTTCCCAAAGGTATTAGTGCAATGTAAAATGCAAATAACCTCGTTCAGGATTTGAACTCGGGTCACTGTGTCCATTTCCTACGACGATAACTATTATGCCATTAATAATATGTTATTTGTCTAAATTCCTGCGAGGAATCTTGATAATTTGTTTTCACTTAGAATATTCGGACTACTGTCTTCATTTTCGTTGTTATACTCACAAACGTTTCGGCCGATACGACCTTCGGCCTTAAAAATGAAGTTCACTATATTCATAAATAAAGTGCTCAATATCGACGACAGAGCACATTTAGATCTCAGTTCAGTTCTTTGTGACACGAAGTTCTAGAACAGCGTATTTAACTTGAGCAACACAAGATTACAGTATATGTGGGGGTTGTAATTTCTGGCCCCAAAAGAAATGTGATGGATAGCTACTTCAGACTGATATTTTAGTTAAAGGTTTTTGGGAGAGTGGCAACTATAACGGACAAAACACTGTTCGGCTCTTCAACGATCCTTTCTGCGAAAGTAGGTCAAATTATTGTCGGTTTTTTGGTTTCCCGAGAAGCAATCAGGTTCCTGAAACCTTTCAGAATAAAAGATATTTTATTTGTTATCAACCTACACAAACGCAAAGAAATTTATTTTTACTGCGAAATTTCCCTATTTTTCCTTCAATGACAGTCACAATACGATTTGCTTTTGAAACAATTGAGAGAGAGAGAGAGAGAGCAAGAGAGAGAGATTGAGAGAGAAAGAGAGAGAGAGAGAGAGAGAGCAGCTGATAGGTCAGTATTTATCGTTGTTTATTTTTGGTACGAACTTGGCTCTTCGATTTGGGAGATAAGAAATTTCCGACTATCGGCGTTGACACTGGATGCATGCTGACTTCGGTCAACACACACAGTGTGCCGGTCGCCGACTCTCTCTGACGTTCGATTACTCTCTGATTTCTGATACAAGAGGTATCTACTTACTGCTTAAATACCTTTGTCTACACTTAACCAAGCCGCTACAATGCCTGGAATCAATCTTTAATTTTGTCTTTGCGTATGAGCCGTCCATTGATTTCGTTTATTAATTAATTTATTTATTTGTTGATACGCAATTTTATTTGTTCAACTTGGCAGTGTCATCTTTTATTGATTTCTTCTTTTAAAACAAGTTTTAAACTAAGAAGTGCAATTTTCTTTCTGGCATAATACAACGCCAGGTTCTTTAGCAGGTAATTTTTTTGAAGAAATAGAAGCCGTTTTGCTCAGAAAGGATTAAATATTTTAATGCTAATGTTGAGAGGAAAGCGAGAAGAAAAATGAAAATCAGTAGAGACAGAATGAGCAATGTGAGTATATTAAGAAGAAATATTTTCTGTGTGACGAGGATGAGTAAGATGATGGTGGTTGGCGCAAAAAAAAACTCTTAGATGAAGTGATACGCCATTGGGGACCACACTCGATGGTAATCAAAGTTGCGTTGAACTGACGCCCAACAATGAACGTTGAAATTTTGAGCACATCAACCTTGAATCAGGATTTTATGAGTTTACAAATCATATATATATATATATATAAACATGATTTGGCATTAAATAACCTACAATGGTTGATATGCCATGAAATCAAACCAAACCAAATCATATATATCTAATATATATGTATAAATATGATTTGGCATTAAATAACCTAAAATGGTTGATGTGCCATAAAACCCAACCAAACCAAATCATATATATCTAATATATATATATGAACATGATTTGGCATTAAATAACCTACAATGGTTGATATGCCATAAAACCGAACCAAACCAAATCATATATATTTAATACATATGCATAAACAGGATTTGTCATTAAATAACCAACAAGGGTTTTTATGCAATAAAACCAAACGAAACCAAATCACATATATTTGATATATATGTATAAACAGAATTTGGAATAAAATAACCAACAATGTTTGATACAGCATAAAACCTAACCAAACCAAATCATGTATATTTAGTATATACATACATATATATAAAGAGGATTCGGCATTACATAACCTACAATTGTTGATATGCCATAAAACACAACCAAACTGTTGTGATAGCCTTACCCATCTCACCATAATGGACTCTTCTCACTGTTATTAGTACGGAGAGATTTCGCTGCCTGACAGGCAGATCAATATCGGTATTATCCGATCAGTATGAAACTTCTTACCTTTTCTATGTAACTCTATCATTCTTGTGTAATATAATCTGTTATCTAATATCAGTGTTTGTGTTTTTTTTAGTGACCCTTTCAGAGGCCACACCATACTGGCGACGGGGAACTTGAACAAAAAAAGGTACTCTCCAACAAGGAAAAGGGGTTAATCGCACGACATACTGGCGAAGATACATCGCAACAACAAAGAGATACCCAACTAGAAGTTATAAAGAATCTACAAAAAAGTTCCAGCATACAACGAACCGAACAAGATATTTGTTAAACAACTACAAGGTATCAAATTGTACAAACGACGGAGTGTGTCAGATAGCGGATATTTAAAAAGAAATCTGGATGTAAAAAAAAAAACACACACACAGAGTAATTATTCTTGATTTCAATGGATATTCACTGTCGGAAAAAAATCCCCGCCCCCGCTCCAGAGGAAAAAAAAAAAGAATTTTTTTAATAGAAAAAAATTTTTTTAAGTCTAAAATAATGGAAGACCTTAAAGAATTGTTTGCACGAATGATGAAGTTCCAAATGGAGTCTCAACAAAAAAATGAGGAAAAACTCCAACTTCAGAAAGAAAACGAACAAAGAAGCTTAAAAAATGAGGAAAAACAACAGCGGTTCTTCCTTGAATTGCAAAAATAACAAGAAGCACTTTTTAAAAGTCTAAGTAATAACGAGCCTACAGATAGTACTACGATTTTCACTCAAAATGCAGTGTGAAACGCACTCGAAACATTTTCCTACGCACCAGATGAGGATAAGACCTTTGAGGCATATTACAGAAGATATGAAGATATCTATATTACCGACTGTGCCGATTGGGACTGATGCAAAAAAAGTCCGGCTACTTCTACAAAAACTAGGAACTGTGAAACACAACAAGTTCGTACATTATATCTTACAAAAAAACTTGTGAACTTGGCTTTTTAGAAACAATTAAATTACTGTCAGAATTATTCATCTCCAAAACGTCTCTATTCCACAAAAGATGGAAATGTCTCAACTTAACAAAAAGAGACAGTGATGATTGTTTAGGGTTTGCCTCGGTCGTCAATAAAAACTGCGACGATTTTAAACTAGGCGAATTGTCAGCGGATAACTTCAAATGTCTGATATTCGCACAAGGCCAAGTGTCGGTAAAAGACGCGGAAATCAGACGCAGAGTTTTGTCGAAATTAGAGAACGAACCCGATATCACACTTCAAAAACTGGCTGAAGACTGTCAGAGGATAGTGAGTGTCAGAAAAGACTAAAAAAATATCGAGGAGTCTGGTGTTGCTTATGTAAGGAAAGTCAAGCATAGATCCCAATCATACTCTCCCGTAAAAGAGAGAAAAATATGATTACGCAAAATTTTAATACAGGAAGACTAGTGACAACCAAAAAGAAAAACTACCCAGCATTTGCTACCGCTGCGGAAAAGTACATTGGGCCAAGCACTGTCCCTATCGTACAAAAAAAAAATATCAAAACTGCGATAAATTCAAACTTAAGGGATCACAGTGTAGAAACAGAAAAATAATTAAAAACAGAGTCAGACATACAAAAAGCGAGGACGAGTCAGACAAAGTCGTTCGTAAATACATAACAGTCAAAGTACTAAATAAGTCGGTAAGATTTCTGGCTCTGATCTATCAATGATAAACTTACAAACTTGGAGAAAATTAAATAGGCCAATAATAAAGATGACAAGCAATACTGCGCGAACGGTAACAGGAGACAAAATAAAATTTAAAGGCGAAATAATTATCCCAGTATCACTAAATGGTATAACCAAAAAATTAAAAGTGTTCGTACTAAAGAACACAGAAAATTTGTTTGGGTCAGACTGGTTTCAGAAATTTAATCTCTGGGATCAACCAATTAATACGTTTTGCCAAAAAGTAGAATGCATTACGGCCGAAGCTGAAAAAATTAAGAGTAGTAGTTTCCCCGAAGTATTTTCAGCAGGTCTTGGCAAATGTACTAAAATTAAGGCAAAATTTAAACTGAAGGAAAATACACGCCCCATTTTTAGAAAGAAGCGAAACGTACCGTTGGCAACGACCGAAGAAATAAATAAAAGGCTAGACCGATTAAGGAATATGGGCAGATTAAAAAAAAGAAAAAATATTAACAGCACTTTTACAAAGTAAAAGGCTTGGGGAGGGGTGTTATGGGAGCCTTATCCATCTCACAATAATGGACTCTTCTCACCATTATTGGTACTGGCAGATCAATATCGGTATTATCCGAACAGTACGAGATTTCTTACATTTTCTATGTAACTCTATCTTTCTTGTGTAATATAATCTGTTATCTAATATCCATGTTTGTGTTTTCATTAGTGACCCTTTCCAGGGCCACAACACAAACCAAATTATGTATATTTAATATATATGTATGAATAGAATTTAGCATTAAATAACCTACAAGAGTTGATAGGCCATAAAACCTGACCAACCAACCAACCAACCAACCATCTACTGAAAGCGATATCAATATACGCAAAGGTAAAACATAATCTGCGATTGATAGGTTATCGACGAAATGAAAATCTGATTTCTCTGATAAAAATGAACAGGAATCCTTCCAAGTTCTAGCTGTGTTTGTACTACTGTATGATAGCAGTATCTAAACTCTAACGAAAGCAAGATAGGAACTAAACAAGTATGCTTTGTGCTGTTTTGAACAAATTCTGGAAACAACAGCCAACAAAAAGTCATTTATCTCCCATCACGTAAATCATCCATGACGAGCAAAACATTCAGAGAACAGCTGGTGAAGTAAGGATGAACCCATAAACGATGTTCTACAGTGGACTCCTACATATGGACATACTAACCAAGACAAACTAATAAAAACTTACATTCATCTGTTCTGAGCGGATACTGGACGCTGTTTTGAGGGCCTATCAAATACTTGGACCGAAAGGAAGAGATGCCGGAAAAATCAAAGGACTCAGTGCTGTAAACATGCTTCGATGATATATATATATATATATAGGGACCGAAAGGAAGAGATGCCAGGAAAATCAGCGCTGTAAACATGCTTTGATGATATATATATATACATATATATATATATATATATATGTGTGTGTGTGTGTGTGTGTGTGTGAGTGTGTGTCTGTAACACTTTGAAGGACAATGTCACTTTAAACCGTTGTCTGAATGTGAATTTTGTTATTCCCCAGCGAATAAATAGGGAACTAACAATAGCCATACATTGAGCACACTCATAGATTTATATGTTTTTCCTCATATATTCTATGTAAAGAATAATCCAAACCCACTGTCTTTGGACACTGACTGCATATCTAAAATATATATATATATATAAAGTTTTTTTTAATTTTATGAATTTCATCTGTATGAAATTTATAAATTTACATATTAATTATCATACCATTACGGGCTTTCGGACTATTGTCTTCATCTTTATTGTTATTTCTACAAAGTTTCGGTCGATATGTCTTCCGACCTTCTTCAGGTGTTTGTCGAACTCGGGAACCTTATCGGAACTACGAACTACGTTTTTTTTTATCCTCGGGGCGTCGCCTGTTCTGATTCCGTTAATCATAACCAGATACAAATGTTAAGAATTCCTTTTATTGTTACTCGTCTGCCGTTAGGATTGAACCTGCAACCTCCAGATGATTGTATCCTTAGAAGATTAGGGAACTGACCCCTATAACAGGTCACATAACGTAACGGTTATAGGTGTTGGTTCCCTAATCTTCTCAGGTTACAATCATCTGGAGGTTGCAGGTTCAATCCTGACTGCAGACCAGTAACAATAAAAGGAATTCTTAACACTTGTACCCGGTTATGATAAACGGAATCAGAACAGTTGACATCTGTGGATTCAATAAATGACGTAGTTCGGAGGTGCCCATGGTGTAGTGGTTATCGTCGTAGGAAATGGATACGGCGACAAGAGTTCAAATACTAGACGAGACTGATTGCGTTTCACATTGCACTAATACCCTTGGGAAAGGTATGAATCCAATTATTTTTCCTCCAGCTATGGGTAAATAGTAGGACAGACTGGGTTCTTCAGCCTTGGTGAGGCAACTAGTCTAGGAGAAGGAAAACTCTGAATTCAAACTTGTTAAACTCCTCTAAAAATTGACCTTGAGTCATATCCTGCCCGAGTGGAGGGGTTGGTAAATATGATAAATGACGTAGTTCGAAGTTCTGTATAGGTTCCCGAGTTCGACAAACACCTGAAAAGGCCGGAGGACATATCGGCCGAAATGTTGTGGAAATAGCAATGAAGATGAAGATAATAGTCTAAAAATCCTAATGATAGAAATCATCAAGCTTCATCACAGAAATTAAGACAACTAATTATCATACATTGAATACTCCTGGAGATTTTTATAATCTTTGTGTATTCTCAAATAGAATCATTCACAAGTAAACTTCTTTGGATAATATATATATATATATATATATATGTGTGAATTCAATGAGATATGCCCACGAGAGAATTTACTGTGTAAATACACATAATATATATATATATATGTGTGTGTGTGTGTGTGTGTGTGTGTGTGTGTGTGTGTGTGTTTAAGCCGCAAATTTTCTTTTTGTTCGACTTTTCTTCTTGGCCAATGAAATATCTCGAATATGATCGTAGGCAGCTTTAAAGAATATCCAAAGTCTCTCTTCGAGTCTTCCGATGATCGGTACATTCGAACATCTTGGTCATTGTCAAAGACGTGGATAGTCCTACATTATGAAGTGCTGTATTTATTCAGTGCTCCAGAAATTTTGCGTGAGGGCGTCTTCCTCACGTGCAGGTCATGTGTGAAAGTGTAAATTTACAATAACGTTATCTTTCGCTGTTATCTCTACACATTCAAACCAGTACTAATATATATATATATATATATATATATATATATATATATATATATATGAGAATGGTTAGCGAATAGTTTTGAGGTAACGTTATTTTTAAACGAGACAGGGCTCATTTATTTGCACACAGTTAAATGGTTTCAAGTATTGTTAACCGGCACTAATCATCTTATTTAGTATTAATCGTTTGTTTGCACACAGTTAAATAGTTTTAAGTATTTCTAACACTGATTATTCTGAATAGTTTCAAGTATTGCTATCGAATACTAATACGAGGTGCATTTTTTGGTACAGGCATTTAAAATTGTCGTAAACTCTTGAAAATTCACTGTTATTGCTCTACATCTTATGACCAATTCTTATGATTTCAGGTTTAAATGAACAGCTACAGCAGCAATTGGAATACACCTTACTAAAGACTAATTGTCACAGCTGGTGAATTTCAAAAATGCAATCTGA
>OY757939.1:16296229-16443729 GCA_963585895.1 Sepioteuthis lessoniana
GTGTGTGTGCGTGTGTGTGTGTGTGTGTGTATAAATTAGAACATCATGGACAACGAGTCAACGACAAGAGTTACTCGATTATACATATTTACCAACCCCTCTGCTCGGGCAGGATATGACACAAGGTCAATTTTTAAGCGAAGTATAACAGGTTTGAATTCAGAGTTTTCCTTTTCCTTGACTAGTTGCCTCACCAAGGCCGAAGAACCTAGTCTGCCAAACTATTTACCCATAACTGGAGGGAGAATAATTGGATTCATACCTTTCCCAAGGGTATTAGTGCTATGTCAAATGCAATTAGTCTCGTCCATGATTTGAACTCGTGTCGGCGTGTCCATTTCCTAAGACGATAACCATTACACCACGGGAACCTCAATGAGTTACTCGGGTCGACGATCGTACAGGCGATAAACTGACAGTTCTTAAGGGCCTTTGACTCAATATGTATGCTATTATAACTTATATATATATATATATATATATATATATATATATATAGTATTATTTGGTCCAGTTAAACCGAAGTTGGGAGTAATTCGTGTTTTTGAAATTTTCAAAAATGCGTAACAGGATGGAAATAAATTTATAATCCTAATATGACCGGTTTGTTGTTTTTCTTAAAGTATATATATATATATATATATATATATATATATGCGTGTGTGTGTGTGTGCGCGTGTGTGTGTGTGTGTCTGTGTGTGGTCCTATTCCGTATATTGAAAGACGTCATATTACAGAAAAATAAATGAAAAAATCGTTTTCATTCCGATAAGACACGCGAAAGTGTCTTTTATATTTGCTACGCATGACAAATTGTTTTTTTATTATGTTATCTCCGCGATCAATTTGGGGTAAGGTTTATTTATATATTTCTTTTTCCGAATGGAACGAATTACATTGAGACCCGTGATAAGAATGCTTCAGACGAAGCCTGAACTTTAATGATGGTTTAGAAATTTGTTAAACTTTGCTTTGTCTGGGTTAAAAGTCTCGGGTTATTTACATGACCTGCCTTTCCAAGGTGTCCATAAATATGGTGGTCAGTTTCACCTTCACAACATTGGCGATCGAAGAACAGGTGTTTTCAGCTTAACTTAACGGAAATCAAATTAATGTTACCACGCAACTGTTCATCAATCAGAAATTTGCACCCTTCGATAAGAACTGATTACCAAGAGATATATTTATTCACCATCAAGGTCTTATCAATCTATCTCAGTCTCGTTTCATATCTATCAATCGATCTACTTATCTATCTCCTATTATTATCTCTATTAATGAAACTATCTTAATCGTTTCATATCTATCAATCTATTTATCTCATTATCATCATGTCGCGCCGCTTGCACGGATATCCCTTTCCTCTCTCGCCACTTCTCCCTATCGTTAATCGCCTCCATACCATGGTTAAAGAGCCTACTCAAGCCTACTATTTATTTATAGCTAGTTGGAGAAAAATGGATTTATATATATATATATATAGTGTTCGCCAATGGCCCAGGAGACCTGGGTTCAATTCCATATCGAGTCATTCCAAAGTTTCAAAAAAGGTACTTGATTCCGCCTTGCTTAACACTCAGCATTATAAGGTGCGGATCCAGGGTAAGGTGACGCAATCTTGGGAACCCTTCTCTACACATCACTATAGTAGCTATTGAAAAGGGAGCCTTCGGGTCACCCTCGACTATGGTGGCCAACTTTATATATATATATATATATATATATATATAATCGACCTTGGAATTTAAAAAATCTCTAAATCTAAAGACAACTAGGAGTTAGATTAATATTCATCGTCATCATCATCATCATGCCGTGCCGCTAGCACGGATATCCCTGACCCTCTCACGCCATTTCTCCCTATCGTTCATCGACTCTGGCAGGTCTTCAGAGCTAAATCCCGTATCCTCACATAGCTGCTGTATGCATGTTCGAGCTGGACGTCCCGCTTTTGCTCGGCTATATGTGGGGGTCCATAGGAGTACATCACTTATGAGCTCGTCTCTGCTTCTCCAGCAGTGTCCTGCGTGTATGGTTCGTCTAACTTGGATAGTTTTCGTGATGGGAGGTAGGTGGCCGTATAGTTGGTGCTTTGTGGGATTTTACCGCCAGGACTTGTTCAATATTGCTCGCTCGCAACATTCTTGTGTAATTGCCGTCTAGCCTCTTCCCCAAACGTTTTGTTAGCGTCCAAGTGGTGCATCCATACAGCAGTATCGATACGAACGCTGCCTGGAAGAAACTGCGTTTCATTTTATCTGTCGGATTTACCTATCTCCTATTATTATCTATCTCTCTATAAATCAATCTATCACAATCGTTTCATTTCAAATCTATCTATCTATCTATCTATCTATCTATCTCATTCTCTTATTATATATCTGTATATCTCTCTATCTATCTGTCTATCTATCGTTTTCAGTCTACTTCTATGTATCTATCTATCTCATCCTATTATTATATATCTGTATATATAGATATATCTATCTATCTATCTATCTATCTATCTATCTCATCACTCACTATATATATGTTTATATATGAATTTGTTCCTATCAATCTATCCATCTATCTATCAACCTATCTCAGTTTAATCCTTATCTATCTATCTATCTCAGTCTGTTCATATCTCTCTCTGTCTATCAATCTCAATCTGTTCATATCTATCTATCTATCTATCTATCTATCTATCTATCGCAGTCTGTTCATATCTATCTATCTATCTATCTCAGTCTGTTCATATCTCTCTCTGTCTATAAATCTCAATCTGTTCATATCTATCTATCTATCTATCTATCTCAGTCTGTTCATATCTATCTATCTATCTATCTATCTATCTATCTATCTATCTATCTCTGTTCATATCTATCTATCTATCTATCTATCTATCTATCTATCATTCTCAGTCTGTTCATATCTATCTATCTATCTATCTATCTATCTATCTCAGTCTGTTCATATCTATCTATCTACCTATCTATCTCAGTCTGTTCATATTTCTCTCTCTGTCTATAAATCTCAATCTGTTCATATCTATCTATCTATCTATCTATCTATCTCCACTTTGTTCATATCTATCTATCTATCTATCTATCTATCTGTCTATCTATCTCAGTCTGTTCATATCTATCTATCTATCTATCTATCTATCTCAGCCTGTTCATATCTATCTATCTATCTATCTATCTATCTATCTATCTATCTCAGTCTATTCATATCTATCTATCTATCTCAGTCTGTTCATATCTATCTATATATCTATCTATCTATCTCAGTCTGTTTATATCTATCTATCTATCTATCTTAGTCTGTTCATATCTATCTATCTATCTATCTATCTATCTATCTCAGTCTGTTCATATCTATCTATCTATCTATCTATCTATCTATCTATCTCAGTCTGTTGATACTTATCTATCTTTTTATCATTCTTCGATAAAGTATTGATTGCTAAATCAATATATTTACTCGCCATCGAACCTGGGCCACCCAGGTGGAAAACACTATAATTAAACTAGTCATGTGGACCACCGCTTAGAATCTGAATCACGAACATCATTAATCGTCAGGTTTTTCCCCTTCACCAGGTGGGCCATCAACAAATTCAGGTACCAAAGTTTCCATGGTACTAATATTTACCAAACTGGAAAAAAAAAGTATTCTGAGCAAAAATGGTTTTGTAAAATTGAAAACAACGGAGGCAAGAGACAACTGACTTGCAGGAATCGATAATCAATTTTTCCTTTATTTTCATTCAGCATAAAATGGTAGCAAGTCTAAAGTGACTTTGTCAGACTTACTGATCAGATATTTTGTCATTATTTGTCCACATCTTTAATCATTGAAGTACCAGGCGTCTTTGAAGAATTGCTTTCGATCCATCTATTTCTGTTTCTATCGATTTCATTGTTCATATCTATCTATATTAGTCAGTTTATATCTATCTCTGTTTTTTTATAACTATCTATCAATCTAAACATATATAATAAATTGGCTGACCATAGTCGAGGGCAACCAAAAAGCTCCCTTTACAATAGCTACTACACCGAGATGCAGGGGAGGGTACAACTCCTTTCCCTGGGAAACATATATAAGTGAAATGTAGAAATATGAAAAAGCACAAGGTCTTTGTAATAGGATTTTATTTAAGTGTTCAATTATTTGCCAACTTCAAACGTTTCGCTTTTTAAATGGGAACACATTAAACCTTTATCAGGGCGTTTGAATTTTTAAATGAAACGAAAAAGCGAGAAAGTTTTAAGGATTCTATTTTCGTTGGTGACGTTCTGTTCCAACTTTATGTAATGTAAGTATCATTTAAAAATTTATTCTAAAAATGTAACATTTCCTTAAAATCATATCTATCTATTTTTATATCAACTTGCTTTGTTCTTATCGACCTATTTTAAACAGACTATAACACATCTATTTGTCAATACGAATATCCATCAACTTCTTTCTATCTCAGCCTGTTTGATCCAATTCTCTGTTTATCTATGTATATATAAAAGACGTAGCCAAATTATTTTAAATTAGGGATTTTGTGACTTCTCAGCACAAATTTGACTAAATAATTTGAAAAATCAGGGTCTCTGATAATGTTGTGGCTTGAAATGATAGAAGATTAAAGAATTTCCCAGTGCTATTTTGCCCAGTCGGCTATGCTTTAAAATACACCAACTGCAAGACTCCCCCCCAAACGAGAGTCCTAGATGTGACACTAAACATTCTGATAGTGAGGTTCCAGTGATGCAGGAGCTTTGGGGAATGCGGAGCACCCCTACATTGTCATCACTCCCTGGTCCACTCTGGTCTGAAGTGGTAGCACCTAATAGTGCCCTATCTATGGGTTCATCATCACCATCAGGAGGTGCCCGTGGTGTAATGGTTATCGTCGTAGGAAATGGACACGACGACTCGAGTTCAAATCCTGGACGAGACAGATTGCATTTCACATAGCACTAATACCCTTGGGAAAGGTATGAATCCAATTATTCTCCCTCCAGCAATGGGTAAAATAGTTGGGCAAACTGATTCTCCAGACCTGGTGAGGCAACTAGTCTAGGAGAAGGAAAACTCTGAATTGAAACCTGTTAAACTCCGCTTAAGAATTGACCTTGTGTCATATCCTGCCCGAGCGGAGGGGCTGGTAAATAGGATCACCATCATGTCGCGCTATCAGCACGGATATCCTTGATCCTCTCTCGCCATCCCTCCCTATCGTTCATTGCTTTTGGTTGATATTCAGGGTTACACCCCGTATCGGCACTGAGCTGCTGTATGTAGGTTCGAGCTGGTCGTCCTGCCTTTGCTCAGTCATATGAAGGGGTTCACAAGAGTATGTCACTTATGAGCTCGTCCCTACTTCTCCAGCAGTGGACCGCATGGGTTAAATAGAATTAAACAGTGTACTTATGTGTTATGGAACCGTTACCTACCCATTCATGGACTCTTCCAAATTCTATTTTAATCAAGTGCCAAGTACTCTCGAAAATATTGGAGACTCTACTGATATTCGATTGACAAGTAAGCTTAGCTTACGCTACCACTTTTCTCTGTACTTTGTTACTTCAATATATCTTTAAACTTATACCGTGTTCGGAGTTGTCTTTTCGTGGTCCCAACCTGGGTCCACATCATTATGCTAAACTGAATTGTTTGAATTAGAACTGTTTGACTAAACTGAATAGCTTGAAATAGAAATGTTTTTGACAATTCAACTGTGTACTCATGCTAAACTGAATTGTTTGAAACAGAATTGATTATTTGTATAAAAATGGATTTAAATAACCATAAAATCCAACCTACCAACCAACCAACCCACCAACCCAGTGCTTTTTATTATGCATATGGGATAACATTTTGGACAATTCAAAATTAAAATTGTAATTAGTTTTTAAATTATATGTGTTTTATTTGTTCAAATACTTTTTGTGATCATAATTTCATCTTTGAAGATTGGTTTGGTTGCTTTTGTTTTATTTGAAGAGATTCAGTTTCTCTCTTAAGGTTTCCTTTTCTTAGCCACGTCCACGTTTTCTCGTGTAAAATGTCGCTTGTTAGTCGTTTAAAACGTTCATAGAGTTGTTTTTCTTCCCACTTTTGTTTCCTGGTTATTGTCGTTCCGCTGGTCCTCGTGTCATTAGTATTGTTTCTAGTGGCTATAATCAGTGCTTTTTCGCCCTTTTGTATGTAGTCTTCCAGTCTTTGTGTCAATGTATCCACGCTATCTTCAATGCTGGCAAGTCCTCATCCTCACTCTCTTCTTGACTCATATAGTCTGTCAACGTCATCTATTGGATGCAATGCCACTTGCATGGTCATTAGTTTTCTTGTTCTCTGATCAATTTGTTTCACTTCTTCTCTGGTCCACTTCAAGAATAGTCTTGAGTATCTTAGGAGTGGGTGCAGGTATTTATCCCTTTGACAAGGCTCCAGCTATAGAGTTTTGTCTCAAGTAATTTTTCTGGCTCTTCTGACATACTCTTTTTTAATTTTTTTTCTTTCATTTCCAGTTGTTTGATGGTGTCAGCTTCCAATATCATTCTTTATTAGCATGGTGCATTTTTCTATAACAAATTCCATTCTCATATCTTGACTGTATATTCTCACTGTTTGCACGAGGTTTTCCAATTCTTTTTCATTTTTGGCAAAAAGTTTGATGTCGTCCATGTATATCGAGTGGTTGATCTTTTCTTGCGATTTACTGAGTTTGCATCCGGCAGTACATTTCCTAAGGATGTGTTTGAGTGGCATCATGGTTCTCAGAAATAGTAATGGTATAAGTGCATCCCCCTGGAATATGCCTCTTTGGATCTTTACCTCTTCTAAGCTTTGTCCTCCTGCGGTCAATTATCATTATTCTCCACACTAGGCGGAACCCCTCTGAAACTAGTAGACAAATTCACTTACCTAGGAAGCAGCGTCTCATCAACCGAAAAGGACATCGACACGCGGCTAACGAAAGCATGGACAGCTATGAATAGGCTATCGAGCATATGGAAATCAGACCTAACCAATAAAATGAAACGCAGTTTCTTCCAGGTTGTGGTCGTATCGATATTGCTGTATGGATGCACTACTTGAACACAACTAAACGGCTGGAGAAGAAGCAAGAACGCTGCGAGCAATATTAAACAGGTCCTGGCGGCAACACCCCAAAAGGCACCAACTATACGGCCGCCGACCTCCCCTCACGAAAACTATCCAAGCTAGACGAACCAGACATGCAGGACACTGCTGGAGAAGCAAGGACGAGCTCATAAGTGATGTACTCCTATGGACTCCCACATACGGCCGGGCAAAAGTAGGACGACCAGCTCGAATATACATACAGCAGCTCTGTGAGGATACGGGATGTAGCCCTGAAGACCTGCCTGAGGCGATGAACGATAGAGAAAAGTAGCGAGAGAGGGTCTGGGATATCCGTGCTAGCGGCACGACATGATGATGATGATGATGATGAATATTAATCTAACTCCTAGTTGTCTTTAGATTTAGAGATTTTTTAAATTCCAAGGTCGATTATATATATATATATATATATATATATATATATATGTATAAGTACGTAAAGTTGGCCACCATAGTCGAGGGTAACCCAAAGGCTCCCTTTTCAATAGCTACTATAGTGATGTGTAGAGAAGGGTTCCCAAGATTGCGTCACCTTACCCTGGATCTGCACCTTATAATGCTGAGTGTTAAGCAAGGCGGAATCAAGTACCTTTTTTGAAACTTTGGAATGACTCGATATGGAATTGAACCCAGGTCTCTTGGGACATTGGCGAACACTATATATATATATATATGTGTGTGTGTGTGTGTGTGTGTATAAATCTATCTTTTCTCCAACTACCTATAAGTAAATAGTAGGCTTGAGTAGGGTCTTTAACCATGGTATGCCAACTGGTCGAAGAGAAGGAAAAATCTGAATTCAAACTTGTTAAACTCCGCTGAAAAATTGCCCTTGTGTCTCATCCTATTGGTGTTTTGAGGCTGGGTACACATACACACATACACACATATATATATGTGTGTGTGTGTGTGTGTGTGTGGTTAGGCAGCAGTCTTTCATTTAAGCCTGTTTGATTAAATAATAAAGACATTTTGTCTATATAATTTTATTAAGATCCTTTAAGCGCTCGGGACAATTTTGATAAATTCATCCAACCTGAAACCAAGATAATTACCAGGAAACTTGAAAGTGATCTTAATAAAATTATATAGACAAAATTTGTCTTAATTATCTAATCAAACATGCATATATATATATATATATATATATATATATATATATATATATATATATCCGCTATATCATCTGTATGGTGTTCATTTTTATCCCAGTCACTCCCTCCTTCTCTCTCTCTCTTTCTCTCTCTCTCTCTCTCTCTTTATATATAGATATATATATAGATATATATAATATTGTAATATTTAATGGGAATCAATGGCTCACTTCGTGAGTTAAAGGTGGACAAAATTTCGCGGTATTATTAAATAGTGCTCAATATCAATGATAGACCAGTCATAAATAAAGGAATACATATATATATTAAGTCGCAGTGTCCCTGACAGAGTCTGTCTGATGATTGTGTAAAGCATGGAACCGAAAATCACAGACACCACCGTGTAACATATCTATATATATATATATATATATATATGCACGCCCGTCTCTGTTTGTTTCTATTATCATTCACTCCAATTATATCAGTCAGTATTATATCGATTTATCAACCAATCATTTTATGTCTTCGAAGTTAATATTAACACATCGATCGAACTTTCCTTTCCATTCTCATATATATATATATATATATATAATGAACGAATGTTTTAATATTTCTTTGTATCCTCTATTATTTTCTACTTTGTTTCACTATTTTTAACTTGTTCATATCCATCTTTCAACCAGCCTAGGTAATCAATCAATCGTTGTATCGATTTTTCTGTTTACTTATATCGATCAGTCTATTTTCAATCAACTTTTACTGAACTAGATTTTCTCTTCTGCATTTCTTTAAACGAAAGGATTTTTTTTCCGAAATAGCTAATATGAATCTTTTTTTAGATTAATTTCTCAAAACAGCTCCATTGTTCGATTCTATATTTACTCCCTTCTAAAAACGCATATAGGTTTTTAAGGGCACTTGCATTCGGCCTAATAGTCTTCACCAAATCCTTTGTTGCATTCCCAACTTTCTAAGAAAGAAGCTGTAATTCAATGATGTAAAATTTGAATTAACCGTCATGATGACATGTCTTAACACTGAACGTAAATGCCATTATTATGAGAATAAAAAAGTAAAGTAGACTGATGTTTAAATATTAACCTATTATGACATAAAATGATTGGTTAGTAAATCGATATGATACTCACTGATATGGAGGTGGCCGTGGTGTAATGGTTATCGTCGTAGGGAGGTGGCCGTGGTGTAATGGTTATCGTCGTAGGGAGGTGGCCGTGGTGTAATGGTTATCGTCGTAGGGAGGTGGCCGTGGTGTAATGGTTATCGTAGTAGGGAGGTGGCCGTGGTGTAATGGTTATCGTCGTAAGGAGGTGGCCGTGGTGTAATGGTTATCATCGTAGGGAGGTGGCCGTGGTGTAATGGTTATCGTCGTAAGGAGGTGGCCGTGGTGTAATGGTTATCGTCGTAGGGAGGTGGCCGTGGTGTAATGGTTATCGTCGTAGGGAGGTGGCCGTGATGTAATGGTTATCGTAGTAGGGAGGTGGCCGTGGTGTAATGGTTATCGTCGTAGGGAGGTGGCCGTGGTGTAATGGTTATCATCGTAGGGAGGTGCCCGTGGTGTAATGGTTATCGTCGTAAGGAGGTGGCCGTGGTGTAATGGTTATCGTCGTAAGGAGGTGGCCGTGGTGTAATGGTTATCATCGTAGGGAGGTGCCCGTGGTGTAATGGTTATCGTCGTAGGGAGGTGCCCGTGGTGTAATGGTTATCGTCGTAAGGAGGTAGCCGTGGTGTAATGGTTATCGTCGTAGGGAGGTGCCCGTGGTGTAATGGTTATCGTCGTAGGAAATGAACACGGCGACACGAGTTCAAATCCTGGACGACACTGATTGCATTTGACATAGCACTAATACCCTTGGGAAAGGTATGAATCCAACTATTCTCCCTCCAGCTATGGGTGAATAGTCGGACAGACTTGGTTCTTCAGCCTTGGTGAGAAAACTAATCTAGGAGAAGGAAAACTCTGGATTTAAACCTGTTAAACTCCTCTTAAAAAATTGACCTTGTGTCATATCCTGCCCGAGCGGAGGGGTTAGGTAAATATGGATACAAACTGATATGATCGGAGCGAATAAGACAGAGAGACGGATGTACGAACATGCATAAATACATAATTATAAATACATATATATATATATATATATATAGAGAGAGAGAGAGAGAAGGAAAGAAAGAAAGAAAGAAAGAGAGAGAAAAATTGGGATAAAGATGTGCGCACTAGAGAAGATATAAACTGAGATAGATAGATAGATAGATAGATAGATAGAGAGGGAGAGAGAGAGAAGGAAAGAAAGAAAGAAAGAAAGAAAGAAAGAAAGAAAGAAAGAGAAAAATTGGGATAAAGATGTGCGCACTAGAGAAGATATAAACTGAGATAGAGAGAGAGAGAGAGAGAGAGAGAGAGAGAGAGAGAGATTTAAACAGAATAAAAGTTGGCCCAGCGGTTAGAGTGTTCGCCAATGGCCCGGGAGACCTGGGTTCAATCCCAGGTCGAGTCATACCAAAGACTTTAAAAATGGTACTTGATACCACCTTGCTTAACACTCAGCATTATAAGGTACGGTTCAAGGGTAAAGTGGAGCAATCCTGGGAATGGAGTAGCGCCCTCCCCTACACCTTGGTGTAGTAGCTATCGAAAAGGGAGCCTTCGGGTCACCCTCGACTATGGTCGCTAACTTTACTTTACTTATATATATATATATATATATATATATAACGCCTCCGCAAGAACAGGATACGACACCAGGTCAATTTCTTAAGCGGGGTTTAACAGCTTTGAATTCAGAGTTTTCCTTCTCCAAGATTGGTTGTCATACCAAAGTTAAAAAACCCAACCGACCCTACTATCTAACCATAACTGGTCGGAGAATAACTGGAATGATACCTTTCACACGGGTATCAGCAATTTGTGAAATGCAAACACACTCGTCTAGGATTAGAACTCGAGTTGCCATGTCCATTTCCTACGAATGTAACAAGTCCGAGTTCAAATGACTAATCTTTTAATCCGAACAAAGTCATGAGTACTGATTCTGGATCCATATAATCTTGGTATAATCTCGCTATGGGATTTAGGCAAGATTTAAGATATGCTGGCTCAGCATTGCTTTCTGACATCCAAATTGTATCCTACCTCAACATGGTGGGTTTTTTCTAACGGTCACTAGCTTTTCTAGTGTCCTTCAAACTTCGGTGGAATTGTTTAATATATATATATATATATATACAGCAAGTCAAAAGTATTTGGTCACCCAAATATATTATTTCTCATCCTAAAAGTGTTACGAGGATCATTAAATAAGTTTCCAGACTTTTTTCGTATGGGCACTTTTATTGATAGTACACACATGAAACTTTAGTCCCCTTTGAAGTAGTCTCGTCCGGCTGCAATGCACTTGTACTGTTCCAACAACTTCTGTGAGGTCCCATGGAAGTCCTCTTGTGTGAGCGTACCAATGACCATCGTCCCAGCCTCTTTCATCTCCTCAATTGTCTCTTAACGACAGCCTCTGAGCTTAGGGAATAAACAAAAGTCACAGGGAGCAAGGTCTGGACTACAGGGAGGATGAGGATCTGTCTTGATGTCTATCTTGCTCAAATAGTCTGTGACAAGGATGGAGTTGTGGACTGGTGTGTTGTCCTGGTGGAAATGCCACTGAGCCGATTTGAAGAGTGCTGGCCTCTTCCGACGGAAACTCTTCCTGAACTCCCTTAAAACCTCAACATAGTAACCGTAACCGTAACCCTTTGGCCAATCAACTCTAGTCTATTGACTTCCTTACTCCTCCGAAAACCTCTCATCGTCCCTCACAGACTCCCTGCCTTCCTTGAATCTCTTATGCCACTCAAAAACTGATGCTCGCTTCATGCAAGGGGCTCCAAAAGCAGTCTGAAGCATTCCATACGTTTCTGTGGCATTTTTTCTAAGTTTAAAAAAGAATTTTATTGCATATCGTTCTTTTAAAGTGTCCTCACGTCCAGACTGCATTTTTGAAATTCACCAGCTGTGACAATCAGGCTTTAGTAGGGGGTATTCCAATTGCTGCTGTAGCTGTTGATTTGAACGTGAAATCATAAAAATTGGTCAGTCAGATGTATAGCAATAAGATACTGAAAATTTTAAATGCCTGTGCCAAAAAAAGTCTGGAAACTTATAAAAGGCACCAAATATATTAGAGGATAATTATAAATCTCCCGGGGTATTCAATGTATGATAATTAGTTGTCTTAATTTCTGTGATGAAGGTTTATGATTTCTATCATTAGGGTTTTTGGACTATTATCTTCATCTTTATTGTTATTTCCACAACGTTTTGGCCGATATATCCTCCGGCGTATTCAGGTGTTTGTCGAACTCGGGAACCTATACAGGACTTCGAACTACGTCATTTATCATATTTACCAACCCCTCCGCTCGGACAGGATATGACCCAAGGTCAATTTTTTAAGAGGAGTTTAACAGGTTTGAATTCAGAGTTTTCCTTCACCTAGACTAGTTGCCTCCCCAAGGCTGAAGGACCCAGTCTGTCCAACTATTTACCCATAGCTGGAGGGAGAATAATAGGATTCATACCTTTCCCAAGGGTATTAGTGCTATGTGAAAAGCAATCAGCCTCGTCTAGGATTTGAACTCGTCTCGCCATGTCCATTTCCTACGACGATAACCATTACACCATGGGCACCTCCGAACTACGTCATTTATTGAATCCACGGAGGTCACCTGTTCTGATTCTGTTCATCATAACCGGGTACAAGTGTTAAGAATTCCTTTTATTGTTACTCGTCTGCAGTCAGGATTAAACTTGCAACCTCCAGACGATTGTATCCTTAGAAGATTAGGGAACCAACGCCTATAACCGTTACGTTATGTGTCCTGTTATAGGCGTTGGTTCCCTAATCTTCGAAGGAAACAATCATCTGCTGGCTGCAGATTCAATCTTGACTGCAGACGAGTAACAATAAAAGGAATTCTTAACATTTGTATCTGGTTATGATTAACGGAATCAGAACAGGCGACGCCCTGATGATAAAAAAAACGTAGTTCGAAGTTCCGATAAGGTTCTCGAGTTCAACAAACACCTGAAGAAGGTCGGAAGACATATCGACCGAAACATTGTGGAAATTACAATAAAGATGAGGACAATAGTCCGAACGCCCTTAATGGTATGATAATTAATATGTAAATTTATAAATTTCATTCAGATGAAATTCATAAAATTAAAAAAAAAACTTTATGCACACACACATATATATATATTTTAAATATCCAGTCAGTGTCCAAAAACAGTGGGTTTGGATTATTCGTTACATAGAATATATGAGGAAAAACATATAAATCTATGAGAGTGCTCAATGTATGGCTATTGTTAGTTCCCTATTTATTCGCTGGGGAATAACAAAATTCACATTCAGACAATGGTTGACAGTGACATTGTCCTTCAAAGTGTTACAGCCACACACACACACACTCACACACACACAGACACACATACACATATACATATATATATATATTTATATCATCAAAGCATGTTTACAGCGCTGATTTTCCCGGCATCTCTTCCTTTCGGTCCCTGTATTTGATAGGTCCTCAAAACAGCCTCCAGTATCCGCTCAGAACAGATGAATGTAAGTTTTTATTAATTAGTCTAGGTTAGTATGTCCATGTGTAGGAGTCCAGTGTAGAACGTCGTTTATGTGTTCATCCTTACTTCACCAGCTGTTCTCTGAATGTTTTGCTCGTCATGGATGATTTACGTGATGGGAGATAAATGTCTTTTTGTTGGCTGTTGTTTCCAGAATTTGTTCAAAACAGCACGAAGCATACTTGTTTAGTTCCTATCTTGCTTTCGTTAGAGTTTAAATGCTGCTGTCATACAGTAGTACAAACACAGCTAGAACTTGGAAGGATTCCTGTTCATTTTTAGCAGAGGAATCAGATTTTCATTTCGTCGATAACCTATCAATCGCAGATTATGTTTTACCTTTGCGTATATTGATATCGCATTCAGTAGATGGTTGGTTGGTTGGTTGGTTGGCCAAGTTTTACGGCATATCAACCCTTGTAGGTTATTTAATGCTAAATTCTGTTGTAACATATATCTCAATATATATAATTTGGTTGGGTTGGGTTTTAGAACATATCAACTCTTGTAGGTTATTTTTGCCAAATCCTGTTTATACATATATATCAAATATATATGATTTTGTTTGGTTGGGTTTAATGGCATATCTACCCTTGTAGGTTATTTTTTTACCAAATCCTATTTATACATATATATTAAATGTATATGATTTGGTTTGGTTAGGTTTTATGGCATATCAACCATTGTAGGTTATGTAATGCCAAATCCTCTTTATATATATATGCATATATTGAATATACATGATTTGGTTTAGTTGGATTTTATGGTGTATCAAACATTGTTGGTTATTTAATTCAAAATTCTGTTTGTACATATAAATCAAATATATATGATTTAGTCTGATTGGGTCTTATGGGGTATCAACTCTTATATGTTATTTAATCCTAAATTCTGTTTATACATATATATCAATATATGTGATTTGGTCTGGTTTGGTTTATGGCATATCAACCATTGTAGGTTATTTAATGCTAAATCATGTATATATATATATATATATATGTGTGTGTGTGATTTGTAAACTCATAGTTTGTAGAAAACATTTTAAACAAGCTACATTTCTTCAATTATTCCTCACCCTTAGTTTTATTTACACATTGTTTTATTTGCACATTGTTTTATTTGCACAACAAATGGTTTTGAGATGTCCACCAATGTTTAATTCTCCAGTCTGCCTTGGAATCCGCTGTTCTTGAGGGCATCATTATATATACCTTTGCTCGCCCCCAAAATTATTTTACATGAGGATAACCTATTAATCCTTTGGTTTGTGGCATTAGGGATTTGCCTCAGTACCGACCTTGGGTGATTCGTGGAAATATTGATGTACTTGGGAGCGGAATCGTTCTTACTAAAAGGTTTGAAAGTGCCGTTATTTAAATTTAGTGGGACGTGAAGAAAGTCGACTATCTTTAAGTTTGAGGTTATTTGAATCCGTAGACCAAGTAATTTGAAAGCTCTAATAATATTACAGGGATGAAGGTAATTCTGTCATCATGGTAAAGTCCCACCTGCTCTAAGTCGACAATTCGACCCAGCGTATCCAAGACGCAAATCCCTACCAAGTTAGCTACCTGAGATGAGTCGTAAGCCCCCACTGAAGACGTCGAAACTATCTACGTGTCTTTTTTACCTTCGTTCTACGGTTATTGGATAGGACGGATTTCCAACATACATAAGGTAATATATTAACGTGACCTGCGGGTGTGAATACGACGGATACGACAGGATTACATCCGCTCAAGAATAATATCAACAAGGGGATTGCCGAAATGTCACCATGCCCACAGTTGTTATGTTGAAAAGATTACACTATATACGCTGTGAATGTGTATTTTGTTATATCCCTGTGAAGGAATAAGAGATTAACAATAGCCATACATTGAGCACTCGCATAGATTTATTTGATATTCCTCATATATTCTATAAAAGGTTAACCCACACCCACTGTCTTCGGACGCTGACTGGATATTATATATATATATATATATATATGTCTGTGGATGACACTATATATGTATGCTCCCCTACCCCTGTAGGGTTGAGCTCTTAAGCGAAGGAAGTAAATGTGTTGCCATTAGCGTAATGCAAGGCTCTTCATATGAATCGAGCTCTCGGTAGCCGTTAAGCGGATATATGTAAACAATAACAATTGTGATTCATAAGCGTTTAAATTTCCTTCTCTTGCACTAGTTTCCTCGTGGCTGAGGGGTAGAATCTAGGATTGGCGTTTGAGTCAACCGGGTTTCGATCCCAGCTTCAGGAATCTAGTCTATCTAACCACACTGAAGAGTTCTGATAGAACGAAACAGGTCTGTCTGTGGATGACAATATATATATATATATATATATATATTTGTTGCAGACAAAATTGTAAATGATTAAATGAAAATGCCGATGTAAAAATTAATAAATCTAAAAATTAGTTGAAAAATAGAAATTACAAAATCTTTTCTTGGGTGTCCAAGTGGTGTAATGGTTAAAGCGATGAACTGCGGAACTCCAGTCGCGCTATTACGTTCACTTTCGGGCAAATACCCTTGGGAAAGGTATGAACCCCCTTATTCTCCCTCCAGCTATGGGTAAATAGTAGGACGGACTAGGTTCTTCAGCCTTGGTGAGGCAACTAGTCTAGGAGAAGGAAAACTCTGAATTCGAACCTGTTAAACTCCGCTTAAAAATTGACCTTGTGTCATATCCTGCCCGAGCGGAGGGGTTGGGTAAATAGTACAAAATCTTTTCTTGTATGAAAAAATAAGATTAGTCAGAGCGTAATATTTGCGTAATAAGAAAAACGAGATGATACTATCAACGTTTTAGTTTGTTTGATTTGATAAGTTTTAATAGTTCTTGCATAGGATTGTCACTTCGTAAAGAGAAAGGTGTTATTTATACCTTAAACATATATGTGGCTGCAACTGAATTTTTTTCCTCAGCAGGAGACAGATTGAATAGTTGCACGAAATGTTTTAACGCTATAAGTATATAAACAATACTTTCCTGGCTTTTGCTGGGCCGTCTGGCATTCGTGCCGAATGGGGTATCGATCAATGGCAGATTCGAGGCCGAAAGACCTCCACTTCAGTTGGGCCTCCTTCGGGTGGGCAAGCTGCAACCTTTGTCCCCTATGTATGGCACTAGACCTTGCTGTCTAGTTTAAGCCATAACCCGGCACACGTGCCCGGATCCAGATTTGGGTCCGTGAAACTGCTTGACTCATCAGACCCATATTGCACTTATTGGGTCAATGACCAGCAGGGTTAGAGTCTTGGCTCGTACCCGACCTTCCCCTCCCCTTTATCCCCACTTTAATCGGCCTTCGGGCTTTTGACCTTGTGTCAAGTCCTGTCTGGTGGGGGGTGTTATAAAATAGCTGAGAGATTTCGGTTCATGCCTTTGAGTTTAGTTAGGCTGAGAACCTTTCGGCTCAGCACATGGGTTAGTTAGGTGCAACATTGAAGCAGGTGTTAACGCGGGTGCGCGCAGGCGGATGGAGGTGTCACTCAGATGTCATAACAGTCCGAGACGATACTGGGTGACAAGATGCGGGTGACGTCACGCAGCGGAAGCGCGCGGAGGTTTGTGTGAGAATTTGAAGAAAATAAGAGTCGGGTTTTAGACGCCAAACGAGAAGGATCGACTTTTGGAGCTCGCAGGCGCGAGGTAAACGTGCTCCCTATGGGGAGCCGCTCGAGTTGGGGGCCAAATGAATAAGACAGCGTAGAAGATTGGGTCTCTCCTCCTTACGTCGAAACCTTTAACTCAAAGTTAATCAAAAGGTTTCGTACCTGAACAAGAAGTCGTTACGTGTTTTCGAATTCCGAGATACCAATGTTCTATTGTAATGAACATTATATGTTCATTTCGCACATAACGTTAATTGCGAATATGGTACAGGAGGCAGCGACAAATAATAATAAGTATATAAACAAACATATTTGTTCAATTTCAAGATCATCAACTGATGTTTAAATTTGTGGCAATACCCACAGGCCGGGCAGCCGTTTGATCGATCGCCCAGTGAGGACTCCGTTATTTCGTACACTCAGCCGGATGAGCATTTCACAAGTTTAACAAAAAAATTAACAATAAAAAAACAGAGGAAAGGAAAAAATGTAATATATTAACGTAACCTGCGGGTGTGAATACGGCGGATGTTGTTGACAGATATATTGATAAGACCGGTGTGATCACCGAAATGTCATCATGTCCACAGGTGCTGTGTATCAGAGGATGTTGACAGGATTACATCCACTCAAGGATAATATCAACAAGGTGATTGCTGAAATGTCACCATGCCCACAGTTGTTGTGAATACGAGGATGTTGAAAACAGGTGCATCCAGTCAAAGATATCGGAAAATCACCTGAACGGTGGGCGTGGTTGAATTCGGTAATAGTGGCAGATGCATACGCCCACAGAACCGGACTAGGGCAAGTAGCCAATGGGAAGCAGACAACATAACCAATGAAAAGCAAAGAAGTGAGATGTGGGCATAACCATAGTTAACGAAAAAGAGTAATCGCTGTAGGTCACGTGAGAGTTGTAGACAATGTAAGTTCCCGAATTTTGGCTAAAGTCAGTTGTTCACTGGATCTTCCGTCTCCCGACAGCTTCTCCGTGTGCGCAAACTCTCTGTGATTGCTTTTCTGCTCCCAACAAGTATCATCGCCGAAAATAAGAATATAATCTTGTATTTTTATATACAAACGTGTTACTCGTTGTTAATAACAACACAGTATACTATACAATAAAATGAAACGCAGTTTCTTCCAGGCAGCGGTCGCATCGATACTGCTATATGGATGCACTACTTGGACTCTAACAAAACGGCTGGAGAAGAAACTAGACAGCAACTACGCAAGAATGCCCCACAAGACACCAACTGTACGGCCACCTGCCTCCTATCACGAAAACTATCCAAGTTAGAAGAACCAGACATGCAGGACACTGCTGGAGAAGCAGGGACGAGCTCATAAGTGATGTACTCTTATGGACCCCCACACATGGCCGAGCAAAAGCAGGACGACCAGCACGAACATACATTCAGCAACTATGTGAGGATACAGGATGTTGCCCAGAAGACCTGCTAGAGGCGATGAACGATAGGGAAAAGTGGCGACAGAGGGTCAGGGATATCCGTGCTACCAGCACGACATGATCATGATGATGCTGATGCTATACAACAAAAGACAAAACATTACATTTAAAACTACAAAATAAAAGAAGGCGAAGTCAATGGCAGTTTTCATTTTCTCGGTGTATATGTGTGTATTTGGCTATCACAAGTGCCTTGTGAAACTTCCAACAGCTACCAAAAATGCTGACTCACGCAGGTCATCATCTTCACTGCTTCCTCGTGCTATATTCTCTGCCAACGTGAGCATTCTGACTGTTCGAGCCCCTTCTCTCTTCGGGTCTCTTTCCTGACTGGCGTCTCAAATTGCGAGTCTCTGGATGCAAGCGTTAGACTGACAAATGTCCTTGGTCGTTGCCACCCCTACTTCTGGTCTTGGATCCTCACGCAGGTTCACGTGGATTCTCGCGGGCACAGCTCTTTGTCTATTTTTGGCGCCAAGACCTCCCACGTGTAACCAAAACAAAGAGATCCCGAAGACAACTTGACGCTCTCCGAAGATTCTGAAGATAAAAGCCTTTCTTTAGCCCCCTATCCACGAACACGCGCACACACACACACACACACACATATATATATATATATGAATGCACATTATTGTGTCACAAATTAAATACATTTTAAAAGAAAAGAATGAAGATTTTTACTAAAAAGAAATAAACAAAAAGTTTGAGTAGATATACAATAAATCACAACCTACAAAAGAAAGTATTTATTTCTTTGCTTTTCATTATATTGACGTTGGCTCGAAATTATATCTTTAAAAAGTTGATGACTTATCTATGGTTCTAATTGGTTTTTAAAAAATGCATTTTTAACCATCTAGGAAGGAAAAGATTTCTTAAATTATTTTGGATTTTGTTCCTTCAAGTTTTTCACGGCAATTCAAATATTGTCGTCTGCGAAGTATTTCAAAAAAATGTAAACTACCGCGAATGCGCAGATTGGTCTATAAATGCAAGAATACTGATAAATTACAGCTACGAGAGCTTTTTTTTGTTTTGTTGTGGCATAAATATTGGTTTGGTTTTGTTTGGTTTGGTTTTATGGCATATCAACCATTGTAGATTATTTAATGCCAAATCCTCTTTATATATATATATATATATATATATATATATATATATATATTAAATATCTATGATTTGGTTTGGTTTGGTTTTATGGCATATCAACCATTGTAGGTTATTTAATGCCAAATCCTCTTTATACATATATATTAAATATATATGATTTGGTTTGATTTGGTTTTATGGCATATCAACCATTGTAGGTTATTTAATGCCAAATCCTCTTTGTACATATATATTAAATATATATGATTTGGTTTGGTTTGGTCTTATGGCATATCAACCATTGTAGGTTAGTTAATGCCAAATCCATTTTAATATACATAAACAGTTCTATTTCAAACAATTCAGTTAAGCATAAGTACGCAGTTTAAATGTCAAAAACATTTCTATTTCAAGCTAATCAGTTTAGTCAACAAAGTTAAATGGTTCCAAGTGTTGCTATGTATCACAAACAATTGAACATCAATCATTCATTTACACACAGTTAAATGTCAAAACAGTTCTACTTCAAGCAATTCAGTTAAGCATAAGAATGAAGTTTTAATGTCAAAACAGTTCATTTTTTAACAATTCACTTTTGCAGAAGAATACAGTTTAGTCATATTTGACCCACAGATAGGACCCTATCAGGGGCTACTACTCCGAGACAGAGTGGACCTGGGAGCGATAATTATAAAGGGTCCATCGCATTCCCCAAAGCTCCAACATTAGTGGAGACTCACCATCAGATTGTTTTGTAACATATCCAGGATACTTGTTGGGGGGTGTCTTACCCCTCTGTATAAATGCAGTCGGTGCATTCTGCTGTCCCAGACGACGGGGGCAGCATAAAATTAACACGTTTTAATTTATACATATTTTTGTATAATTATGAAAATATGGGAAAACAAGGTATTCAGATGGTTGAATTTATCTGTAGTTGAATTATTGGACAACGTTTCGATCTTTTTATTGAGCCATCATCAGAGCAATTTTAATATATGATGCTGTAACTTCTGATTTATATCCAATTTTAAAAAGGAAATAAAACCCATGCTCACTTCAGCTTTAACTTTGATACTAGACGGACCTGCTTTTCCTCGGCTGTAGCTGGCAGCGCACGTGTCCGCCCACATCTCGTACTTGGCGTAAGACTGTGTCTCCTCTAGCAGCAGGCTATATTAAAAACACCCACAGGACATGACCATCGTGACTTTGGACTTATCACCCACCAAAAACGACTACTACATTTCAACGCCTTTTGGGGGGATGCGTCGGTTTCTCTAATGGTCCAGGAAGACATTTCCCCGCTACAGAGTAGCTGGATGAAACCCAAAAATAAGGGGGAAGTTTAAAAGTTATCCCTTATCTTCGTCTCTACCTTTCTTCCTTTGCAGGCTTCACAGTCAAAAAAGACACCAATGAAATTGATAGAGAAAAGAAAAAAGAAAACAATGGAGTCGGATATCTAAACCCAAATATTTACAAACTGCGAAAGTAAAAAAGAAAAAAAACAAATAGTAACCGACCAAATCTTTCATTTCTTATACATTCTAGTACCGTTAATAGCGTTCTGTTTCAAATGTACTCGTAAGTGACGTAATTAGTGTTTGAAATTTATTCTAAAAACTTTTTTTTTTCTATAGTTATTCATTATTTATAAAGAATAATGATTAGAAGTATAATTGAAAAACATTAAAACTGAGGATAAATATAGATAATTACTTAAAACTAATTTTAAAAAGGGATATTGTAACCTTTTTCACAAATTTGACTAAAAGAAATAAGTTGAAAAAAAACGGGTCTTTGTTTGATGGTAATATTATTAGAAATAATATTAAATTTAAGAATCTTTTTTTAAGTTAGTTATATTTTTAATGGGGATAATATTGAGGTTGTTAATGTGAATGCTTATCGAATCCGTATTAGAAGGAAGGGAAGGATAATTTTTAAAGTCAAACGAAGCGTCTGAAAGATAACAAACAGTAAAAGTAACAAAAAAGTTTCAATTGCACCAAAATTGTCTTTTATATATTATTTACTATCTCTAGAGTTTTTCACATCAGTATTAGCTGATGGTTTTCACTGGAGTTTGAATGACAGCAAGTCTCCTCAAGTCTCCAGGACTTGTCTCAGTATTCTGGCCGTCCTCAGCAATGCTGTCGTTTGGATAGTCTCTACCCGTCCACTAACTTCCAAGTCCTCCAGGCCCTTTAATAATCCTTTAGTTACTGTGCCTAACGCACCAATCACAATTGGCACAATCGTTACTTTCATGTTCCACAGTTCTTTTCAATTCTCTAGCAAGGTCGAGGTACTTATCCTTCTTTTCACTTTCCTTCAGATTTATTCTGTGGTCCACCGGAACAGCAAAGTCAACAATTTTGCAGATTCTCTATCTTTTGTCGATTATTATGAGGTCTGGTCTTCTGGCCGGGATTAGGTGATCCGTTTGTATGTTAAAGTCCCATAGGAGTTTATGCGAGTCATTTTCTAGGACAGGCGCCGGGTTGTGCATATACCATTTGTTTGTATGGTCGAATTGAATGTATGGTCGAATTGAAATATATTATTATTATTATTATCATTATTATAGTTTTTTCACATCAGCGTTAGCTGATGGTCTTTCACTGGAGATTGAGTGACAGCAAGTCTCCTCAAGTCTCCAGGATTCTTCTCGGTATTCTGGTCATTCTCAATAATGGATGGTCTCCACTCGCCTGCCAACTTCCAAGTCCTCCACTCCATTTAGTAATCATTTTGTTATTGTTACCAAACACACCAATTACAATTGGTATAATCGTCACCTGCATGTTCCACAGTTTTTTCAGTTCCCTAGCAAGGTCGAGGTACTTATCCTTCTTTTCAAATTCTTTCAGTTTTATTAAGTGGTCAGCCAGGACAGCAAAGTCGACTATTTTGCAAATTCTCATTTTTTTTTTTTTTTTTTTTGTTGTTGATTATCATTAAGTCTGGTCTTCTGGCCGGGATTAGGTGATCCGTTTATATGTTAAAGTCTCATAGGAGTTTATGCGTGGCATTTTCTAGGACAGGTGCTGGGTTGTGCATATACCATTATTATTATTATTATTATTCAGCTTACAACAAGTTACAAAGATGTGGTGAGGTTATTAAATACCTTTCGTCCGTGTGTTTCTAATTCTCTCGTCTCTGCAACCAATTAACCACTCGTTTGCCTTGACCAATCGCTGTTGTCCGAAAGATCTTTTCTCAAACCACTCTTGCCAATTTTCTTTAACTCTTTTATTTTCCCGACTCAAATTCTTTATTCGTTACTCTAAAAGGTTTTGAAATTAAGACTTAGGGTCGGTCAAACCCTTCTTTTAAAAAAATTTTTTTTTAAATAAATAAGAATAAATAAAAAAGAATATACGACCTATGAACTATAACATATTGTAAGTAAATTTAGCGACCGTCGTCGAGGGCGACCAGAAGGCTCCCTTTTCAATAGCTACAACACAGAGGTGTAGGGGAGGGCGCTACTCCTTTCCCAGGATTGCTCCACTTTACTCTTGATACGTACCTTATATTGCTGAGTCTTAAGCAAGGAGGTATCAAGTACCATTTTTAAAGTCTTTGGTATGACGCGACCTGGGATTGAACCCATGTCTCCCAGATCATTGGTGAACACTCTACCCACTAACCCAATGCGTTTGGATTCTTTAAAGATAAAATTGTGATTAGTTTCTAAATTGTGTTTATTTTGTTTTGTTTTGTTTTGCTTTGTTTTTCCTTTTTTTTTCTTTTTCGTCACCGATTTTAAACCCCTTTTGTTTCGTCTTTTGATTGATCGTGAAGATTTACCAACATATTTTCTATTACATCCTAAGCACTGGAAAGAGTAAGTTCCCTCTTAGAATTTGGTTTTGTTATTGTTATTTTTTATTAATGATTATATTCTTGATTTTTTTTAAAGAGTTTGTGAATGTTTTTGTAGCAAGGTTAAGTTTTTCCATGATGTTTGTGACTGAATTATTGGGTAAAACAATATGTCAATGTAATAAATTATTATTGAAAAATCATAAAAAATTTTAGGAAAACATTTACGTTTAGGAATTTTAAAAGCTTTCATTTTAGAACATTGTACAAAGGATTTAGATTATTGATGTTGTCCGAAGGAGTTTTCTTAATGGTCAAATTTTATGATTTGGGTTGCAAATCCTTAAAGTTCTTAGAAAAAAACCTATGATTCTTCCACTTTTTATTTGGTGTATATCTTTACATTTGTGAGTGTAGTGTGTGGAGAGCAACACAACTTGTCATTATATATATATACATATATATATACATATATACATATATATATATATATATATATATACATATATATAGAGAGAGAGAGACAGAGACAGAGACAGAGAGATAGAGAGAAAGACAATGTTAAATTCAATTATTTTATTCGGTTCTGAAAATATGATCTATGCAAATATCGAGTACTTTATAGTTTTTTTCTCTTTTTGCAATATATATATATATATATATATATATATATATATATATATATATATATTAACTATTATTTTTCTTCGGCTTCTGAATCTTTACTGGGTTTGGGGGGGTGTAACTCTCTCAAATTTCTTGCAGACCTGATTCAAATCAACTTCCTTGCTTACTTAAAAAAAAAAGAGAGAGAGAGATTCAGATCCATCAAATTCTTCCAATCCTACATCTAGTCGACTCAGCGGCACCCCCGCTTTCGCTGCGTCACGATGGAGCAAAGAAGACTTTCACCAACTTTATCGTTACCCTGAATCTTATTTAAGATATTTTAAGAATTTCTGCCGTAAATTTATCCTAAATTGGTTCTACAGCGCTACTCAAAATTCATTTCAAATCCAGCATCTTATACAGTTTCAAAAAAGAAGAATGTATTTACTCAAACGTTTTATCACGATCAAGATGTGACACAAGGTCATTTTTGAGGCAGAGTAAAACTGATTTGAATTCAGAGGTTTCATTCTCCTAAACTGTGTGCTTACCAAACGCTAAAGGGCCCAGTCTCACCGACCAGTATGTATGTATTTATTTACCTAAGCTCTCCACCATGAGAAAGATTTGACACAAGGTCAATTTTTAAGGCAGAGTAAAACTGATTTGAATTCAGAGGTTTCATTCTCCTAGACTGTTTACTAACCAAACGCTAAAGAGCGTTGTCTCTCCTACCAGTATGTATGTGAGTGATTATGCGCTGGATGTGACACAAAGTCATTTTTACAGAGCACTGCAGGTTTGAATTCAAAGTTTTTCTCCTAAACTGGTCATCTTACCAAGAGCCCAGATATTATTATCTTTAGGCAGAAGAGATGTATTCTCACATTTCCCCTGGGCTATAGCGTGAAGTGAAACGCAGTCTTGCCAAGGATTTGAACTCTAAGTGGGGAGATTAGATACCCTACAACTTTAATCGTTATTCGAAGCGCGCCTCCTGTGGAGAAGTAATATTTCTATAGAACACAGAAATACTGTAACGCCAAAATTTTATGTAGAAAACATTAATCCATTTTAAATATGTAGTCTTTTTTTGCGGCTGGTGTTGCATTGTGAGAGCCTCAAAATTTCTCAAAGAAAAAATTGTCGGTGAAAATCAAGACAAGAAGAAATGATTCTCTTAATCAGGTGAAGAAAAAGCAAAAGAGGGGGTACAAAAAAAATTTCTCACGTTTATATTTGATGATATCTCGTTCAATCATGAAGAAAGGTTACTGAAATAAATGGAATGGTTTTGCTCAATCCAATGGAAAAGATGGTACTATTTACCAACCCCTCCGCTCGGGCAGGATATGACACAAGGTCAATTTTTAAGCGGAGTTTAACAGGTTTTGAATTCAGAGTTTTCCTTCTCCTAGACTAGTTGCCTAACCAAGGCTGAAGAACCTAGTCCGTCCTACTATTTAACCATAGCTGGAGGGAGAATAAGGGGGTTCATACCTTTCCCAAGGGTATTTGCCCGAAAGTGAACGTAATAGCGCGACTGGAGTACGAACTCGCGTACTACGATTCCGCAGTTCATCGCTTTAACCATTACACCACGAGGACACCCCAATGGAAAAGATGGTAGTTGTCTAAATTACTGAGACGAAGCTTGATGATTTTTATCATTAACGGTTTTTGGACTATTTTCTTCATCTTTATTGTTATTTCCAGAATGTTTCGGTCGATATATCCTTCGGCCTTCTTGCGGTGTTTGTTGCGGTGTTTGTTGAACTCGGGAACCTTCTACGTCCTTTATTGAATCCATGTGTTCTGATTCCGTAAGCCATAACCGGGCACAAGTGCTAAATATTTTTTTTATTGTTACTTGCCTGCAGTCAGGATTGAACCTGCAACCTCCAGATAATTGTCTTCTTAGAAGCTTAACCGTTACGCTATGTGTCCTGCTGGACAATTCAGAGTGAATTTTTGGGAGTTATAAACTTAATGTTCTTACTTGGCTAGGATTACTACTATTATGTATGATTTTTTACCTGATTTACTTTGAAAAATTGCTTTCTGATAACAGCGAAAGTTCTGCATTCAATAAGAATGTGTTTAACCCTGCAAGTTGTCTGGCAGGTTAAACACTGTGGTTATGGTTCCTGTTTCAAAATGAAAGAGTGAGTAAGGCTTGTATGACCAATTCGCAATCGGGATATAACAACTTGTTCTCTTCTTGATTTTCTCGATGCTGGTTTCCACTCTCCTTGGGGGGTCCAGCATATAATTATTTCTTTTCTATTTGACATTGAGTCTAATCTACTCAACAGTTTGATGATAAAAGGGTTCTGAAAAAAAAATAATAATAATAAAAAATTAAAAGTAAAAATTTCAGAATTTGTTGGACACAACCGATGGGAAAATATTAATTGCGTGAGCTTTCGTTAGAAAGAGACGAGACGTGGTCAGATTCGAATCTTGAAAAGGGTTTGTCACTTGGTTACCGGGCAGCGATAAGACAAGACCTATATTTTGGGATTAAGCAAAATCGCTGATCCGATCTGTTGGCCGAAAGTGACGGATTTATTGATGAGCAAGAATTTCCACCATTTGTATTCTGATATGTTTATTGACAGTTTTAACAACCTGCAAAATCCGAAATATACGGGGATGGAATTTTTTCTGGTAACCACTTGTCAGTCTTTCTTTGTTGATATGGAGAAATGGAGATGACCTCTTTGTCCTTTCGTTTTCGACCATTTTCTTCGTAAATCTCCGACAACATATTCTTCTTTGAGAAGCCACTACAACACAATTCTGAATAATTTCTTTGAAAAAAGTATTGCAATATGAACAAAGGTAAAAAAAATGTTCCTAAATAATAATAATAATAATAATAAGTAATACAAAGTCTACATAAAATCGTTAGACTGAGATATGTACTCCTATGAACCCCCAAATATGGCCGGGCAAAAGCAGGACGACCAGCTCGAACATACATGATGATGATGATATCACATGTATCGATACATATCTATATATATTCTCAGTATGATATCTATCTATCGATCTTATATATATATATATATATATATATAGACCTTATCACCCTGCGAGGATATATATCTATATATGTCATATATAGATAGATAGATAGATATATATATATAGATAGATAGATAGATATCATACATATGATATATAGAACTATGTATCTATATATCTCTACGTGTCTCTGTATATATATATATATATATATATATATATATATATAGACCTTATCACTCTGTGAGGATATATATCTATATATGTCATAGATAGACAGATAAATATCATGCATGTGATATATCATATTTACCAACCCTTCAACTCGGGCAAGATATAACACAAGGTTAAGAGGCTTGAATTCAAAGTTTTCCTTCTCCTAGACTGGTTGCCTCTCCAAGACTGAAGAACCTAGTCTGCCCTACTATTTACCCATAGCTGGAGGGAGACTAATTGGATTCATATCTTTCCCAAGGGTATTAGTGCTATGTGAAACGCAATCAGTCTCGTACAGGATTTTGAACTCGTGTCGCTGTGTTCATATCCTGCGTCGATAACCATTAAACCACGGGCACCTCCATACATATGATATGTAGAGCTATGTGTCTATATCTTTCTACGAGTCTCTGTATCTATCTATATATATATATATACATATGGAGAGAGAGAGAGAGATGGATAGAGAGAGAGATAGAGAGAGAGAGAGAGAGACCTTATCACTCAGCGAGGATATATATCAATATATGTCATAGATAGATAGATAGATAGATAGATATCATACATATGATATATAGAGCTATGTATCTATATCTATCTACGTGTCTTTGTATGTATGTATATATATATATATATATATATATATATATATATATATATATATATATATATATATATATATATATACAGAGAGAGACCTTATCACTCAGCGAGGATATATATCTATATATCTCATAGATAGATAGATAGATAGATATCATACATATGATATATAGAGCTATGTATCTATATCTACCTACGTCTCTTTTCTCTCTCTCTCTCTCTATATATATATATAGACCTTATCACTCCGGTACGCACTCGTATTAATTGGTATTTAAAATTCTAAATTAAAAAAAGCTTCAGTCTTACACATTTTATGCTAATTTATTCTTATGATACCCATTTTAAATGCCACTCGGAGATGGTGTAGTTGTGTAATGGTCCAGAAAATTGTAGCGAGAAGCCGAGTTAAGATTCCAACAGAGGTTATTAATATTCATTTCGTCTGGAAAATGTATAAATACATTTATTTTTTAAACCCAGTTCACAAGTTTGAGGTAAATAACTAAAAAAACTTTCATTATTATTCTTAACCAAAAAGAAAGATGCATGAAATATATTTTCGCGGTTTACTTATTTTTGAACTGCTTTTTATTCATATTTTTGCTTCAAAGCGGTAGAGTTTCGTTTCGTTGTAAATGATACGAAATTATATTCGTTTTTATAATATAATGTTTTTCTAGAAATAACAAAATCCCGACATCTTTAGTTCAGAATAAAACTACCTTTGTGTGTGTGTGTGTGTGTGTGTGTGTGTGTGTGTGTGTGTGTGTGTGTGTGTGTGTGTGTGTGTGTTTATTTATGAGTGCAATTGCATACAAACATAATAAAAAATTTTCGACCGAAAAAGATTTTTGATACTCTGCCCCATACACACAAACACACCATCCCCAAGGAAAACTGAAATAATACAAAATAAGTTGCTGCAGTTTGCAGTTTGGTTTGGTTTGGTTTGGTAATTTGGTTTAATGGCATATCAATCATTATGATGGGTTATTAAATGCCTAATCCTGTATATATATATATATATATATATATATATATATATATATATATATTCAATCCCAGGTCGAGTCATACCAAAGACTCAAAAAATAGTACTTGATTCCGCTTTGTTTGACATTCAGGATTATAAGGTAAGGGATCAAGGTTAAATATACATATATATATATATATATATAAAGTAAGTAAAGTTGGCGACCATAGTCGAGGGTGACCCGAAGGCTCCCTTTTCGATAGCTACAACACCAAGGTGTAGGGGAGGGCGCTACTCCTTTCCCTGGATCTCTCCACTTTACCCTTGATCCCTACCATATAATGTTGAGTGTTAAGCAAGGATACATCAAGTACCATTTTTAAAGTCTTTGTTATGACTCGACCTGGGATTGAACCCAGGTCTCCCGGGCCATAGGCGAACACTCTAACCATCATGCCAATGACATGTAAGAGAATAGTGTGTGTTGTATCGTGGTAAGGAAGAGATACACAGTGAAATTGAGTTAGCTGCCGACTACGCCGATGAAATAACGATTCTGGCAAATATACCCAACCAAGCCGAAACACTACTGCTATATGGATGCACTACTTGGACGCTAACAAAACGGCTGGAGAAGAAGTTAGACGGCAACTACACAAGAATTCTGCGAGCAATATTGAACAGGTCCTGGAGGCAACACCTCACAAGGCACCAACTATACGGCCACCTGCCTCCCATTACGAAAACTATCCAAGCTAGACGAACCAGACATGCAGGACACTGCTGGAGAAGCAGAGACGAGCTCATAAGTGACGTACTCCTATGGACCCTCATATATGGCCGAGCAAAAACAGGACAGCCAGCTCGAACATACATACAGCAGATATGTGAGGATACAGGATGTAGCCCTGAAGACCTGCCAGAGGCGATGAACGATAGGGAGAAGTGGCGAGAGAGGGTCAGGGATATCCGTGCTGGTGGCACGACATGATGATGATGATGATGATTTATCAACTGAAGTGGTACAATCCAACAAATATTATAAGTCTTGCACTGAGGGTGTTACGTCCGAAGTTGGCCTTACTACTGACAGAGAGCTTTCAGTACTCGGCGTGCTTAAGAAATACGATGTCTTTGATACCTCCACGAGACCGGAACGCACTCGGTACGAGCCACTATACGATAATTTGTCGGTAACCTTCTTTTTAAACGAGTTAGAGCTCATTTGTTTTCATACAGTTAAATGGTTTCATGTATTGTTATCTAAGCGTAATTGACCTACAGCCACAGCCTTCTCGTACCTCTGGACAGTCATGTAAGTGCTTGGGCTTGAAAAGCCAAGCCGAATGATTGGATCAGGCCTCTTCGACTGCCCGTCGAACCCAGTAGACTCATTTACACGCCCTTCCGGGTCGTAGCCTGGCATTTGTATCGGGCGGTTATGTGCTTGATACTACCGCCCGACAGGTCTTTGCCCGCTTGGCGGGAATAAGTTTATTGCTTAGTGCCTAAGGTGCCTCATTAAGGAAATGCCAACGAGGTCAAGATTTATTTTTACCTGCTGCACATGAGTCTCGATTCGTGCGCGGCTCCCACCATAAAACCTAGCCTTGTGTCAGACTCTGATACGGTGGGATGTCAGACAAATTCCGTCAACCCCATATCACTGGATTACATTGGTTGCCAGGTTACGGGCCTCTCATCCATTAGGATCTTGCCTGCACGCATAAAATTTGCAGGTAAACTATATTAAACACTGGTTTTGGTTTGCTTTGGTTTTGTGGCATATCAACCATTGTAGGGTATTTAATGCCAAATCCATTTTTGTACATATAAACAGTTCTATTTCAAACAATTCAGTTTAGCATAAATACAGTTTTTTTTGTTTTCACACGGTTAAATGGGAGTGTCATCGTGGTGTAATGGTTAAAGCGGTGAACTGAAAAATCGTAATAAGCGAGTTCGAATTCCAGTCGGGCTATTACGTTCACTTTCGGACAAATACCTTTAGGAAAGGTATGAATCTCCATAGCTTTTCATCAATGGGTTGAATAGTCCCACCAATGTCCTTCTAAAAGGATGGACTTGGCTATAAATAACCCGAGAAGGTTGATATGCCATCAAAAAACAAAGAAACCAAACCAACACAGTTAAATGTCAAAACAGTTCTATTTCAAACAACGCAGTTTTGCATAAGTACAAAGTTTAGTTCTATTTGACCCATACATAGGACCCTATCAGGTGCGACCACTCAGGGCCTCAGTGGGTCTGGGAGCGATGGTAATGAAGGAGCAATCCGCATTTTCCAAAGCTACAGGATTACCATCAGATTGTATCATATCCAGGACACTCGTTGGGGGAGTCTTAGCCCTCTGCAGAGACGCAGTCGGTGTAATCAGCAGCCTCAGCCAACTGGGTCTATTAAAAACTAATCATCATCAGCATCATCATCATTTCGTGCCGCTAGCACAGATATCCCTGACCCTCTCTCGTCTCTTCTCCCTATCGTTCATCGCCTCAGGCAGGTCTTCAGGACTACATCCCGTATCCTCATATAGCTGCTGTATGTATGTTCGAGCTGGTTGTCCTGCTTTTGCTGGGCCATATGCGGAGGTCCATAGGAGTACATCACTTAATAGCACGTCCTTGCTTCTGGTTCGTCTAACTTGGATAGTTTTCGTGATGGGAGGCAAGTGGCCGTATAGTTGGTGCCTTGTGGGGTGTTGCCGCTTGGACTTGCTCAATATTGCTCACAACATTCTTGTGTAATTGCCGTCTAGCTTCTTCTCCAGCCGTTTAGTTAGCGTCAAATTAGTGCATCCATATAGCAGTATCGATACGACCGCTGTGAACTAAATTTAGTGACAAAAGGTGCATCAAGTAAAAAGTTTTTTTTACTGTTATCCATACGCACACACAAACGAAATTTCCCCAAAACCAAAAATGTTTTCGTTGAAACATTTTCTTGTATATCAAACATGGAACCAGTCAATGTTCTAAATTTATTTATTCATTTTGACTGTTAACAAAATCGCGACGTTCGTATTTATCCAAAGTTTTCTCACTTGCTGTATACGACACAAGGTCAATTTTTTAAAAAGTACAGCAGGTTTTCCTTCTCCCAGACAGGTTGTCATACCAAGGTTAAAGAGACATGTCTGCCCTACTATTTGTCCATAGATAAGGGGAATATTTAGATTCATACCTTGCGCAAGAGTATAAGCGCTATGTGAAACGCATAGAGGTTCGTCTAGGATTTGGCCCATTTGGATTACACCGACTGCATCTCTGCAGAGGAGTAAGAGTCCCACAACGAGTGTCCTGTAGCCCAGTCGGCTGGGTTTGTAGAATACACCGACTGCTTCTCTGCAGAGGGGTAAGACTCACCGAACGAGTATCCTGAATATGACACTAAACAATCTGATGGTGAGGCTGAAGCTTTGGGGAATGCCGAGTACACGTTCATTGCCATCGCTCCCAGGTCGACTCTGGCCCGAAGAGTCCTGTCAATGGTCAAACAGATCTAAACTTTGTACTTGTGCTAAATTCAATTGTTTAAATTAGAACTATTTTAACATTCAAACTGCGTATTTATGTTTAACTGAATTGTTTAAAATAGATTTTTTCCCATTTAACTGTGTGAAAGCAAAAACTGTACTTATGCTAAACTGAATTGTTCGAAATAGAACTGTTTTGTACCTTTTAATTGTGTTCTTATGTTAAACTGAATTGTTTGAAATAGAACTGTTCATAGGAATAAAAATTGATTTGGCATTGAATAACCTACACTGGTTGATATGCCATAAAACCAAACATAAACTAAAAGCCAAAATTATCTATGATTCGAACATGAGTAACCTGATCTATTTTCGAAAACGATAACCGTTGCGTCAGTACGTTTTCTCGAGGAATACTCAAATCCAGTTATCTTTTGTTTGGAATAGAATTAACTTATTTTTAATTAAATTGTCAGAGGTGTACTTATTTTTGAGCGATACTGCATTGTGTCCTAAATAAATAAAAAGATAAATATACTATATATAGGGAACAGTTTATTTCGTTGCTTCTAAACAAGTAAGAATTGTATATAAGGTTCAAAACGATTTTCATATGAATGAATTGCAATTTTCATTTTTCTGGCGAAAAACGACAATTCAGAAGTAAACAATAAATTTTTAATCAAGATGATGAGATAACAGAGCGAAGAGTATCGTTTAAACAGAGAGAGAAAGAGAGAGAGAAAGAGAGAGAGAGAGAGAGAGAGAGAGAATCATAAAGAGACTGCGATAGATAAATAGAGAGAGAGAGAGAGAGCGTGAGAGTGAGAGAGAATGAGAGGGAGAATCATAAAGAGAGTGCAATAAATAAAGATATATATATATATATAGAGAGAGAGAGAATCATAAAGAGACTGCAATAATAGATAGATAGAGAGAGAGAGAGAGGGAGAGAGAGGCGGGGAGAATCATAAAGAGACTGTGATAGATAGAGAGAGAGATAGATAAAGAGAGAGAGAGGGAGAGAATCATAAAGAGACGGCAATATATAAATAGACTGAGAGATTGAGACAGAGAGAGAGAGAGAGAAAGAGAGATAAATTGAGAGGGAGAATCATAAAGAGACTGCAATAGATAAAGATATATATATACATATATATATATATAAAGAGAGAGAGATAGAGAGAGAGGGTGGAGAGAATCATAAAGAGACTGCGATAGATAGATAGATAGATAGATAGATAGATAGAGAGAGAGAGAGAATCATAAAGTCACTGAGATAGATAGATAGATAGAGAGAGAGAAAGAAAGATTCATGAAGAGACTTTAATAGATAGATAGATAGAGAGAGAGAGAGAGAGAGAGAGAGAATCATAAAGAGACACCGATATATAAATAGACTTTGAGATAGATAGATAAAGAGAGAGAGAGAGAGAAAGATTCATGAAGACACTGAGATAGATAGATAGATAGATAGATAGATAGATTCATGAAGAGACTGAGATAGATAGATAGATAGATAGATAGATAGATAGATAGATTCATGAAGAGACTGAGATAGATAGATAAAGAGAGAGAGAGAGAGAGAGAGAGAGAGAGAGAAAGATTCATGAAGAGACTGAGATAGATAGATAGAGAGAGAGAGAGAGAGAGAGAGAAAGATTCATGAAGGGACTGAGATAGATAGAGAGAGAGAGAGAGAGACAGAGAGAGAGAGAGACAGAGAGAGAGAGAGAGAGAGAGGAAGAAAGATTCATGAAGAGACTGAGATAGATAGATCTTGAAAAACAGTGATAAATAGTAAAGAGAATATGATAGATAGATTGATAGATAAACAATTAAATGTGTGTGTGTGTGTGTGCGCGCGCGTGTGTATGTGTGGGTAGATAGATCGACAAAAGGATTAAGATATGTATGTATGTGTGTATGTATGTATGTAGGAAGAGATCGACAAACCGACTGACTGACTGGCTGACTGACTTGAATATAAATATGTTTAGATAGATAGATAGATAGATAGATAATGAAGACATAGATAGATAGATAGATAGATAGATAGATAGATAGATAGATAGATAGATAGATATTAATAGACTAAGATAAATATGAACAGACTAAGATAGATAGATAGATAACGTTCATTCTCTTCTTGACTGACCTTTTTTTCTAATACCCTACTTCCTTTACTCTGTCCCTCTGACACTCAAATAAAAAATATATAAAAAATAGGAATAACCTTACACATATTTATTTACGAGGCCCCACACTTATCTACATAATTATGTCTGTGTATTTATTACGTCTAGAGTGTAAATCTCAGTCTACCGTGACATATTTTCACTGACAAAATAGATAAGATACGATACGCCCTCCTAGATACCAACGAAAGAAAGAAAAGAAAAAAAAAAGAAGACTTACCACAGACAAACTATCTGCTTCGTTATTAGAATGTCTACTGTTTGTGGTGGCGTCATCTTTCCTTCTTGCTGTTCAACTCTCCTAGTTTCAAAGATTGGCGCCTTGCCATCAAATGCAGTCGTGGTACATCAGCAAAAAATCACCACTGGAATGTCAGATATTTACTGCACACCTGTGCCAATGTTTAAGTACTGGTAGAAAAACACCGAATATATCTATATAGTACAAAAATTCTCATTATATATATATATATATATATATATATATATATATATATATATATTCCAGGAGAAGGATGGTCTGGATTAAACTTTCTTTGTCTATATTACGGATATATATATATATATATATATATATATTATATATTATGGCTCTTCACATATGACATGACACAAGCATATACACACACCTATACGTATATCATTCTCTCTTTCTCTCTCTCTCTCTCTATATATATATATATACACATTTATATAGAGAGTGAATGGTATATATATATATATATATATATATATATGTGTGTGTGTGTGTGTGTGTGTGTGTCCGCATATAATTATGGAAGGTTTAATAACCAATTCCCGACGGACATCATAAAATCGATTCAGCAACTTGAAAGGACCAATAAAAAATATGTAGACAAAAATGTCTATAATGTTTAATCAGATATGTATTAACAAAGAAATGCTGCTGAAATACACACACACACACACACACACACACACATATATATATATATATATATATATTACTTTGAAAGGGTAATCTGGTTTAGACTGACTTTTGTTTACATCTACGGTGATTGATTGAGGCTATATACATATATATATATATATATATATATTTAAATATATTAAAAGGAATATGTCCGCAAATAGTTATGAATATGGTATTTAGGTTCTTGTTGCAGGATATGACACAATGTCATTTTTTTAACGAAGTTTAACAGGTTTGAATTCAGAGTATTCCTTTTCTTAGACTAGTTGCCTCACCGAGGCTGAAGAACCTAGTCTGCCCTACTATTTACCCATAGCTGGAGGGAGAATAATTAGATTCATACTTTTCCCAAGGGTATTAGTGCAATGTAAAATGCAGTCAGTCTCGTCCAGGATTTGAAGTTGTGTTGCCGTGTCCATTTCCTACGACAGTAACCATTACACCACGGGCACCTCCAATTATGTCTAATTATTACATATACAGGGTGTCTAAAAATTGATGCAACCCATTAATATTATAATTCATATTGCATGAAGACATCTTTCATCTGAGTCTTAAAAAGCAATCATATCACTTCAGTAAAGATAAACCAGATGACAAGGGTAGAAATTGATTGATTTTATCCTACAATGCACCTGAATGACGAAGTTCTTGGGAACGTTTTGTGAGGGACTTTTTCAAACTCGTTCCGACAGAATCTCTTACTGCATCCACAATGTCAGGACATCTTGCAGTCAACTTCCTTCCAGATCTGGTATTTTCTGTCTTCTTGTTGAGGTTGTTTACTGACCTTGTAGCTTGAAATTTGTGTACCCAACGATAATTTCAAACTCATTTCGACAGAATCTCTCACTTCATCCACATTGTCAGGATATCTTGCAGTCAACTTTCTGCCAGATCTGGAATTTTCTGTCTTCTTGTTGAGGTTGTTTACTGACCTTGTAGCTTGAAATTTATATACCCAACGATAATTTTGGCTTTTCTGGGGATAATTGTTAAAGTTAAACTTCCTGCGAAATTCTACTTGCACAGTTTTGAATGATTTTGTCTGCAAATAAGTTGTGGCGCAAAATATTTTTCCTCTCTTGTCCAAGGCATTCTTATCGATAATTAATAGTTGTTATAGTGTACTATTTTCAAGTCTGAAGCAAAAAAGAACCCAAAATTATTACTTATAGAGTTATTAGCAGTCACATGGATCCCATGTTTATTGAGACACCCTGTACTTCTCCTCTACACGTGTTTCAGATTTTATGTCTTCTTCATGAGATCTATAATGGTTAGCGTAGTTTTCATTCGGTGTTTTGATTATGATGATTGTGTTGATAGGGATGTCATCTTTTTTAATTACAGGATTTGTGTCTGTGAATGTCCTATCAGAGTTGCCTGTGAAGACATCTGGTCTCTCTCTCTATATATATATATATTTAAAAACAAAAAAATTAATAACTATACTCCATGATAAATTCATTTCACTAGTCTATAATTGGATTATTCTTTTTAAGTCTATTTACAAACTTAAATGATATAGTATATATATATATATGTGTGTGTATGTGGGTGTGGGTGTGTGGGTGTCGGTGTGTAAAGTTAGGCTCTGTTTAATGTTGGTTTAAATCTATCTATGAAGTTCTTTTTTCTTTTATTTGAAGTAACGAGTAGTCATCAGTTTGCTATATTAGCATTATTTTAAAGTTTCCCTTGCTGCTTTCCTATACGTGTTTTGATACGTAAAGTTTTCTATTTTCAGGCAATTTAATGTTGCTTTTATGAAAAGAGACTCTATTTTTCAGTGATTGAGCACTGTATACTTCTTTACCGTAAGAACATTCGATTATATTGTCCGTGTTTTAAGAACTGCAGCTGGTTTTGGTGTTTTCGAAGGTATAGGGTTTTCCTTCTATGATTATTGTACATCATCCACATTTTTTCTTTTTGAATTTTGGGACACCATGAGTTGCGTGTTCCCCTAATATAGATGAGGTTAGAGTGTGTGGATTAAGTTTGTTGGTAGCAGTTTGCTTTTAATTGTTGTATTGTGTCTAGTATGTTGTTTATTCTATCATCGTTTTTAGATTGTTCTAGATTCTTTGATATTTCTGGGAATAGTTCTGGGTTATTTTTGTTGTGTGTTGAAATATATGCTTATGGTTATCGACTGCTATGTTTTTTGGGAGTTAGAAGTTCTTTTAATGGTATTTTTCCGTTTATTCGAGTCCTTTATTTAATCATGTTGTGGATATCCCCTCTAGTGTACAATTAAACGTAAGTCTTTTAGGTGAGTTTGTCGGGGGGGGGGGTTCTATAGTTCATATTCTACGTTCTAGAGTATAAGGAATGGATTTTACACAGCTTTTGGGATGATGGCTCTTGAGAGGGAGCTATTACTGGGTGTCTGTGGGTTTACAGTAAATATTTAGGATTATTAGACCATTGTGGTTTTTAATAGGAATCTAGTTTTATGGTGAATTTTCTTGTGTTCTATAGTGAATTTTATTTTCGGGTGTAAATTTTGAAGTAGATTATGTAAATCCTTAACGTTGCCCAATAAGCATCTTCAAAATACGAAACAATCATCCGGGTATCTTTTTCATGATTCAATATATTCCGTTCTTATATCATTGCTATAGTTTTCCCAATCATTTCATATAGATTTAAATGGGGTGGCATACGTTGATGTTATTTTCATCCCCATAGCTGTTCCTGGGGTTTAGATGTAATCTATTTTGTGGAATTGGAAAAGGTGTTCGCCAATGGTTCAGGAGACCGGGGTTCAAGGTCAGGTCGAATCATACCAAAGACTCATGGCACTTGATGCCACCTTGCTTAACACTCAGGTAAGCATCAAGGGTAAATTGGAGCAATCCAGAGAATGGAGTAACCCTCGACTAAGGTCGCCAACTTTACTATATTATATAGTATTATAGTATATTGTATCATAATATTGGCATAATGGTTAGGCGGTGCCCGTGGTTTAATGGCTATCGTCGCAGGAACTGGACACGGCGAAACGAGTTCAAATCCTGGACTGATTGCATTTCACATAGCACTAATACCCTTGGGAAAGGTATGAATCCAATTATTCTCCCTCCAGCTATGGATAAATAGTAGGGCAGACTAGGCTCTTCTGCCTTGGTGAGGCAACTAGTCTAGAAGAAGGAATACTCTGAATTCAAACCTGTTAAACTCCGCTTGAAAAAATTGACCTTGTGTCATATCCTGCGCGAGCGGAGGGGTTGGTAAATATGATAATGGTTAGTATGTTTGCCAGTAGCCTGAGAGATCAGCGTTCAATCCCAGGATAAGTCATACCAAAGACTGAAAAAATGGTTCTTGATGTTTCCTTGCTTAAAACTCAGCATTATAAGATAAGCATCAAGGGTAAATTAGAGCAATCCAGGGAATGAAGTAGCACCCTCCCTTGCATCGCGGTGTAGTAGCTATTGAAAAGGGAGCCTTCGGGTCATTGTCGACGAAGGTCACCAACTTATTAGTTCGATACCATCAATTATGATATTTTTGTTAAATTTGAAAAGTTATGTTTCTGGGTATTTTTCTATCCACAGTGAGATGACCTGTTTTCCTAATTCATGGGTGATATTATTGCATAGGTTGGTATGTTCAAATGTAGCCAAGAGTTTATTGGGAGCTGTTTTTTGTTGTATGAAGTTTTAAAAGTGGATATCATCTCTCAGGTAGCTTTTTATGTTATATAAGAATTTTTATAGAATCTCCACACGTTTGCTGAATCTGTCGGTGAGACACGAAGGACTTTTAATCATCGGTCTAAATTTGAGGTCACTGAGATTTGGAATTTCTATCAATTCAGACTTTACTATTCCTACAGCAATTTTAATTTCTTCGGACGTATGAATTTTCGGTAATCCGAAAAATTGTTCGTTTTTGGAATTAAGTTAATTCAGAAGACCTTTTCTTTTTTCGTTAATGTCTCATGCATTTTGCAGATTTTCGTAATTTTTGATATCGTTGTCGATATTTGTGTGAATTAATTTATCGTTGGTTACATCCCTTAGTATTTCTTGGATTTTTGTTCTGTAATACGTTTTATTTAAAATGACAACGGCGCTTCCCTTGTCTGTTTTTTTTATAATTATGTCCTTGTTTTACTGTATATTCTTGTCCTTGTTTTTGCCCCGTCAGCTGGGGCTGTAGAATACACTGACTGCATCTCTGCAGAGGGGTAAGACCCTCCCCCAACGAGTGTCCTGGATATGACACTAAACAATCTGATGGTGAGGTTCCAGCAGTGCTGGAGCTTTGGGGAATTCGGAGTACCCCTTTATTGCCATTGCTCCCAGGTCCACTCTGGCCCGGAGTGGTAGCACCTGATAGGGCCCTATCTATGGGTTAAATAGAACTAACAGTATACTAATGCTAAACTGAATTGTTTGAATAAACTGAATAGCTTGAAATAGAAATGCTTTTGACAATTAAACCGTACTTACATTTAAACTGCGTGCTTATGCTTAACTGAATTATTTGAAATAGAACTGCTTTTCGACATTAAAACTGTATTTACACTTAACTGAATTGTTACATATAACTGCTTGAATAGTTTGAAATGGAAATGTTTTTGACAATTAAACTGTGTACTTATGCTAAACTGAATTGTTTTAAATAGAATCGATTATTTACATAAAAATGGATTTGGCGTTAAATAACCTACAAAGGTTTATATGCCATAAAACCCCATAAACCAAACCAAACCAAACCTTGTCCTTGTTTGAGTGAGAAGTTGTTCTGTAATTTTTTTCTATTAAGTTAATGTTCCAGAGATTTTCGAAGAATTTGTTGAATTCGCTTTTATTAACTTTGTCCGGGGAGAATTTTAATTTATTTTTCTACTAGAAAATAGTCTGGATTTTCTTCGTTAAATTCCTCTATCAATCTAAATTTTCGTTCAAATCTTTTGAGGTATCTTTCTATTTCTCCAAGATTGCTTTTTGAGGTGAGGCAAATTCTTAGACCTTGTTTTAATTGATCAATTTGATTTTTGTCAAATTGATATGTTAATATTTTAGGTTATATGTGGTTGGTTTTATTTGGTATGTCTACTTAGTCTGGCCTTTTTGTTCGGCCAATGTTGCTACAAAAAATTGTTTCTTATTGTGTTGCTTAAAAAATGTTTTCTCGTGGTGTTGGTGAAAAATGTATTCTTGTTGTTTCGCTTGCAAAATGGTTTCTGATGGTGTGGTCAAAAAAATGGTTTCTGATCGTGTTCCAAAAAAAATGGTTTCTGATGGTGTGGCCGAAAAAATGGTTTCTGATGATGTTGCCGAAAAAATGATTTCTGATGGTGTTGCCGAAAAAAATGATTTCTGATGGTGTTGCCGAAAAAATGGTTTCTGGTGGTATTGCCAAAAAAATGGTTTCTGATGGTATTGCCGAAAAAATGGTTTCTGATGGTATTTCCGAAAAAATGGTTTCTGATGGTGTGGCCGAAAAAATGGTTTCTGATAGTGTTACCGAAAAAATGGTTTCTGATGGTGTTACCGAAAAAATGGTTTCTGGTGGTATTGCCGAAAAAATGGTTTCTGAGGGTGTGGCCGAAAAAATGTTTTTTGATGTTGCTGCCGAAAAAATGGTTTCTGATGGTATTGCCGAAAAAATGGTTTCTGATAGTGTTGCCGAAAAAATGGTAGCTTATTGTGTGGCCGAAAAAATACAGTTTCTCAGGGTGTTGTTGGAAAAATGGCTTTTTATTGTGTTACTGGAAAATGGTTTTTGATTGTGTTGCCGAAAAAATGGTTTCCCATTATGTTGCCGAGAAAATGCTTTCTTATGGTGTTACTTGAAAATGGTTTCTGATGGTATTGACGAAAAAATTGTTTCTTATTGTTTTGCCGAAAAATTGGTTTCTTATTGTGTTAACATTCTCTCAGGTAATTTACGTTGCCTAAGAAAAGGTTTTTTATTTTGTTGTTGTGGCCCGTAAGGTAGTCTATGGGATTTCTTTTCTTGTTATGGAGTGTATTATAGTGAATTTTATTATAGTGAATTTTATCTCACACATTCTGCATTTTGGGGTATGTATGGTGGTTAGACCAAATTTTTTGTGTGCGATGGTATTTACAGGGATTAATTTTATTTTCATTTTACTAAAAAGTTTCCTTCTAAACGGCTACTGCTTTTAGGGTAGTTGAGCAAATTTATGTGTGTGTGCGTGTGTGATGGTATATAGGAGTATAAAATTTTCTTTGTATCAGGTTGTTTGTGTGTGTTGGTGTTAATTTTGGTTATTCCATCTCTTGGATGGAGATATCTGTGTGCAGTAGTATGCATTTCTGGGGGGGGTGTATTGTATAGTTTTCATTGCGGGTAATAATCGTATCCGTAGTTATTCTGTAGAGTGAGTGGTTTTGTTTTGAAGTGTTTAAGCGTAGGTTCTTTGTGGTCTTTTTTTTTTCTTTTTTAGTTTTTTTATAATTTTCTCTGTATTTTTCTTTTCTTTTTTTCATTTTTGGGTAGATTCCTAAGCCATCTATTTTTTCTTTCAATTTGTTTTAAATTTTTTCTCCTTTCCATTTGCAATTTCTTTCCTATAGTGTTACTCGGAATTGTTGTCTTATTGCGAGGGAAATTTTTTGGATTTTCGAAAATTGTTCCTGGTCTATTACCAGTTATTTTGTCTTATGATATATAGTTTTGTCTTTAATATTTCTGTTTGAGCTTTTGATTTTATAGGGTTTCATTTCATTTTTACTTTTTTCCTGTTCCTCGGTGTCTTGTGACGTGTCTTTTTTCTTTCCTTACATTTTCTCAGGATGAAGATTTCATCCATTGCTATGAAATCTTTTTAAATTGTTGGAGTTTTTTGCTTTTAATAGGATTGAAGAATGCTATCTTCCTTTGATACTATTTACCCAACCCCTCCGCTCGGGCAGGATATGACACAAGGTCAGTTTTTAAGCGGAGTTTAACAGGTTTGAATTCAGAGTTTTCCTTCTCCTAGACTAGTTGCCTAACCAAGGCTGAAGAACCTAGTCTGTCCTACTATTTACCCATAGCTAGAGGGAAAATAATTGGAATCATACCTTCCCCAATGGTATTAGTGCTATGTGAAATGCAATCAGTCTCGTCCAGGGTTTGAACTCGTGTCGCCGTGTCCATTTCCTACGACGATAACGACTACACCACGGGCACCTCCACGGGCTATCTTTCTTTGATTTAGCTGGTTTTCCCCACATTTTTAGTTTTTGCTTTTTTGCTTTTTAAGCTTTCTCTTTTGTGTAGATTTCTCCTCAATTTTGTATCGATAATGTGTTTTAAAATCGTCTATCAAGGGCTTTACCCTTGATCTGTACATTAGAATGCTGAGTTTTAAGCAAGGAGACATCAAGTACTATTTTTTTAATCTTTGGCATTACTTGACCTGGGATTGGACCCCAGTATCCCGGGCCAATTACGAACACTCAAGCCATTATCATATTTACCACCCCCTCCGCTCGGGCAGGGTATGATACAAGATCAGTTTTTAAACGGCGTTTAACAGGTTTCAATTCAGAGTTTTCCTTCTCCTAGACTAGTTGCCTCATCAAGGCTAAAGAACCTCGTCTGTCCTACTATTTACCCATAGCTGGAGGGAGAATAATTGGATGCATACCTTTCCCAAGGGTATTAGTGCTATGTGAAATGCAATCAGTCTCGTCTAGCCATTATAGATACACAGAGAGAGAGAGAGAGAGAGAGAGAGAGAGAGAGAGTGAGAAGTAGATATTATAGATGAAATATAAATATAAATATAAAAAGATGCAATTATCATCATCATCATCATCAAGTCCCGCTGACAGCACGGAGTTCCCCGACTCTCTCTCACCATCCGTCCCTATCATTCATCGCTCGCAGCAGGTCTTCTAGGCCGCAGGACTCAACAAGAGAACATCGCTCGTATTTGTTTCTCGAGCAGTACCCGGCATGTCTTGTTCGTCTTCCTTGAATAATTTTGGAGATGGGAGGTTAGTGGCCGTATAACTGCTGTTTTGTAGGACCTTTTATCTAGGGTTTGTTAAAGACAGCGCGCAGAGTTTTGGTGTAGATCTTATCAAGCTTTTTCTCTAAGCGTTTGGTTAGCATCCATGTGGTGCATTCATATCGTAGTATGGACACACCTACGACTTGAAAGAAATCCCGTTTTATTGTATCGGACTTCCGTATTATCGATAACCTGTCAAAAGTATTCAACGCCTTTGCGAGGTGTATGTTAAAATCACTTTCAGTCGATGAGATATTACTGCCGATGTATAAGAACTGGTCCTCTAGCATTAGAGGCTTGCCACTTAGAGTGGAGATGGTACTTTTTGTTTAAAACACCTTTACTTTGTTTTATTTGCACTCACATAGAGACTAATGCCTTCTGCTGCTTGTAATAGGGATTCGGATTGGGTTGGTGTATTTGCTAGAAGTCCTTGGTCATCTGCGTAATCTGCCTTTGTCATAGTTTCTGCATGATATCGTCTGCTTCTTACCTTTTTTTTAATGAGAAACGTTGACCAATACTGACTAAACAGATGACCAAGCATTTCTCACAGGTAATATTTGCTCTATGTTTAAAATAGAATGCCTAGAAGTAATCTACGAAATTTTTTCCACGTAGTCTTCTCATGATTTAAAATTGTCAGAATCTATGAGGTTGTGGAACGATTTCTTAGAAATTTCTGAATTTTTCTAAGAAATTTCTCGATTTCGGATTGGATATGATAGAGAAGCAGATTATTATAAACCTTAGCAGTTATCGCAGAGAGAGTAATGCCTTTGTAGTTCTCTGTGATTCCGAGGTCTTCTTTCTTGGGAAAGGGAAGGATGCAATTTTTCATTCATTTCTGTATTATCTTTTGTTTAAAGATTGCGTTGCATAGTTGAAGAAGTATATTGTCAAATTTTCTTGTCTTCCAAACTTCAGTGAATATTTCGTCAAAGCCTGCAGCTTTTCTGGGGTGGGGAGGTGTTTTTGGTCGAGTCAACGTCTTGTTTTTTTCTCCATCGTTTGATGTTTAGTTAGCCATTAATAAATGTTTGAATGGGTTTGGAAGTAAATGTTCTTTCCATTTGAAAAGTCTTTCTTCTATACTGGCAGCTTTTTGCTTTTCTATCGGTATGCTCTTTCTTCGGTTCACTTCACTGAATGTCTGCTATGCAATTCGTGATTGTCTATCCATATTTACCCAACCCCTTCGCTCGGGCAGGATATGACACAAGGTCAATTTTAAGCGGAGTTTAACAGGTTTAAATTCAGAGTTTTCCTTCTCCTAGACTTGTTGCCTCACCAAGGCTGAAGAACCCAGTCTGTCCTACTATTCACCCATAGCTGGAGGGAGAATAATTGGATTTATACCTTTCCCAGGGGTATTAGTGCTATGTGAAATGCAGTCAGTCTAGTCCAGGATTTGAACTCGTGTCGCCGTGTCCATTTCCTCCGACGATAACCATTACACCACGGGCACAATTCGTGATTGTCTATCGTCTACTGAATTTCTAATATTATCGATTTGGCCTTGAATGTAATCTAATTACTCTTTGTCATATATGTTAGTTTATTCTTTCTGGGCTTTCCTAAGTGTTGGGTATCACCCACCTTTTTCCACAAAATGAACTAGTCCATCTGCCATATATAGCCGTAGCTACTTCTAATACCAGGGCAGACTAGAAGTCGAATTTTTTTGTCTGAGTTCTTTTTCACCTCGAAAAAGTAAGTTCTTTATTGTTAAAAATTTGTTTAAATTATTGTTATTGAATATTGTTATCATTGTTAAAGTTTTGTGACCCCCCTCAAACTATTGTTCTTTGTTTGTGAGGAGGGTCAAACGCGACTCGATTTTTTTGTTGAACTTTTTTAAAAAAACGACCGCCATTTTTATCAACATTCATCGTTCTACATTTATTCGTCTCGCCTGAATTTTTTACAACATCATACGCGTTTCATCTCCCTCTGGTTGTGTTTTCACAACTATGGGGGAGCCCAACAACATGAAATCGCAATCACCGACCGACATATTCAAAACGCAACCCTCCCCAATGCCGGAAGAAGCTCCATTCGACCTCTCTTCATCGGCAAGTACGATACCACCGGCACAAAAACAAAAAGAAACGGCTGTCTCTTGGTCTTCACATTGCGTGAATAAAAAATCCCCTTGTGACTACGCAAGAGACAGGGTCGAAAAATATGAAAAATATTTCAAGGACGGGGAAATTCTCCCAATACCCGAATTGGTCGAGGCGGTCGAACCAAAGACCCTGTCCTTCGTAGTCACGGACATTAAGACCAAGAGACTAGCGGGGATTAAGAAGGAAACTTTTGAGGACCTTCTCAAAACAGCAAACATCCCAGGGAAGTACTTCTGCCGCAGAAGTTTCGCGACCTGGGATGTCTTATTACCCTCAGAGGAAGTAGCGAAAAGCCTCGCCGGTGGTAACATCACCACACGCTTCTTCCGGCTACAACCGGAATATCGAGGCAAAAGAAGAATACGAGTCACCGTATGCAATGTATCTATGCAATTGAGTGGTGACGTCCTCGCCGCCTATCTAAGTATATACGGCGGCGTGGAACAAGTCACACAAGTAACGTCAACACGGGGAACCGCGTACGGTGACTACGTATTCGTTATGTGCCTCGATAGGGGAGGGTTTAACAAAATTCCCCATAAAATACGATACCGCGATCAAACCATGACAGTCATCGTTGAGGGCAGGAAACCGCTATGTTGGTCCTGCAATAACATCGGCCACTTTTCAAAAAACTGCCCTCAAAAACCAACAATCACCACCACAACAACGACTACTACTACTGCTACTACTACTGATACTCCTTCACCTGTCATAGCAGCAATAATACCAACAGAAACCTCAGAAAACAAACAAGAAACCCCTAAAGAAAATGAGAAAGGGTGGACGCAAGTCACCAGAAAAAAGGGAGGGAAAAAAACTCCCCCAAAAAACCCAGCAACAACAGATACAACAACTCTTTTGACTACAACTACGAAACCAACGACAACAAATACGAAACAATCAACTGCAAAACAATCAACAAAAGAAGACAATCAAAACATTGAACCGATGGATATGTCCATGAATTTAAAAAGAAGGAGAGACAGCGAGGACTCACCAACTAAAGAGGGGGAGAAAAAACATCCAAAAAAACCCACACAAACAACCACCATACCTCAGCATAAGGGGGAAAAAACAACAGAAAAATCGCCAGTCCAAAATAAACAAAGACCAGCACAATTGATTCCTCTCCCACAAAAAACAAAAACCACCCCTATCATCCCAACAGAAACACCATTACCCCCCTCTCTTTCACCAATTAAAACCCCCAAAATGCTTACTCGATCCTATTCAGCGACCAGACTTACACCCTCTCCCCAAACACCGTCAACATCAGCAGCAACTGTTCAAAAACCAAGAGCACGCTCTACGGAAGCCCGACGTGCCATAAACTCCTTTTACTTCTGCGAAGATATCATGGACAATCCACACATAGACCACACTTTAAAACAATCATTAAAACCATTACGCTCACTCCAAAAAATTGACACTAAAGACATCACAAAACCACATCTATTCAAGGACGCACCAAAATTGACCACATTCGTCCGCTTGGCTGGCAATCGGACCAAAGAACTTTGGAACTTTATTGACGAAGCCAGCCGGGCGGATGTAATGCTGGTCGATACGAAAAATCCAATGCTGAAAAAAATGCTACCCTTCTGTGCGGGCAGGGTCCCGATTTTGGTTCACCCATCATTCTATAGGTCCCTAAAGTTGCGGTACCCTATGGATGTCGGTGGAATTACCAGGGACGACCGAGTAAGTACTGAGCTCGGCACCGGATCCCTGCGTCAGGCCGTCGGCATCCTCACCCCGAAGGATTTCCGGCCCGTAGTCGACACTGAGTAAGGTAAGTGGGATTGATGGCTCTAAACCTTGCTACTTTGAATGTGAGGGGATTGAGGGATCCGGGCAAGTGTACGCGCTTGCTTGGTGAACTTAAAACTCTCGGCGTAGACGTTGCTGCAGTGCAGGAAACCCATTTCACTTGCGGTGCCGACTGTCGTGTGCTGGAAAGCGATTTTAACGTTTTCTCAGCATACGGCAGCCGTACCAGCGTTGGGGTTTCTTTGCTAGTTGGACGCAGCCTTGATGCTGATGTTGACGTTGTTTTTGCAGGTGACGGGGGCCGACTGGTTGTGGCCGATGTTGCCGTGAAAAGTTTCAAGTTTCGTCTGGTTGCGGTTTATGCGCCCAATATCGTTGTGGAGAGGGTTTCCTTTTTTCGTCGGTTGGCGCCGTTCCTGGACGATACGAAGCGGCTAGTTTTAATGGGTGATTGGAATGCGATCCTTGATCCCAAGATAGATAAGGTCGGGCGGGGAGCTAGGCGTGTGGGAAGGTGTGAAAGCAGCCTTGCCGGCCTCATGACTCGTCATGACCTCGTCGACAGGTTTCGTCTGGATCACCCAGGGCGGGAGATGTGGACGTGGCTAGATAGTTCGCCCTCTGCCAAAGTAGGCTCCTACTTGGACAGAGTGTTAGTGAGACGAGCTGACATTGATTTTGTTAGTTGTCCCACGTTCCACTTGATAGCGTGGACTGACCATAAACTTGTTAGAGTCAGTCTACGGTTAGCAAATAGGCCTAGTCTGGCCGGCTACTGGAAGTTCAATACCTCCTTACTGGAGATACGGGACTTCCGGGACCGGCTGGAATCCCTAATTCAGCGGGCGTTAGTGGGGGCGGTTACCGGGAATAGGTGGTGGGGATCTCTTAAACATAGGATTAGAGATTTCGCTACCAAGTACGGTCAACAGCTCAACCTAGATAAGACCAAGGAAGCGAAATCTATAGACGATAGACTTTCCCGGGCGGTGGCTGGGGGGGACTCCCTAAACGTAGAGCTAGCTAGGGGGGACCTTGAGCGCGAGAGTAGCGAGCGCTACAAGGGATACGTAGTTAGATCTAGGTTAAAGAGAGTTCTCAACGAAGCTGTGAAAACGAACGCGACTGCGCGTGAAGAAGAAGTGCGAAGGTTCCCCGATCGGTATATCGGTTCTGTCAAGGCCCCGGATGGGCGACTGCTGCGATCGGCTCGTGAGATTCGTGACGCCTTTCGGGCGCACTTTCGGGATCGCTTTGCCCGCTGTACTGATCTCCCGCTCCGGGAGTTTCGTAGCTATCTTGCCGACTTTCCCCGCCTTGGGGTGGCTGAAGCGGCTAGCTGCGAGGGTGTGGTTACTGAATGCGAAGTCCGTGACGCGTTGAAGCAGGTCGGCCTGAACAAGTCGCCGGGACTAGATGGTTTGCCCTACGAAGTGTACTTGAGGATGTCGCACATGTTTGTGCCTATTCTGACGGATATGTTCAACCATTGGTTCGCCCAGGGAGCCATCCCTGGTAGCGTTACCAAGGGCGTGATCACATTGCTGAAGAAAGGTGGCAGGCATGTTTGGGAGGGTTTAGACGATTACAGGCCCATAACTCTGCTTAACACAGAGTTAAAGATTTTGGCCCGGGTCTTAGCGAATCGTTTACAGCTTGTCATTAGCGATCTGATCGGCTCTGAGCAGACCTTTGCTGTGAAGGGAAGATCGATCCAGGACAACCTGCACTTGATTCGCGAGGTCCTAGAGGGTATAGAAGACGGCACCGAGGCCGCGCTGATCAGTTTAGATCAGTCCAAGGCCTTTGATAGGGTTGACCATCGGTTTTTGGCGACTGTTTTGGAGACTGCCGGATTCAAACCGGAGTTCCGCAGATGGATTAGCATGATGTACCACAACCCTCAGGCAGTGGTGCAGGTGAACGGAAGGCGTTCGAGGGTGTTCGCGGTCGAACGGTCGGTCCGGCAGGGCTGCCCGTTGTCTCCTCTTCTCTATGTCCTAGCTTTGGAGCCCCTGCTCCGTAGGCTTAGGGATAGGACGGCAAATCCGGCCCTGCGCGGTGTCCCTTTTGCTGGCCCTCTTACGGCAAGGGTTTCCGCGTTCGCCGATGATATCACAGTGTTTGTATCCCGCCGTCTGGATATAAAGGCTGTGAAGAAGGCGGTTAGCGAGTACGAGCGGATTGCAGGAGCCAAGGTCAATTTTGACAAAAGCGAAGGTTTGCGGCTCGGTGCTTGGAGGGGTAGCAATACTCTTCCGGGGCCGTTCCGCTGGAGTGACGGACCCGTCCGCATCCTCGGGGTGTGGTTCGGGCCCGGCCTCCAACTGGAGCGAAATTGGTCGGAAATACAAGCCAAGGTGAATGCTCAGGTGGGAATCTGGCTTTCAAGGAGGTTGTCCTTAAAGGGCAGGGCGGAGGCGTGCGCCGTGTACGTCTTCCCCTTGATCCTTTACCGATTGGCTGTACTTCCTCTGCCTAAGGTAAATCGGTTGGCGCTGCAACGATCCCTTTCCAGATTGCTCTGGGGAGGTGCAAGGCCGATGGTCCGTAGGCAGGTCTGTATCCAACGTACACGCAACGGGGGTCTAGGTATGCCTGATCTGGAGAGCCACTGGCTTGCTGAAAGACTTGCATACCTGGGCAGAGCTTTGACGGGGGACGCAGTGTGGAGACTGAAGGCGAGTCGGACTTTTCCTCGCCTAAAGTCAGACCCAAAGGCTGAAGGTCGACGTAGGCCTTTGGGCGAAACACTGTTTGTCCGCGAGTGCCGAACGGCCCTTCGTAACCTTCTTGGGTCCAGTGACCTTTCACGGCCTCGAAAAGAACTATATCGGGAGCTAGTGGTGGGTTCCGCTTCTGATCCTCTCAGCGAGCGGCACGGCTGGACGACGGAGGAGATTCGCTCTCATTGGAATTGGGCGCCAGGATCGAGCTTCTTGAACAACTCCGAGTTCTCGCTCACCTGGCGACTTGTGCGAAATGCGTTACCCCTTGTCGGCTTGAACTACAAAGCGGGCCTGGCAGACATGCCCGATTGCGCTCGCTGCGGCAGTGGCTTGGAAGAAACGGCTGAGCACGCCTTCTACTACTGCGAGCGAGTTCGCCCGTTTTGGGATCACGTCGGCGAGTGGACGGCTCGCATCGAACCCAAACAGCTCGTGCTGCTCGACGTTGGTTACGTCGTGGACAACGTTCTTCCTCCGTATCAGGGTGAGAAGCGTGTGGTGTTTCTCGCGATCCTAGCTGTAGCTAGAATGGTGATTTGGACGACGCGAAACAAGGGATTGTATGACGATGCAAACTTTTCTCATCGTGATCTGATTTTGTATTTTCGGCATCAGCTGAGGGTCAAAATCAGATGCGATAGAAAACGCTTGGATCGCATAACATTCAGCAAAAGGTGGGTGAATGCAGCGAGCCTGGTCGTGCGAAAGGGAGCAACGTTGGAGTCATCCTTCCCTCCTCTGCCGGCTCATGGCGTCTACGGTACGGGTCCTTAGGGACCCCACCCCTGGTAAGTAAAACTGTTCCCTTTTTCTTCGGTACCCAGGTACCTAGTTAGCAGTATGTTTGTGAGTCATTGTCCCCGTCATCTAGTTGTTAGTTCTCAAGATCTTCCCCATCCCCATTATTTTTGTACCTCAATCCGTATCCCAGTCCACGTTTACTGAAGATCTTGAACATTCATATGTATAAAAATCATATCACCTACTTGTATTAACCCATACCGCGCCCGACCCCTAAATTCTTTTCACCCCTGTAGATTAGGATCCCTGCCCCACCTAGGGTAGGTCCGACTTGTTTCCGGTTCTTTCGCCCCGGAAAACAGTCGGCCTCCAATTTTATAGACGGGGGGATGGGAGGGCAACCAAACGGGGGATTTTTCCTTGTTTTTATATATATTTCGGGGTTTTTCTCCCATTCCCATCACATTCATTGTAAATAAATCATACTTGTAAATAAAATCATTCACGAATCTCGGGATTTTAAGTAGGACTTCTTCATAGAGCAAATGTGGTATTGTGGTGATTGTAGCGCAAAAGGCGATGGATGAATGGATATTTATTGTATTGTTGAATGGGTCGGCGAATGTGGCTAGCTAGGTCTCCTTAGTTTATATAGAAAAGTATGACCGCTCCCTTCCCCTCCCCAAAAACTTCAAGGCCTTGTGCCTTCTGTGTACACTACACAGAAATAAAGCAGACTAGAAGTCGAATTTTTTTGTCTGAGTTCTTTTTCACTTGAAAAAAGTAAGTTCTTTATTGTTAAAAATTGTTATTGTTATTGCTTTGAAAAAATATTGTTATTTGTTGGACCTTTTGAAACTTGTTTGTTATTGTTTTTGAACTATTATTGTTGACTGCCCCTCCCCCAAACAATTGTTATTTTGTTTGTTGAGGGGGGTCAACGCTTGTTATCCTCGGATCATTTTTGAGAAAACATAACGACTTATATCATCATCATCCAACGTATTTTCACCTACACAGAACATTCGACGGTCATCCTCTCCTAGCTGCCTCATAAGCAGCTATGGCAGAGGCACCAAATTCACCAGGGTCATTATCACCCGACATTTTTAAAGATCAAAGTCCCCCCTCAAAGCCGGAAGAAAGATGGCCTGCACTTTCGCAGCCATCTTCGTCGGCCAGCTCTATACAACCGGCGCAAAAGGTACCTTCACTGCCAGCCTCATGGACACAAAAAATAAAACCAAGCCCGAAAGACTTTTCAAAATTAAGAGAAAAGTACGAGAAGTACTTCCAAGGGAATAGGATACTTCCTATTCCCGAACTTGTACAGGAAGTACAGCCAAAAATAATCTCGTTTGTAGTCACAGACTTGAAAACAAAGAGGCTGGCAGGTATTAAAAAGGATACATTTGAAGGCTTATTAAAAGCAGCAGACATCCCCGCGAAGTACTACTGTAGACGTAGCTTCGCAACATGGGATGTTCTGTTACCATCAGAAGACCTTGCAGCCAAGCTGGCCGCCGAAAATGTCATCTCCAAGTACTTCCGGCTTCAGCCAGAGTACATGGGAAGACGTAAAATACGAATCACCGTGTGTAATGTCCCGATACAACTGAATGAGGAGGTCCTGGCTGCCTACCTCGTGAAACATGGCGAAATCGAGGACATCACAAAAGCTAAGTCGGTTAACGGGACAGCGCACGGTGATTATATCTTCACCATGTGCCTGGACAGAGGGGGGTTCACATCCATACCTCACATAATAGAGTACGAACACCAGATAATGACAGTCGTTGTTGAGGGCAGGAAGCCCCAGTGCTGGAATTGCAAGCAGCTGGGGCACTTTTCAAAATCCTGCCCTCAAAAAACAACCAAAACAACTCCGGCCACAACAACAAAAACAACAGAAACGACAACGAACACAACGAACACAACGACAACTATAGCAGCAACAGCGACAACAGCTGAAGTAAATAAAAACGAAACCCCTAAAACTAAAACCGGGGACAGCCCCAACAAAGAAGAGGGCTGGACCCAAGTAGTGAAAGGGGGAAAAAAGAAAAAAACTCCCATCAAAGAACCAGCAAAACAAACCCCCATCAAAGAACCAGCAACAGCAACAGTTTCAAAAAAACCAAACATCACCACGACTGCTAAAATTGACTCTAGTAGTACTCCTACCACAAGCACAGCCAAACCATCATCATCATCATCGACATCTGCAAGATCATCATCATCATCGTCATTAACAAAAAAGAAAAACAAAGAAAATAACATTGAAAAAGAAGACGAAGCTATGGATTATTCAATTAACCTAAAACGGCGAAGGGATAGTGATGACTCGGTAGCTGGGGAGGGGGAGAAAAAACACATTAAGGGACCAGCAAAAGAAACACAAACACAGTCCCAAACACCCTCCCAACCTCAACAAAAGGGCGAAAAAACTGAAAGACCAGCCCAAATTATTCCTCCCCCACAAAAACATCAAAATACCCCAGCACACCTCTCTGACTTCCCACTTTCCCCAAAATCACCTTCACTCTCACCAATCAGAACCCCTAAGCTCCTTACACGGGCACAATCGGTGACCAGGGAGTCACCAACAGCAGCAGCATCACCATCATCAACAGAACTCAAGCCAAGGTCACGGTCGGCTTCAAACGAAGTCCGACGTGCCTTCACCGCTTTTCATTTCTGCGAGGACATCCTCGAACCCCAAAACATGGACCACATTTTAAAAAAAACTTTAAAACCCCTATCATCACTTAAAAAAATAGACGGCAAGGACATCACCAACCCGTATCTTTTTAAGAGTGCCGCAATGGTGACCACATTCGTCCGTTCGGCTGGACCCCGAACCAAAGAGCTTTGGCACTTTCTTGAGGGGGCCAGTCGAGCGGACGCAATGTTGGCGGATTTGCGCCACCAAAGTTTAAAAAAATTGCTTCCTTTTTGTTCGGGCAGGGTCCCGATTTTAGTTCACCCTACCTTCTATAGGTCCCTAAAATTGCGGTACCCCGTGGATGTCGGTGGAATTACCAGGGACGACCGAGTAAGTACTGAGCTCGGCACCGGATCCCTGCGTCAGGCCGTCGGCATCCTTACTCCGAAGGATTTCCGGCCCGTAGTCGACACTGAGTAAGGTAAGTGGGATTGATGGCTCTAAACCTTGCTACTTTGAATGTGAGGGGATTGAGGGATCCGGGCAAGTGTACGCGCTTGCTTGGTGAACTTAAAACTCTCGGCGTAGATGTTGCTGCAGTGCAGGAAACCCACTTCACTTGCGGTGCCGACTGTCGTGTGCTGGAAAGCGATTTTAACGTTTTCTCAGCATACGGCAGCCGTACCAGCGTTGGGGTTTCTTTGCTAGTTGGACGCAGCCTTGATGCCGATGTTGACGTTGTTTTTGCAGGTGACGGGGGCCGACTGGTTGTGGCCGATGTTGCCGTGAAAAGTTTCAAGTTTCGTCTGGTTGCGGTTTATGCGCCCAATATCGTTGTGGAGAGGGTTTCCTTTTTTCGTCGGTTGGCGCCGTTCCTGGATGATACGAAGCGGCTAGTTTTAATGGGTGATTGGAATGCGATCCTTGATCCCAAGATAGATAAGGTCGGGCGGGGAGCTAGGCGTGTGGGAAGGTGTGAAAGCAGCCTTGCCGGCCTCATGACTCGTCATGACCTCGTCGACAGGTTTCGTCTGGATCACCCAGGGCGGGAGATGTGGACGTGGCTAGATAGTTCGCCCTCTGCCAAAGTAGGCTCCTACTTGGACAGAGTGTTAGTGAGACGAGCTGACATTGATTTTGTTAGTTGTCCCACGTTCCACTTGATAGCGTGGACTGACCATAAACTTGTTAGAGTCAGTCTACGGTTAGCAAATAGGCCTAGTCTGGCCGGCTACTGGAAGTTCAATACCTCCTTACTGGAGATACGGGACTTCCGGGACCGGCTGGAATCCCTAATTCAGCGGGCGTTAGTGGGGGCGGTTACCGGGAATAGGTGGTGGGGATCTCTTAAACATAGGATTAGAGATTTCGCTACCAAGTACGGTCAACAGCTCAACCTAGATAGGACCAAGGAAGCGAAATCTATAGACGATAGACTTTCCCGGGCGGTGGCTGGGGGGGACTCCCTAAACGTAGAGCTAGCTAGGGGGGACCTTGAGCGCGAGAGTAGCGAGCGCTACAAGGGATACGTAGTTAGATCTAGGTTAAAGAGAGTTCTCAACGAAGCTGTGAAAACGAACGCGACTGCGCGTGAAGAAGAAGTGCGAAGGTTCCCCGATCGGTATATCGGTTCTGTCAAGGCCCCGGATGGGCGACTGCTGCGATCGGCTCGCGAGATTCGTGACGCCTTTCGGGCGCACTTTCGGGATCGCTTTGCCCGCTGTACTGATCTCCCGCTCCGGGAGTTTCGTAGCTATCTTGCCGACTTTCCCCGCCTTGGGGTGGCTGAAGCGGCTAGCTGCGAGGGTGTGGTTACTGAATGCGAAGTCCGTGACGCGTTGAAGCAGGTCGGCCTGAACAAGTCGCCGGGACTAGATGGTTTGCCCTACGAAGTGTACTTGAGGATGTCGCACATGTTTGTGCCTATTCTGACGGATATGTTCAACCATTGGTTCGCCCAGGGAGCCATCCCTGGTAGCGTTACCAAGGGCGTGATCACATTGCTGAAGAAAGGTGGCAGGCATGTTTGGGAGGGTTTAGACGATTACAGGCCCATAACTCTGCTTAACACAGAGTTAAAGATTTTGGCCCGGGTCTTAGCGAATCGTTTACAGCTTGTCATTAGCGATCTGATCGGCTCTGAGCAGACCTTTGCTGTGAAGGGAAGATCGATCCAGGACAACCTGCACTTGATTCGCGAGGTCCTAGAGGGTATAGAAGACGGCACCGAGGCCGCGCTGATCAGTTTAGATCAGTCCAAGGCCTTCGATAGGGTTGACCATCGGTTTTTGGCGACTGTTTTGGAGACTGCCGGATTCAAACCGGAGTTCCGCAGATGGATTAGCATGATGTACCACAACCCTCAGGCAGTGGTGCAGGTGAACGGAAGGCGTTCGACGGTGTTCGCGGTCGAGCGGTCGGTCCGGCAGGGCTGCCCGTTGTCTCCTCTTCTCTATGTCCTAGCTTTGGAGCCCCTGCTCCGTAGGCTTAGGGATAGGACGGCAAATCCGGCCCTGCGCGGTGTCCCTTTTGCTGGCCCTCTTACGGCAAGGGTTTCCGCGTTCGCCGATGATATCACAGTGTTTGTATCCCGCCGTCTGGATATAAAGGCTGTGAAGAAGGCGGTTAGCGAGTACGAGCGGATTGCAGGAGCCAAGGTCAATTTTGACAAAAGCGAAGGTTTGCGGCTCGGTGCTTGGAGGGGTAGCAATACTCTTCCGGGGCCGTTCCGCTGGAGTGACGGACCCGTCCGCATCCTCGGGGTGTGGTTCGGGCCCGGCCTCCAACTGGAGCGAAATTGGTCGGAAGTACAAGCCAAGGTGAATGCTCAGGTGGGAATCTGGCTTTCAAGGAGGTTGTCCTTAAAGGGCAGGGCGGAGGCGTGCGCCGTGTACGTCTTCCCCTTGATCCTTTACCGATTGGCTGTACTTCCTCTGCCTAAGGTAAATCGGTTGGCGCTGCAACGATCCCTTTCCAGATTGCTCTGGGGAGGTGCAAGGCCGATGGTCCGTAGGCAGGTCTGTATCCAACGTACACGCAACGGGGGTCTAGGTATGCCTGATCTGGAGAGCCACTGGCTTGCTGAAAGACTTGCATACCTGGGCAGAGCTTTGACGGGGGACGCAGTGTGGAGACTGAAGGCGAGTCGGACTTTTCCTCGCCTAAAGTCAGACCCAAAGGCTGAAGGTCGACGTAGGCCTTTGGGCGAAACACTGTTTGTCCGCGAGTGCCGAACGGCCCTTCGTAACCTTCTTGGGTCCAGTGACCTTTCACGGCCTCGAAAAGAACTATATCGGGAGCTAGTGGTGGGTTCCGCTTCTGATCCTCTCAGCGAGCGGCGCGGCTGGACGGCGGAGGAGATTCGCTCTCATTGGAATTGGGCGCCAGGATCGAGCTTCTTGAACAACTCCGAGTTCTCGCTCACCTGGCGACTTGTGCGAAATGCGTTGCCCCTTGTCGGCTTGAACTACAAAGCGGGCCTGGCAGACATGCCCGATTGCGCTCGCTGCGACAGTGGCTTGGAAGAAACGGCTGAGCACGCCTTCTACTACTGCGAGCGAGTTCGCCCGTTTTGGGATCACGTCGGCGAGTGGACGGCTCGCATCGAACCCAAACAGCTCGTGCTGCTCGACGTTGGTTACGTCGTGGACAACGTTCTTCCTCCGTATCAGGGTGAGAAGCGTGTGGTGTTTCTCGCGATCCTAGCTGTAGCTAGAATGGTGATTTGGACGACGCGAAACAAGGGATTGTATGACGATGCAAACTTTTCTCATCGTGATCTGATTTTGTATTTTCGGCATCAGCTGAGGGTCAAAATCAGATGCGATAGAAAACGCTTGGATCGCATAACATTCAGCAAAAGGTGGGTGAATGCAGCGAGCCTGGTCGTGCGAAAGGGAGCAACGTTGGAGTCATCCTTCCCTCCTCTGCCGGCTCATGGCGTCTACGGTACGGGTCCTTAGGGACCCCACCCCTGGTGAGTAAAACTGTTCCCCTTTTTTGGTACCCAGGTACCTAGTTAGCAGTATGTTTGTGAGTCATTGTCCCCGTCATCTAGTTGTTAGTTTTCAAGATCTTCCCCATCCCCATTATTTTTGTACCTCAATCCGTATCCCAGTCCACGTTTACTGAAGATCTTGAACATTCATATGTATAAAAATCATATCACCTGCTTGTATTAACCCATACCACGCCCGACCCTTATTTCTTTTCACCCCTGTAGATTAGGATCCCTGCCCCACCTAGGGTAGGTCCGACTTGTTTCCGGTTCTTTCGCCCCGGAAAACAGTCGGCCTCCAATTTTATAGACGGGGGGATGGGAGGGCAACCAAACGGGGGATTTTTCCTTGTTTTTATATATATTTCGGGGTTTTTCTCCCATTCCCATCACATTCATTGTAAATAAATCATACTTGTAAATAAAATCATTCACGAATCTCGGGATTTTAAGTAGGACTTCTTCATAGAGCAAATGTGGTATTGTGGTGATTGTAGCGCAAAAGGCGATGGATGAATGGATATTTATTGTATTGTTGAATGCGTCGGCGAATGTGGCTAGCTAGGTCTCCTTAGTTTATATAGAAAAGTATGACCGCTCCCTACCCCTCCCCAAAAACTTCAAGGCCTTGTGCCTTCTGTGTACACTACACAGAAATAAAGCAGACTAGAAGCTGAATTTTTTTGTCTGAGTTCTTTTTTCACCACAAAAAAAAGTAAGTTCTTTATTGTTAAAAATTTGTTAAAATTATTGTTATTGAATATTGTTATCATTGTTAAAGTTTTGTGACCCCCCTCAAACTATTGTTCTTTGTTTGTGAGGAGGGTCAAACGCGACTCGATTTTTTTTGTTGAACTTTTTTAAAAAACGACCGCCATTTTTATCAACATTCATCGTTCTACATTTATTCGTCTCGCCTGAATTTTTTGCAACACCATACGCGTTTCATCTCCCTCTGGTTGTGTTTTCACAACTATGGGGGAGCCCAACAACATGAAATCGCAATCACCGACCGACATATTCAAAACGCAACCCTCCCCAATGCCGGAAGAAGCTCCATTCGACCTCTCTTCATCGGCAAGTACGATACCACCGGCACAAAAACAAAAAGAAACGGCTGTCTCTTGGTCTTCACATTGCGTGAATAAAAAATCCCCTTGTGACTACGCAAGAGACAGGGTCGAAAAATATGAAAAATATTTCAAGGACGGGGAAATTCTCCCAATACCCGAATTGGTCGAGGCGGTCGAACCAAAGACCCTGTCCTTCGTAGTCACGGACATTAAGACCAAGAGACTAGCGGGGATTAAGAAGGAAACTTTTGAGGACCTTCTCAAAACAGCAAACATCCCAGGGAAGTACTTCTGCCGCAGAAGTTTCGCGACCTGGGATGTCTTATTACCCTCAGAGGAAGTAGCGAAAAGCCTCGCCGGTGGTAACATCACCACACGCTTCTTCCGGCTACAACCGGAATATCGAGGCAAAAGAAGAATACGAGTCACCGTATGCAATGTATCTATGCAATTGAGTGGTGACGTCCTCGCCGCCTATCTAAGTATATACGGCGGCGTGGAACAAGTCACACAAGTAACGTCAACACGGGGAACTGCGTACGGTGACTACGTATTCGTTATATGCCTCGATAGGGGAGGGTTTAACAAAATTCCCCATAAAATACGTTACCGCGATCAAACCATGACAGTCATAGTTGAGGGCAGGAAACCGCTATGTTGGTCCTGTAATAAAATCGGCCACTTCTCAAAAAACTGCCCTCAAAAATCAACAATCACCACCACAACAACGACTACTACTACTGCTACTACTACTGATACTCCTTCACCTGTCATAGCAGCAATAATACCAACAGAAACCTCAGAAAACAAACAAGAAACCCCTAAAGAAAATGAAGAAGGGTGGACGCAAGTCACCAAAAAAAAGGGAGGGAAAAAAACTCCCCCTAAAAAACCAGCAACAACAGATACAACAACTCTTTTGACTACAACTACGAAACTAACAACCACAAATACGAAACAATCAACTGCAAAACAATCAACAAAAGAAGACAACCAAAACATTGAACCGATGGATATGTCCATGAATTTAAAAAGAAGGAGAGACAGCGAGGATTCACCAACTAAAGAGGGGGAGAAAAAACATCCAAAAAAACCCACACAAACAACCACCATACCTCAGCATAAGGGGGAAAAAACAACAGAAAAATCACCAGTCCAAAATAAACAAAGACCAGCACAATTGATTCCTCTCCCACAAAAAACAAAAACCACCCCTATCATCCCAACAGAAACACCATTACCCCCCTCTCTTTCACCAATTAAAACCCCCAAAATGCTTACTCGATCCTATTCAGCAACCAGACTTACACCCTCTCCCCAAACACCGTCAACATCAGCAGCAACTGTTCAAAAACCAAGAGCACGCTCTACGGAAGCCCGACGTGCCATAAACTCTTTTTACTTCTGCGAAGATATCATGGACAATCCACACATAGACCACACTTTAAAACAATCATTAAAACCATTACGCTCACTCCAAAAAATTGACACTAAAGACATCACAAAACCACATCTATTCAAGGACGCACCAAAATTGACCACATTCGTCCGCTTGGCTGGCAATCGGACCAAAGAACTCTGGAACTTTATTGACGAAGCCAGCCGGGCGGATGTAATGCTGGTCGATACGAAAAATCCAATGCTGAAAAAAATGCTACCCTTCTGTGCGGGCAGGGTCCCGATTTTGGTTCACCCATCATTCTATAGGTCCCTAAAGTTGCGGTACCCTATGGATGTCGGTGGAATTACCAGGGACGACCGAGTAAGTACTGAGCTCGGCACCGGATCCCTGCGTCAGGCCGTCGGCATCCTTACTCCGAAGGATTTCCGGCCCGTAGTCGACACTGAGTAAGGTAAGTGGGATTGATGGCTCTAAACCTTGCTACTTTGAATGTGAGGGGATTGAGGGATCCGGGCAAGTGTACGCGCTTGCTTGGTGAACTTAAAACTCTCGGCGTAGATGTTGCTGCAGTGCAGGAAACCCACTTCACTTGCGGTGCCGACTGTCGTGTGCTGGAAAGCGATTTTAACGTTTTCTCAGCATACGGCAGCCGTACCAGCGTTGGGGTTTCTTTGCTAGTTGGACGCAGCCTTGATGCTGATGTTGACGTTGTTTTTGCAGGTGACGAGGGCCGACTGGTTGTGGCCGATGTTGCCGTGAAAAGTTTCAAGTTTCGTCTGGTTGCGGTTTATGCGCCCAATATCGTTGTGGAGAGGGTTTCCTTTTTTCGTCGGTTGGCGCCGTTCCTGGACGATACGAAGCGGCTAGTTTTAATGGGTGATTGGAATGCGATCCTTGATCCCAAGATAGATAAGGTCGGGCGGGGAGCTAGGCGTGTGGGAAGGTGTGAAAGCAGCCTTGCCGGCCTCATGACTCGTCATGACCTCGTCGACAGGTTTCGTCTGGATCACCCAGGGCGGGAGATGTGGACGTGGCTAGATAGTTCGCCCTCTGCCAAAGTAGGCTCCTACTTGGACAGAGTGTTAGTGAGACGAGCTGACATTGATTTTGTTAGTTGTCCCACGTTCCACTTGATAGCGTGGACTGACCATAAACTTGTTAGAGTCAGTCTACGGTTAGCAAATAGGCCTAGTCTGGCCGGCTACTGGAAGTTCAATACCTCCTTACTGGAGATACGGGACTTCCGGGACCGGCTGGAATCCCTAATTCAGCGGGCGTTAGTGGGGGCGGTTACCGGGAATAGGTGGTGGGGATCTCTTAAACATAGGATTAGAGATTTCGCTACCAAGTACGGTCGACAGCTCAACCTAGATAGGACCGCGGAAGCGAAATCTATAGACGGTAGACTTTCCCGGGCGGTGGCTGGGGGGGACTCCCTAAACGTAGAGCTAGCTAGGGGGGACTTTGAGCGCGAGAGTAGCGAGCGCTACAAGGGATACGTAGTTAGATCTAGGTTAAAGAGAGTTCTCAACGAAGCTGTGAAAACGAACGCGACTGCGCGTGAAGAAGAAGTGCGAAGGTTCCCCGATCGGTATATCGGTTCTGTCAAGGCCCCGGATGGGCGACTGCTGCGATCGGCTCGCGAGATTCGTGACGCCTTTCGGGCGCACTTTCGGGATCGCTTTGCCCGCTGTACTGATCTCCCGCTCCGGGAGTTTCGTAGCTATCTTGCCGACTTTCCCCGCCTTGGGGTGGCTGAAGCGGCTAGCTGCGAGGGTGTGGTTACTGAATGCGAAGTCCGTGACGCGTTGAAGCAGGTCGGCCTGAACAAGTCGCCGGGACTAGATGGTTTGCCCTACGAAGTGTACTTGAGGATGTCGCACATGTTTGTGCCTATTCTGACGGATATGTTCAACCATTGGTTCGCCCAGGGAGCCATCCCTGGTAGCGTTACCAAGGGCGTGATCACATTGCTGAAGAAAGGTGGCAGGCATGTTTGGGAGGGTTTAGACGATTACAGGCCCATAACTCTGCTTAACACAGAGTTAAAGATTTTGGCCCGGGTCTTAGCGAATCGTTTACAGCTTGTCATTAGCGATCTGATCGGCTCTGAGCAGACCTTTGCTGCGAAGGGAAGATCGATCCAGGACAACCTGCACTTGATTCGCGAGGTCCTAGAGGGTATAGAAGACGGCACCGAGGCCGCGCTGATCAGTTTAGATCAGTCCAAGGCCTTCGATAGGGTTGACCATCGGTTTTTGGCGACTGTTTTGGAGACTGCCGGATTCAAACCGGAGTTCCGCAGATGGATTAGCATGATGTACCACAACCCTCAGGCAGTGGTGCAGGTGAACGGAAGGCGTTCGACGGTGTTCGCGGTCGAGCGGTCGGTCCGGCAGGGCTGCCCGTTGTCTCCTCTTCTCTATGTCCTAGCTTTGGAGCCCCTGCTCCGTAGGCTTAGGGATAGGACGGCAAATCCGGCCCTGCGCGGTGTCCCTTTTGCTGGCCCTCTTACGGCAAGGGTTTCCGCGTTCGCCGATGATATCACAGTGTTTGTATCCCGCCGTCTGGATATAAAGGCTGTGAAGAAGGCGGTTAGCGAGTACGAGCGGATTGCAGGAGCCAAGGTCAATTTTGACAAAAGCGAAGGTTTGCGGCTCGGTGCTTGGAGGGGTAGCAATACTCTTCCGGGGCCGTTCCGCTGGAGTGACGGACCCGTCCGCATCCTCGGGGTGTGGTTCGGGCCCGGCCTCCAACTGGAGCGAAATTGGTCGGAAGTACAAGCCAAGGTGAATGCTCAGGTGGGAATCTGGCTTTCAAGGAGGTTGTCCTTAAAGGGCAGGGCGGAGGCGTGCGCCGTGTACGTCTTCCCCTTGATCCTTTACCGATTGGCTGTACTTCCTCTGCCTAAGGTAAATCGGTTGGCGCTGCAACGATCCCTTTCCAGATTGCTCTGGGGAGGTGCAAGGCCGATGGTCCGTAGGCAGGTCTGTATCCAACGTACACGCAACGGGGGTCTAGGTATGCCTGATCTGGAGAGCCACTGGCTTGCTGAAAGACTTGCATACCTGGGCAGAGCTTTGACGGGGGACGCAGTGTGGAGACTGAAGGCGAGTCGGACTTTTCCTCGCCTAAAGTCAGACCCAAAGGCTGAAGGTCGACGTAGGCCTTTGGGCGAAACACTGTTTGTCCGCGAGTGCCGAACGGCCCTTCGTAACCTTCTTGGGTCCAGTGACCTTTCACGGCCTCGAAAAGAACTATATCGGGAGCTAGTGGTGGGTTCCGCTTCTGATCCTCTCAGCGAGCGGCACGGCTGGACGACGGAGGAGATTCGCTCTCATTGGAATTGGGCGCCAGGATCGAGCTTCTTGAACAACTCCGAGTTCTCGCTCACCTGGCGACTTGTGCGAAATGCGTTACCCCTTGTCGGCTTGAACTACAAAGCGGGCCTGGCAGACATGCCCGATTGCGCTCGCTGCGGCAGTGGCTTGGAAGAAACGGCTGAGCACGCCTTCTACTACTGCGAGCGAGTTCGCCCGTTTTGGGATCACGTCGGCGAGTGGACGGCTCGCATCGAACCCAAACAGCTCGTGCTGCTCGACGTTGGTTACGTCGTGGACAACGTTCTTCCTCCGTATCAGGGTGAGAAGCGTGTGGTGTTTCTCGCGATCCTAGCTGTAGCTAGAATGGTGATTTGGACGACGCGAAACAAGGGATTGTATGACGATGCAAACTTTTCTCATCGTGATCTGATTTTGTATTTTCGGCATCAGCTGAGGGTCAAAATCAGATGCGATAGAAAACGCTTGGATCGCATAACATTCAGCAAAAGGTGGGTGAATGCAGCGAGCCTGGTCGTGCGAAAGGGAGCAACGTTGGAGTCATCCTTCCCTCCTCTGCCGGCTCATGGCGTCTACGGTACGGGTCCTTAGGGACCCCACCCCTGGTAAGTAAAACTGTTCCCTTTTCCTTTGGTACCCAGGTACCTAGTTAGCAGTATGTTTGTGAGTCATTGTCCCCGTCATCTAGTTGTTAGTTCTCAAGATCTTCCCCATCCCCATTATTTTTGTACCTCAATCCGTATCCCAGTCCACGTTTACTGAAGATCTTGAACATTCATATGTATAAAAATCATATCACCTACTTGTATTAACCCATACCGCGCCCGACCCCTAAATTCTTTTCACCCCTGTAGATTAGGATCCCTGCCCCACCTAGGGTAGGTCCGACTTGTTTCCGGTTCTTTCGCCCCGGAAAACAGTCGGCCTCCAATTTTATAGACGGGGGGATGGGAGGGCAACCAAACGGGGGATTTTTTCCTTGTTTTTATATATATTTCGGGGTTTTTCTCCCATTCCCATCACATTCATTGTAAATAAATCATACTTGTAAATAAAATCATTCACGAATCTCGGGATTTTAAGTAGGACTTCTTCATAGAGCAAATGTGGTATTGTGGTGATTGTAGCGCAAAAGGCGATGGATGAATGGATATTTATTGTATTGTTGAATGCGTCGGCGAATGTGGCTAGCTAGGTCTCCTTAGTTTATATAGAAAAGTATGACCGCTCCCTTCCCCTCCCCAAAAACTTCAAGGCCTTGTGCCTACTATGTAATAACATAGAAATAAAGCAGACTACAAGCTGAATTTTTTTGTCTGAGTTCTTTTTCACCACGAAAAAGTAAGTTCTTTATTGTTAAAAATTTGTTAAAATTATTGTTATTGAATATTGTTATCATTGTTAAAGTTTTGTGACCCCCCTCAAACTATCGGTCTTTGTTTGTGAGGAGGGTCAAACGCGACTCGATTTTTTTGTTGAACTTTTTTAAAAAAACGACCGCCATTTTTATCAACATTCATCGTTCTACATTTATTCGTCTCGCCTGAATTTTTTGCAACACCATACGCGTTTCATCTCCCTCTGGTTGTGTTTTCACAACTATGGGGGAGCCCAACAACATGAAATCGCAATCACCGACCGACATATTCCAAACGCAACCCTCCCCAATGCCGGAAGAAGCTCCATTCGACCTCTCTTCATCGGCAAGTACAATACCACCGGCACAAAAACAAAAAGAAACGGCTGTCTCTTGGTCTTCACATTGCGTGAATAAAAAATCCCCTTGTGACTACGCAAGAGACAGGGTCGAAAAATATGAAAAATATTTCAAGGACGGGGAAATTCTCCCAATACCCGAATTGGTCGAGGCGGTCGAACCAAAGACCCTGTCCTTCGTAGTCACAGACATTAAGACCAAGAGACTAGCGGGGATAAAAAAGGAGACATTCGAAGACCTTCTCAAAACAGCAAACATCCCAGGGAAATACTTCTGCCGCAGAAGTTTCGCGACCTGGGACGTCCTTTTACCCTCAGAGGAAGTAGCGAAAAGCCTCGCCGGTGGTAACATCACCACACGCTTCTTCCGGCTACAACCGGAATATCGAGGCAAAAGAAGAATACGAGTCACCGTATGCAATGTATCTATGCAATTGAGTGGTGACGTCCTCGCCGCCTATCTAAGTATATACGGCGGCGTGGAACAAGTCACACAAGTAACGTCAACACGGGGAACCGCGTACGGTGACTACGTATTCGTTATGTGCCTCGATAGGGGAGGGTTTAACAAAATTCCCCATAAAATACGATACCGCGAACAAACCATGACAGTCATAGTTGAGGGCAGGAAACCGCTATGTTGGTTTTGCAATAACATCGGCCACTTTTCAAAAAACTGCCCTCAAAAATCAACAATCACCACCACAACAACGAATACTACTACTACTACTGCTACTCCTTCACCTGTCATAGCAGCAATAATACCAACAGAAACCTCAGAAAACAAACAAGAAACCCCTAAAGAAAATGAAGAAGGGTGGACGCAAGTCACCAAAAAAAAGGGAGGGAAAAAAACTCCCCCTAAAAAACCAGCAACAACAGATACAACAACTCTTTTGACTACAACTACGAAACCAACGACCACAACGACCACAAATACGAAACAATCAACTGCAAAACAATCAACAAAAGAAGACAATCAAAACATTGAACCGATGGATATGTCCATGAATTTAAAAAGGAGAAACAGCGAGGATTCACCAACTAAAGAGGGGGAGAAAAAACATCCAAAAAAACCCACACAAACAACCACCATACCTCAGCATAAGGGGGAAAAAACAACAGAAAAATCGCCAGTCCAAAATAAACAAAGACCAGCACAATTGATTCCTCTCCCACAAAAAACAAAAACCACCCCTATCATCCCAACAGAAACACCATTACCCCCCTCTCTTTCACCAATTAAAACCCCCAAAATGCTTACTCGATCCTATTCAGCAACCAGACTTACACCCTCTCCCCAAACACCGTCAACATCGGCAGCAACTGTTCAAAAACCAAGAGCACGCTCTACGGAAGCCCGACGTGCCATAAACTCTTTTTACTTCTGCGAAGATATCATGGACAATCCACACATAGACCACACTTTAAAACAATCATTAAAACCATTACGCTCACTCCAAAAAATTGACACTAAAGACATCACAAAACCACATCTATTCAAGGACGCACCAAAATTGACCACATTCGTCCGCTTGGCTGGCAATCGTACCAAAGAACTCTGGAACTTTATTGACGAAGCCAGCCGGGCGGATGTAATGCTGGTCGATACGAAAAATCCAATGCTGAAAAAAATGCTACCCTTCTGTGCGGGCAGGGTCCCGATTTTGGTTCACCCATCATTCTATAGGTCCCTAAAGTTGCGGTACCCTATGGATGTCGGTGGAATTACCAGGGACGACCGAGTAAGTACTGAGCTCGGCACCGGATCCCTGCGTCAGGCCGTCGGCATCCTCACCCCGAAGGATTTCCGGCCCGTAGTCGACACTGAGTAAGGTAAGTGGGATTGATGGCTCTAAACCTTGCTACTTTGAATGTGAGGGGATTGAGGGATCCGGGCAAGTGCATGCGCTTGCTTGGTGAACTTAAAACTCTCGGCGTAGATGTTGCTGCAGTGCAGGAAACCCACTTCACTTGCGGTGCCGACTGTCGTGTGCTGGAAAGCGATTTTAACGTTTTCTCAGCATACGGCAGCCGTACCAGCGTTGGGGTTTCTTTGCTAGTTGGACGCAGCCTTGATGCTGATGTTGACGTTGTTTTTGCACGTGACGGGGGCCGACTGGTTGTGGCCGATGTTGCCGTGAAAAGTTTCAAGTTTCGTCTGGTTGCGGTTTATGCGCCCAATATCGTTGTGGAGAGGGTTTCCTTTTTTCGTCGGTTGGCGCCGTTCCTGGACGATACGAAGCGGCTAGTGCTAATGGGTGATTGGAATGCGATCCTTGATCCCAAGATAGATAAGGTCGGGCGGGGAGCTAGGCGTGTGGGAAGGTGTGAAAGCAGCCTTGCCGGCCTCATGACTCGTCATGACCTCGTCGACAGGTTTCGTCTGGATCACCCAGGGCGGGAGATGTGGACGTGGCTAGATAGTTCGCCCTCTGCCAAAGTAGGCTCCTACTTGGACAGAGTGTTAGTGAGACGAGCTGACATTGATTTTGTTAGTTGTCCCACGTTCCACTTGATAGCGTGGACTGACCATAAACTTGTTAGAGTCAGTCTACGGTTAGCAAATAGGCCTAGTCTGGCCGGCTACTGGAAGTTCAATACCTCCTTACTGGAGATACGGGACTTCCGGGACCGGCTGGAATCCCTAATTCAGCGGGCGTTAGTGGGGGCGGTTACCGGGAATAGGTGGTGGGGATCTCTTAAACATAGGATTAGAGATTTCGCTACCAAGTACGGTCGACAGCTCAAACTAGATAGGACCGCGGAAGCGAAATCTATAGACGATAGACTTTCCCGGGCGGTGGCTGGGGGGGACTCCCTAAACGTAGAGCTAGCTAGGGGGGACCTTGAGCGCGAGAGTAGCGAGCGCTACAAGGGATACGTAGTTAGATCTAGGTTAAAGAGAGTTCTCAACGAAGCTGTGAAAACGAACGCGACTGCGCGTGAAGAAGAAGTGCGAAGGTTCCCCGATCGGTATATCGGTTCTGTCAAGGCCCCGGATGGGCGACTGCTGCGATCGACTCGTGAGATTCGTGACGCCTTTCGGGCGCACTTTCGGGATCGCTTTGCCCGCTGTACTGATCTCCCGCTCCGGGAGTTTCGTAGCTATCTTGCCGACTTCCCCCGCCTTGGGGTGGCTGAAGCGGCTAGCTGCGAGGGTGTGGTTACTGAATGCGAAGTCCGTGACGCGTTGAAGCAGGTCGGCCTGAACAAGTCGCCGGGACTAGATGGTTTGCCCTACGAAGTGTACTTGAGGATGTCGCACATGTTTGTGCCTATTCTGACGGATATGTTCAACCATTGGTTCGCCCAGGGAGCCATCCCTGGTAGCGTTACCAAGGGCGTGATCACATTGCTGAAGAAAGGTGGCAGGCATGTTTGGGAGGGTTTAGACGATTACAGGCCCATAACTCTGCTTAACACAGAGTTAAAGATTTTGGCCCGGGTCTTAGCGAATCGTTTACAGCTTGTCATTAGCGATCTGATCGGCTCTGAGCAGACCTTTGCTGTGAAGGGAAGATCGATCCAGGACAACCTGCACTTGATTCGCGAGGTCCTAGAGGGTATAGAAGACGGCACCGAGGCCGCGCTGATCAGTTTAGATCAGTCCAAGGCCTTCGATAGGGTTGACCATCGGTTTTTGGCGACTGTTTTGGAGACTGCCGGATTCAAACCGGAGTTCCGCAGATGGATTAGCATGATGTACCACAACCCTCAGGCAGTGGTGCAGGTGAACGGAAGGCGTTCGACGGTGTTCGCGGTCGAGCGGTCGGTCCGGCAGGGCTGCCCGTTGTCTCCTCTTCTCTATGTCCTAGCTTTGGAGCCCCTGCTCCGTAGGCTTAGGGATAGGACGGCAAATCCGGCCCTGCGCGGTGTCCCTTTTGCTGGCCCTCTTACGGCAAGGGTTTCCGCGTTCGCCGATGATATCACAGTGTTTGTATCCCGCCGTCTGGATATAAAGGCTGTGAAGAAGGCGGTTAGCGAGTACGAGCGGATTGCAGGAGCCAAGGTCAATTTTGACAAAAGCGAAGGTTTGCGGCTCGGTGCTTGGAGGGGTAGCAATACTCTTCCGGGGCCGTTCCGCTGGAGTGACGGACCCGTCCGCATCCTCGGGGTGTGGTTCGGGCCCGGCCTCCAACTGGAGCGAAATTGGTCGGAAGTACAAGCCAAGGTGAATGCTCAGGTGGGAACCTGGCTTTCAAGGAGGTTGTCCTTAAAGGGCAGGGCGGAGGCGTGCGCCGTGTACGTCTTCCCCTTGATCCTTTACCGATTGGCTGTACTTCCTCTGCCTAAGGTAAATCGGTTGGCGCTGCAACGATCCCTTTCCAGATTGCTCTGGGGAGGTGCAAGGCCGATGGTCCGTAGGCAGGTCTGTATCCAACGTACACGCAACGGGGGTCTAGGTATGCCTGATCTGGAGAGCCACTGGCTTGCTGAAAGACTTGCATACTTGGGCAGAGCCTTGACGGGGGACGCAGTGTGGAGACTGAAAGCGAGTCAGACTTTTCCTCGCCTAAAGTCAGACCCAAAGGCTGAAGGTCGACGTAGGCCTTTGGGCGAAACACTGTTTGTCCGCGAGTGCCGAACGGCCCTTCGTAACCTTCTTGGGTCCAGTGACCTTTCACGGCCTCGAAAAGAACTATATCGGGAGCTAGTGGTGGGTTCCGCTTCTGATCCTCTCAGCGAGCGGCGCGGCTGGACGGCGGAGGAGATTCGCTCTCATTGGAATTGGGCGCCAGGATCGAGCTTCTTGAACAACTCCGAGTTCTCGCTCACCTGGCGACTTGTGCGAAATGCGTTACCCCTTGTCGGCTTGAACTACAAAGCGGGCCTGGCAGACATGCCCGATTGCGCTCGCTGCGGCAGTGGCTTGGAAGAAACGGCTGAGCACGCCTTCTACTACTGCGAGCGAGTTCGCCCGTTTTGGGATCACGTCGGCGAGTGGACGGCTCGCATCGAACCCAAACAGCTCGTGCTGCTCGACGTTGGTTACGTCGTGGACAACGTTCTTCCTCCGTATCAGGGTGAGAAGCGTGTGGTGTTTCTCGCGATCCTAGCTGTAGCTAGAATGGTGATTTGGACGACGCGAAACAAGGGATTGTATGACGATGCAAACTTTTCTCATCGTGATCTGATTTTGTATTTTCGGCATCAGCTGAGGGTCAAAATCAGATGCGATAGAAAACGCTTGGATCGCATAACATTCAGCAAAAGGTGGGTGAATGCAGCGAGCCTGGTCGTGCGAAAGGGAGCAACGTTGGAGTCATCCTTCCCTCCTCTGCCGGCTCATGGCGTCTACGGTACGGGTCCTTAGGGACCCCACCCCTGGTGAGTAAAACTGTTCCCTTTTTATTTTGGTACCCAGGTACCTAGTTAGCAGTATGTTTGTGAGTCATTGTCCCCGTCATCTAGTTGTTAGTTCTCAAGATCTTCCCCATCCCCATTATTTTTGTACCTCAATCCGTATCCCAGTCCACGTTTACTGAAGATCTTGAACATTCATATGTATAAAAATCATATCACCTACTTGTATTAACCCATACCGCGCCCGACCCCTAAATTCTTTTCACCCCTGTAGATTAGGATCCCTGCCCCACCTAGGGTAGGTCCGACTTGTTTCCGGTTCTTTCGCCCCGGAAAACAGTCGGCCTCCAATTTTATAGACGGGGGGATGGGAGGGCAACCAAACAGGGGATTTTTCCTTGTTTTTATATATATTTCGGGGTTTCTCTCCCATTCCCATCACATTCATTGTAAATAAATCATACTTGTAAATAAAATCATTCACGAATCTCGGGATTTTAAGTAGGACTTCTTCATAGAGCAAATGTGGTATTTTGGTGACTGCAGCGCAAAAGGCGATGGATGAATGGATATTTATTGTATTGTTGAATGGGTCGGCAAATGTGGCTAGCTAGGTCTCCTTCGTTTATATAGAAAAGTATGACCGCTCCCTTCCCCTCCCCAAAAACTTCAAGGCCTTGTGCCTTCTGTGTACACTACACAGAAATAAAGCAGACTAGAAGGTGAAGAGCAGCTTCTTTTAGGAATAGTATTAGTGCGTTGGAGACTGGAGATCGCACTAGATCACCTTACTTGCTACCGTAATAACGGAAGCCAATACTATCGTTGGACTATATCTTTATTCTTTATTCACTAATCCTATGTTCTTGTCTACTAGTAGTCTCTCTATTGTATATACTTTTTCCTGAGAATATATTTCTATTTCCTCTCATATCGTGGTTTGTCCTTTATTTAATATTACAAGCGTTCACTAATCCTATGTTCTTGTCTACTAATAGTCTCTCAATTTTATATACTTTTTCCTGAGAATATATCTCTATTTCCTCTCATATCGTGGTTTGTCCTTTATTTAATATTACAAGCGTTCATTAATCCTATGTTCTTGTCTACTAATAGTCTCTCTATTTTATATACTTTTTCCTGAGAATATATCTGTTTTTCCTCTCATATCGTGGTTTGTCCTTTATTTAATATTACAAGCGTTCACTAACCAGAACGCAACACTAAGTTTATACGCGTTGGCATTTGTTGGGTTTATTTTATTGAATAAGAATGGTTTTTTAAGCAGTCTGTTTGTAACATATTCAAAATGCGAATATGTAAAACATACGGCCAAAATATTCAGATGCATAAGAATCCCGCGAAACACGAAACACTGACGACTCTCTTGGTACAGGTACGAAACTTTTATTACGGTCTTTAAGTTTAGGTTTTCGACACGAGGAGAGAGGGACACAATTTTTCTATGCTGACTGTTTCATCTGACCCAACAAACATGCGTGCGCACCCCCTAGACCATTACTGGACTGGTCTCACCCAGGTCCGAAAAATCAATTTGCTCCGTTTAAGACTAAATCTCAACTCACTACTTTTATTCAAAATCACGAAGAATCCCTGCCCATCACTTCCCGGCATGACGTCATTCACATCCCCAGTCATATTTCCTATCTGGGGTTTTTATTGTGACATCTGTGATTGTCACATCCTACCCGCGTGTGCGAGAACACCTGCACTCAATGTGTGCACCTAACTAACCCATGCACTAAGCCGAAAGGTTCTAAGCCTAACTAATCCGTAAGATAAGATATATAAAACGAAAAATGATAATATAAAAAAATTGCTTCCGCAATTATATAACATGTTTTTCCCAACAACTAGTGGCTCCAACGAAACTCTACATTTGGCTCTTGGTTTTCTTGGTATCTGTTTCTATGTGGGCAGTAAGGAAGTTTTCATATTCGTCATTTGGAGTGTATATTTCAGTTATCTCCTGCATATTATCGAAATTTTTTCCAACATTTACCATATACTCCTTGCTTATATCTCTATTGGTTGGTTGGTTGGGTTTTATGGCGAATCAATCTTTGTAGGACATTTAACACCAAATCCATTTTTATACAAATAATCAGTTCTATTTCAAACAATTAAGTTTAGCATGAGTACACAGTTTAATTGTCAAAAACATTTCTATTTCAAGCTATTCAGTTTATTCAAACAGTTTTAATTCAAACAATTCAGTATCAGTATAGATTTTGTTTACACATCTAAATGTCAAATCAGTTCTATATTAAACAATTCAGTTTAGCGCAAGTACAGTTTCAATGTCAAAAACAGTTTTGCATAATTACGTAGTTTAAATGCAAGTAAAGTTTGTAAAAAAAACATTTCTATTCAGTTTAGTCAAACAGTTCTATATTAAACAATTCAGTTTTGCATAAGAATGCAGTTTAGTTCTATTTAACCCATAGATCGGGCCCTATCAGGTGCTACCATTCCGAGCCAGAGTGGACCAGGGAGAAATGGCAATGAAGGGGTGCTCTGCATTCCCCAAAGTCCCAGTAACACTGAAACCTCACCATCAGATTGTTTAGTGTGATATCCAGGATACTAGTTAGGGTGGGGTCTTACCCCATTCGCAGAGGTGCAGTCGGAGTATTCTACAGCCCAAGCCGACTGGGCAATATCTTTATTGATAAGCGAGGACCAGTCGTAACGTGTGGTTTTGACTGTTTCTTATTTCTGCCAAGAATCAGGCGAATCTTTACCGTAACGAATCTGTAATTGACCGATTATCCTTCAAAAAAGGAGTATGCCTCACAGATCAGAGTGCTATTTATCCACTCCTTGTTCATGAGTATTTAATCCAGCTGTACTTTAGAGTTATTTAAGTTGGAGTTGGTCCATAGTTTTCTCGCCATTTTAAAAATTTAGCGTTTAGCATGAAATCTATTAGAAATTTGCCATTTCTTAGTTCTCTGGCAAGATCTTAGTCCTTGTCTCCCTTTTCAGTTTTACTCCTACTCTGTGGTCCGCTGGGACGGAAAAGTCAACTATACGATAAGTTCTCTTTTTTCTTTTTTTCTTTTTTCGTTAATCATCACTAGGTCTGGTTTTCTGGTTTGGGTTTGGGGATTTGTTTGTTTCTCAAATCCCAGAGATATGTTGTGCGTCTCTTTCTCTCGGACGGATTTTAGTTTGTGCATATACCATTTGCTAATATGGATTATTACTAATATGGATTATTAATAATATTACTAAAATGGATTATTAATAATATTACTAATATGGATTGTCACTACTATTATCATTTCACTATTTTAAATATTTTCATACCAACGTTAGCAGTGGATTTTTCACCTAAGCCTGAGCGACATCAAGTCACCTCAAGTCCCCAGGACTCTTCTTAGTATTCTGGTCGATCTTAATAATGCTTTAGTTTGATTGGAGGTGCCCAGGGTGTAGTCGTTATCGTCGTCGGAAATGGACACGGCAACACGAGTTGAAATCCTGGGCGAGACTGATTGCATTTCACATAGCACTAATACCCTTGGGAAAGGTATGGATCCAATTATTCTCCCACCAGCTATGGGTAAATAGTAGGACAGACTAGGTTCTTCAGCCTTGGTGAGACAACAAGTCTAGGAGAAGGAAAACTCTGAATTCAAACCTGTTAAACTCCGCTTAAAAACTGAACTTGTGTCATACCCAGGCCCGAGCGGAGGTGTTGATAAATATGAATAATGCTTTAATTTGGATGATCTCCACTCGTCCTCTTATTTCCAAGATTTCTAGTCCCTGTACCTATCCTTTGGTGATTGTACCGAGTGCACCAATTTCAACTGGTATCACCGTCACTTTCATGTTCCATAGTTTTTTCAGTTCTCTAGCAAGGTCTAGGTACTTATCTCTCTTTTTACTTACTTTCAATTTTACCCGGTGGTCAGCCAGATAAGTAATGTTCACTATTCGGCAGGTTCTCTTTATTTATATTATTATTATTATTATTATTATCATTATTATTATTTACTATATATCGGTGCCAGTGTTTAAGAACTGGTGAGAAACTAGCGATTATATATATGTATAAGCAATTTTTTAATTATATATATATATATATATATATATATATATATATATATATATATATATAACAACTTCGTTTGGATCGTGACTGTCGGAAAAGGCTTCAAAAGCCAACGTCAACTTTGTTTAAATAGTAGAAGAATAAAGACATAAAAAAATCAGTTTAGTCCATTCTTTAAATGAAACGAGACAATGATAATTAACCTTGCTTAAATTCTTTAAAAACAAATTGCGTCTTACTTGAAAATGGCTGAAGACACAAGCGAAAGCCTTTGAAATCCAAATTTCATTTGAAGATCTCTAGATTCATTCGAATCAGATTTACGTCCCCTTGTTCGTAGACAAAGAAAACATTTTTTAGTTCTTACATTCTTTTTTGTTTTTTAACCACTCACACACACACACACACACACACATATATATATATATATATATATATATATATATATATATATATATATATATATATATATATATATATATATATATATACTCTAAACTGTCTGAAAACTAACAATTTCAAAGACAAAATGACAATAGAATAGAAATAAATAGATAAATCATTATCAAGTCCCTTGACTCTCTCTCTCTCTCGCACACTCCCACTCTCGCTCTCTCTCTCTCACACACACACTCGCTCTCTCTCTCTCTCTCATTCTCCTTCTCTCTCTCACATACTCTCGCTCTCTCTAACCGATAAAATGAAACGCAGTTTCTTCCAGGCAGCGGTCACATCGATACTGCTATATGGCTGCACTACATGGATGCTAACAAAACGGCTGGAGAAGAAGCTAGACGGCAATTACACAAGAATGCTACGTGCAATCTTAAACAAGTCCTGGCGGCAACACCCCACAAGACACCAACTGTACGGCCACCTACCTCCTATCACGAAAACTATTCAAGTTAGACGAACCAGACATGCAGGACACTGCTGGAGAAGCAGGGACGAACTCATAAGAGATGTACTCTTATGGACCCCCTCACATGGCCGTGCAAAAGCCGGACGACCAGCACGAACATACATTCAGCAGCTATGTGAGGATACGGGATGCTGTCCTGAAGACCTACCTTGGGCGATGAACGATAGGGAGGAGTGGCGAGAGGGGGTCAGGGATATCCGTGCTACCAGCGCGACATGATGATGATGATATATATAAATGTATATATATATATATATCCATTCCTTTTCTTGTTATTTAACTTTTAAAATATTACATGGGGAGTTATTGTACCTTCTCCCACTTTTTCGTTTATAACCTTTTTTAACTTCATAGCTAGGAGACATGTTTAGATGTTAAGTGACAAAAATTCCTGACTTTAGCAATCTCTCTCTTTCTTTCTTTTTCACTTCTTTTTCTTTCTTTTTTTCTTTTTCTTTTTTTCATTTTCTTTCTGTTTTTCTTTCTCTTTTTCCGTTTTTTTCTTTTTTTAATTTTCTTTTTCCTTTTTTTTTTCTGGGAAGTCCCCTTTGCACACCCCTGGGACCATATCTCTGCGCAGTTCTATAATGACCAGTTGGTTGGAAACTAACACCACTCTCAATATATTTTTTTTCTTTTAATGAGCCTTTCTTCCATTCCCTTTATAAACGTTTCTCTTTCCTTTTGTATCTCCTTTCTTTTCTTTCTATTTATCCATCGTAAACCTTTTGCCCTTTTCCACCTTTTTTCTTTCATTATTCCCTCTCTTTTCTTCCCCTTTTTTTTTCACCCTATTCATGGTTTTTCTACATCTCCATCATCACTCTAACCCTCTTCTCCCCATCTCGAACCATTACACATATCTTTATCCCCGTAATTCCGTAATCAATATCCAATTTATACGCATCGCCTTTATTGATTTTATTCTTATTTTTATCATCGTCATCTTTTCACATCCCAGTTTAAAATCAACCCGTTTCCTCACTCAACACAAAGGACAGGTTTTCAAAGTTAAAGAGACAAAGAACGAATAAAGGAAAAGGAAAGATGCTACAGAAAAGAATTATGATTGAGGTCCTTTTCCCTATTTTTTTTTTTTTTTTAATCAGTGACTTATCACTTCTCAAGCATAAAAAAGTATTATAAAACTTCTCAGAATGGATAATGAGGAAAATAAATTTCTTTAAATCCTTTTTGATAACTAAAGGCAAAATAAATGTGGAGAGGGAGAGAGAAGTAAATTTTCCCTTCCCTCCTAACAAAACCAAGCCAGCAACTATGGGGGTTCCATCGACAGTTTGACGACACACACACACACACACAACCACAAAAATGAAATAAATTTCTTATTTTGTCTACTGAGGTTTTTCTTTTTTTCACATTTTAAAATTCTTTACGAATTAATTTTTGGTAGCTGGGTGCAGTAAATGGGGCTGGGGGATAAAAAGTAGACTCCTTACCTTTGTAGGTTTCTCTTTTTTCTTTTTTTTCTTTTTTTTCTTACTTTTTTTTACGAGTGTGGGGGATATTCTTTTGTTTTATATATCTCTGCTATCTCATATTCATTTTCATCGTCTTTTTTTTTTCTTCTTCTTCTTCTTTTCACACATCTGGGCATGTTTTTTTTTGTCTCTTTGTTCTCTGATTCCTTCTTTTTCCATTCATGACCCCACCCTTCCCTGGAATCATTTTCGGCCGTTGCAACTCTTTTTCTTTTTCTTTTTTCTTTTTCTTCTTTCTTTTTCCTTCCCTCGGGGGACGTTCCAATATCGTCCTGGTCACAGGACTACTGTGTGAACATTAAACCGGAGCCATGCACTCGTAAAATGAAAATCGAACTCCATGTTGTTTGTTTGTTTGGCTGACTCTCACCAAGTTAAGTCGAAACGCATGGGTCCCGGATGGTCCCACCAGGAAAGAGCAAGACGAAAACGAAAAGTTGAATAAAGTTTTTTTGAGGAAGAAGTTTGTGTGACACAATTCGATAATTTGTGTCGTTTTCACTTTTTAAAATAAATTTAAAATACCACATACAGACTTTAAAATGAAAATAAATAAATACATGATACACCAAAAACAACGTTGGAACAATAATGAAAATAATCAATCATTAGAAATTAAACCCACACTGGGGGAATGGAAGCAAAGCTTTAAAAAAAACGAAAAGAGGAGGTTACATTGTTCAGACTCCGGATAGGTCATACAAGGATAACACACTCTTATTTACTCGAAGAAAAACAACAATGTGTTATGCATGTCAGACCAAATACAACGTGAAGCACATTCTCATCAAATGTACCGACCTCGGCCATATAAGACAAACCTTCTATAGTGCAAACAATATGAAGGAACTGTTCCAAAACACTGAAATAAATAATGTGATATAATTTCTAAAAACAGTGAAGTTATTCACAAAAATCTAAAGAAATTTACAATAAGACCAAACTACTTCTATAAACCTTTTCTTTACTAGATATATTCTAACAAACTGATCCCTTCCCCAACCTGTTTCTCCGGGTTTTTTTTAATGATTATGATTCCCTACAAATAAACTCCTAATAAAAAAAAACAAATAACCAACTAATTATCTAAAGTTTATAATAAATTCCTAAGACCTCTCCTTTGAATTTCTTTTCAGACTTATTTTCTTTAATCTGATTTGGCATTAAATGACCGATGAGGTTGATATGCCGTAAAAAAAATTTTTTTTTTTTTTTGCTATGTTACTCCTTTAACTAAAAAGTAAGAACTACTAGATTTTTGGCTCTCTGTATCTCTTGCCTTTTCTTCTTTGTCTCTCTTCGCATCTCTGTAGCGTACTAATTATCTCTTCCTGGCACACTCGTCTAGCTGGCGTGTCCCTTCTAACTGACCCTAGCAGCAGCCTCACTCTCATTATATATCCAGTGGGGGAAGATTCCTATTTATAGATTTTCGGCCACTCAACTTTTGAACATAAAAAAGAACTCAGCCAACTTGTCTCCAAGAGGTGCTTAAAGGTATAATCATACTTTTTTAAAAAGTCGCTGTACGATTTTTACAGGTGTTTTTTTTACTAGCAGGGAAGAACTAGTGACCCCACGCAAATATGTCTCGACCCCTATACACACATACGTATATGCATACTCATAGTCAACCCATAACTATACACATACACCCGTGAACACACAGAGGCGCCCACTCACCCGCACTCACGCAAGTACTCGCGCCTACCCGTAAAGAGCTAGTTTGTATACCACCATCAATAGTGTCACAATGATACTAAACTGCATCTAATGGGCAGGCTCAAGTTCTGGAACTCGAGGAAGTGTGGAGTACCCCTTTATTGCCATTACTCCCAGGTCGATTCTGATCCGAAGCAGAAGTTCTATCTGTGGATCAAGTGGATCTGTTTAAAAGTCATCTGTATTCGATTGGACTGTGTGCAAAAAAATCTTAACAAACAACAACACAAAAAATGTAATATAAACCTACAATGAACATGATTCCCGAACCCCTAGACATAAAATAGCCCTAGACAGGTTGACATGCCGTTAAAATCAATCAATCAGTCATTCAACATCATTAAAAGACTTCGATGACTAATGTTAAGCTCAGATGTGCCTGTTTAGAACTTAGATGAGTAACCACGTCAGAATGGCAGGTACTGTAAATAACCTGAGCTAGAAAAATGAAAACCAAATAAATAAAACCCCGACGTCTTCTCAATGCCTAGATGGCTAAAGTTAAGCAGCGATGAGTATTTTTAGTTCTTAGATGAGTAACTATTCACGACGTGCTGGTACAACTTGACGCTTACGAGTCAGACTAAACAAAGTCTAGAAAATGACAACATCAATAAAAATGAAACGGTTGTGTCTGTCTGAAAGTATTGATTCGTTTCTTAAAACTACCATTCCATCCCATCTAACCTGGCACCAAATCTACTCGCTTCTAAATGAGGAAAAACGCCAGATCAACAGTTTGGATCAATTCCAAATCAGACGTCCCGTAACAAAGGCGGAAAAACAGACAGTATGGAAAGACACCGGACACTCTAGACATAGAAAGCCTAATTCTTTGTTGAGGTTATTTTTATTTTTTTATTTTATCTTTTTATTTATTTTATTTATTTTTTTTTCACTGCTTTATTATTTTACTCTTTTGAGAGTTTTTCACACCAGCCTTAGCTGATAGTCTTTCACTAGAGTTTGAGTGACAGCAAGTCTCTCAAAGTCTCCAGGACTCTTCTCGGTATACTGACCGATCTCAACAATGCTGTAGTTTGGATGGTCTCCACTCGTTCTCTTCTTTCTATTTCCTCCAGTTCATTTACCATTTCTTTGGTGACTGCACCAAGAGGACCAACTATTGGTATTACTGTCGCTTTCATGTTCCATATATTCTTCAGTTCTCAAGCAAGGTCCTGCTACTTATCTTTCTCTCCGCCATCTTTCAATTTCAATTTGTGGTCAGCTGGGGCGGCAAATATTATTATTATTATTATTATCTCCTTTAGAGTTTTTCATATCAGCGTTAGCTGGTGGTCTTTCACTGAAGTTTGACTGACAGCTAGCGTCCTCAGGTCTCCAGGACTCTTCTAAGTATTCTGGCCGTTTTCAATAATGCTGTAGTTTGGATGGTCTCCACTCGGCCACCAACTTCCAAGTCCTCCAGTCTCTTTAATAATCCTTTAGTTACTGTACCAAAAGCACCAATCACAATTGGTATAATTGTCACCTGCATGTTCCAGAGTTTCAATTCTCTAGCAAGATCAAGGTACTTATCCTTCTTTTCACATTCTTTCAGTTTTATTCTGTGGTCATCCAGGACAGCAAAGTCGACAATTTTACAATTCTCTTTTATTATTATTATTATTATTATTATTATTATTATAATAGGGTCTGGTCTTCTGGTCGGGATTAGGGGATCCGTCTGTACGTCAAAGTCCCAAAGACGTTTATGTGTGTCATTTTCTAGGACAGGTGCTAGGTTGTGCATATACCATTTGTTCGTATGGTCAAATTTAAATTTCTTGCACATCTCCCAGTGGATAACCTTGCTCACCCAGCCGTGTCTAGCCTTGTACTCCTTCTGTGCCAACTTGCTGCATTCGCTTATTATGTGATTAATGGTTTCATCTCTGTCATCGCATAGTCTACATTTGCTATTTTATTGCGTCTTATCTGTTCTCGTTTTGATATGATTGGTTCTTATGGCGTTGTTTTGTGCTGCTAATAGGAGAGATTCTGTTTCTCTCTTAAAGTTTCCTTTTCTTTGCCAGATCCTGGTTTTCTCGTGTGAGATGTTGTTCATTAGTCGTTTAAAATGCCCATTGTTATTATTATTATTATTATTATTATTATTATTATCTAATTTTCAGCTTTACTTTGGAGTTCTTACGATCCTCTTTCAAGTCTTTACCCAAAAACCAAGGTTAAGGAGGGTAGAGATTATATCTGTTTTATGTAATTATGTTTTTTCTGTCTCTTTTAAGCGATATTCTTCAGTCACATTGATAGTACTCTCCTAAAGAAATGAGCAGTTCCGCAAAATACAATATTTTGTATTTCATAAAGGCTGGGTATCTTGTTAATGTGTTTATCTGTCATTTTCTTGGTCATACCCAGTGCTCCCACTATTACTGGCACTGTGGTAGTTTTAAGGTGCTACATTTTTTCAGATTTTAATTCCATGTTTTTGTATCTATTTTATTAGGTTCTTTAACATCAAGATTCTTTGAGGTGAAGCTGATAAGCAAATTTATTACTTTCTTTATTAATTTAATATTTTTCTTTTTCTTCTCGTGTGTGTGTTTACTAACTGTAGCATCCAGGGTGGAACGATAAAATTGTTGTCCTAAAGAAAACAACACTACCGCTTTATTTCAACACTTTTATTGAAAAAATCAATTCAGGTAACTTGATTATGTAGTAGAGCTGACATCTATTCAATGTAGCCGCCTTCAGCCTCAATCACCGCTTCGATACGGATCTGGAACTGGGAGCATGCCTTTTCCTCAAGCGCCGGCGGGAGCTCGGCGAATACTTGGCAGATGGTGGCGATTAGGCTGGCTTTGGTGCTGTGGGAGGTCATGTGGGTGATGTTCTCGACGTATGACCAAACGAAGTAGTCCAGCGGGTTCAGGTCGGGGGAGGAGTGGGGGCCAGTGAGAGAAAGGTACAAAGTCGTAGCACTCCTTCTGAAGCTAAGCCTGGGTCTCTTTGGACTTGTGGGCCGGCGCCGAGTCCTACTGCTACACCTAGGGTTTGCCACTGGCAATGGTCCTGTTGTCATAATTTGGATCGGTAGAGAGCCTGAGTTGTACAGTGGCACATCTCCGATCTCGCTCTTTGAACATTGTCTCACTTTCAGACATGATAGAAGGCTCCTATCGCTCTTGGGATTTGTACACAACTGGCCAACTAGTAGATGTTCTGCAACAAAAAAAGAAAGCCGGTTTTCATAAAACGGAAATGGAATCATGTCGTCTTTTCAAGGGCGACGATTTTATCGTTCCACACTGTAGAAGGCTCCTATCGCTCTTGGGATTTGTGCACAACTGGCCAACTAGTAGATGGTCTGCAACAAAAAAAGAAAAACCGGTTTTCATAAAATGGAAATGGAATCATGTCGTCTTTTCCAGGGCGACGATTTTATCGTTCCACCCAGTAGTACAGAAGTATTTCTTAAATCTTATAGTGGTTGTTTTGTTCATCAATTCTAGTTGGATTAAACCTGGTTCCACTATTTTCTCTTTTGACGTAGAGATGTTCTATATCTGCTCTTGGGTGATGCATTCAATGGCAGGTTATTAGTTTCCTAACTTTTGCTTTTACGTTTTTAAATTCGAGTTCGTTTTATCAAAACTTATGTCACAACTGGTATTGCCACGGTATTAATTTCCATAAATTTATTTCTTTGCTTTGATTTTTTTCTGACCCAGTTGGCTGGAGCTGTTTAATACACCGACTGCTTCTCTGTACAAGAGTAAGAAGACACTTCAATGATTTTCTTAGATATGACACTAAACGATCTGGTGGTGAATCTCCAATAAAACAGGAACTTTGGGCAATGCGGAGTATGCCTTCATTGCCATTGTTCCCACTCTGGCCCGGAGTGGTATCACCTGAGAAAGGTCCAATGGGTCAAATAGAACTGTTTGACATTTGAACTGAGAGCAAACAAATGACTTAGGATAAAATGAATTGTTAGAAATAGAACCGTTTGATCATTTAATTGTGTGTAAACAAATGACTGATGTTTGATCGAATTGTTAGTGATACATAGTCATCATCATATCGTGCTGGCAGCACGGATATCCCTGACCCTCTCTCGCCACTCCTCCCTATTGTTCATCGCCCTAGGTAGGTCTTCAGGACAACAACCTGTATCCTCACATAGCTGCTGAATGTACGTTCGTGCTGGTCGTCCTGCTTTTGCGCGGCCATGTGTGGGGATCCATAAGAGTACATCTCTTATGAGTTCATCTCTGCTTCTCCAGCAATGTCCTGCATGTCTGGTTCGTCTAATTTGAATAGTTTTCGTGATAGGGGGCAGGTGGCCGTACAGTTGGTGTCTTGTGGGGTGTTACTGCCAGGACTTGTTCAGGATTGCACGCAGCATTCTTGTGTAATTGCCGTCTAGCTTCTTCTCCAGCCGTTTTGTTAGCGTCCATGTAGTGCATCCATATAGCAGTATCGATGTGACCGCTGCCTGGAAGAAACTGCGTTTCATTTTATCGGTTAGGTCTGATTTCCATATAGTCGATAGCCTATTGATAGCTGTCCATGCTTTCGTTAACCTCGTTTCGATGTCCTTTTCGGTTGATTCGACGCTGCTTCCTAGGTACGTGAATTTGTCTACTAGTTTAAGAGGGGTTCCTTCTAGAGTGGAGATGTCCCCCGTTTGGTTATAGCACATATATTCCGTTTTGTGTGCATTAACATGGAGGCCTATGCTTGCTGCTGCTCGTTCCAAACTATGCAGAAGTGTTTCGGCTTGGTCAGGTGTATTTGCCAGTATCGCTATGTCATCGGCGTAGTCGGCGTCGGTAATTGTTGTTGCGGGGTATCTTCTGCTTCTTTTCTTCGTCAGTTCGAAGCCATTCTCTTTGATTTTGTCAATCGATGTTCTAAGTACGTAGTCTAGACAAATGATAAAGAGGTACGGAGCCAGTGTGTCCCCCTGTAGTACTCCTGCTACAATGTCGAAGTATTCTGTGTCTCCATCTGGTGATCGTACTTTTACTTTAGTGTTTCTATAGAGAATCGTTATTGCCGCTACGGTTTCTTTAGGTATGCCGTACGCTAGTAGTATTTGTTCCATTTTTCCTCTGTGAATGGAGTCGAAAGCCTTGGTAAAGTCGACAAATATTAATGTCGCTTGTAGGTTCTTTGCCCGTACACCTTCAAGGATTCTGCGGATGGTTAATATTTGTGAGGTCGTGGATCTATTTCTTCGGAAGCCATTTTGGTTTTTTCTAAGTATGATGTCGATTTTGGGTTCTATTCGGTTTCGTAGTAGGGCATTGTAGATTTTGGCAGCTATGGATGTAAGTGTTATGCCTCGGTAGTTTTTGGCTAATCCTAGGTCCCCCTTTTTAGGGAAGGGGAGTATGCATCCCTTCATCCATCTGTCTATCGGATTTTGATTGTATACTGCGTTGCAGTGTCGGAGCAGTATGTCGTCGAATTGTCTGGTCTTCCATACTTCCGGGGGAATTTCGTCCAGCCCTGCAGCTTTCCTATTTTTAATTTTTCTGAGAACCGAGTCGAGTTCTTCTTGTGTGAACGGTCCAAGTTTAATGTCTAATAGTTTGTTAATTATTCTGGTGATTGGTTCATGCGTTATTTTTGGTGGGTTTCCAAGTAAGTTTTCGAAGTGCTGTTTCCACAGTTTTATTCTTTCTTGTTGGTTTGCTGCTTTAAGTTTTGCTTTGGCTGTGTTCTTTCTTCTGCTCACTTCGTTTATTGTTTGCCAGGCAATTCTAGATTGTCTATCTTCCACCGAGTCTCTAATCCTATCTATCTGATTTTGAATGTATTCTGTCTGTTCCTTTATATATATGCCTGCTAATTGATATTGTGCCGTTTTTAGTTTTAAGGCATTTGTGTTTGTTGGGTTTTTTCGATAGTTTTTGGAGGCTGTTTTCACTAGTGCACGTTTTTCTCTCACCGCTAAAGTTTCCCATGGGACTAGTAATATTTGCAAACATTTTACTTTGTTAACTTATACTAAACTGAATTGTTAGAAATAGAACTGTTTGATCATTTAACTGTGTGTATTTAGAAAACATGTTTACAAATCATATATCTAATATATATGGAAGTATATATATATATATATATATATATATGAGGGGGTGTAAAAACAAGATTTGGCATTAAATAACCAACAATGGTCGATATGCTGTAAACCAAATCAAACCAATCAATTTTTTTCTTAATAATGTTCTTATTCTCCAAAATTATTCGTTTCTTATTTTCTGTTTACTTTGTTGCATGTTTCATACCATTCGCTTCATTAATCTCTAAATATTTGTAAATGTTATTATTTTTAAACTCTCTAATTTCTGAGATTATATCAAGAGTGATATTTCTAGACTTAACAAACAAGTCTTTACAAAAAGTGACTTTTGAACATTTGTCCAGACATTTGCATCACGATGTTTTCACTAAATCTTTTTACAGTGACTAGTAGACCTTCTAAATCGTCACTACTTTTTGTGTATAAATTTAAATCATCCATATAAAACACAGACTACGGATAGAATAACCTTCAACAATAACAAAAAATAGGTTTATTTTTAGTAGTAGATTTTTTTTTATATATAGTCTGTGTCTTTCAGTTCTATGAGGAGAGATATTACAGCAATACAAAAAAAAAGCGAAAGTTTATGGGGAGAGATATTACAACAATACAAAAAAGAAAGGGCGAAAGTGAGTCTCCTCGGAAGATTCCATTGTCTATGTTCAGATTATTATTTTTGAGCATGTCTTTTTCATTGATTACTGCTACCTTTCCATGTTCTATTTTAGGAATATTATTATGAAAGGAGATATCTTTCAAATGTTTAAAACCTTCATTATTAGTAGTAGTTGTAGCCTTTCACATCGGCGTTAGCTGATAGTCTTTCACTGGAGTCTGAGTTACAGAAAGTCTCCTCAGGACTCCAAGACTCATTTCAGTATTCTTGACGATCACAACAATGTTTTTGTTTGTATGGTCTCAGCTCATCCTCCAATTTCCATAACAGTTTTAGTTCTCTGGCAACTTCAAGTAGTTGTCTCTTCGTTTTCTTTTATTTTCACTTTGTGGTAGGTTCTCTTTTTTTATCAATTATCACCAGGCTGGTCTTCTGACCGGGATTAAGGGATCTGTTTGAATCGCAAAATCCCAGAGAATTTCCAGAACAAATTCTGGCTGGTGCATATTAATTTCCTTAATTTGTCGCTTGAAGTATTTGTACAGTTGTTTTTCTATCCATTTTTTATTTCTTGATTTTGCTGTTATCCTGTTTGTCCTTAAGAAAATTCTGTTGGTTGGTGCCCCTGGTGTAATGGTTATCGTTGTAGGAAATGGACACGGCGACACGAGTTCAAATCCTGGAGTAGGCTAATTGTATTTCATATAGCATTGATACCCTTGGAAAAGGCATGAATCCAATTATTCTCTCACCAGCTATGGGGTAAATAGTAGGGCAGACTTGGTTCTTTAGCCTTGGTGAGGCAACTAGTCTAGGAGAAGGAAAACTCTGAATTCAAACCTGTGAGACTCTGCTTAAAAATTGACCTTGTATCATATCCTGACCGAGTGGAGGGGTTGGTAAATATGAATGTTGCGGTTAGTATTTCTTTTCTCTTTTTTGAGTATTCTCGAGTTCCTAAATTCTTGTATCTACGCAATCCTCCGAGTTGGCAAGTCCACATTCTGTCATTAATTGTTTCATCTCTGTCTTCACGTAAGGTACACGTGATCTTTAGCGTATTATCAAGCTTTGCTTTAATATGATTGGTCATTACTCTTATATAGATAACATAGCAATCCCGAAACACGAAAAACACTTGACGTCTTCCTAGTTCAGGTACGAAACTTTTTATTACCTTTGAGTTAAAAGGTTTTCACACATAAGGAAGAGAGATACACAATCTTTCTATGACGACTTTTCCATCTGCACCCCCACACACATCACCCCGTGCGACCTCGGCGAGCCCCGAAAGTCAATCGTCTTCTCCTGACGCTAAAACTTGACTCTCCTGTTCGCACCCAAGAACTCAACTTCCTGACTTTTCTCAAATCCCCAAAATCTTCCGTGTACGCTTCCGGTGCATGGCATCATTCACATCCTCCCGGTCATATTTCCTTCTGGGATTTTTATTTTGACATCTCTGAATGACACATCCTCCCCGTGCGCGCGTGAACACCTGCACTTAACTAACCCATGCGCAAAGTGAAAGGTTTTCAGCCTAATTAACCGAAAGGCAAGATATATAAAACGAAATCCCTCGGCCATTATATTACATCGAGACTGTGATTAAGAAAAACCCCACACTATCAATAAGAAAAAAACATTAATGAATTTAAAATCAACGAGAAAACTCTAAGGGCAGCAATTAAACGAGGTTTTAGCTCAGATCTGAACCCCCTTGATTACGCTCTGTGGAGCGTTTTAGAATGCAGAACAAATGTAACTTCCCATCCAACTGCTATGGAGGAGAAATGGAATAAAATGCCTGAAGAATTTATTTCGAAGACATGAAAATTATTTCGAAAGCCTGTTGAAACAATAACTGAAAAAAAATTGTGGCCATATTGAGTAAACTTACTGTTCTGTGTCGACCTTCTCATATCTTTTTTTTTTCTTTTATTAAAATTAATCTCGTTTATAATTATTCTAGAATATTCCTAATTTTTCTTCCGCACCCTGGACTGTTTTTGGGTAAGGCATGAAACCATCACATTTCCGCCCTCATCTAACAGTAAAATTAAGGTTAAGGTTTCCTCTTTAGACTTGATAAGCCAACCAGTGAGGTTTCCTCTTTAGACTTGACAAGACAACCAGTAAGGTTTCCTCTTTAGACTTGATACGCCAACCAGTAAGGTTTCCTCTTTAGACTTGATAAGCCAACCAGTGAGGTTTCCTCTTTAGACTTGATACGCCAACCAATCTAGGAGAAGAAAAATCTGAATTCAGACCAGATGTAAGTAAAAGTAAAGTTGGCGACCGTAGTCGAGGGCGACCCGAAGGCTCCCTTTTCAATAGTTACTACACCTAGGTTTAAAGGAGGGCGCTACTCCATTCTCTGGATTGCTCCACTTTACCCTTGATCCGTACCTTTTAATGCTGAGTGTTAAACAAGCCAGCTTCAAGTACCATTTTTTGAATCTTTGGTATGACTCGACCTGGGATTGAACCCCCGTCTACTGAACCTGTTCATGACAGAGTAGTTGAGATAATATATAAATACAGTTTTATCTTCGTCAGCAGATATCGGTAGAATAGAACTGCCAGGGATATCTAACCTTGATGGGCCACCAGTGTAAGAGAAGGTTAAATTTGAATTCAAAATATGGACTCTCTAAAACAGGCGCCAAGTTAAATCAACACTCTCTATTCCCTTGAGCAACATCGATGGCATAAATACCTCTCCCCACTTTATCTATAAGTAAAATTGTATAGTGGACTGGACTCTTTACCGCCAAGTCGGCTGGGGCTGTAGAATACACCGACTGCATCTCTGCACAGAGGTAAGACCTCCATACAACTAGTGTCCTAGTTTTGAGACTAAACAATCTGATGGTTAGGTCCCTGCAATGCGGAAGCTTTTGGGGAATGTGAAGCGCTCCTTCATTGCCATTGCTCCAAGGTCCACTCACGCCCGGGGTGGTAACATCTAATAGGGCCCTATCTATGGGTCCAATAGTTTGATATTTAAACTGAGTGCAAACAAATGTCTTACGCTAAATTGAATTGTTAGAAATAGAATTGTTTGATCCTTTATCTGTGTGTAAACAAATGGCTGTCTTTTAATTGAATCGTTAGTTATACATAGCAATAATTGTAACCATTTAACTTTGTTGACTTGTGCTAAATTGAATTGAGAGAAATATAATTCTTGGATTATTTAACTGTGAGTATCTAAAAAATTTGTTTACAAATCATGTATTTAATATTTATGAAAACAGGATTTGGCATTAAACAACCAACAATAGTTGATAAGCACTAAAACCAAACCAAATGAACTCTGTATTCTTTAACCTTGTTACGGTAATCAATCCAGGAGAAGGAAAACTGAATTCAAGCGCTGCTTAAAACTGACTTTGTGTCAAATCCTGTCCGAATTGGATAGGATGGTAAATGTCCACTAACACGCTATACACGTTAGCTTTTCGAAGACGTTTACTAAAAGTTTCCATTATAAGCAAAGCTGTGTGTATTTGTTGCTCTCAGCAAAAACAAAATGGATATAAAGTTCAACTTGTTTATATAAACTGGAAATTTATTTTTAACAGTATACGATAATTAAATAAGGAAATGTAATTAATTTAATTTGTTACTTCGAATAGATAAATACAATCTTAATTAATTATTTTCCTCTTTTCACCTAAAAGGAAAAGAAATTACAAATTATTCCCTCCATGTTTCGCTGGTATCGGGAGATTTCAGATGTAAAAGACGAATATTTTAATCGATTGCTTTTTCTCCGTTAACACCCCCCCATATATATATATATATATATATATATATAGTCTAAGCAGAGTATAAATAAATATTGTGCTAATGTATTTCCTCACATACCGGTTCATTGGCCCAGTAGGTAGAGTGTTCGCCAATGATCCGGGAGATATTGGATTAAATCCGAGGTCGCGTCATACCAAAGACTTTTAAAATGGTACTCGATACCTCCTTGCTTAACACTCAGCAATATAAGGTACGTATCAAGGGTAAAGTGGAGCAATCCAGAGAAAGGAGTAGCGCTCTCCCCTGTACCTTGGTGTAGTAGCTATTGAAAAGGGAGAACTTCTGGTCGCCCTCGACTACGGTCGCCAACTTAACTTTTACTTTTTATTTCCTCGCATGACTTCCATTTGGTGAACCATTGCTTTCGTGTTTTTGTAAAGTATCATTATAGCTGTCGTTTCCCTTTAAAAGAATAAAAAGTCAGAAGCAGATGATATTCCACAGAAACTATGACAGATGCAGACTAGGTAGATGACAAAGCACTTCCCGCAAATATAGAAGCGCAAGCAGTATCCTAAATGTACAGCGTAGTGCAAGCAGCAAGAAACATTAGCATCTATGTGAATGAAATTAAAACAGAGTACGTGTTACCCGAAAAGGACATCGACACGAGGTTAACGAAAGCATGGACAGCTATCAATAGGCAATCGATTATATGGAAGCCAGACCTGACCGATAAAATGAAACGCAGTTTCTTCCTGGCAGCGGTTGCATCGATACTGCTATATGGATGCACTACATGGACTCTAACAAAACGGCTGGAGAAGCTAGACGGCAATTACACAAGAATGCTGCGAGCAATCTTGAACAAGTCCTGGCGGCAACACCCCACAAGACACCAACTATACAGTCACCTTCCTCCTATCACGAAAACTATACAAATTAGATGAACCAGACATGCAGGACACTGCTGGAGAAGCAGGGACGAACTCATAAGTGATGTACTCTTGTGGACCCCCACACATGGTCTGGCAAAAGCAGGACGGCCAGCACGAACATACATTCAGCAACTATGTGAGGATACGGGATGTTATCCGGAAGACCTGCCTGAGGCGATGAACGATAGGGAAAAGTGGCGAGAGAGGGTCAGGGATATCCATGCTACCAGCACGACATGATGATGATGACGTGTTACGATCAAAAAGAAGCCATCTTCACTCTAAATTCACTTTGAAATCAATGAACAAGTTTACATGGTGTAATATCTAACCTACTGGGAGTGATGACAACATATGCCTTGATCGATTATAGAGAAATCTCATCCATCCGATAAATAAAACAGGATTTCTTCCAAGCTGTCTCTATACTATTATATGGATACACCGCATGTACACTAACAAAACCCATAGAGAAAACGCTATCTATCTATCTATCTATCTATCTACGAGGATCATTAAATAAGTTTCCAGACTTTTTTCGTATGGGCACTTTTATTGATAGTACACACACAAAACTCAAGTCCCCTTTGAAGTAAACTCCTCCGGCTACAATGCACTTGTTCTACCATTCAAACCACTTCTTGAAGGCCCCATGGAAGTCCTCTTGTGTGAGCGTGTCAGTGACCTTCGTCACAGCCTTTTTCATCTCCTCAATTGTCTCATAACGATAGCCTGTGAGCTTAGGGAATAACCAAAAGTCACAGAGAATAATGTCTGGACTATAGAGAGGCTCAGGAACTGTCTTGATGTCCTTCTTGCTCAAATAGTCTGTGACAACGATGGAGTTGTAGACTGGTGCATTTTTCTGGTAGAAATGCCACTGACCCGATTTGCAGAGTGCTGGCCTCTTCCCTAGGAATCTCTTCCTGAAATCCCTTAAAACCTCAACATAGTAATCCTAACCCTAACTCTTTGGCCAATCAAATCTGGTGTGTTGACTTCCTTACTCCTCCCACACCTTTCATCATCTCTCACAGACTCCCTGCCTTCCTTGAATCTCTTATGCCACTCAAAAACTCATGCTCGATTCATGCAAGATGGTCGAAAAGCAGTCTGAAGCATTCCATACGTTTCTGTGGCATTTTTTCCAAGTTTAAAATAGAATTTTATTGCATATCGTTCTTCTAAAGTGTCCTCACGTCCAGAGTTCATTTTTGAAATTCACCAGCTGTGACAATCAAGCTTCAGTAGGGTGTATTCCAATTCCTGCTATAGCTGTTCATTTGAACTTGAAATCATAAAAATTGGTCAGTCATCTCATAAGATGTATAGCAATAACATACTGAATTTTCAAGAGTTTACGACAATTTCAAATGCCTGTACAACAAAAGTCTGGAAACTTATTGAAGGCTCAGCGTATATGAGAACAGTGAGAGGAAAAGTGGATACCAAACTCAGACTACGGATTTAGTTTTGTTTAGTTTCTTTTTTTAATGGCATATCAACCTTTGCAGGTTATTTAATGCGAAAGCTATTCTCCTAGAAGAACAGTAGTGGTAACTATTTAACCCATAGCTGGGAGGATAAGGAGTTTCATACCTTTCCCAAGGGTATTTGCCCGAAAGTGAACGTTATTGCGCGACTGGAGTACGAACTTGCTTACAAAGATTCTGCAGTCCATCGCTTTAACCATTACATCACGAGGACACCCCACAACGGATTTAGTAATGACTTCGATTTTGTTTTGAGGAAGTATTTCTAAAATAAAATCAAGACGAAATATCATTGCTAAATCCGTTGTCAGCATTTTGTTTATCCACATTTCTACTTATTGTTCACATCTTGTCAGATTTAACAAAATCTACCATTTCTCTCTCTCTCTCTCTCTCTCTATATATATATATATATATATATATATATATTATATATATATATATATATATATATATATATTACATTGAATAACCTACAAGGACTGACATGCCGTAAAACACAACCAACCAATCAGCTAACCACTCACTTGTACCACTGCATCCGTCGTGCCAAGTAAACAAATCTCCCGCATTTTTCGCGCCAGGTTGCTGTATTCAACGGCAATTTTGAAGCGGCTGACACAAGACGAAAGCCAGGCCACTCTTGCAGGCACGTCTCAAGAGTTTCATTATAGAACATCACATTCTCCAGCTTCATTCTCTTCCATGGGCAGGTGCGAGAGACATTCGGATATCTTTATGGTGGAATATTGTTTGCCATTTTCAAATTGACAAGTAACGACCGTCGGCATCTTTAATTTAGTGAATGTCATCATGGTCAGGAAGGAATACATCTTTCTTTAACAATATACACCATTATATATTTAAATAGAATTACATAGATACGGGGTGGCCCACAAAAGTCTGACATATTTTAAAATGTAATAACTTCCTTGTTTTTAATTTAATTTCTTTATATTATTTGTCATATATTAAAATTAATCTTAGGAAATTGAAAAAGTCAAGTTACAGGGTGAAAGAATAAACTAAAATAATACAATTTTACTATTCAATTGACAGATCTACAATTTCAACCGAAATAGAATTCTGTGACGCACATTTTGATAAGAATAAACATGACAAAGAAATTAGGGTACAGATTAAAATCTCATGGCACATTGACAGGCAAAGCAGTCATTGGAAAATTGTTTGCATGGAGGCAGCAGAGAAAGCTGTTTTTCATGAACAATCAGATAGATAGATAGATAGATACTGACAGAAGACAAAGAGACTGTTAAGTATCGACAGATACAGACTAGGATAGATAGATAGATAGATAGATATGTAAACAGACATAGATAGATAGATAAATAGATAGATAGATAGATAAACAGACATAGATAGATAGATAGATAAGTAAACAGACATAGATAGATAGATAAGTAAACAGACATAGATAGATAGATAGATAAGTAAACAGACATAGATAGATAGATAAGTAAACAGACATAGATAGATAGATAGATAAGTAAACAGACATAGATAGATAAGTAAACAGACATAGATAGATAGATAGATAGATAGATAAGTAAACAGACATAGATAGATAGATAGATAAACAGACATAGATAGATAGATAGATTAGTAAACAGACATACATAGATAGATAGATAAGTAAACAGACATACATAGATAGATAGATAAGTAAACAGACATAGATAGATAGATAGATAGATAAGTAAACATACATAGATAGATAGATAGATTAAGCAATAAAAATTTATATTCATCTACTGCTTCCAGTTGTTTTTGCATTCGCAATTAACGTGTCATGTTTTCTCGACGCTTTTTTTTTTTTTTTTTGATCGGTCATTTAATTCTTTATCACAAATATCAATTCATGTCACTTGCCTTATTCCATCACGACATATACGCGGGGTTTTATCAAACACACACTCTCGGCTATATATGTATATAAGCATGCGTTCTTCGTGTAACGGTTATCGTCGTCGGAAATGAAATCCTTGAACTGGCTGGCTGTGTTTCACTTCGTGCTCATGCACTTGAAAAAGGCATGAATCTATCTCTTTCTCCCTTGGCCGTCGGCTAATTGTTGGGCAGACTGGGTTTTTAAGTCTGGGTAAGGAAACAGTCTAAGAGAAGGAAAACTAACTGTATTCTGCTTAAAAACCTGGTTGCAGCATAAGGGTTGAGAGGACACATACACATACACACACTCTCTCACTCTCTCTCTCTCTCTCTCTCACGCAAGACTTAAAATTTTCCACAATGTCAAAACCTTCTTTATGAAGAGGGCAGTATCATTCTTATCTACACTTATTCCCGACTGAGGGAGAAGTTTCTTCAGAAAACACTCTGAGACAAGTAGAAACCCGTTGTCTTTCTATTGACTTTGGAGCAATAGAAATTTCATTTAAATCTGAAATTTTGACTAATCTTTCAGATTCAACACGATACAACTGTGCCCATTTTGCGACTCATCTTACTCCATCATCATCCAAGATTAGTTCTCCTGTTTTTTCTGTCAACTTTAAATTGCGAATATTTTTCAACAGATGAGCATAATCAAAAAGTAAATGTTTATTATCTTCAGTTAACTATGGTTTTTTAGGGTGTATAGGACATAATTTTAAAAAAGCTTGATTTACCCGGTTGCTATCACATATAATAGTCTTTACATCAGCTGGTACAAATGCGATGGCCTGGACTGCTAACTCAATTCAGACGGAACCCCTCTGAAACTAGTAGACAAATTCACCTACCTAGGAAGCAGCGTCTCATCAACCGAAAAAGACATCGACACACGGCTTACGAAGGCATGGACAGCTCTCGATAGGCTTTCGATTATATGGAAATCAGACCTGACCGATAAAATGAAACGCAGTTTCTTCCAGGCAACCGTCGTATCGATACTGCTATATGGATGCACTACTTGGACGCTAACTAAACGGCTGGAGAAGAAGCTAGACGCCAATTTGTAAACAATTATAGTTTAAAGTGACGATTCTTACAAATGATTAGCACTTGGTCAAATTGTTTTAGGTATTCCTTTCTTATACTAATAATAATTTTCCAACATTGCTGTTAGAGTTTCTACCAAGCAGCGGTCGTCTCGATACTGCTATATGGATGCACTACTTGGAGGCTAACAAAACGGCAGGAGAAGAAGCTAGACGCCAATTACACAAGAATGTTGCGAGCAATATTGAATAAGTCCTGGTGGCAACACCCCACAAGGCACCAACTATACGGTCACCTGCCTCCCATCACGAAAAATATCCAAGATAGACGAATCAGACATGTAGGACACTGCTGGAGAAGCAAGGGCGAGCTCATAAGTGATGTACTCCTATGGACCCCTGCATATGGCCGAGCCAAAGCAGGACGACCAGCTCGAACATACATACACCAGCTATGTGAGGATACGGGATGTAGCCCTGAAGACCTGCCAGAGGCGATGAAAGATAAGGAGAAGTGGCGAGAGAGGGTCAGGGATATCCGTGCTAGCGGCACGACATGATGATGATGATGACTGAGCAAGTAGAGATGGATTGTCAACTGATTTTCCAAATAGTTGTTCGCCATGATATAACAACATTTTTTCATATATATTACATGATGGAGAACTATGCACCCTTTTTGACTAGTATTTGAAGAATTAAATATAGATAACAAAAAAGATTTTTCGTTAAGTTTTGAAACTTTTGACGTTATCCTTCCTAATGTTGCTAATCAGGGTAATTGAAAATCTTTTCTTAATCTATAATACAATGTCCGTGATTTTGAATAGTACCCAAAAGTACGTATAACTATATCATAGCTGTATTTTATTCCAACCGTTTTAGGAGCCATTGCTAAAAATTGTTGACTTTTGTGATCAAAAGCCATTGGATGATTTCTTCAAGTTTTAACGAAGTATCAAATGTATTTTTACGGTTTTTGGACAGAATTGCATTTTATCAATAAATAATTCTTTAAACTTTAATTAAAGAATGTTGAACAAACTTTAAGAGGGAAAATGCCAAAAATGAATTAAACTTTAATTTAAAAATGTTAAAGCTTTAAACTTAAGTAAATCTTTTTGTTTGCGTGAATTTCAGCCCCAAAGTTTCCTTTTTACAATTTAAATAAAAATAATGTATCAACTCAAATTAAAATAATCAAATGTACTTACTTCAACTAAATATGTTAAATGAAATTCCAACCAAAGGTAAAATTAAAAGATTCCTTTGAATTTCTTGAGCCGACATAATAAGGTTATACACACAGTACACAGCAGTTATCTTAAACTAAAACTTAAATGACTTAATTCTCTCTGCAATAAAACTGCCCTCCAGTCTAATGACTTGTGTGCGCTATCAAGTGGTCTGTTGAATAGAACGCCATGGTTGATATGCTATAAAATCCAACCAAACAAAATCCTTTATATCTAATATACATGTATAAAGTATATTTAGCATTAAATAACCTATAAGGGTTGATATGCCATAAAACCCAACTAAACCAAACCATATATATTTAATATATATGTATCAAGAGGAGTTGGTATTATATAACCTACAACGGTTGATATACCATAAGACACAACCAAACAAAACTCTATACATTTGATATACAGTAGCGTCCAAAATTAAGGGACAAAATTTTCAAACCTAATATTTGTTAGAAATAACAACTGTGAAAAGCTGAAATTTTGACATCCATAATAACATACTAAAATTTGAATCATTTGCAAAGGATAGAAAAAGAATTATAACAATTATTTATTTATTTTCAAAATAGGATCGTCCAAAAGTAAGGAACAAGACTGAGAAAAATAATGTAAACAGTATGCTACATTCAAATTTTTTTATTTCCTCTAAAGAATAAGTCTTACTTAGTCATTTGTAAACATTGCATCAGCCGGCACCATGGCGAAAGGCCAAAAACTTGATTACTCTGTGAGACAAGCTATTGTGAAGCTACACAAGGAAAAGCACACCATTAGAGAGATTTCAGAGAAAGTGAAACGTTCCAAGAGTGTTGTAGGCAAGGTTGTTAAATCCTACAATGATACTGGCAAAATAGTTAGTGCTTTTAAAACCGGCAGACCCCGCAAAACATCGGCAAGAGAAAATCGAATAATGCAGCGTATGTTATTAAAGGACCGTTTTAAGTCTTGCACAGAAATTAAAAGGGTTATGAATAGTACCTCATGTGTTAATGTGTCAAGATAGACTGTTTCTAGACGACAGCAAGAAATAGGGCTGTTTAATCGAACCCCAAGGAAGAAACTACTTGTTAGTTCGAAGAATAAGAAGAAGAGATTAGAGTTTGCAAACAGGTATGTAATTTGGACATATGAAAATTGGGCAAAAGTATTTTTCAGTGATGAAAGTAAGTTTAATTTATTAGGAAATGATAGAAAAAACAATGTAAAGAGACGTATTGGTGAAAGATTAAGTGCAAAGTGTACAAAGAAAACTGTCAAGTTTGGGGGTGGAAGTGTCATGGTATTTGGAATGTTTTCTAGCCAAGGTACAACGCCTCTTGTCCGGTTACAAACCCGTGTAAACGCGCAGATCTATAAAAACATTGTTCAAGATCATGTTGTGCCAATCATACAGAATTCAGGTTTCGATAGGGCTACCTTTATGCAAGATAATGCCCCATGTCTCAAGGCAAAGGTGGTAATGAGTTACCTTAGCGAGCAAGATTTCGAAATTATGGATTGGCCACCGCAAAGTCCTGACTTAAATCCAATAGAAAATCTTTGGAAGACCTTAGGAGTGAAAGTTATGGAAAGAAATCCCGCTAACACGGAGGATTTGTGGGTGAAGCTTCAAGAAGAATGGTCTAAAATTAGTATCGAGGATTGTCAAGAACTGATTCGTTCTTGTTGTCGAAGATGTGCAGCTGTCATTGAGAGCAAGAGCACATTTACTAAATATTGATTGTACGTGTATCTTTATTGTTTTTTAGATGTTTACATTGTTTTTCTCAATTTTGTCCCTTACTTTTGGACGTTCCAAATTTGAAAATAAATAATTGTTATAATTCTTTTTCTATCCTTTGCAAATGATTCAAATTTTAGTATGTTATGATGGATGATAACGACTACCAGTTGTCAAAATTTCAGCTTTTCACAGTTGTTATTTCTAACAAATATTAGGTTTGAAAATTTTGTCCCTTAGTTTTGGACGCTACTGTATATGTATAAAGAGGATTTGGCATTAAATAACCTACAGTGGTTGATATGCCATTAAACCCAACCAAACAAAATCCTATGTATTTAATATATATATGAATAAGGAGGATTTGTCAATAAATAACCTACAGTGGTTGATATGCCATAAAACACAACTAAACCAAATCCTCTACATTTAATATATATGAAAAAAGATGATTTGGCATTAAATAACCTACAGTAGTTGATATGCCATAAAACACAAACGAACCAAATCCTATATATTTAACATATATGTATAAAAAAGGATTCGACATAAAATAACCTCCCGTGGTTGATATGCTATAAAACCCAACCAACAGAATTTTAGAATATAATGATCTTTCAACAAGCCAAGTGACGGTTGAAAGTAGAGGAAAGAAAATTTAGATAATTCCGGCAGAAATTTTTTGCAAATATTCTATATCCTATGCAAAGATAGAAAATTACACAAACTAATCTATTAAAGCCTAAAACGTGCGCTCTTTTACAAAATTTACTGAGAAAATGGCGAACAAAACATAGATAAATACCTACACCAGAATCGTTGTTCTTTTTTCTTTGTAAAAATTGATGTATAAAATGTTTATGATATAATCTAAAAGCTGCCAAACGTAAGTAAGAAACATATCTTTACGGACTCCACCCGAAAAAAAGTGAACTGCATTTTGACGAAGCTAAGGAAGGTGAGCAGATGTATTGTTTGCCAAAATAGTTATTTTACCGATCCATATGCCGCTCCTTTAACTGCTTCAAAATTAAAAGATCGCTCAAAATGTTATTTAATTAACGCAATTGAATTATTACCATCCCCTTGCTGCGTGACTTAGATAAAAAAAAAAAAATTGATCGTCACTGTGTCAATATGCTGCTTTTCAACAGAACACTTTACGAGTCAATCTTCTTCTTTACTTAACTTTTAACTCATCATCGTTATTTCTAAGACTGTAATGCAATAAAATTTTGAAAAACTGATTTTGTTGCTTTTTATTGGAAATATGGTTGGTTAGTTGGTTGGTTAGGTTTTATGGCATATCATCTCCTTGAAGGTTATCTAATACAAAATCCTATATATATATATATATATATATATATATATATATATATATATATATATATATATATTTAATAACCTACTATCTACCAGCATTCACGGTTACCAGGAAAAAAGAAAAAAAAATCGCCAGGAACAAGAGATAAAAATATCTCGAATCACCGCCCGGGGGAAAAAAAGAAAAAATATCATAGGACAAAAAAAAAAAAAAAAAAAGAAAAAGCCAACTCCGTCACACCAGTTGAAAAAAATCAAGAGATATGCAGTCAGTTGGTCAAAAGAAAAATAAATCCCACCGTAAACGCTGCAATGCTACAATTACAAGAGTGCTCAACACGAGTGAGTCGGAATTCTCCTACTAAAGTTTCACCTCAACGGATCATCAGGGAGTCCGACACCCTGCGAGACTCCCAGATGATCTGTTGAGGTGAAACTTTAGTAGAAAAATTCCGACTCGCGATTTAAGTTAATTATATATATATAAGTCTGTTCATATTGGTCTAAGTCTGTTAACATCTATCTATCTATGTCAGCCAATTCATTATCTATCTATCTATCTAAGTTTGTTCATATCTATCTAACTCTCTTAACATCCATCTATCTATTTATCCATCTATCTCAGCCTACTGGTTACCTACCTATTTATCCATCAATCTGTTAACATCTGCCTATCTATCTATCTATCTATCTATCCATAATCAATCTAAGTCTGTGCTACATTTTTATAAATAAAGAAAATATGTAAACAAAACTGAAAAGAGACAGACTCGTGGGAATAAACAATTCGGTTTATTAACCACAGGAAGAGACATGCGTCTATTAACCCGGAAAAGAGTTGTTTTAACCTTGTAGACACCAGTCGAAATGCAATCGGTCTAAGAGAAGAAAGACCCTGAATTCAAACCTGTTTAACTACGTTTAAAAATTGACCTCGTTTTGAATCAGCTGTGACAATCAGACATTAGTAAGGTGTATTCCATCAATCAGACATTAGTAAGGTGTATTCCAATTGCTGCTGTAGCTGTTCATTTGAACCTGAAATCATAAAAATTCGTCAGTCGTCTCAAAATAGATATAGCAATAACAATGAATTTTCAAGAGTCTACGACAATTTCAAATGGCCGTACAAAAAAGTCTTGAAACTTACTGAAGGCACCACGTATATTTGCCCAGTCAGCTGGGGCTGTAGAATACACCGACTACTTCTCTGCCGATGGGTCAGGCCCCACTAACGAGAGTCCTGGATATGGCACTAAACAATCTGATATTGAGATTCTAGTAATGTTAGAGCTTTGGGGAATGCGGAGTATTTCTTCAGTGCCATCGCTCCCAGTTCCACCTGATCGGTCCTATCTATGGGTCAAGTAAGATAAAATGTGTAATTAAGCAAAACTGAATTGCTTGAAATAGAACTGTTTTTGACATTAAAACTGCATACTTATGCTAAATTGAATTGTTTGAAATAGAACTATTTTTTAAATAGAACTAAACTGTGTACATATTCTAAACTAGATTGTTTGAAACTGCGTTTCATTTTATTGGTCAGGTCTGATCTTTCAAGCAGCAGTCGTGTCGATACTGCTGTATGGATGCACCACTTGGACGCTAACAAAACGGCTGGAGAAGAAGCTAGACGGCAACGACACAAGAATGTTGCGAGCAATATTAAACAAGTCATGGCGGCAACACCCCATAGGGCACCAACTGTACGGCCACCTGCCTCCCATCACGAAAACTATCCAAGTTAGACGAACCACGCACGCGATACACTACTGGAGGAGCAGGGACGAGCTCATCAGTGATGTACTCCTATGGACCCCCACATATGGCCGAGCTAAAGCAGGACGACCAGCTCGAACATACATACAGCAGCTTTGTGAGGATACGGGATGTAGCCCAGAAGACCTGCCAGAGGCAATGAACGATAGGGAAAAGTGGCGAGAGAGGGTCAGGGATATCCGTGCTAGCGGCATGACATGATGATGATAATGAAATTGTTTGAAATAGAACTGTTCTTGTCATTGAAACTGCGTAATTTTGCTAAACTGAATTGCTTGAAATAGAACCGTTTTGACATTTAACTGTTTGTAAACAAAAACTATATTTAAATTAAACTGAATTGTTTGAAATTTAATTCGGTGTTAAATGACCTGAAAAGGGTTGATTCGCCGTAAAAAAAAACAACTGACCAACTATATATATATATGATTTGTAAACAAATAGTTTGTAGGCAGCATCTTAAAATGAGCCAGTGCTTATTTGTTTTCACACAATTAAATAGTCACATGAAGTTATTTTGTGTTTGCACACGGTTTAATGGTTTCAAGTATTTCTTTCTAATACCAAAAATTCAATTTAATATCAATCATTTGTTTGCACACAGTTAAATGGTTTCGAGTATAGTAAACTATTAAATACTTCTATTTGACTCATTGATGGGAACCTAATAGGCACAACCTGTCCATGGCAGAGTGGACCTGGAAGTAATGGCAATGAACAGGTGTTTCTCATTTTCCAAAGCTAAAGAACTGGAGCCTCGCAATCAAATGGTTTATTGTCATATCGAGAACACTCGTTGCGCGAGTGGGGTCTTACCTCTCTGCAGAGATGCAGTCGGCGTATTCTACAGCTCCAGCCGACTGAGTTATTTGTTAAGAATCTGCTTTATTAGGAAGTACATAGCGGTAATTTTGGTTGTGGTTTTATTGATATATGAGTGTATGGTTATAACAGAAGGTATGAGAACAAGAAACGCTAAATGTTGGTAATTATTAGACTTGAGAGGTGCCCGTGGTGTAATGGATATCGTCGTAGGAAATGGACACGGCGACACGAGTTCAAATCCTGGACGAGAATGATTGCATTTCACATAGCACTAATAACCATAATAGACGATAACCATTACACCACAGGCACCTCCAAATCTATCTAAAATCTATCTTACTAAGTTTTTCAGAGAGCGAGGTTTTTGCTGGAGAGCCTTTAAGTCGTGGTGAGTTTTTTTTCTTATTCTCCCATCCTCGGTATGGACATTGGATATCTTCTCTTTTCTAACCCTGAAGACATCTGTTCTTGTTGAGGATTCCCTAACAAACAAACGTTCCAAATTGGCTAACTAGTCACAAATCATTTCGTATTTTGCTTCTACGTTTTGATTGGTCAGCCAATAAAATGTTCTGATCTACATCTTTGGGACGAGTACCTCTTCCAGGTATCAAATTTTAATTGGTCATCTAATCAAATCACAGTATAGGAGCTTGGTTAATTAAAGGTTCCAGCCAATGTCTTGTGGGGGGTATCTTTTTTCACATGAATCAAAACAAAAATCAAAGATCTGATTAATCTATCCAAAGATTTGACCTTCTAATCCCAGAAGTGAGCAAGAGATGTCATGATTTAAAATGGGTATATATGCACTGACAAAACCCCAAGATTGCTTCCTTTTTGTTTTGACAATTTGAAAGTTCGCTTTGTACTGAACTCTTAAATAGACTTTTGAATTTCTTTCAAAGTCAATAATTTTTTTATATTCTAATAAAAAAGGAAAACGGTGGAAATACACACCGGAGTGAACAAATAGCCGAATAATGACGTCATTGCGACCAAAAAGCAAGAGTAATGTGGCCTCCCGATTTTTAAAGGAAAGATTTAGAAGTCATCAGAAGAGCTTAGCTCTGATTGGCTGTTGCAAAATTATATATAGAGCCATTTCTGTGGTCATTTTTTTTCCTTGTGTGAATGCGCAGGTTAGCTGCCGGGATCAGAGTTGGAGTAAGATCAATGCCAACTGGGTCATTTGGGTGAGGGGGTCTGATGATGCAAGATCCGACCCCCCATGAACCCAAAGGAAACATCACTGATGACCTATCCCGATGCATCAATGAAGATGTATGATATAAATAACAATAAAATTACATTTTCCTAAATAAAAAGAAATGCATCATATTCTCTAAAAGTTTTTAGCGAGAATGAATTCCTTATTCCGTCATAGCATTCTGATCGAATGTTATATATTCATAAACATCTTAATCACAACTGTGATACAACACATTAACAATTCATAAACATCTCATTCACAGCTGTGATACAACTCATTAACAAATGCATGCAGATACAAATACTCAGGCGACTCCATTGTTCAGGTACGAACCGTTTATTAACTTCTGGACTTTCTTCGACTCGAGGACAGAGAGACAATTCTTAAAAGTCTTTCGTATCATACTATGCTAACAAAACTCCCAACTGCCAGGTCGGACCCCAACTTCTCAACATCATGGTCGGAACTAAACTTCTCAACATCATGGTCGGACCCCAACTTCTCAACACCATGGTCGGACCCCAACTTCTCAACACCATGGTTAGACCCCAACTTCTTAACACCATGGTCGGACCCCAACTTCTCAACACCCTGGCCGGACCCCAACTTCTCAACACCATGGTCGGACCCCAACTTCTCAACACCCTGGCCGGACCCCAACTTCTCAACACCCTGGCCGGACCCCAACTTCTCAACACCATGGTCTTAACTCAACTTCTCAACACCCTGGTCGGACCCCAACTTCTCAACACCCTGGTCGGACCCCAACTTCTCAACACTATGGTTAGACCCCAACTTCTCAACACCCTGGTCGGACCCCAACTTCTTAACACCATGGTCGGACCCCAACTTCTCAACACCCTGGTCGGACCCCAACTTCTCAACACCATGGTCTTAAATCAACTTCTTAACACCATGGTCGGACCCCAACTTCTCAACACTATGGTTAGACCCCAACTTCTCAATACCATGTTCGGACCCCAACTTCAATTGTCTGCCTAAATGGCAGAGAACCGAACTGTCTGCCTACATGGTCCAAAGTCAACTCCCAACTGACTCTTTTTCAAAATCTTCAAATTCTCAGGACCATCGCTTCCGGGCATGACGTCATTCACACTCCAGTCTCATTTTCTATCTGGGGTTTATAATGACAATTGGGATTGTCATATCCTTTCCGCGCGAGCGCAAAACTGTACTCAATGTCTGTGCACCTGAACTAAGAGCCGAATAGTTCAAAGCCCAATCAAACTGAGAAGTGTGTTCGTTCGTTCTTTTAAGTCGTCATTATGTTTCTGCTCACATCTGCATGTATATGAGTATACAACATACATATTCAAACCGTTTTAAGTATTGCTATCAAACGCTTGGAGTTTTATTTGCACACAGTTAAATGTTTTCAAGTATTTCAATGTAACACATATTATTCAATTTAACATTAGTCATTTATTTGCGTACTGTAAAATGATTTCATATTTCTATTTGACCCTAGATGGGACCCTAACAGCTACTATTACTCTTGATTTGGGGGGACCTGGGAGTAATAGCAATCAAGGGGTGCTCCACTTTCCACAAAACTCCCGGACTGGGAACTCACCATCAGATTGTTTAGTGTCATATCTAGGATATTCTTTGGATGGGTCTCTTACCCCTATGCAGAAATGCAGTCGGTGTTTTTTATAACCCAACCGACAGAGCATGGTTTTGGGGTTGAAGGTGTGTATAGGTTGCATGCATGCACTATTATATTTCAAATGATCAGTGATTGTGGTTAACTAATCATCGATTGCATATTTTCCTAAGTTTAGGGTCTCGTGCTCAATTATAAATGTAAATATTTATTTATGGCAAAAAAAAAAAAATTGGGCCATGACATCTGGATATGGAATTTTTTCAATAAGAAATGAATACAAACATCTAGGAATTAATTTTTATTTATTGCGGACTTTTTTGTCCTCATCTTGGAAGTTTTTTTTTTGTGTGTTGTTTCTTCTTTCACTACGTTTCGGCCAAATTTCACCTCTGGCCTTCTTCAGGTGATTTACCGCGACCTCGGATAGGAATGATGAGTCTTGCGTGGTGCGATAGGCAACAACTATGGAAGGTAGTAATTACTGAGGATACGGTTACAAGACTCATCATTCCTATCCGAGGTCGCGGTAAATCACCTGAAGAAGGCCAGAGGTGAAATTTGGCCGAAACGTAGTGAAAGAAGAAACAACACAAAAAAAAAAACTACCAAGATGAGGACAAAAAAGTCCGCAATAAATAAAAATTAATTCTCAGATTAAGAAGCCTCATCTCAAAATGATTCCAATTAAAGACAATTACAAACATCTAGGTTGATTGGTTGGTTGGTTGTTTTGTTTTACAGCGTATCAACCCTTTTCGGGTTATTCAACGCAAAAGTCATTTTGAAAAATTTTCAAACAATTCAGTTTAGCATAAGTATAGTTTTTTGTATACACACAGTTAAATGTCAAAACATTTGTATTTCAAACAATTCAGTCTAACATAAGTACACTGTTTAAATGTCAAAATAGTTCTATTTTAAGCAATGCAGTTTAGCATAGGTACACAGTTTGGTTCTATTTAACCCATAGATAGGACCCTATCAGGTGCTACTATTCCGGGAGAGAGTGGAACTGGTAGCCACGTCAATGAAGGGGTACTCCGCATTCCCCAAAGCTCCATTATTACTGCAACCTTACCATCAGATTGTTTAGTGTCATATCCAGGACACTCGTTGGGGAGTGGGGTCTTACACCTCTACAGAGGTGCAGTCGGTGTATTCTACAGCCCCAGCCGACTGGGCAATACAAACATTTTGGAAAAATATCAACCTCTTTGGGAATTCTTCATACCAGTAATCCAAGAGATAGCAAGTCTCATCAGTTCTCACGAAATCTCCTCAGTATTCAAACCAATCTCAACATTGCCGTGGTCTAGATTTCCAGATTCATTTTTAACATCATTTGGGTCATTTTTCCTATTCATCTAACTCCACGGAGAAAGTTTTTATTTCATTTTTGCGAGTTAAGACCATACAGTGAGTAAGTTCCACTTACACACTATAAAAATCGGCCATAACACTTATCTGCATCGGATAAAAAGAACTTCCTGTCAAAGACCGGAAGTCTTTGATGCATTGACCCAGAGAAATAATCTGAGGAGAGACGTGAGAAAATTGACGAATTTTATTATCAAATGTGACATTATCGGAAATTGAAATAAATATTCAAATGGAGATATTTCCTTTTCTTTTTATTTTTATTATTTCCTCAAATAAAATTCATATCCATTTTTTTCCAACTACATCTTCCTTCATGATGAAATAAAAGAGTTTGTCGATAAAATTGATATTCATTCAAGTTTGAAGGATTTATTTCTTACAGATTCTGAAAAACTGTTTATAAAAAATGATTTTTATTTATAACGATACTCTATTTTAATAACATAATTAAAATTTTTAAATCGAATTCGGTTTTTCGTTTGTTTTGCTAAAAAGATAATTATGACATAAAAACGACAAAACTATTTTTTTTTCTTAATTTGTTGGGTAGTCCCCGAGGTGTAAGTGCAGGATTGCAGCCTTGAAGTGAGTTCAAACTCCAGTCGCGCTATGACGTGGTGCAATCAATAAGTTTCCAAACTTTTTTGTACAGGCATTTAAAATTGTCGTAGACTCTTGAGAATTCACTATGTTATTACTATACATCTTATGAGATGACTGACCAACTTTTAGGATTTCAGGTTCAAATGAACAGCTACAGCATCAATTGGAATACACCCTAATAAAGCCTGATTGTCACAGCTGGTGAATTTCAAAAATGCAAGCTGGACGTCAGGACACTTTAGAAGAACGATATGCAATAAAATTCTGTTTTAAACATGGAAAAAATGCCACGGAAACGTATGGAATACTTCAGACTGCTTTTGAAGCATCTTGCAAGAATCGAGTATCAGTTTTTGAATGGCATAAGAGATTCAAGGAAGGCAGGGAGGCTGTGAGGGATGATGAGAGATGTGGTAGGAGTAAGGAAGTCAATACACCAGAGTTGATTGGCCAAAGGGTTAGGTTTAGGGTTACTATGTTGAGGTTTTAAGGAAGTTCAGGAAGAGATTACGTCGGAAGAGGCCAGCACTCTTCAAATCGGCTCAGTGGCATTTCCACCAGGGCAATACACCAGTCCACAACTCCATCCTTGTCACCGACTATTTGACCAAGATGGGCATCAAGACAGTTCCTCACTCTCCTTATAGTCCAGACCTTGCTCCCTGTGACTTTTGCTTATTCCCTAAGCTCAGAGGCTGTCGTTATGAGACAATTGAGATGAAAGTGGCTGTGATGAAGGTCATTGACACGCTCACACGATAGGACTTGAATGGGGCCTTGCAGAAGTTGTTGGAACAGTACAACAAGTGCATTGCAGCTGGAGGAGATTACTTTGAAGGGGACTAGAGTTTCATGTGTGTACTCTCAATAAAAGTGCCCATACGAAAAAAGTCTGGAAACTTATTTCATGATCCTTGTATGTTCACTTTTGGACTGATAGACAGAATGACTAAAAGAAGTATATGAAAAGTTGAAGTAAATATTTATACAGGCGCCAGAGTTTGCCAATGAGGAGTCCCCGTGATGTAATTGCTAAAATACCGAACTGCAGTCTCGAAGTAAACGAGCTCGCCCTCGTATTACATTGACTATCGGATTGACAACCAAAAAAATCAAAAATTAAAAATATCACTGCTTTTTTTTTTTACAAAGATGTCATTAGCATTAAATAACCCATGAAGGTTGATATGTCATTAAACAAAATTACTGAAACCAAAAGTTGGCTGCAATGAAAAATCAAAGCTGTTTTTAGATTATTCAGGTATTTAAACATGTAAAAGTTTTATAATTTTCTTAAATAAATTCTCAAAGAATCATAAATTTATTTTTTATTTTATTTTGATAGAACTCAAATTTTGAATTAAAAATTTCTTATTGCTCAAAAATGTAAATTTTAATTGAAACCTCGGCTCTCACACACATGGCCCGCAGGCCATATATGGCCCGCAAACTACTTTTCTATGACACAGAGTAGAAAAATTTTCTTCCATACTGTTCCAGCGGCATTAATATTAAGCTTAACCTACCAACATAATAAACTTATAACATCAATCATTGACTGGCCATGTTCCCCCCCCCCCCCCAGAGAAAGGTAAAATGTACTTTTATATTTCAAACGCTTTCACTTCACGATCAACAGATCAAAAGTAGAAATATTTATCAAACTCTATATCGGCGCAGTGGTCTATGGGTAGAGTATTCGTCAATGACCCAGGGTTCAATCCCAGGTCGAGTCATACAAAATAAAATGTTTGCTAAACACGATGTATATTCAGAACGTCAGTGAAATCAGTATCTGCTTTTCTCAGAGACCTGCAATGGTAGAAGAGCTAAGTTTAATGGTTTAACAACCATTGTCGGTCATTTAATGACAAACCCGGCTTATACATACATATATATATATGATTTGGTTTGGTTTTATGGCATATTAACCATTGTAGTTCATTTAATGTTATATCCTCCTCATGCATATACATTAAATATATATGATTTGGTTTGGTTGGGTTTTATGGCATATTAACCATTGTAGGTCATTTAATGTTATATCCTCCTTATGCATATATATTAAATATATATGATTTGGTTTGGTTGGGTTTTATGGCATATCAACCATTGTAATCCATTTAATGGCAAATCCTGTTTATACATATACATTAAATATATATGATTTAGTTTGGTTTGATTTTATGGCATATTAACCCTAATGGGATATTTAAGGGCAAATCCTCTTTATGCATATATATCAAATAAAGATGATTTGTAAGCATAAGTCAACAAAGTTAAATGGTTCCGAGTATTGCTACGTATCACTAACAATTCAATTCAACATAAGGCATTTGTTTACACATAGTTAAATGACCAACCAGTTCTATATCTAGCATAAGTCATTTGGAATCATTTGATGGCGTATTCATTTTAATACTCTTTTTGAAATTATGAGAAATTGCCCAGAGTAGGGGTAGAGAAGAGAAAAAAAGAGTTGAAATATAGAGTGGTTTGGTTGCGTTTCATGGCATATCAACATTGTAGCTTATTTAATACAAAAACCTGCTATATATAATATATATATATTATATATATATATATATATATATATATATATATATATATATATATATAGCAGGTTTTTGTATTAAGTAAGCTACAATGTTTCATGGCATAACAACATTATAGCTTATTTGATACAAAAACCTGCTATATATATATATATATATATATATATATATATATATAGTATATATATATATATATATATATATATACGTATATATCTATGTGTGTGTGTGTGTGTGTGTGTGTGTGTGTGTTATTTTGTTTGGTTTGGTTTTATGGCATATCAACCATTGTTGATAATTTAATGCCAAATCCTCTTTATACATATATATCAAATATAGATGATTTGTAAGCATACGTCAACAGTTCCAAGTATTGCTATGTATCACTAACAATTCAATTCAACATCAGTCATTTGTTTACATACAGTTAAATAGCAAACAGTTCTATTTCAAACAATTCAATTTAGCATAAGTCATTTGGAATCATTTGATGACGTATTCATTTTAATACCCTTTTTGAAATGATGAGAAATTTCTAAAGAAAATTTAGAAAAATCCACAAAACCCGACCACCCTATCCCCAAACCCGAATTTCATCTCTTTTTTTTTTAATAGATAAAAACCAGACCATTTGTTTTTCCTGTTTGGTTACCAAATGTAATACAATTCATGTTGGAAGATGAATTAATTGTTGACTTTTTTTTTACCGTTCAGTGTTTGGACATGCATCCATTCTTATTGGAAACCAGAATTTATAAACCACATTGAGTTTACGCATACACAAATATGCATACACTTGTTTTTATATATATATATATATATGTAATATAATAGCCGAGGGATTTCGGTTCATGCCTTTGAGTTTAGTTAGGCTGAGAACCTTTCGGCTCAGCACATGGGTTAGTTGGGTGCAACATTGAGGCAGGTGTTAACGCGGGCGCGCACGGGCGGATGGAGGTGTCACTCAGATGTCACAATACTCCGAGACAAAACGGGTGACAGAGTGCGAGTGACGTCTTGCACCGGAAGCGCGCAGAGGTTTGTGGAGATTTGAAGAAAGTTAGGGAGTTGAGAATTAGACACTGGACGAAGACGGTCGACTTTTGGAGCTCGCAGACGCGAGGCGAACTTTGCACCCTATGGGGGCCACTCGAGATGGGGGCCAAATGAATAAGACAGCATAGAAGATTGTGTCTCTCTTCCTTATGTCGAAACCTTTAACTCAAAGTTAATAAAAAGGTTTCGTACCTGAACAAGAAGTCGTTTCGTGTTTTCGAATTCCGAGATTCCAATGTTCTTTATATGTTCTATCGTTATGAACATTATATGTCCATTTCACCCATTTCGGGCATAGCGTTAATTGTGAATATGATACATATATATATATATGTATATATATATATATATATATGTCTGTCTATCTCTCTGTGTGTGTATATGTGTTTGTGTGTAGGGGTTCTGTGTCTCTGTGTGTGTTCATGCAATCGTGTGTGTGTTTGTGTGTGTGAATGTGTGTGTGTATTTCACTCACTATGCCTCCAAATGTATGTATGTGTGAAGATATATATATATGTATGTGTGTGTATGTGTTTGCATGTGTATGTGAGCGTGTGCGAGCGTGTGACACTCCGTGTGCGTGTTTCATTCAGTATGCCTCTTAGTGTATGTATATGGGAAGATACATATATATATATATATATATATATATGTGTGTGTGTGTGTGTGTGTGCGCGCACGTGCGTATATGTTCGTATCGGTGTGTGTGTGTGCATGTGTGTGTGTGTGTGTGCGTTTCTCTGTATGCGTATTTCACTCAGTATGCCTCCAAGTGTATGTATGTGTAAATATGTATGTGTGTGTGTGGATGTGTGCGTATTTGCAGGACTTTATGTACATATATCATTGTCCTCAAGTCACGCTGAGAGCACGAATTTCCCTGACTCTAAAGCTATCGTCCATAACTTTTAGCAGGTCCTCCAAACAACATCCATTGTCTGCAAAGAGTTGATAGAATTTTTGCTGACCAGTCAACACTGGTACATCCATGTACTGGAGTCCATTGAAGAACATTGCTCATAGATTCGTTCTTACTTCTCCAGCAGTGTCCCGCATATCTTGTTCATCTTACTTGAATGGTTTGTGATATGGGATGTAAGTGGCAGTTCAGTTGTTGTTTTGTAGGGTGTTCCTGCTAGGATTTGTTCAAAACAGCATTCTTGAGTAGTTCCCATCTAACTATTTCAACATGCGTTTCGTTAACTTCTCGGTGGTGCTTCCATACAGTAGTATTGACACAACCACGAACGGAAGAAAAAAGTATATATATTGAGGTAAAATATACGTGTGCGTGCGTGTGTACAGTATTTGATTTATCGATGGCTCAACATCGCACACTCACACACACACATACATACATACATACACGCACACAGTAAACACTTTTTTAAAACCCTACTAAGCCTGTACAATAACAATCCGACTTTTGATAAATTCGTATAATTTATAGCATCCAGGTCAACCACTGACATTTTTTATTGCCGAAATAGATTTTATTATTACTTTTCACGAGATTAGGGGAGGTAGTGATGGTGACATGTGGGGTCGGGACTCTTTAACGAATCAGTATATATATGAGTCGATAATCTAGTCTATATAAGTGTATTTTTGTATGTATCTGAGTAATGAGTGTGTCTGTATATGTGTGTTTGTATGTGTTGATTTGTTATTGGTGTTGTTGTTGTTGTTTCTTTATATATGTGCCTGTATTTAGTTTTAGAGTTTCATGATCTTTCTTTTGTCCCCTCAATAACTTTTCCCGCCTTAAGACCTGCTTGCCTTTTTTTCTTTCTTTCACTTTTATTTTTTTCTATTTATTTCTTCTTTTTGTCTCGGTGTTCTAAAGTATAAATGAGAAAAAAAAAGGAGAGAAGGAAAGAAAGAAAAAAAAATGAATAGAGAGAGTGGGGAAAGAAGGAGAGAAAAGAGGAGAGAAATGAAGGAGTCATTATATGAGAGGTAGCTGAAGGAAAAAGAAAAAAGAGAGAGAAAAAAAAGGAAGATAGAAGGAGGGAAAATGAAGGTGGAAGGGTATTATGAAAAGGAGATTGACAGAAAGAAAGAACAGAGAAGTGAAGAAAGAAAGAAAGAAAGAAAGAAAGAATTGTCCGGAGTCGGTGTTGAGAAGAGAAAAAAGAGTTAGAGTATAAAGAGGATTGGATGCGTTTCATGGCATATCAACCTTTATAGCTTATTTAATACAAAACCCTGTTATATATATATATATATATATATATATATATATATATATATATATATATAACAGGGTTTTGTATTAAATAAGCTATAAAGGTTGATATGCCATGAAACGCATCCAATATATATATATATATATATATATATATATATATATATATATATATATATTATATATATATATATATATATATATATATATATATATATATATATACTATATATATTATATATATATATATATATATATATATATATATATATATATATATATATATATATATATATATATATATATATATATATATATATTATATATATAACAGGGTTTATATATATATATATATATAAATAACCGGGACATTGGCCCAGCGGTCAGAGTGTTCGCCAATGGCCCGGGAGACCTGGGTTCAATCCCAGGTCGAGTCATACCAAAGACTTTAAAAATGGTACTTGATACCACCTTGCTTAACACTCAGCATTATAAGGTACGGTTCAAGGGTAAAGTGGAGCAATCCTGGGAATGGAGTAGCGCCCTCCCCTACACCTTGGTGTAGTAGCTATCGAAAAGGGAGCCTTCGGGTCACCCTCGACTATGGTCGCTAACTTTTTATATATATATATATATATATATATATATAACAGGGTTTTTATATATATATATATATATATATATATCATCATCACCATGTCGTGCTGGTAGCACGGATATCCCTGACCATCTCTCGCCACTTTTCCCTATCGTTCATCGCCTCTGGCAGGTCTTCTGGACAACATCCTGTATCTTCACATAGTTGCTGAATGTATGTTCGTGCTGGTCGTCCTGCTTTTGCACGGCCATGTGTGGGGTTCCATAAGAGTACATCACTTATGAGTTCGTCCCTGCTTCTCCAGCAGTGTCCTGCATGTCTGGTTCGTCTAACTAGAATAGTTTTCGTGATGGGAGGCAGGTGGTCGTACAGTTGGTGTCTTGTAGGGTGTTGCCGCCAGGACTTGTTCAAGATTGCTCGTGGCATTCTTGTGTAATTGCCGTCTAGCTTCTTCTCCATCCGTTTTGTTAGAGTCCATGTAGTGCATCCATATAGCAGTATCGATGCGACCGCTGCCTGGAAGAAACTGCGTTTCATTTTATCGGTTAGGTCTAATTTCCATAAGCCGAAGCACTACTGCATAGTTTGGAACGAGCAGCCGCAGGCAGAGGCCTCTATGTCAATGCACACAAAACGGAATATATGTGCTATAATCAAACGGGGGACATCTCCACTCTAGACGGAACCCCTCTTAAACTAGTAGACAAATTCACTTACCTAGGAAGCAGCGTCGCATCAACCGAAAAGGACATCGACACGAGGTTAACGAAAGCATGGACAGCAATCAATAGGCTATATATATATATATATATATATATATACCGTTTTATTGGCCTAGTGAGTAGAGTGTTCGCCAATGGTCCCGGGAGACGAAGGTTCAATCCCAGGTCGCATCATACCAAAGACTTTAAAAATGATACTTGATACCTCCTTGCTTAGTACTCAGCAATACAAGGTACGTATCGAGGGTAAAGTGGAGCAATCCAGGGAAAGGAGTAGCGCCCTCCCCTACACCTCGGTGTAGTAGGTATTGAAAAGGGAGCCTTCTGGTCACCTTCGATTACGGTCGCTAACTTTATATATATATATATATATATATATATATATATATATATATATATATAAGAGGTTCATGGTGATTACGAGCTCACATGGTGAATTAATGGATGACCATATGTCGCAGTATGGTTAAATGGTGCTTAATATCAATGATAGAAAATTTACACACACACACACACACACACATATCAGCGGTCGCCACTCGCATAAGACAAGGCTCTTCGAATGAATTGAACTCTCGGTAGCCGTTAAGCGGATATATGTAAACAAAACAAAAATGTGATACATAAGCTTTCAAAATTCCTCCACTTACGCAACACACACTGAAGAGTTGTGATACAACAAAACAGTCCGTCTGTGGATGACTATATAAAATTTCTAAGCGAATTGTTTAGAGGTTACGTTGTTTTCAAAGGAGCCAGAGCTCCAATACATATAATTTACGTTGCATACAGTTTAAATGATTTCAACTATTAACACTTATAATTCAATTTAATATTTATTATTTGTTTGCACACAGTTTAAATGATTTCAACTACTATTAACACTAATAATTCAGTTTAATATTCATTATTTGTTTGCACACAGTTAAATAGTTATAACTATTGCAATATAACATTAGTAAATCTATTCATCAAATGTTGCTAATTAATATGAATAATTTGTATCTAGCTTTATGATTCTAAATTATCCCTAAATGATTGAACAGTTCTATTTGACACATAAATTGAGCCCTAACATGTACTAAAAATCCGAGACAGAATGGACATGGGAGTAATAGTAATGAAAGGGTCCTCCCTAACCCTAACCCTAACCCAAAGCTCCTGGGTTGAAGTCTCGCCATCAAATGTAATTTAGTGTCATACCCAGGGTACTCGTTGAAACGATGGTCTTCCCCCTCTAGAGATGCGAAGTCGACGTATTCTACAACCTTAACTGACATAGTGGATACTTCCGGTCTTGGGCATCAGTAATCTAATCATCATCATCATGTCACACTGCTAGCACGGATCTCCCTGACCCTCTCTTGCCACCTGTCTCTATCGTTCATCTGTAATATTATGGACGGGTACTGTCGTCAATCAGTGAAGGTGTCACGAGACTAGCGCATGCAGGCAGAATGACCGGCAAAGTTAGACGTGATTTTGAAATAATCACAGATGTATCATCACGTGTTTCACTAGTGACATCAAACGTTCGAGGATCTTCGATTCGTTCTCCAAAATCTCTATATAAGAAAACAAGTACTGAGATTTTGGCAGAGTTGAAGGCATTTGTCAAAACGGGTGCGTTAAAGGTTCCGGAGGCCCCGACCCGTCCTACCCGAGTCTGCTACGGTCGATCTGCTTTGACAAGGCGTGTGTCAAACAGCCAGCTCTTACCCAGACTAGGTCACCACCGAGAGAAAGGGAGAAGAAGGACGCAAAAAAAACGAACTTTTCGAGTTGCAGTGATCATAGCTGAATAAAAACGACTGTTATATTTTCTGCCCTTACCTTCGAGTTTGAGTATTTCTTTTTCTGCGAACTTCTTTCTTTACAGCACAAAACGTTGGTCCAATGGTACACATCGCTCCCGGGTGGTCTTCCAGGCTACATCCTGTATCGGCACAGAGCTGTTATATATAGGTTCTAACTGGTCGTCCAACCTTTTCTCGTCCATTCGAAGGGGTCCACGGGTGTACATCGCATGGGTTGTAGGTGGTCGTACAGCTGCTGCTTTGTGGGGTGTTGTCTCCAAGACTTCTTCAATACAGCTTGCACCGTTCTTGTGTAATTGTCGTCTTTTTCTCCATAGTTAGCGTCCATGAAGTGTTCCATATAACAGTATTGACACGACTGCTGCTTGGGAAAAAAACTGTGTTTTAGTTTATTGATCAGGTCTGACTTCCATATAACCGATAGACTATCGTTAGCTGTCCATGCCTTTGCTAGTCGCGTGTGGATGTCATTCACGGTTAATGAGATGCTGCTTCCGAAGTAGGTAAATTTGTCCACTAGTTTCAGAGGACCACCCTTTAGTGCGGAGATGTCACCTCTTCGATTAGAGCACATGTATTCTGTCTTGTTTGCGTTGATATGGAGGTCTATGCCACCTGCCACTCGTTCCAGGCTATGTAGCAGGGATTCGGCTTGGGCGGGTAAATTTGCTAGAAGCGCTATGTCATCGGCGAGTCCGCATCTATAATAGTTTGGGCGGAGTATCTTCTGCTTCTTTCCTTTGCCATCTTGAAAGCGTTTTTTTTTTTTTTCATTAAACTTATAGACGTTCCAAGCACGTAGTCTCGGCAGATGATAAATCGGCAAATGTATCTCCCTGCAGTACACCTCTACAATGTCGACGTAGTCCGTGTCTCCATCTGGTAAACAGACTTTTACTTTCGTGTTTTTATATAGCATCATTATGGCTGCGACGGTTTCTTTGGGGAGGCCGTAGGCGAGAAGTATCCATTCTAGCTTCCCTCTGTGTATGGAGTCAAATGCCTTGGAGAAGTTGACGAATTATAGTGTTGCCTCGAGGTTTTTTGCACAAATACCTAGGATTCGATGGATTGTAAATGATAAAGTATAGCTATAACATCGGGTGTCTCAATATACATAGGACCCATGAAACTGCTAATAACTCTATTAATAATAATGTTGTGCTTTTTTTGTTTCAAATTTGAAAATAGTATACTATAATAACTATTAATCCTCAATCACAATGCCTTGGACAAGAGAGGAAAAATATTTTGCGTCGCTATTTATTTGGAGACAAAATCATGGAAAACTGTCTCAAAATATTTACAACCCATTTATTTAATAATGATTTATAAGTGAGATAAAAAAACTCAAAAAACGATTGCATGTCCTGGAAGCTGATCTAATAACAATTAAAAAAAACATTAATTTCATGTCTCCAGCTTAAAGGACGCGTTTTGTACAGGACGTGTTCCAAATGACCGCCACTGCACTTGTCTCAGAGATTAAATTATATTAATGGGTTACATCAATTATTAAATTATATTAATGGGTTGCATCGATTATCAAATTATATTAATGGGTTGCGTCAATTAATGGGTTGCATCAATTATTGAATTATATTAATGAGCTACATCAATTAATGGGTTGCATCAATTATTAAATTATATTAATGGGTTGCATCAATTATTAAATTATATTAATGGGTTGCATCAATTAAGGAGTTGCATCATTATTAAATTGTATTAATGGCTTTCATCAATTAATGGGTTGCATCAATTATTAGATTATATTAATGGGTTGCATTAATTAATGGGTTGCATTAATTATTGAATTTTATTAATGGGTTGCATCAATTATTAAATAATATTAATGGGTTGTATCAATTATTAAATTTTATTAATGGTTGCATCAATTAATGGGTTGCATCAATTATTGAATTATATTAATGAGCTACATCAATTAATGGGTTGCATCAATTATTAAATTATATTAATGGGTTGCATCAATTATTAAATTATATTAATGGGTTGCATCAATTAAGGAGTTGCATCATTATTAAATTGTATTAATGGGTTTCATCAATTAATGGGTTGCATCAATTATTAAATTATATTAATGGGTTGCATTAATTAATGGGTTGCATTAATTATTGAATTATAATAATGGGTTGCATCAATTATTAAATAATATTAATGGGTTGCATCAATTATTAAATTTTATTAATGGTTGCATCAATTAATGGGTTGCATCAATTATTGAATTTTATTAATGGTTGCATAAATTAATGGGTTGCATCTATTTTGAGAGAACCTGTATATATCAAGATTATTTTATTAAAGCATTATGTTTCACGCCTTTTTCCGCGGTATAATCGAGAACCAGTTCTGAATACTCGTGTCTAAACATTGGCAGTGTTGGTCTGGTTGAAAAGGAAGTGTTAGCCTTTTTAAAAAAAGAAAAAAGGACATACTCAGAGTTCGATTTTTCTGCTGTCGTATACACGACAAAAAACAATTCCTTTTCGTCTGCTCTTGGTCGATTATTGACAGGTAATTTCATTTATAAATCATGGAAACTTTATAAACGTTCGCTATACACCGATACCTGATGTGTTTACTTTACCAACTATAACTGCTCAATTCAGTTCTCACTGGTTCCCTATATATGAGTTTGTGCGAAAGTCACCAGAGTCCATCAAACATCTTTCAACCCACAAAAAATAATAAACGAAACATTTCTATTTTTGGTCGGTTGGTATATCAACTCTTGTTGGATATTTAATGCCAAATCTTCTTTATATATATATATAAGTAAAATAAAGTTGGCGACCGAAGTCGAGGGTGACCCAAAGGCTCCCTTTTCGATAGCTACTACACCAATGTGTAGGGGCTTGCGCTACTCCTTTAATCGGACTCCTCCACTTTACCCTTGATCCGTATCTAATAATGCTGAGTGTTAAGCAAGAAGGCATCAAGTACCGTTTTTGAGTCTTTGGTATGACTCGACCTGGGATTGAACCCAGGTCTCCAGGGCCATTGACGAACACTCTAACCATCATGCCAATGTCGGGATAATGAATATATATCACTATGATTTGTATTCGGTTTACATGACGTTAAAATAAATCAACCAGTCAATTTGCAATCTCATATTTTATGTTAAATCTCATATTTTATGTTCTATTTTATTCATATTTTTAGGGAAAAAAATGCGTAACAGAAAATGAAACAGTTGACGCGAGTTCAAATCCTGGGCAATGTGTTTGTATTTTAATTTGCGCTAATGCCCTTTGGGAAAATATTCTTTGGTTTCATTGTTTGATGGCATATCAACTTTAGTGGGTTATTTAATGCTAAAGCCATCCTTGTAGAAAGACTGCAGTGGTACTATTTATCACATAGTTGGTGGGGGAATAAGTGGGTTCATGCCTTTTCAAATGGTATGTGTCCAAAAGTAAATGTAATATCTCGCTTGGAATTCGAACTCGTTTGCTACGACCCCGCAGTCTAGCATATTAACCACTGTGCCATGAAAATTCGTATCTCCACAAAGAGGCACGAATTTCACTGATATTTTCCAGATAAATAGAAAAACAAAGTTCTTTAACCTTGGCAAAAGAACTTGTCAAGGGAAAAGAAAATTTTGAATTCAGACGAAAGTAATACCCCGCTTTAAAATTGACCTAGTGTCACATCCTACCCGTGCAAGAGGGGATGGGCAAATTCATAGAGATTTTTAAAAAGATGGCCACTGGTTTGGTTGTTTAATGGCATATCAAGCTTCTTGGGTAATTTAATGCCTAATCAATCCTTCTATAAGAACAATAGTGGCACTATTTAGCCCATAGTCGAGAGGAAAAGAGGGTTGTTATCTTTTCCAAGGGTATTTCTCCAAAAGTGAACGTGAAATAGCGACTGGAGTTCGAACTCACGTACTATGATTCCGCAGTCCAGCGCGTTAACCATTACACCACCACCACGAAGGACCCTCATATTTATAATGAAACTACGTGTTAACATCTTTTGTTTATGTCTCACTTGCATCTCACTTTCAAAATCTAATAGAAATATTTTCATTTTGAAAAACTTATGGAGAGAGAACATTGCTTATGTTGCATAATAAAGGAATGACTGCCGGAGTGCAAGTAGACAGATTTCACTCTCTCTTCTCTTGCACTGTGGTAATATGAGACGGTTGATTTAGCACTCTGGGGCCCGGTCATCTAGGGTTAACTAAGGCTGGAAGTGTCGCTCATCCGAGGCGGGAGTTATGAACCTTCGTATATATATATATATATATATATATATATATATATATGTATATTTAGGCAGCATTTCTTCGTTAATGCAAATTTCATTGAACATAATAAACATTTTATGCCTACATATTCTCTTTTGGATCCGTTCGAATTCCCGTATTACTTTTATCGTATTCGGGGGGTACTGATTAAGGTATTGTCCATAATTGTATGTATCAGATTCTCGAAGCACTATATATTAGAAACCTGCAACCAGCACTTAATAGAATTAATTTTCAAACCAGTGCTAACGTACTTAAATGTCTTTAGCTACTGGCACTATTTACAGAATTACATTTAAAAGCAAGCGCCATAATCTCCAACAGCAAAGACGTCCTTACACAGTAGTAATTTGCTAAAACAAAAGTTACATCACTTTTGTAACAGATTCTCCCCTGATGATGGCCCAAAGTCGGGCAGAAAGTACTAGGGATACATACAATTATGGACAATACCTTAATCAGTTCCCCCCGAATACGATAAAAGTAATACGGGAATTCGAACGGATCCAAAAGAGAATATGTAGGCATAAAATGTCTATTATGTTCAATGAAATTTGCATATATATATATATATATATATATATATATATATGCAAGTTTCTTTTTATATCGCTTTCACTCACACATAAACACAAACAGAAACACGCACACACATATTCATGATCCTGATCACACCCTCCTATATCTATCTATTTATCTCATTCAGTTCATCTCTCTCTCTCTCTCTCTCTCTCTCTATCTATCTATCTATCTTTTTTTCAAGCTTGTATTTGTATCGCTTTCACTCTCTCTCTCTCTCTCTCTCTCTCCCACCCTACACACACACATATACATACACACACATTTATAATTCTGCACACTATGTCAGTCTGTTCATCGTTCTCTCTCTCTCTCTCTCTCTCTCTCTCTCTCTCTCTGTTCAAGTTTCTATTTGTATCGCTTTCACTCTTTCACACACACACACACACACACATATTCGTGATCCTGCACATTATCTATCTCAGTCTGTTCATCGTTCTCTCTCTCTCTCTCTCTCTCTCTCTCTCTCTCTCTCTCTCTGTCTTTCTTTCTGACTGAAATGCGAAGAGTTGAAACACTCTGTTAACGGAGGAGCAAGGAACTATGATGCTGGAAGTGACCTGTCGCCAAATTAACGGAGAAGCTAACAGTCCATTTCTCTCTGTTTCCATAACCTCAACGAGCGAACAGATTAAATAAAACAACGATGTTTTAATGGCATATCAATCTTCATGGGTTATTTAATACCAAGGCCATCTCTTATAAAAGAACAGTAGTGATACTATTTAACACATTTCTGGAAGAAGCAAGGACGAGCTCATAAGTGATGTTCTCCTATCGACTCCCGCATATGGCCGAGCAAAACAGGACGACCAGCTTGAACAAAAATGTGAGGATACGGGATGTAGCCCTGAAGATCTGCCAGAGGCAATGAATGATACGGAGAAGTGGCGTGAGAGGATGAGGGATGATGATGATGCCTTTCCCAAAAGTATTAGTCCAAAAGTGAACACAATAGATTGGTTGGTTGGTTAGTTGGTTAGTTCTTTGTTTAATAGCATATCAACCTTCATAGATTATTTAATAGCAAAGCCGACCTTGTAGAAGAACAGTAGTGGGACTATTTAACCAATAGCTAGGGGATACGGTGGTTCATGCCTTTCATAAGAGTATCAGTCCCAAAGTGAAGGTAATAACACGACGGGAGTTCGAACTCGCTTGCTATAATGTCACATTCTTGTACATTAGCCATTGCACCACTGGGATACCCACTCGTGTTTTGAGTTTTTTACAAACCATCCAACGAATAGCCATCATTAATATATTATTTCGACGCTAATCACGCTACAGCTATTCATTTGGAACCCCCGTGACCACGCTTCACTTTTGTCGTATTTTTTCTTCTTATATATATATGTATATATATATATTCGAGGTGCATACGATAAGTTTCCACACTTTTTTCGTATGGGCATTAAAAATTGTTGTAGACTCTTGAAAATTCACTATGTTATTGATATATATCTTATGAGATGAACGACCAATTTTAATGATTTCAGGTTCAATTGGAATACACCCTAATTGGAATACACCCTAATAAAGCTTGATTGTCACAGCTGGTGAATTTCAAAATTGCAATCTGGACGTGAGGACACTTTAGAAGAACGATATGCAATAAAATTATGTTTTAAACTTAGAAAAGATGCTACAGAAACGTATGGAATGCTTCAGACAGCTTTTGGAGCATCTTGCATGAATCGAGCATCAGTTTTTGAGTGGCATAGGAGATTCAAGGAAGACAGGAAGTCTGTGAGGGATGATGAGAGGTGTGGGAGGGGTATGGAAGTCCGTACACCAGAGTTGATTGGCCAAAGGGTTAGGGTTAGGGTTACTATGTTGAGGTTTTAAGGGAGTTCAGGAAGAGATTCCTAGGGAAGATGCCAGCACTCTTCAAATCGGCTCAGTGGCATTTCCACCAGGACATAACACCAGTTCACAAATCCGTCCTTGTTACAGACTATTTGACCAAGATGGGCATCAAGACATTTCCTCAGCCTTCCATATAGTCCAGACCTTGATCCCTGTGATTTTTGCTTATTCCCTTAGCTCAGAGGATGTCGTTATGAGAAAATTGAGGAGATGAAAGAGGCTCTGACAAAGGTCATTGACACGCTCACGCAAGAGAACTTCAATGAGGCCTTCTAGAAGTTGTTGGAACGGTAGAACAAGTGCATTGCAGCCGCTGGAGATTACTTCGAAGGGGACTAGAGTTTCATGTGTGTACTATCAATAAAAGTGCCCATACGAAAAATGTCTTAAACTTGCACCTCGTATATATTCCGACAATTGAGATTTATAGAGTTGCTAATGTGTCTATTTTTGCATGAAAATTTATTTCCAAAATAGTTTTATCCAGTTTTTGGAAATGGCTACCGTTTCTTTTGGAAATATTTTCTTTACAAAAAGTCAAAGCAAATAAAAGGCCTCTTAAGTAAAGGTGATGTCGATTCACGGTTTATGTATGAAATAAAATGAGACACTGATTTAGTGCTTGTCTTTATAATAGCAGACGTAATAAAAATTAAAGTTCCTTTCCAAAAGAAATTGTTGCTTAGAGCTTTGAAATTGCTTTTTTTTTTTCGGCAATTTTAGCTTTAACGTATATCTAATTCCCACCCTAAACCATTTCTATCACTGGATCTCTGTATGATGTGGGGAAATGTCTTTGCTAGGTTACAAAAAAAAGATTAGAAAACAAATAAGGGTTGACTGGCGATATAAAAATTTAGAATTTAGTAGCTTGGCAATGAGTCTATCCCGGTCTCATTCTCTCTCTCTCTCTCTCTATCTATCTATCTATCTTTCTCCATCTTCCTCCCTCCATCCCTCTCTTTCCTTCTCTCTCTCTCACTTTCTCTCATTCAGTCAATTAATCTAACACTGACGCACTCACTTACACTCACACACACACACACACACACACAGAGTCTCTCTCTCTCTCTCTCTCTCTCTCTCCATCTTCCTCCCTCCATCCCTCTCTTTCCTTCTCTCTCTCTCACTTTCTCTCATTCAGTCAATCAATCTAACACTGACGCACTCACTTACACTCACACACACACACACACAGAGTCTCTCTCTCTCTCTCTCTCTCTCTCTCTCTCTCTCCATCTTCCTCCCTCCATCCCTCTCTTTTCTTCTCTCTCTCTCACTTTCTCTCATTCAGTCAATCAATCTAACACTGACGCACTCACTTACACTCACACACACATACACACACAGAGAGTCTCTCTCTCTCTGTCTCTCTCCATCTTCCTCCCTCCATCCCTCTCTTTCCTTCTCTCTCTCACTTTCTCTCAGTCAATCAATCAATCTAACACTGACGCACTCACTTAGACTCACACACACACACACACATACAGGGTCTCTCTCTCTCTCTCTCTCCATCTTCCTCCCTCTCTCTCACTTTCTCTCATTCAGTCAATCAATCTAACACTGACGCACTCACTTACTCTCACACACACACACAGAGTCTCTCTCTCTCTCTCTCTCCATCTTCCTTCCTCCATCCCTCTCTTTCCTTCTCTCTCTCACTTTCTCTCAGTCAATCAATCAATCTAACACTGACGCACTCACTCACACACACACACACACACACACACATTCTCTCTCTTTCTCTCTTTATCTATCGATCAATCTAACACAGTTTTTCCATATATGAGGGGGTGTGAGTATAATCCTATTTATATATATCCGTTTTTCTTGATCTATCTATCTATCTAAGTCGATTCGTTTATTCATCTATGTTCTTATCAATCACATTTTTTTCAAATCTATCCGTTTTTCTACATCGATATATATATATATATATATATATATATATATATATATATATATCGGGAGTGCCTGTTAGGGTCCCATCAAATAGATCTGTTTAATCCTTTACTATACTTGAACCCATTTAACTATATAAGAACAAATGATTAATATTAAATTGAATTAAATTGTTAGGTAGCTATACTTAAAACTAGATGACTGTGTGCAAATAAATAATTAATATCAAATTGGATCATTAGTGTTAGATAGCAATACTTGAAACCATTTTACTGTGTGCAAACGAATGACCTCTAGCTGATTTTAAAATGTTACTGACAAACTATATCTTTACAAATTATGAATATATATATATTGTCATCTACACACAGACTGTTTCGTTCTATCAGAAATCTTCAGTGTAGCTAGACACGTAGGACGCTTGAAGCCGAAATCGAAACCCGTCAAAATTTTCATTAGACTTAGTATCAGACTGCTCGGCCAACAAGCGTACCACGTTGGTCAAGGGAATTATAAGGTATTATGTAGCAACAGCAGCAGCGTCCGTTTGTTTACATTTTTATACCCTGTCGGCTACCAGAGTGCTCAATTCGTTCGAAGAGCTTTGCATTATGTGAGCGGCGAGCGAAAATTCCTTCGCCAGAGTGATTTGTCATTAAATAACTCACAAGGGTTGATATGCCATAAAACACAATCCACTAACCTATTTATCTTCATATGACTTCATTTGAACTCGCGTGGCTAAGTCCACTTCCATGATTGGTTTGGTTTCTTTGTTAAATGTCAAATCAACCTTCATGGGTTATTCAATGCAAACGCCATCCTTTAAGAAAAACAGTAATCATATTTACCTACCCCTCCGCTCGGGCAGGATATGATACAAAGTCAATTTTTAAGCGGAGTTTAACAGGTTTGAATTCAGAGTTTTCCTTCTCCTAGACTAGTTGCCCTACTATTTACCCATAGCTGGAGAGAGAATAATTGGAATCATACCTTTCCCAAGGGTATTAGGGCTATGTGAAATGCAATCAGTCTCGTCCAGGATTTGAACTCGTGTCGCAGTGTCCATTTCCTACGATAATAACTATTACACCACAGGCACCTCCCAGGAAGAGCAGTATTGATATTATTTAACTCATTGTTGTCGGGTAATTTAACTGCGCGACTGGAGTTCGAACTCCCTTACTACGATTCCGCAGTCCAGGGATTTAACCATTACACTACGAGGATACCCACCTCTCGACTTCTATGAGTTTCTTCATACAACACATTACGTTCAAAATTTCAACTGAATTTTTTTTAATGTTCTACAATTATTAACCCTTGGGCCAATTTTTCGAAACAAGATTTAGTAAAATCGACAAGTTTATCCGACTGAATCAGAATTTTTATTCATATTATTTATCATTAAAGTGTTTATGAGTAATGTCACAATTCAAGAACTCTGATTAAATAAATTCGAATGAAACTGCGAGGAAAAAGACGCTATGCTTACATTTTCTTTCATCCTAGTCTGCTGGGGTTGAAGAATATGTCGACTGCATATTTACAGAGGGGGTTAGACTCTCCCACCCAAAATATGACAACTACATCCGATGGTCACGCTTCAGTCCTAGAGTTTGGGGAAAGGTAGAGTAGCCATTCACTGCCGTTACTTCCGGATCCACTCTGACCCGAAGTGATGATGCCTTTTAGGCTCCCATCTATGGGTCAAATGTAACTGTCTAACAATTTAACTGACAACGAATAAATGACTGATATTAAATTGAATTGTCAATTTAATACTCATAGTTTTATTTATACATTGCTAAATAACTACATACAAATAAAACTATTAGTGTAAGATAGCAATACTTGAAACTTTTCAACTATGTGCAAACAAATAACTACAAACATTTTGTTAACAAATCGTACACACACGCACACGCACACACACACACATACATACATATATATATATATATATATATATATATATAATCAGGATTTGGCATTAAATAACCTAAAAGCGTTGATATGCCATAAAAATTCCAACCAACCAATCTTTTCTTGATTTATCTGTGGCAGCTGACTCTAGACTCTCTGTATTCTTCTAACTTTAGTTTTTCCCCTAAATTCTAGCCCAGTCGGCTGGAGCTTTCGAATACACCTACTACTTCTCTGCCGAAGGGTAAGACACCCCCCCAATGAATGTCCTGATATGATAGTAAACAATCTGATGGTGAGGCTCCTGTAATGCTCGAGCATTGGGGGAATGCAGAGTGCATCTTCATTGACATCGCTCCCAGGTCCACACTGGCACGGAAAGGTAGCACCTAATAGAGTCCTATCTCTGAGTCAAATAGAACTGAACAGTTTATTAATACTAAATTGAATTGATTGATGTAGAGCTGTTTTTGACAATGAAACTGCGTATTTATGGTAAACAGCACTGTTTGAAATAGAACTGTTTTGACTATAAACTGAACTGTTTTGACATTTAACTATTTGTAAACAAAAACTATACTTGCACTAAACTGAATTGTTTGATATTTGATTCGGCCTTAAATGACCGAAAAGGGTTGATGCGCCGTAAAATAAAACAACGCACGAACCAACCCTTAAATTCAAAGGTGAATGTCTTTCAAGTTTCAAGTGTTCATTACGAAAGGTACGTGGTGCCTTCAATAAGTTTCCAGACTATTTTTTGTACAGGTATTTAAAATTGTCGTAGACTATTGAAAATTCACTATGTTATTGATGTACATCTTATGAGATGACTGACCAAATTTTATGGTTTCAGCTTCAAATGAACAGCTACAGCTGGAATTCGAATACACCCTACTAAAGACTGATTGTCACAGCTGGGGAATTTCAAAAATGCAATCTGACACTTTAGAAGAACGATATGCAATAAAATTGTGTTTTAAACTTGGAAAAAATGCCACAGAAACGTATGGAATGCTTCAGACTGCTTTTGGACCATCTTGCATGAAGCGAGCATGAGTTTTTGAGTGGGTAAGAGATTCAAGGAAGGCAGGGAGTCTGTGAGGGACGATGAGAGGTGTGGGAGGAGTAAGGAAGTCAATACACCAGAGTTGATTGGCCAAAGGGTTACGGCTAGGGTTAGGGTTAGGGTTATCATGTTGAAGTTATAAGAGAGTTCAGGAAGAGATTCCAAGGGAAGAGGCCAGCACTCTTCAAATCGAGTCAGTGGTATTTCTACCAGGACAATGCACCAGTCCACAAATCCATCCTTGTCACAGACGATTGGACCAAGATGGGCATCAAGACAGTTCCTCAGCCTCCCTACAGTCCAGACCTTGCTCCCTGTGACTTTTGCTTATTCCCTTAGCTCACAGGCTGTCGTTATGAGACAATTGAGGAGATGAAAGAGGCTGTGCCGAAGGTCATTGAAACATTCTCACAAGAGGACTTCCATGTGGCCTTCCAGAATTTGTTGGAACGGTAGAACAAGGGCATTGCAGCCGGAGGAGACTACTTTGAAGGGGACTAGAGTTTCATGTGTGTACTATCAATAAAAGTGCCCATACAAAAAAGGTCTCGAAACTTTTTTTTAATGATTCTCGTAAAAATTAACTGAATTTCCAAAAACTGTTGTTCAATTCGTCTGAAATAAATAATACGTTAAACTTAATAAATCGAGACATGTTTAATTTTATTCGGAATATATTTTATTTGGTAAGCAATCTTCTTAGAAATACGCGCCACTAGTCATTACGAAGATTGGCAGATTGATTGAGAGTCTACACGCATCTGAAGAAAAAAAAAGTTTAATTTTGGTGTTCATTGCTGAGCATTCAGGTCGACCTCAAATCAAGTGAAAGGGAATTATGAGTCAACGAAGACATCTTGGACAACAGATCAGAACGCCCGAAGAGATCGACTGAACTTCACTTGTTGGCCGAGTGACGATTATGAGAAATAAATCAATGTCATCTATTAGATCAAATATATTACACTTTATTCTTTCACGCTTTCTCCATATATTTCTCATCTATAAATCTCTTCTCTTTTCATCTTTCTTTTATTTATCTTTCTCACTCTCTCACACACATTCACACATCTATCGGTATGGCATTGTAACTTTAATGACATACCAAACTTCCTGGGTTATTTAATGCCAAAGCCATTAGAATAGAAAAACAGAAGCTCTAAAATTCAGTCAATAGCTGGGAGGGATAATGGGTTTCATGCCTTTCCTAAGAGTATTAATTCGAAAAAGAACGTAATAGCACGACTTCAAACCAGCTCACTGCAATATCACAGTCCAACACATTACCCACTTTACAACGAGAACTCCCCTAGTTACGAGGTTCATACTATAAGTTTCCAGACTTTTTTCCTATTGATAGTACACACATGAAACTCTACTCCCCTCCGAAGTAGTCTCCTCCGGTTGCAATGCACTTGTTTTACCGTTCCAACAACTTCTGCCAGGCCCCATGGAAGTTATCTTGCGTGAGCGCACCAATGACCTTCGTCACAGCCTCTTTTATCTCCTCAATTGTCTCATAACGACAGCCTCTGAGCTTAGGGAATAAGCAAAAGTCATAGGGAACAAGGTCTGGACTATAGGGAGGATGAGGAACTGTCTTGATGCCCATCTTGGTCAAATAGTCTGTGACAAAGATGGAGTTGGTGTATTGTCCTGGTGGAAATGCCACTGAGCCGATTTTAAGAGTGCTAGCCTCTTCCCTATGAATCTCTTCCTGAACTCCCTTAAAACCTCAACATAATAACCCTAACCCAAACCCTTTGGCCAATCAACTGTGGTGTATTGACTTCCTTACTCCTCCCACACCTCTCATCATCCCTCACAGACTCCCTGCCTTCCTTGAATCTCTTATGCCACTCAAAAACTGATGCTCGATTCATGAAAGATGATCCAAAAGCTGTCTGAAGTATTCCATACGTTTCTGTAGCATTTTCTCCAAGTTTAAAACAGAATTTTATTGCATATCGTTCTTCTAAAGTGTCCTCACGTCCAGATTGCAATTTTGAAATTCACCAGCTGTGACAATCAGGCTTTAGTAGGGTGTATTCCAATTGCTGCTGTAGCTGTTCATTTGAACCTGAAATCATAAAAATTGATCAGTCATCTCATAAGATGTATAGCAATAACACACTGAATTTTCAAGCGTCTACGACAATTTTAAATGCCTGTACAAAAAAGTCTGGAAACCTATTGATTGCACCACGTATATGGTTTCAAGTATTTTTATGTAATATAAATAATTTTCATTTTTTTTACCGATTAATGGAATCCTAACAGGTACTAACACTTGATTATATAATCACTCTTTCATATCGACTGTGGAATTTTCTAATGGCTTAAGGCACTGAGATCGAAACCTTTGTTAGTGAGTTCGATTCTCACTTGTTGCATCATATTTCTTGCTTTGTGCTAAACTTAGTAAATACTAATATGTGTGGGGATCCATAAGAGTACATCTCTTATGAGTTCATCTCTGCTTCTCCAGCAGTGTCCTGCATGTCTGGTTCGTCTAACTTGAATAGTTTTCGTGATAGGGGGGCATCTCCACTCTAGAAGGAACCCCACTTAAACTAGTAGAGAAATTCACGTACCTAGGAAACAGCGTCGAATCAACCGAAAAGGACATCGAAACGAGGTTAACGAAAGCATGGACAGCTATCAATAGGCTATCAATTATATGGAAATCAGACCTAACCGATAAAATGAAACGCAGTTTCTTTCAGGCAGCAGTCACATCGATACTGCTATATGGATGCACTACATGGACGCTAACAAAACGACTGGAGAAGAAGCTAGATGGCAATTACACAAGAATGCTGCGTGCAATCCTGAACAAGTCCTGGCAGCAACACCCCACAAGACACCAACTGTACGGCCACCATTAAATAATCAAACCCAACATCACCAAACCCTTACAAACAATGGTGTCATAAAACAAGTTGACCCAAAATATACTTGGACTGTACTACTAAAGAGATTTTTATACGTTTCTATTTCCATAATTAGCGACGTAATGTTGTAGGACAGGAATCTCAAACACAGACAGCGGGCTGCGGTTGACCAGCAACCCTAACCCTAACCCTATCACACGCGACAGAACAATTTTAGTGACTAATATTTTTGTAAATCTTAATAATTTCCCCCTCTCCGCTGACCATGTTTATCTCCAGAGAAGGGTAGAAGGTCCTTTGATATTTCATTCACTTTCACTTTAGTATCAAAAGCAGAAAAAAAATAATCCAATTTCATATATATATAAAAGAAAACATTTCTAATAATGTAATATAATGGCCGAGGGATTTCGTTTTATATATCTGGCCTTTGGGTTTAGTTAAGTTGAGAACCTTTCGGCTCAGCACATGGGTTAGTTAGGTGCAAACTTGAGCACAGGTGTTGACGCGCACGCGGGAAGGATGTGTCGTTCACAGATGTCAAAATAAAAATCCCAGAGAGAGGATGTGAGCGGGGATGTGAATGACGTCATGCACCGGAAGCGTGCGTGGAGGATTTGGGGAGATTTAAAAAAGTCAGTAGTTGAGAACTAGACTCCGAACGGGAAGGTTCGACTTTCGGGGCTCGCTGAGACCAGACGAATTTGTAAGCTACGGGCGCCGCACGTGGTAGGGGGCAGATGGAAAACTCATCATAGAAAGATAGTGCATCTCTCTTCCTTATGTCAAAACCTTTAACTCCAAGGTAATAAAAGGTTTCGTACCTGAACTAAGAAGTCGTTACGTGTTTTTCGAGTTTCGGGATTCCTATGTTCTATGTATATATGTTATGAACATTCTATGTACGTTTCCCATATTCATGTATGGGTATGTTACAATAAGAACATTAGTGAAACCACCATCGGATTTTTTCAATGAACTATTTTGGTAGAGGGATGATTGATATTATAGTAGATTAACGTACGCAACGGAACGTTTTTCATAACGCGAGAAACGGTAGATTTGACAACTGCTATTAGGGTGTACTTGCGATAACAGTTAACACACACAAAAGAATATGAGTAAAATTGTCTTGTTTCATAACGAAAGAATAGATAGATTTGTCAATTCACACTGGCATTGGGAATGTGTACCAGGGATGACAGACAACGCACACAAATTTAAAGTTATTGAACACGTATGTGAAGGGGTTGTTAGATAAATTGAAATTCTATCTGCAATTTCTTTAAATGTGCTAACACTTACATTTTTGCTTTTTTTTTTTCTGTTTTGATAATAATTATTGTACAATTTATTGCAATTCACCTATGAAATACAAAAAAAAAGGAAGAAAACGGAATCTATCAAATGTGAAAAAGGAATAAGAGGAATTTACCAAGAGTAAAAACGGAATTAATCAGTTTGGTTTGGTTTGGTTTGGTTGGTTTGGGTTTTGGGTTTTATGGTATATCAACCATTGTTGGTTATTTAATGCCAGTTTCGGCTTATATATATATATATATATATATATATATATATATATATATATATATAGGATTTGGTTTTCTTGGTTTTTATGGCATTTTAACTACTGTTGGTTATTTACTGTTAAATCCTCTTAATACATATATATTAAATATATAGGATTTGGTTTTCTTGGGTTTTACGGCTTATCAACCATTGAATGTTATTTAATGCCTAATCCTCTTTATACATATATATCAAATACATAGGATTTGGTTTGGTTTGGTTTGGTTTTATGGTATATCAACCATTGTAGGTTATTTAATGCCAGATCCTCTTTATACATATATATTAAATATATATGATTTAGTTTGGTTGGGTTTTATAGCATATCAACTATTGTAAGTTATTTAATCCCGATTCCTGAGCTCTTTTTTGCACACAGATAAATAGTTTCAGCTTTTGCGATATAACAGTCACAATTTAACATCAATCATTTTTTTGCACGCAGTTTGTTCTATTTGACCCATTGATAGGACCCGATCAAGTGCTACTAATCTGAGTCAGAGAAGACCAGGGAGAAATGGCAAAGAAGGGGTACTCCAGATTCCTTAACTCTCCAAGGCTTGAGCCTGGCTATCAGATGGCTTTGTGACATATCTAGGACACTCGTTGGAGTCGTCTTACCCCTCCGCAGAGATGCAGTGAATGTATTATACAGTCCCCGCCAGCTGACTTGGCTGGTGTAATTAAGGAAAATTTCAAACGGAAAATTTGCATCGTCTATTTTGTTCAAATTCACATATCGCACTATCGTGTGCAGATTTATTTTAATAAAAAAAAATATAAGTATCACCCTATCATGAGCTGTATTGGAGGATAAGATTATAAGTGGGGGTAATTGTAACATACTCCATGAGCTGTATTGGGGGATAAGATTATAAGTGGGGGTAATTGTAACATACCCCATGAGCTGTATTGGAGGATTAGATTATAAGTGGGGGTAATTGTAACATACCGCATGAGCTGTATTGGAGGATAAGATTATAAGTGGGGGTAATTGAAACATACCCCATGAGCTGTATTGGAGGATAAGATTATAAGTGGAGGTAATTGTAACATACCCCATGAGCTGTATTGGAGGATTAGATTATAAGTGGGGGTAATTGTAACATACCCCATGAGCTGTATTGGAGGATTAGATTATAAGTGGGGGTAATTGTAACATACCCCATGAGCTGTATTGGAGGATAAGATTATAAGTGGGGGTAATTGTAACATACCCCATGAGCTGTATTGGAGGATTAGATTATAAGTGGGGGTAATTGTAACATACCCCATGAGCTGTATTGGAGGATTAGATTATAAGTGGGGGTATTTGTAACATACCCCATGAGCTGTATTGGAGGATAAGATTATCAGTGGGGGTAATTGTAACATACCCATGATATGGATATGTGAAATAGATATAATATTCATAAAATGTTCATAAACATATATAGGAATCCGAAAACATGAAATTGGTTCAGGTGCAAAACTTTTATTCACCTTTTTGAGTTTAAAGATTTTTCGACATGAGGAGAGAGAGACACAATCTTTCTATGCTTTTACATCGTCAGACACAATCAGAGAGAGACACAATCTTTCTATGCTTTTACATCGTCAGCTCTCAACCCAACCAACGCGCGGCGCCCATAGCGCACAAAGTCGTCTGGCCTCACCCAGGTCTGAATCTCGAGTCTCTCGTTCGGAGGCAGGAACTCAACTCTCTGCTTTTTCTCAAATCCCCAAATCCTCAGCCCACACTTCCGGTGCGTAACATCAATCACATCCCTGGTCCCAATTCCTAACTGGGATTTTTATTTTGACATCTCTGAATGACACATCTTCCCCGTGCGCGCGTGAACACCTGCGCTCATGTTTGCACCTAACTAACCCATGCACTGAGCCGAAAGGTTCTCGTCCTGACTAAACCGAAAGGCAAGATATACAAAACGAAATCTCTCCGCAATTATATTACATAATCAAGTCTCCCCAAAATTCATTTTAGACGGTTGAGTCTCTCCCTCAAAACATAATGACCCTTTTAAGCCCTTTTAGATTTTAACTCTTGCCGTAGGAAACCGCATTTATTAAAACATGCTTGTGTCTGTCTATTAACTATAAAAGAAACATTCAAATCCGATATATTTTTTCTACTAGCAGTTCAATAGAAGAAGCAATATTTCTTTAGCGAGAAGTAACGGGGGACATCTCCACTCTAGAAGGAACCCCACTTAAACTAGTAGAGAAATTCACGTACCTAGGAAGCAGCGTCGAATCAACTGAAAAGGACATCGAAACGAGGCTAACGAAAGCATGGACAGCTATCAATAGGCTATCGATTATATGGAAATCAGACCTAACCGATAAAATGAAACGCAGCTTCTTCCAGGCAGCGGTCACATCGATACTGCTATATGGAGGCACTACATGGACGCTAACAAAACGGCTGGAGAAGAAACTGGATGGCAATTACACAAGAATGCTGCGTGCAATCCTGAACAAGTCCTGGCAGCAGCACCCCACAAGACACCAACTGTACGGCCACCTGCCCCCTATCACGAAAACTATTCAAGTTAGACGAACCAGACATGCAGGACACTGCTGGAGAAGCAGAGATGAACTCATAAGAGATGAACTCTTATGGATCCCCACACATGGCCGCGCAAAAGCAGGACGACCAGCTCGAACGTACATTCAGCAGCTATGTGAGGATACAGGCTGTTGTCCTGAAGACCTACCTAGGGCGATGAACGATAGGTAGGAGTGGCGAGAGAGGGTCAGGGATATCCGTGCTACCAGCGCGATATGATGATGATGATGATATAACAAATTTACGTCTACTGAGATTTTATAGTGTTACATATGTAATATAATGGCCGAGAGATTTCGTTTTATATATCTTGCCTTTCGGTTTAGTTAGGCTGAGAACCTTTCGCTTAGCGCATGGGTTAGTTAGGTGCAGCATGAGTGCAAGTGTTCACGCGCGGGGGGGGAGTCATTTAGGGATGTCAAAATAAAAATCCCAGATAGGAAATGTGACCAGGGGATGTATATGACGTCATGCACCGGAAGCGTGCGCGGAGGATTTGGGGGAATTGAAAAAAGTCAATAAGTTGAGTTCCTACCTCGGAAGGAGTGAGTCGAGTTTTTTGCCTCCGAAGAAGAAGGTTGACTTTCGGAGCTCGCCGAGGCCTTGCGGCGGGTGCCGCACGTGGTGGTGGTGGGGGGGGAGGGCAGATGGAAAAGTCAGCATAGAAAGATGGTATCTCTTTCCTTATGTCGAAAAACCTTTTAACTCAAAGGTAATAAAAAGTTTCGTACCTGAACTTAGAAGTCGTAAGTGTTTTTCGGGTTTCGGGATTCCTATGTTATCGATATATGAGTTATGAACATTCTATGTACATTTCCCATATTCACGTATGGCTATGTGACACATATTGTTATAAAGGTAGATCTTTAAAAATGACATCGTTTTTTTTTTGCTTTGTTTTTTTTTTCTTTTGTATCCTGATTGAATCTGAAAGGAAAAACATTAGACTCCACATATTTTAGTTGTGTTTTCGCCATTTCTGCATTTTTGAAATGCATGTCTTTCATCTTTTCTGTTTACGTAAAACCCGAAAGATTATTTTTGAGATCTTTTGTTTAAACCGATCAAGGAAATATGAGGTTCAAGTTAATAGATTCAGATTGTCGTCGAATTTAAGTAAGTTTACATCACACTCGGTATATCTATCAGTCTATCTGTTTATCTGATTGTCCTTTTCAGGCGTATATATCTTTCAATTTTCTTATTTCAATTATTTCATGACTACATCTTTTTAATAAAATATCTATTTATATGTGTCTAATCCATTCATACATATGTGCACCCATCAATGACCTTACATCTATCTATCTATGTCAGCCTATCTTTATATATATATATATATATATATGTGTGTGTGTGTGTGTGTGTGTGTGTGCTGGTATGCGTCTGTATGTATAACTTTATTCATCTCTGTCTATGTCACTTCGTTTATCTAACTATATATATATATATATAGATAAATGAACGAAGTGACATATATATCTATGTGTGTGTGTATTTGTGCGCACGCTCGCGCGCGCGTGTGTGGTAATTTTCTAAACCTTTTGCTTAGATATAGCACAAGGCCGTATGAATGGGGCACCCAATGAGAATCGAACTCACTCGTGTGTGTGTGTGTGTGACTTCGTTCATCTATCTATCTATCTATCTAAACATTTGCTACATTCATCTATATATCTATTTATCTATCAATCTATCTATATCACTTTATTCATCTATCTATCGTTTGATTATCTATCTATCTATCTCACTTTATCTATCTATCTATCTATCTATCTATCTATCTCACTTTGTTTCTATATCTATCTATCTATCTATTACTTGATTCATCAATCAATCTATACAACTAATTATATATCTATGTTCCTCATTAATCTGTCTACCTGTATGCATATCCCTTTATTCATTCATCTATCTATCTATCTATCTATCTATCTCAGTTTGTTTATCCATCACCTCCATTTATCAATGTACTATGTTCAAATCTAAATCTTTTTTTTATATTTCTCATTCTGTTTCTCTTCTCTTGATGGTAAGTCAATAGTATGGATCAAAATCACAGCATTAACGAAATGTCCATCGCCCTACAGCAGACGCCCATTTTAGGTATATTCCAATCTATCAGTCAGTTCCTATCAATCGATTTATTTACCAGATTTTCCCCTATGCAGTTTCTGCCAATCTAATCAACTAAATGCTGATCAACCCGTCAGACAATCACTTGCCACGTTTTACCAATGCTTATTGCTGTCTCCTTAATTTCTTTCGATTTTGCACAATTTGCACTCAATACCCATTCAATATTCGCCCCGATCCATATGCATATATATGTATGTATGTGTGTGTGTGTATGTGTGTATGTGTACACATGTATATATATATATATATATGGCTTTAAATAAATTTTCTAAAATATATATATATATATATATATATATACGAGGTGCATACGATAGGTTTTCAGATTTTTTTCGTATGGGCTCTTTTGTTGATAGTACACACATGACACTCTTGTCCCCTTCGAAGTAATCTCCTCCGGCTGCAATGCACTTGTTCTACCGTTCCAAGAACTTCTGCAAAACCCCATGGAAGTCCTCATGTGTGATAGTGTCAATGAACGTCATCACAGCCCCTTTAATTTCCTCAATTGTCTCATAACGACAGCCTCTGAGCTGAGGGAATAACGAAAAGTCGCAGGGAGCAAGGTCTGGACTAAAGCAAGGTCTGTGATAAGGATGGAGTTGTGGACTGGTGTTTTGTCCTAAGGGAAATGCCACTGACCCGATTTGAAGAGTGCTGGCCTCTTCCCTATGAATCTCTTCCTGAACTCCCTTAAAACCTCAACATAGTAACCCAAACCCTTTGGCCAATCAACTGTGGTGTATTGACTTCCATACTCCTCCCACACCTCTCATCATCCCTCACAGACTCCCTGCCTTCCTTGAATCTCTTATGCCACTCAAAAACTGATGCTCGATTCATGCAAGATGCTCCAAAAGCAGTCTAAAGCATTACATACGTTTCTGTGGCATATTTTCCAAGTTTAAAAAAGAATTTTATTGCATATCGTTCTTCTAAAGTGTCAGATTGCATTTTTGAAATTCACCAGCTGGGACAATCAGGCTTTAGTAGGGTGTATTCCAATTGCTGCTGTAGCTGTTCATTTGAAGCTCAAATCATAAAAATCGGTCAGTCATCTCATAAGATGTATAGCAATAACATAGTGAATTTTAAGGAGTCTACGACAATTCTAAATTCCCATACGAAAAAAATCTGGAAAATTATCGTTTGCAGCTCGTATATATATGTATATATATATACACATTAATATATGTATGTCTAGCTCGTGGCGTAACAGTTATCATCTTAGAAAATGAATCTTGGATAAGGCTGTTCGCGTTTCACTTCGTGCTGATGCCCTCGAGAAAAGCATAAATCCATCTGTCCCCCACTAACCCTGGCTTAACAGTAAAGGAGAATAGGTTCTTTAGTTGTGATAATGTTGTAGAGCCATGAACAACTATACATACACATATGCAGACGCATGCAGAGCGACACAGTTCTTTAGAAAAATATACCTCTCACTTTATTTGAAAGTGTTGTGTGTGAGAGGGAGTTGGAGACCGAAAAGAACTGCAACATATTGACCCCCACTACTATTGCCATAACCGTGTTTCTTTCCTGTTCTCCTGGGTTGCTCAACCGGGGGCATGGGGCCCACTCTGCTGGGTTCTGGTTTTCTCTACCGCATCTTATCACCAACTGATTGAAATTCCTGTGCACCGAGTTATATAATAGTTCGACGCACACCTTCTTCTTGTGGGCGTCACAAATCGCACTCATTCAACTGGTCCACGGTCAAGGTTATATTCTGATATTCCTCGACCGGATGCACCTGTTATTTACACAGGTGCATTTCCTATTTTGACAGCCCGGCCGGGTCGGAGGTCAATATACAACAATAAGGCAATCAGCCTAAGAGAAGAAAACTCTGAATTCAGCCCAGTTGTATTCCACTAAACAATTGACTTTGTGTCACATCCTGCTCTTGAGAGAGGAGTTGGGTCAATACATTTCTATGTGCGTGTATATGTGACTGTTACCAAAGTCGACAAAGGCGTAAATCTTACGCTGTACAGAACCAGTGTTGAGAGAACTACCACAGTACGCAGGGTCCTTTTTCAACCAAATGTGAAAGAGAATGCAACTCAAGATTAAGTATCATTGTTTCATGGTAGCAAAGAACTGGCTCGTTGCAACTGATTTGGAACATCAATTAGCATTTCCAACTGAAATAATGTTAAATATTCGGCGTCCAGGTCTCGTCATTTGAATCGTTAATCAAAGGAAAGTTTTCGTTGTCGAATTCAAAATGACTGGATAAAGTATCATTGTTTCATGGTAGCAAAGAACTGGCACGTTGCAACTGATTTGGAACTGAAATAATGTTAAATACTCGGCGTCCAGGTCTTGTCATTTGGATCGTTAATCAAAGGAAAGTTTTCGTTGTCGAATTAACGGTCCATTTTGAGGAGAATATTGACTGGGCGCCTCAATTTAAGCTGGAAAAACCTGAAGATCTTCGAAAACAATGTGTCAAAAATGGCTGGATAACAAATACGTTTCCTATCGAGTTCCACTGTCGTGGGTTTCATTATCAAACCGACCTCTGCATAATCTTGGACTTACACTATCTGACAAAAGGAAATATAATTAAATAAGAAAAAAAAGAAGTCCCTGATTGCATCAGCATAGATATGGCATTCCCAAAGAGTGACGATTAACCAACAAAGCTTCATGGTATCATGAGATACTGCTTAGATTAGTGGTAATGATGCTTCGGCCCCGAAACCAGTCATTATCTAATGAATTAGTTTGTTAGTGTTGTTTTGTGGCATACCAACCCTAGTCAGTTATTGATGCCAAATCCTATTTATTCATATATATTAGATACATATGATTTGTATACAAATAGTTTGTTGGTAACATTATCTTTAAGCGAGCTCTTTTGTTTGCACAACGTTAAATGGTTTCAAGTATTGCTATCTAACAATCGTAATTCTATTCAATATAAATGGTTTCAAGTATAGTAAATTATCAAACAGTTCTATTTAACCCACATATAGGACCCTAACAGGTATTACCGCTCCGTGTAATAGTAGCAATGGAAGTAAATAATGGAGGTAATCCGACAATATGTAAAAAAAATTGATAACAAGGTAATCCAAGAAGGAGAGATTTATTGAGAAGCAAAGTCGACGCTATAGCGTTTCGGTTCTAATGAACCATCATCAGGGCCATGAGGGATGATATTAGTGAGTGTAAATCAACGATGGGTGTTTAAAAGTGCAAAATACAAACAAACAAAAAAACAGGGAAAATTTGTATAACGAGAAAAAGTTGGCCATTTAATATGTGAATCAGCGTTTGCTTGTTTGTTTTAAATAACGTCATTTGACTTATTAGAAATATTGTGTAGAATTTATGTTCCGTTTGTTTATCGAGAAAGATTTCGAATCAAAAGGAGGATGAAAAAGTAAAAGAAAAAAAAGAGAAAGTATAAAACTATGATATATGTGGAATATATTAACTAAAGATGGAATATATTGTAGCCATTTAAAATAGATTTGCTCAAATGAGGAGAAATATTATAAAAGCCCGGACAAGTATTTAGGGAATTACAAAGTGAAATAGCAGCGGCTTTGGGTCTAAAAATAGATTGCGTTGTGTGATAGAGTGTACTAATTCGCGAATCGTTTTAGAGAGTAAAGAGATAGTTTTGATATCGAGTTTATTTAAGTTGTTTATTATGCTGAGTTTATTGTAAGAATTGTAAATTAAAATATATTGGTGAGACATCTCGGAACCTTCACGTTCGCTTGAAAGAACACAAAAGAGACATAAGAATTGGTAACTTAAACAATGCACTTTTTCAACACATTTCTCAATCTAATCCCAACTTCGATGTCAATTCTGCAAAGATGCTCAATTACATTCATTATAAAAGACGAAGACGAATTTTCGAAACCGCTGCTATTTCACTTTGTAATTCCCTAAATACTTGTCCGGGCTTTTATAATATTTCTCCTTACTTGAGCAAATCTATTTTAAATGGCTACAATATATTCCATCTTTAGTTAATATATTCCACACATATCATAGTTTTATACTTTCTCTTTTTCTTTTTCTTTTTCTTTTTCATCCTCCTTTTGATTCGAAATCTTTCCGGATAAACAAACGGAACATAAATTCTACACAATATTTCTAATAAGTCAAATGACGTAATTTAAAACAACAAACGCTGATTCACTTATTAAACAGACAACTTTTTCTATACAAATTTTCCCAAGGTTTTTTGGGGGTGGATTTTGCACTTTTAAACATCCATCGTTGATTTACACTCACTAATATCATCCCTCATGGCCCTGATGATGGTTCATTAGAACCAAAACGCTAAAGTGTCGACTTTGCTTCTCAATAAATCTCTCCTTCTACTTTGATTACCTTGTTATCAATTTTTCTCTATAATAATAGCAATGAAGAGGAATTCTAATTCACCCAAAGCTAAGGACTTAACTCACTATCATATAGTTTAGTGTCCTATCTAGAACACTGGTTGAGTAACAGAACCGACAAGGGTGTCATCTGATAAAGACCTTGTTAATCGGGCAGTTGGTTTCTTTGCAGCAGAATATATCTATCGATTTGTTTGCACTGTTCTCAACCACCCTCAACCACCTGGACATCAGAAACACAAAACAGGATGGAAATAAATTTATAATCCTAAAGTAACCGGTCTTTGGTTTTTTTTCTTAAAGAAAGTATATATATATATATATATATATATGTATATATATATATATATATGTGTGTGTGTGTGTGTGTGTGTGAAGGTAGCAGAAACACATAATCCAAATAGATGAATATAGTATGATGTAAAGTCGACGTTAAGGTTTCGGTTTCAGTAACGTCGACTTTATATCATAATATATTCACCTATTTGGATTATGTTTTTCTGCTACTTTCATACTGTCGGATTTTAATCCATATTTACTTTCATATATATATATATATATATATATATGTATACATATTGGTGTTATGTGAGTATGTGAGGGTAAAGTAAAAAAATGTTTGTTTACAAATCTGTCATTGCAAATTATATATATATATATATTTCTTTAAGAAAAAACAAAAAAACCGGTCACATTAGGATTATGAATTTATTGCCATCCTGTTATGGGTTTAAATATAAATCAAAAACACCAAAAATAACAGGACTTCTTCAGATCTAATAGATGAAATAATTCAGAATGGACACAGGAAAGAAGGGTGGGAGGGGGTGGAAGAGGGGTGAAGAGTTTTCTCCTCATTTATACGAGGGTCATTCGATAAATAAGCTGAATTTGGCAACAAGAAACAGTTTTCATTTGCACCTTCTTCTAGGAGATCAATACTGATGCATCATTTCAAGTCTCACAATAATGTCAGCATCACCTTATTATTATTTTTTTTTTTTTTTGCTGACTGCAGCGCCCAGAACATTTTCTTTACCGGAGAGTCAGCTTTGTTTCATCTCCATGAACTGTCTTTTCCATTTGTAAATATGTTTTTAAATGAAATAAGCATCTCCATACACTTCACTCATTCTTCTGCGAATTTCGCCTGATTTCCACTTGTCAACCTGAAAAATTGATTACAGACCTCTGTTTGATTTACTGTCATTTTGTTTGTTTTGTTGTTAAATGGGATATCAACCTTCTTGTGTTATTTAATGCCAAATCCATCCTTAGAGAAGAAGGGTTTTGGTTTTATTTAACCTATATCTGGAACAGTCATTTTGAATAACCTCAAAAAAAAAATCTCTGCAAGATTGAGATCATTTTCGCAACAAACCAATTCTAAACAATCCAGAGTTTACATATAAAAAAAAATTCTCAGAAAAAAAAATCTAGGAAAGATTTGTTTCCTATGTTTTTTTTCTTTCTTTTATTCCTCTTTTTTTATTATTGTCTCCCGTAAAAGAAACCCAACAAACGCCGGTGCGATGAAACTTAAAAATGTCCAGAGAGAAATACCAAAAAATACATTCAAGGTCAGATCAATAAAATCAGAAATTCGGCCAAAGATAAACAGTCACGACTAGCTCGACCGACAGTTGATGAAATTAGCAGAAAGAAAAGCACCTTATGAGCAAAACTAAAAGCAGCCGGCCAAGAGGAAAGACGTTAGAAATGGAAAAATCATTTTGAGAATCTGCTTAAAAACCCTCCTGAAATCACTGATAACCCCTCTGAAAAAACATTAATAAGCCAACTGACATCAAATGAACAGTTTACTGATGAAGAACTTGATGAAGTCCTGAAAAGAATTAAAAGCAGAAAAGTTGATAGACTCGACAAAATACATCCTGAAGTATGCGAAACAAGAAAAATTGACGACTTATTTCTACGACGTGTGACGGTGTGTATAAAATTCATTTATTCTCCGTTCTACCACCGGACAAGTACGGCACAAGGCTTTTTGAAAGTGGGTGTACGCGGGTCCGCAGCCCACACGCGTTCGGCAAAATCCAAAAATACCTTGGGCCCCGTCAGCATTTCCCCAATGGGGGCGCCTCAGACGTCAGGAAATAAACAATAGCCAATCGGCAAGAAGAACTAAACAATAGAGAAATGGACGAAATGCTGCATTTACCCCTTCCCTGAGAAAGGTGGCCTCGGAATCATTAAGAACTACAGATTCATAAGGTAAGGTGCATAATGTCCTGCTTCTCACTCGTATCTGACTCAAGAGTATTTGTCCGATAGTGAACGTCATAGCATAACTGGAGTTTGAACTCGCTTACTACGATTTTGCAGTTGTGCACATTAGACACTACACTACAGGTAATCCCTGATATATATATATATATATATATATATATATATATATATATATATATATATACTAGGATCATGAAATAAGTTTCCAGACTTTTTTCGTATGGGCACTTTTATTGATAGTACACACATGAAACTCTTGTCCTCTTCGAAGTAAGGTCTGGACTATAGGGACGGTGAGGAACTGTCTTGATGTCTATCTTGGTCAAATAGTCTGTGACAAAGATGGAGTTGTGGACTGGTGGATTGTCTTGCTGGAAATGCCACTGACCCGATTTGAAGAGTGCTGGCCTCTTCCGACGGAAACTCTTCCTGAACTCCCTTAAAACCTCACCATAGTAACCCTAACACTAACCCTTTGGACAATCAACTCTGGTGTATTGACTTCCTAACTCCTTCCAAACTTCTCATCATCCCTCACAGACTTCTTGCCTTCCTTGAATCTCTTATGCCACTCAAAAACTGATGCTCGATTCATGTAAGATGCTCCAAAAGCAGTCTGAAGTATTCCATACGTTTCTGTGGCATATTTCCCAAGTTTAAAACAGAATTTTATTGCACATCGTTCGTATAGCAATAACATAGTGAATTCTCAAGAGTCTACGACAATTTTAAATGGCTGTACAAAAACGTCTAGAAACTTATTGAAGGCACAACGAATATGAAGCTAGAAAATAAAATACCAAGACTCTAAAAGACAATGCCAATTTTGAACTTCTTTCATTATTGTTGATAAACCCCTAATTGTGAACCTGTGTATGTTTTAATCAGTATATGAGGTCAATTGTGATTCAATTATACTACCTGCACGTTTAATCTTGAGTGAACGGAAACACATATTCAAAATGTTGCAATTTTTTCCGACACTATATATATATATATATATGTGTGTGTGTGTGTGTGTGTTTGGTTTGGTTTGGTTTGGTTTGTTGGGTTTTATGGCATATCAACCTTTGTAGGTTATTTAACGCCAAATCCATTTTTATGTAAATAATCTGTTCTTTTTAAAACAATTCATTTTAGCATAAGTTCACAGTTTAATGGTCAAAAACATTTCCATTTCTAACTATTCAAGCAGTTGTATGTAACAATTCGATTAAGTGTAAATACAGTTTTAAAGTCGAATAACAGTTCTATTTGAAATAATTCAGTTAAGCATAAGCACGCAGTTTAAATGTAAGTACGGTTTAATTGTAAAAGTCATTTCTATTTCAAACTATTCAGTTTTGTTCAAACAATTCATTTTAGCATAAGTATGCTGTTAGTTCTATTTAACCCATAGATAGGACCCTTATCAGGTGCTACCACTCCGGGCCAGAGTGAACCTGGGAGCGATGGCAATGAAGGGGTACTCCACATTCCCCAAAGCTCCAGCATTGCTGGAACCTCACCATCAGATTGTTTATTGTCATATCCAGGACACTCGTTGTGGGGGGTCTTACCCCTCTGCAGAGAAGCAGTCGGTGTATTCTACAGCCACAGCCGACTGGGCAAGTGTGTGTGTGTGTGTGTGTGTGTGTGTGTGTGTGTGTGTGTGTGTGTAAGTAAAGCAGATAAGAATAAACAATCGTATTAAAAAGCGTTCGATAAATGAAAACGTGCTCAAAGGCTAGCCTGTAAAGCAGTATAAAAACTAAAAATAATTAAGATCTCATGTTCCGACGATTGTTCCATAACTATACGTTTCACGTCTTTTCTATGTAACTTTAGATATATTTTAAATTTACCTCCATGAAATAGGATTTCACTCTAAATGGAAATGATTGTGTCTTCAATTATATAGAAGACACGAGAAACTTATAGTTATGGAAACATTGTCAGAACGTGAAATCTTAATTAAATTTTGTTTATATAGGTATAAATATAGGTTTGTGCGTGTGTATTTGTGTGTGTTGCGTATATTTTATATAGTAAAATAAAACGTGTTTTTCTGATCCAACTTGATCTCAAATAACAAATGTCTAAGATCCAATATATATGTATATTTGCTCTGGAAGGAAGTGTCGAAGAGTCTCTTCAAAACTGCATTTTCTCTTATGACAAATGAGAACATTTGTCATAAGAGAAAATGCAGTTTAAATTCTTTAGCGAACAGGAATGGTAAGGTAATTTCTGATGCTAAATCTCGACAATTCTTTTATTTGCCATCGCAGAACCATTCGTACAAATTTCAATTTTTCTTTAAAAACAGCCTGCAGGTGAGCGAAAACAAAAACCATTTCAAAACATTCGGATATATTTCCAGAATTTAAGTGCATGTTAAACATAATATTATTAAGTTCTTTTCCTTCTTTTTCGTTCATTTTTGACTTTTTAAAATTCCCCTTGAAGCATTTCTTCTTCTTCTTCTTCTTCTTCTTCTTCTTCTTCTTCTTCTTCTTCTTCTTCTTCTCTTGTTTCTGTTTTCTTCTTCTTCTTCTTCTTCTTCTTCTTCTTCTTCTTGCTTTACCTCATTCGTATTTTCCTTCTTACTTTTCTTTAATTTCTTCTTCTTCTTCTTCTTCTTCTTCTTCTTCTTCTTGTTTTACCTTTTTTCTGTCTTCATCTTTTTTTTACCTTTTTTCTGTTTTCTTGTTCTTCTTCTTGTTTTACCTTTTTTCTGTCTTCTTCTTCTTCTTCTTCTTCTTCTTCTTCTTCTTCTTCTTCTTCTTCTTCTTCTTCTTGTTTTACCTTTTTTTCTGTCTTCTTCTTCTTCTTCTTCTTGCTTTACCTCATTCGTGTTTTTCTTCTTCTTACTTTTCTTTTATTTCTTCTTCTTCTTCTTCTTCTTCTTGTTTTACCTTTTTTCTGTCTCCTTCTTCTTCTTCTTCTTCTTCTTCTTCTTCTTCTTGTTTTACCTTTTTTCTATCTCCTTCTTCTTCTTCTTCTTCTTCATCTTCTTCTTCTTCTTCTTCTTCTTCTTCTTGTTTTACCTTTTTTCTATCTCCTCCTCCTTCTTCTTCTTCTTGTTTTACCTGTTTTCTGTCTTCTTCTTCTTCATCTTCTTCTTCTTCTTCTTCTTCTTCTTCTTATTTTACCTTTTTTTCTGTCTTCTTCTTCTTCTTCTTCTTCTTCTTCTTCTTGCTTTACCTCATTCATCTTTTTCTTCTTCTTTTTATTTTTCTTCTTCTTCTACTTGTTCTTCTTACATTTCTATCTTCTTTTTCTTCTTGCTTTACCTCATTCGTGTTTTTCTTCCTCTTCCTTTTTTATTTATTTCTTCTCCTTTTTCTTCCTCTTGATTTACCTCATTCTTTTTCTTCTTTTTCTCCCTCTTCCTCTTGCTTTATCTCATTCGAGGTTTTCTTCTTCTTCTTCCTTTTCTTTTATTTCTTCTTCTCCTTTTTCTTCCTCTTGCTTTACCTCATTCTTTTTCATCTTTTTCTCCTTCTTCTTCTTGCTTTTTTTCACTCGTGTTTTCCTTCTTCTTCTTCCTTTTCTTTTATTTCTTCTTCTTCTTCTTCTTCTTGTTTTACCTTTTTTCTGTCTCCTTCTTCTTCTTCTTCTTCTTCTTCTTCTTTCTCTTCTTCTTCTTGTTTTACCTTTTTTCTATCTCCTTCTTCTTCTTCTTCTTCTTCTTCTTGTTTTACCTTTTTCTATCTCCTCCTTCTTCTTCTTCTTCTTGTTTTACCTTTTTTCTGTCTTCTTCTTCTTCATCTTCTTCTTCTTCTTCTTCTTCTTATTTTACCTTTTTTTCTGTCTTCTTCTTCTTCTTCTTCTTGCTTTACCTCATTCATCTTTTTCTTCTTCTTTTTATTTTTCTTCTTCTTCTACTTGTTCTTCTTACATTTCTATCTTCTTTTTCTTCTTGCTTTACCTCATTCGTGTTTTTCTTCCTCTTCCTTTTTTATTTATTTCTTCTCCTTTTTCTTCCTCTTGATTTACCTCATTCTTTTTCTTCTTTTTCTCCCTCTTCCTCTTGCTTTTTCTCATTCGTGTTTTTCTTCTTCCTCTTCCTTTTCTTTTATTTCTTCTTCTCCTTTTTCTTCCTCTTGCTTTACCTCATTCTTTTTCATCTTTTTCTCCTTCTTCTTCTTCTTGCTTTATTTCACTCGTGTTTTTCTTCTTCTTCTTCCTTTTCTTTTATTTCATCTTCTCCTTTTTCTTCCTCTTGCTTTACACCATTCTTTTTCTTCTTTTTCTCCTTCTTCTTCTTGCTTTATCTCACTCGTGTTTTTCTTCTTCTTCTTCCTTTTCTTTTATTTCTTCTTCTTCTTTTTCTTCCTCTTGCTTTACCTCATTCTTTTTCTTCTTTTTCTCCTTCTTCTTCTTGCTTTATGATATTCGTGTTTTTCTTCTTCTTCTTCCTTTTCTTTTATTTCTTCTCCTTTTTCTTCCTCTTGCTTTACCTCTTTCTTTTTCTTCTTTTTCTCTTTCTTCTTCTTGCTTTATCTCATTCGTGTT
>OY757939.1:16446229-16565445 GCA_963585895.1 Sepioteuthis lessoniana
CTTTTTTTCTTTGGATTCTTGCTTTCTTTCTTTGTCTTCTTTCTTTCTTTCTTTGGTTATATCTCTTTCTTTCTTTGTCTTCTCTCTCTCTCTCTCTCTCTCTCTCTCTCTCTCTCTCTCTCTCTCTCTTTCTTTCTTTCGTTATATCTCTTTCTTTCTTTGTCTCCTCTCGCTCTTTCTTTCTTTCTTTCTTTGGTTATATCTCTTTCCTCATTTGTTTTCTCTCTCTCTCTCTCTCTCTTTCTTTCTTTCTTTGGTTATATCTCTTTCTTTCTTTGTCTTCTCTCTCTCTCTCTTTCTTTCTTTCTTTCTTTCTTTCTTTGGTTATATCTCTTTCTTCAATTGTCTTCTCTCTCTCTCTCTCTCTCTCTCTCTCTCTTTCTTTCTTTGGTTATATCTCTTTCTTTCTTTGTCTTCTTTCTTTCTTTCTTTGGTTATATCTCTTTCTTTCTTTATTTGTCTTTTTTCTATCTTTTCTATCTTTCTATCTTTCTTTCTTTTTTCTTTCTTTTCTTCTTTCTTTCTTTCTTCCTTCCTTTTTTCCCTTTCCTTTCCTTACCTTTATCTTTCTCTCTTTTTCCCTTATTTCTTTTTATCTCTTTCTTCTTTCTTTCATTTTCTTTTATTCTTTCTTTCTTCGATAAAGTAGATTTTTATTATATTTGTATTTTCTTCTAACAAAGCTAATAGTAGTAGTAGTAGTAGTAGTAGTAGTAGTAGTTGTAGCAGTAGTAGTCTTAGTGGTTGTAATGCAGTAGAAGTAATGATAGTTGTATTAGTGGTGTTGGTGAGAGTAAAAATGGTGGTGGTGGTGGTGGTGGTGGTTTTGAAAAAGCAAAAACAATTCACTCATGAAAATGTTTCTCAAAATACATTTACATATGCAAAGATAAAGCTGCATTCATAGATACATACACACACACATTTCACACACATATATACACACACACACGCACATACACATGGGCAGATACACATGCACACCCATACACATACATACATACATATACACACACAAAATCATACACACACACACACACACACATACACATTTCACACACATATACACACACACATACACACACATTTCACACACATACACACACACACACACACACACACACACACACAAGGACAGATACATATGCAAACCCATACACATACATACATATACACACACAAAATCATACATACACACACACACACATACACGTTTCACACACATATACACACACACATACACGCACATTTCATATATATATATATATACACACACACACACACACACATACACAAGGACAGATACACATGCAAACCCATATACATACATACATTCATACACACACACAAAATCATACACACACACACATTTCACACACATATACACACACACATACACGCACATTTCACATACATATATACACACACATACACATACACACTCATTTCACATACATATATACACACATACACATACACACACATTTCACATACATATATACACACACATACACATACACACATTTCACATACATATATACACACACATACACATACACACATTTCACATACATATATACACACACATACACATACACACATTTCACATACATATATACACACACATACACATACACACACATTTCACATACATATACACGCAAACACATACACAAGGACAGATACACATGTAAACCCATACACATACATATATTCACACACACAAAATCATACATACACATACACACATACACACAGATACATATACACACTTACATATCCATACACACATACACATAAACCCGCAAAAACATACACCAACATACATATACACATATGCACACACACACACACACGTATACACATACATACATACATACATACACTCGAATCGAAACATACAGACACATACGCATAAAAGCAAAGAAGGTTTTATAATCTAGGAATGTTTTCTGTTTAATTCAGTTTAATTTTTACCAGTAATTCTATATCCCAAAATAACAAGCACCAAGTCATTACATCTAAAATAATTCCACAGGTGAAGGACCCAACCTACCCGTTTATTTTTCTCACAATGAAGAATGAAGCTAGAGAGGCACCAGAATACACCGACTGCATCTATGCAGAGGGTTAAGTGGCTCCCCACAACAAGTGTTCTTGATATAGCACTAAACTATCTGAAGATGAGTCTCCAGTCCTGAAGCTTTGAGAAATGTTGTGTACCGTTTCATCGTCATTACTCCCAGGTCCACTCTGATAATACATATTAGGGTCTCATCTATGGGTTAAATAATCATCATTATCATGTCGTACTGCTAGCACGGATTTCCCTCACTCTCTCTCTCTCTCTCTCTCTCTCTCTCTCTCTCTCAACATTCGTCTCTATCATCCATTGCCTCCGGAAGGTATTCTAGACTACATCTTGTGTCTGTGTTACATAGCCATGCATGAATACGTGAAATATTCATATTCATACCGGGACGCAAACCGTTCATAATGTCCATAATGCACATATATATAACATAGGAATCCCGAAACACAAAAAACACTTACGACTTCTTAGTTCAGGCACGAAACTTTTTATTAACTTTGAGTGAAAAGGTTTTTCGGCATAAGGACAGAGATACACAATCTTTCTATGCTGACTTTTCCATCTGCACCCCACTCACGTGCAACACCCGCCGCAACGCCTCGGCAAGCTCCGAAAGTCAACCTTCTTCTTCCGGGGCAGGAACTCAACTCTGACTTTTCTCAAATCTCAGCCCACGCTTCCGGTGCGTGACATCACTCACATCCCTGTTCTCGTTCCTATCTGGGATTTTTATTTTGACATTTCTGAATGATACATTCTCCCCGCGCACGCGTGAACACCTGCGCTCATGTTGCACCTAACTAACCCATGCGCTAAGCGAAAGGTTCTCATCCTAACTAAACCGAAAGGCAAGATATATAAAACGAAATCCCTCGGTTCTTATATTACATCTGTGCAGAGCTGTTGTTGATAGGTTTTTGTTGGTTGTCCAGCACTTGCATGTCCGTATGAAGGGGTCAATAGAAGAACGTCCAGTATTAGTTCGTCCTTACTTCTTCAGCAGTGTCCCGCATCAAAAAAAGGAAAAATTCGGAGTCACGTGACCACTTTCAGAGTAAATAGTACCAAAAGGGTGTCCGCAACCAACATATAACAACAGCAAGAACGAAAATACAGACGAAATACGGACGAATGTGATGCCCAGAACTTTGAAAAATGCATAATTATTATTACCATTATTATTTTTATTATTCCCCGGGCTTTGCTGGGCCGTCTGGCATTCGTGCCGGATGGGGTATCGAAATCAATGGCAGATTCGAAGCCGAAAGGCCTCCAGCTTCAGCTGGGCCACTTTTGTCCCCTATGTATAGCACTAGACCTTACTGTCTAGTTCAAGCTATAACCCGGCATCTGTGCCCGGATCCAGATTTGGGTTCGTGAAACTGCTTGGCTCATTAGACCCACATTGCACTTAATAGGTCAATGAACAGCATAGACCAGCATGGTTCGAGCCTCAGCTCGTTTCCGATTTTTCTCTCCCTTAAATCTCCACTATAATCGGCCTTCGGTTCATTGACCTTGTGTCAAGTCCTGTCTGGTGGGAGGCAGCGACAAATATCTTATTATTGTTATTATTATCAATTTCAACGTTCTCTAAATTAGAGATTTGTATTTTACTAAATGCCTTCATTAGTTCTTCCAGGCAGCGTCGTGTCGATACTGCTATATAGATGCACTACTTGGACGCTAACTAAACGGCTGGAGAAGAAGCTAGACGGCAATTACACAAGAATGTTGCAAGCAATATTGAACAAGTCCTGGCGGCAACACCCTACAAAGCACCAACTATACGGCTACCAGCCTCCCATCACGAAAACTATCCAAGTTAGACGAACCAGACATGCAGGACACTGCTGGAGAAGCCAGGACGAGCTCATAAGTGATGTACTCCTATGGACCCCCGCATATGGCCAAGCAAAAGCAGGACGACTACCTCGAACATACATACAGCAGCTATGTGAGGATACGGGATGTAGCCCTGAAGACCTACCATAGGCGATGAATGAGGGAGCAGTGGCGAGAGAGGGTCAGGGATATCCGTGCTAGCGGCACGACATGATGATGATGATGATGATTTTACTAAACCAGATGTTGACCAGACATAACTCGAATCCTGTACGAAACCACGTGACCAACTTTGAAATAAATTTAAGAAATTCCATTTGTAACCTGGAAATCAAAGACATGAGATCGACTGTGGAAAACAAGAAATAAATAGTTGGATTTTAACTAAGTTAAAACTTAAGGAATATAAGTGGGGGATTTTTTATTTACAAGTTAAACCTCGGAAGCCATTGGAAGTAGCATGGTGGATGTGAAGTCAGGTGAATGAACCCAAAATCGGCTCAACGGCACGCTTCATCTGATGCTGAGAGGAAGAACACCACAGATCAACGGCCAGGATCAAATAGTTCAGTCAGGAAACAACTGCTACTCATCTATAAGGGTGGCTTTTATTGATGAGATGAAAATAGTCATCGAAAGATTACCATGACTCTCACCCAAACAAGACTTGGATCAAATAGAACAGTTTAAGCATTTACTATTGGCCAAGTGGGTAGAGAGTTCGCCAATGATCCGGGAGACCAGGGTTCAATCCCAGGTCGCGTCATACCAAAGACTTTTAAAATGGTACTTGATTCCTCTTTGCTTAACACTCAGCAATATAAGGTATGTATCAACGGTAAAGTGGAGCAATCCAGGCAAAGGAGTCGCCCCCCCCCGATACATCTCGGTGTAGTAGCTATTGAAAAGGGAGCCTTCTGGTCGCCCTCGACTACGGTCGCCAACTTTACTTTACTATACTGTGTGGAAACAAATGATTAATATCAAATCGAATTATTAATATTAGATAGCAATACTTGTAACCATTTACCTGTGTGCAAACAATAAATAGAAATATTTGAAACCATTTAATTGTATAAACGAATAAACAATGACGAATTGAATAATTAGTGTGAGATAGCAGTACTTGAAAACACATATCTGAGGGCAAAAGATATGTGACAATACTTGAAATAATTTAACTGTGTGCAAATAAATGATTGATATAAAATAGAATTATTGATAGTAGAAAGGAATACTTGAAACTATTTAACATATGTGCAAACAAATAAATTATTGATATTGCATAGCAATACTTTAAACCATTTAATTATTTGTAAATAGAACTATTAGTGTTTGATAGCAATAATTGAAACTATTTTACTGTGTGCAAATAAATGATCGATTTTAAATAGAATTATAAGAGTTAGATAGCAATACTTGAAGCCATTTAACTGTGTGCAAGCAAAAGATTAAATATGACAATTAGTATTAAATAATAATACTTAAAACCATTTAACTGTGTGCAAACGAAAAAGCTCTGGCTCGTTTAAAAACGTTGCCTACAAACTGTTTGCAAACGAATTGTGTGTGTGTGTGTGTGTGTGTGTGTGTGTGTGTGTGTGTGTGTGTGTGTGTGTATTCATGTGTGTGTGTTCATGTGCGTGTGTGTGTGTGTTCATGTGTGTGTGTGTGTTCGTGTGTATGCATGTGTGTGTGCGTGTGTGTTCATGAGTGTGTGTGTGTGTGTGTGTGTGTGCTTGTGTGTGTGTTCATGTGTGTGAGTGTTCATATATTTGTATTGTTGTGTGTGTGTGTGTGTGTGTGTGTGAGTGTGTGTGTGTGTGTTCATATCTGTGTGTGTGTGTGTGTGTGTGAACCAGATTTAGCATTAAATAATCTACAAGGGTTGAAATGCCTTGAAACCCCAACCAACCAACTTTAACAGGGCACTTTGTTGTGTGATTCATAGTTAAGCAAATATCAAGCAAGTGTTTCATGTAGGAATTTGTATAACTAGACTTCTTCGAGATATCTGAAGCTATTCTTTAATTTATAAGACTTTAAAAGCAGACAAAATTGCTTGTTTCTCGCTCAGCTATCATGGAATATAGCAACGCTTTGAAACAGAACTTAATGGTTCCAGAAAGAAAAGCACCCAGAAAGACTTAAATCTTATTATGCAGGAATGACGACTAAAAAGCAAGAGAGAGAGAAAAAAAAAAAGGATCACGAAAACTATCAGCAGAAAAATTGTAGACCTCGGAAGATTAACTTGGATATTATTCAATGTAGGTTTTGTGGTAATAAAATTAGTTAAGAAGCAATTGATGTCTAAAAAAAAAATCTTAGTCAGAGGTTCTTCGCCGACTATTAAAAAGCTCGATCCATAGCGGTTCGGTCGAGTCACGTGAAAGGCGATAAATCAATACTCCAGTTGCATGGTAGATCATTAGAAAGATGTTTTTGAAGACCTGGTGATAAATGCTGGACAAAACGCATCTTTACCAGAGTTTAGCATGAATGATTAGGATCAGAATGTGGGTTACTTTTACAGTTGTTCGTTGGTTATTTGGGTTTTATGGCACATCAACCTTTGCAGGTTATTTTATGCAAAGTCCTGTTCAAAAAATTAAGTATATGATTTGTAAACACATTTTGTAGAAAAGATTTTTAAATAAGCCTCATCTCATTCTATTTCTGCACACAGTTAAATAGTTTCAAGTATTGCTATATAACAGTCACAATTTCACATCAGTCATTTGTTTGTACACAAATTACGTTGGTAATTTCATTTTTAAATGTGTAAAAACTAATGTTTGCACATAAAGTTTTGCTATTGATTCTACACGCTTAAAGGGTTTGATTTGAACAGTTTTAAATACCTGTGATCTGCAACATTATGATAAGACTTCCAATAGGAATACGAGGCGCATACGATAAGTTCCCAGACTTTTTTCGCATTTAAAATTGTCGAAGACTCTTGAAAATTCAGTATGTTATTGCTATAAAACTTATGAGATGGCTGACTAATTTTTATGATTTCAGCTACAGCAGCAATTGGAATACACCCTACTAAAGCCTGATTGTCACAGCTGGTGAATTTCAAAAATGCAATCTGACACTTTAGAAGAACGATATGCAATAAAATTTTGTTTTAAACTTGGAAAAAATGCCACAGAAACGTATGGAATGCTTCAGACTGCTTTTTGAGCATATTGCATGAATCGAGCATCAGTTTTTGAGTGGCATAAGAGATTCAAGGAAGGCAAGGAGTCTGTGAGGGATGATGAGAGGTGTGGGAGGAGTATGGAAGTCAATACACCAGAGTTGATTATCCAAAGGGTTAGGGTTAGGCTTTGGGTTAATAAGTTGATGTTTTAAGGGAGTTAAGGAAGAGATTCCGAGGGAAGAGGCCAGCACTCTTCAAATCGGGTCAGTGGCATTTCCACCAGGACAATACACCAGTCCATAACTCCATCCTTATAACAGACTATTTGACCAAGATGGGCATCAAGACAGTTCGTCACCCACCCTGTAGTCCAGACCTTACTCCCTGTGACTTTTGGTTATTCCCTAAGCTCAAAAAAAGGCTGTGACGAAGGTCACTGACATGCTCACACAAGAGGACTTTCATGTGGCCTTCCAGAAGTTGTTGGAACAGTACAACAAGTGCATTGCAGCCGGAGAAGATTACTTCGAAGGGGACTAGAGTTTCATGTGTGTACTATCAATAAAAGTGCCCATACGAAAAAAAAAGTTTGGATACTTATCGTATACACCTGGTACATTAGATTATTGGAAGTGCCGTCGTGTATTGGATATCGTCAGAGGAAGTGGATACGGTGACACGAGTTCAAATCCACGACAAAGATGATTGCATTTCACATAGTAATTAATAGTAATTAATATTAAATAGAATTAGTTGTGTTCGGTAGCTATAACTGAAATCATTTAACTGTGTAGATACAATAACAATACTAGTGTGCAAATAAACTAGTTCATTTAAAAATGAAATTACCTACAAACTATACACTCACAAATCATATATGTATATTCATCTAAATGTGTGCAAACAAATAATTGATGTTAAATTCTATTTGTTACATAGCAATGGTTGAAATCATTTAACTGCGGAAATCCTGCTTATAGAAAATTTTACTTACTAAGTATTCATTTAGAAATCTTTGGTTGAAGCCTTCAGCTACCGAAACTGTATTATCACCCGAGTTGACGGCTGATGAGGACAGAGTATCGCACGTGCTTTCACACGTTGTATGATGAAAATTAAATATATATATATATATATATATATATATATATATATATATATATATATATACATATAGACAGAATTTGGCGTTAAATAACCTACAAAGGTTGATATGCCATAAAACCCAAACAACCAACCAACCAAACCATTTAACTGTGTGCAAACAAATGATTAATAGTAAATAGAAATATTCGTGTTAAATAGAAATACTTGAAACCATTTATCTTACAAAAAATGAGCTTAGGCTTGTTTAAAAATGTATCTATAAAATGTGTATACAAATGTGTTGAAAGAATTTGGCATTAACCAACAATGGTTGATGTTCCATAAAAACCAAACCAAACCAAATCATATATATTTAATATATATGTATAAAGAGGATTTGGCATTAAATAACCTATAATGGTTGATATGCCATAAAACCCAACTAAACCAAATCATATATATTTAATATATATGTATAAAGAGGATTTGGTATTAAATAACCTACAATGGTTGATATGCCATAAAACCCAACCAAACCAAATTGTTATATTTTGACCCCTCGCCCCGGCCTAAAAATGCTATTCCAAGGTGATACACCGGAAGGAAGTGACACATTCCAATGGCCAGTAATCGAAAGAGATCGCGTGGGCGGATTAAGGCTTATGATAAATGACAAGGTGAAGGTCTCATCGTGCCACTACAGTCATGCACCGAAAGAGAGTAACCTCTGAACTGCATGACAGTTATTTCCGCTTGATGACGATTAAACATCCGATTCAAAGATCCAGTAGGCGATCGTGTGAGCGTTGAGTTATTATTTAACTCAGTTGAGTTTGGGTCCCAGAGCAGTTGCCAGCAGACTCCCAGAGGGTTAGAGACGAGATGTGGTAGGGAAGGCCACACCCGACCGAGGGGGACCTCGGAAACCCCAGATGCAGTTGCCAGTAGACTTCCAGACAGTAGAGACCAGATGTGGTAGGGAAGGCCACACCCGACCGAGGGGGCCCTCGGAAAAGCCCTGATGGAGTGGACCCCAAGACCTCTGGTTGAGCATCTAAGAGAACAAGGAAGACACAACGTGACGGTCATTACAGTGGGGTCAAAATATGAAGTTTATGTTCGGTCTCCAGCATCCTCTCACACGCAAACCTTACAAATAAAGTGAGAGGTAAAATATTGTTAAAGAAGTCTTCTAATGTCTTCCTTCCTGCGTCTTTATCATGCGTCGTTTGTTCATGCGTCTGTCTTTGTCGTTGTGTCGTTGTGAATTATTCTACATATATATGTGCACGTATGTAGATGTGAATCTGCATATGTGACTATATAACAAAATCATATATATTTAATATATATGAATAAAGAAGATTTGGCATTAAATAACCTACAATGGTTGATATGCCATAAAACCCAACCAAACCAAATCATATATATTTAATATATATGTATAAAGAGGATATGGCATTAAATAACCTATAATGGTTGATATGCCATAAAACCCAACTAAACCAAATCATATATATTTAATATATATGTATAAAGAGGATTTAGCATTAAATAACCTATGATGGTTGATATGCCATAAAACCCAACCAAACCAAATCATATATATTTTATATATATGTATAAAGAGGATATGATATTAAATAATTTACAATGGTTGATATGCCATAAAACCCAACCAAACCAAACGAAACCAAATCAGATGCTCAATATAATAGAGATAGCATATCGATAACATCAAGGTGGTTCACAGATGGAAAGACCTACTCAAAATCAGGAAGACTTTCCTACCAACTATACATAGGAAAAATCACACCTACCAGCATGTCCAGCTTTCTTCTTTCATGCCATCATTTTCTTGGATTACGTAAGTCTGTACCTTGAGGTTTGTACTCGTATTTTGGGATTTTCCGAAGCACATACATTAATATAAAAAAAAAAGACTTATTGGATTTTAACTTCGTCTTAAACAAGGAATGATTCGAAATCTCTCGATGAACGAACGGAACGTGATTTCTTCACAATGTTCCTAATAGGTCAGGTGACGTATATTATAGAAACGAACGCTGATTCCCTGATCCAACGGCCAATTTTTCTTGTCATAACCAGCCAACTTTTTCATGTTATACAACTTTTCCGAATTTTTATATATTTTTACACAGAAACTGTAGCAGCAATAACGATTCTCTACAGAAACACCAAAGTGAATGTACGTTCACCTGATGGAGACACAGAATACTTCGACATTGTAGCAGGAGCACTACAAGGGGACATGCTAGCCCCATACCTCTTTATCATCTGTCTAGACTATGTGCTTAGAACTTCGATTGATAAAATCAGAGAAAACTTTTCGAACTGAAAAAGAGCAGAAGGTACCCCGCAAAAACAATTACCAACGCCGACTACGCGGATGACATAGTGTTACTGGTGAATACACCCAACCAAGCCGAAACACTACTGCATAGTTTGGAACGAGCCACCGCAGGCATTGGCCTCCATGTCAATGCACACAAAACTGAATACATGTGCTCTAATCAAACAGGCGACATCTCCACACTAGACGGAACCTCTCTGAAACTAGTAGACAAATTCACCTACCTAGGAAGCAGCCTCTCATCAACCGAAAAACACATCGACACACGGCTAACGAAGGCATGGACAGCTATCGATAGGCTTTCGATTATATGGGAATCAGACCTGACCGATAAAATGAAACGCAGTTTCTTCCAGGCAGCGGTTGTGTCGATACTGCTATATGGATGCACTACTTGGACGCTAAATAAACGGCTGGAGAAGAAGCTAGACGGCAATTACACAAGAGTTTTGCGAGCAATATTGAACAAGTCCTGGCGGCAACACCCCACAAGGCACCAACTATACGGCCACCTACCTCCCATCACGAAAAGTATCCAAGATAGACGAACCAGACATGCAGGACACTTCTGGAGAAGCAAGGACAAGCTCATAAGTGATGTACACCTATGGACCCCCGCATATGGCCATGCAAAAGCAGGACGACCAGCTCGAACATACATACAGCAGCTCTGTGAGGATACGGAATGTAGTCCTGAAGACCTGCCAGAGGTGAAAAATGATAGTGAGAAGTGGCGAGAGAGGGTCAGGGATATCCGTGCTAGCGGCACGACATGATGAGGATGATGATACATCCATCGTTAACTTAACTTCACTAATATAACCCCTCATTGCCCTGATGATGGTTCAGCAGAACCGAAACGCTATAGTGTCGATTTAGTTTCTCAATAAATCTCTCTTTCTACTTGGATTAACTTGTTAATCAATTTTTATTTATAAACTGTCGGTTTACAATCCATTATTTTCTTCCATAACAGAGATGATTATGAAATGATAATAATAATCCTTCACTCCTCCCTAAAATAGAAAAAAGATATATAGGGTAAAAAAAAAAAATCACGACTATGAATTTCACGTCTATGATCATCAGGTGATTTGTTTAACTGAATTTATACGCATTATATTTCTTGATCTCAGCTTTCTTTGGAATTGTTTTGCGCGCGAAATATATGTTAAAGTCATTTTGACGATAGCGTTCTCCGAATCGTTAAACTATTTGCATTATGTCTTTTCAATGACTCATTCGCGCCTTTTCTATGCGTCACTTCCGCCAACGCAATCAAGCACACGCACCTGTCTGCTTCCAGCACTTCGATTTTAATTGGTTTGTTTCTGTATTCATTTTTTTTTCAACTTTAAATATTTTTAATTTGATTTTGGTAAATGGGTGCACAGAAGCGAAAGTATTTCAATATAACCAACAATAACAATGCTTGAAGCTTTATCTGAAGTAAGAAAAAATTGAAAATATTTTTTGGAAACGACTTGGACGACTCTCAGAAGAACGTATTAATATTCATATATAGAATTTCCACGTGCACCCATCAAAACATAAACATTTTCTACTTTTGATGTTATTAACTTTCTAAGTATTCTCATGAACCCGATGACACACACATGCATGCGACTTTGTAGATGAATAGATAGATTTTCAAGAAACTGACAGTCACCAAGCACCTTTGTGTACGCTATTCTAAGAAAGATCTACATAAGCCCTGACATTGATATCGAGCACTTTATTTATAAATATACTGGGCTTCATTATATACAAGGCTCATTAAATAAGTTTCCAGACTTTTTTCGTATGGGCACTTTTATTGATAGTACACACATGAAACTCTAGTCCCCTTCGAAGTAATCTCCTCTGGCTGCAATGCACTTGTACTGTTCCAAAAACTTCTGGAAGGCCCCATGGAAGTCCTCTTATGTGAGCGTGTCAATGACCTTCGTCACTGCCTCTTTCATCTCCTCAATTGTCTCATAACGACAGCCTCTGAGCTTAGGGAATAACCAAAAGTCACAGGGACCAAGGTCTTGGCTATAGGGAGGCTGAGGAACTGTCTTGATGCCCATCTTGGTCAAATAGTCTGTGACAAGGATGGAGTTGTGGACTGGTGCATTGTCTTGGTGGAAATGCCAATGACCCGATTTGAAGAGTGCTGGCCTCTTCCCTCGGAATCTCTTCCTGAACTCCCTTAAAACCTCAACATAGTATTCCTTCTTGACTGTCTGTCCAGTGGGAACTCAGTGCATGTAGATCATGCCAGTGCTGTCAAAAAGTTGGGATCATCAAAAGTTTGTGGATGGATTTTCTCTGTCTGGCCTTCTTGGGTCTGGGAGAGCCAGCATGCTTCCACTGGGAACTCTGTCTATGGTTTCTGGGTCATAGTAGTAGATCCATTTTTCATCGCAGGTCACCAGAGCATCTGGAACTGCGGGATCATAATTGATCAGTTCGACCATCTCCCTGCTGTCATGACAACGTCTTTATTTCTGATCTTCTCGAAGCACCCCTGGGACAAACTTCACGCAAATCTTCCGCATCTTCAGTTCCTCGCGAGAAATTGTGTGTACAGTTCCCACACTGACATCAAACTGTGCACTTATTGTCTCTATAGACACACGACTGTCCTTATTCATGAAATTCTTTATTTGGCCAATCAACTCTGGTGTTCTGACTTCCTTACTCCTCCCACACCTCTCATCATCCCTCACAGACTCATTGCCTTCCTTGAATCTCTTATGCCACTCAAAAACTGATGCTCGATTCATGCAAGATGCTCCAAAAGCAGTCTGAAGCATTCCATACGTTTCTGTGCCATTTTTTTCAATTTTAAAACAGAATTTTATTGCATATCTTTCTTTTAAAGTGTCCTCACGTCCAGATTGCAATTTTGAAATTCACCAGCTGTGACAATCAGGCTTTAGTTGGGTGTATTGTTGTATAGTCACCACAGTGACCAACTATACAAACACATAATACATATACACCTACATATGTATGCAGAATCATAACGACGACACAATGAAGACGAGCGACACGGTCTTTTAGAAAAATATACCTCTCACTTTATTTGAAAGGTTTGTGTGTGAGAGGGAGTTGGGGACCGAACAGAACTGCAACAAAATGACCCCCACTCTTATGGCCATCAGCGTTGTGTCTTTCTCGTTCTCCAGGGCTGCTCAACCGGAGGCCCGTGCGCCCACTCTGCTGGGTGCTGGCTTTCTCTACTGCATCTTGTAACCAACGGGTCTGGTCTCCAAACTGATTGAATTTCCTGTGCCTGAGTTATATAATAGTTCAACGCCCCCTTCTTCTTGTGGGTGTCACAATTGCGCTCATTCAACCCATCCACGGTCAAGGTTATAATTCTGATATTCCTCGACCGGATGCACCTGTTATTTATACAAGTGCATTTCCTATTTTGACAGCCCGGCCAGGTCGTAGGTCAATATACAACAGTATTCCAATTGCTGCTGTAGCTGTTCATTTGAACCTGAAATCATAAAAATTGGTCAGTCATCTCATAAGATGTATAGCAATAACATACTGAATTTTCAAGAGTCTACGTCAATTTTAAATGCCTGTACAAAAAAAGTCTGGAAACTTTTTTGAAGGCACCTCGTATATATCGTTACGGTACGGAGATTCTAATTATAAGATATACAGTATTCCGACCACGTGTCGTACATAAGTAACAAAAATAAATAAAGTGTCCGAATTTGGTTCTTTTTTCTATTTCACGTAGGTATAGTTGTTATATAATTAAGAAATGTTTTTTTTATTTCAATCATTTATCATTAATTATATTTTATCATTTAGTTTGGTTGGACTTAGAACTATTCGGGTTAAGAGTTCAGGTGTGTAGACAATTGGTGCAGTTTACGCTCGCGCACAAAGGGGATGACAATCACCATTGTTATAATAAACCCCTACACAGGAAATGAGACTGGAGTGTGGATGACGTCATGCCCGGAAGAGAAGGGCTGAGAATTTGGAAGATTTTGAAAAAGATTCAGTTGAGTTCTGACCATGGTGTTGAGAAGTTGGGGTCCGACCCTGATGTTGAGAAGGCGAGTTCCCATGGTGTTGAGAAATTAAGATTGGACCACGAGATGTGCCGAACGTTGGGGGTGTTGTTAGCAAAGTATGATACGAGAGACTTTTAAGAATTGTGTTTCTCTCCTCGTGTCGAAGAACCGAAGTCAGAAATTAATCCTATTTACCACCCCCTCCGCTTGGGCAGGATATGACACAAGGTCAATTTTTAAGCAGAGTTTAACAGGTTTGAATTCAGAGTTTTCCTTCTCCTAGACTAGTTGCCTCACCAAGGCTGAAGAACCTAGTCTGTCCTACTATTTACCCATAGCTGGAGGGAGAATAATTGGATTCATACCTTTCCCAAGGGTATTAGTGCTATGTAAAATGCAATCAGTTTCGTCCAGGATTTGAACTCGTGTCGCCGTGTCCATTTCCTACGACGATAACCATGGAAGTCAGAAATTAATAAACGGTTCGTATCTAAAGCAAAAAAATCCGCCTGTTTGCATCTGTAAAAGTGTTTGTATCACAGTTGTGATTGAGACGATTATCGTAGGACTATAACATAGTGAGAGAACACTCGATAACCCCGAAGAAGAATTAGAACCAGCGAAAGGGACTGGACAAATACACGGTTAAAAGGTAATAAGGTTTTTTCTTTATTTCCGAACAATATGGAAAGAAAGAAAAACTGTCTGTCTGTGGTGAGCGCGTCTATGTAACATATAATACAAAAAGTTCTGGGATACAGTGAATGAGATATGTAAGATATTACTTATCTTTTTTCACCAGAATGAGTACGGATTATGCCGGTCATTTCAAACTGGCTTATTCTTATCGCCGAATGAGAGACGTGGGAGTTTGAAGGTTCATAGAATAAATTGATGTTTCTTCTTCCTAGAGTGAATATGTCGAAATTCACTGTACAGGGGTTCGAAGGCTAAAGGTGAAAATAGAGATGATTTTCAGCCTTTTCGAATATTTCTGTCCTGTTTCTATGACGACTGAGTCTTAATTGTGTCTTTTTCGAAGACCCTCTTCCGGCAGCCCCTTGACTATCTACTAACAGGAAATCATGTTGCCTTTCTCTTTCTCTCCCATGCTAAGAGAGGAAGAGAAACTGAAGTATAATTGGGGACATGGGTGAATGACTTGACAGTGATCTTTGACATGTATCTGTAGTAGTAACTGTTTATTTAGGTTGACGACTTTTACATATGATGTCTTCCCCTGACAAAAGTATAACAACATATATATTTATATATATATATATATATATATGTGTGTGTGTGTGTGTGTGTGTGTGTGTGTGTGTGTGTGTGTGTACCATCCCCCACCGCACGGTCAGGATATGACACAAGGTTGATTTTTATGCAGAGTAAGTAGGTTTACATTCGGAGTTTTCCTTCTCAATGATTAGTTGCCAAACCAACTCAAATAAACATAGTCTTTTCGACTCTCTGCTCATAGCTGGATTAATAATAATTGGATTCATACCTTTCCCAAGGGTATTAGTGCTATATGGAATGCGATCCACCTCCTCCAGGATTTGAACTCGTGTGGCCAATAACCATTACACCACGGGCACCTCCATATGTGTGTGTATATATGTGTGTGTGAATGTATGTATGTGTCTGTGTGAATGTTTGTTTTAAAAAGACAAAACACCAGCATTGGGGCCAGCAAGGTCTTTTTCAGATGATGATAAATAGTTTTAGCGCCAAAGCATTATAACGAGTAATCGAGAGAACCCAGTAACATCTTACAATACCACCAAACTTTGTTGGTTTTCTGTTCCGGTCTTATTCTATTAATACTACTAGCAAAAACATGCGCTCTCCGGGTTCAAGTAATTAAACTTTAATTTTAAAAATATTATATTAAATTAAAAAAAATGAAGGTAACTGAATAAGAACGTATGTAAGAAGATGACATAGATATTTATATTATTTTAATAAGACATAAAACAGGAGGGAATAATCGAAGAATAGAACAGCTTGGAAGCTAGCTCTTCCCATCACTCTCGGCTTTCAATGTTAAATTTTCCTAATTTAACTTTTTTACTAAATTAAATAGTAGAGAATAAAATTATGGTTATGTATTTTTGTTAATGGGTTTCTTTTTAAGATTTGTGGACGGCATTTTTGTCATATTTATTAGAATTAGACCAAACAATTCAACATCATCATCATGTCACGCTACCAGCATGGATATCCCTGACCCTCTCTCGCCACCCCACCCTATCGTCCATCGCTTCCGGCTGGTCCTCAGGGCTACATCCCGTATCTACACAGACCTGCTGTGTGTATGTTCGAGCAGGTCGCCCTGCCTTTGCTCATCCATGTGAAGTGGTCTACAAGAGTACATCACTTTTGAGCTCGTCCCTACTTCTCTAGCAGCGTCCCGCATGTCTGGATCTAATTTTGATAGTTTTCGGGATAGGTGGTAGGTGGCCGTACAGCTCCTGCTTTGTGGGGTGCGGCCTCCAGGACTTGTTCAATATAGCTCGCAGCATGCTTGTGTAATTGCCATCAAGCTTTTGCTCTATACGTTTAGTTAGCGTCCATATAGTGCATCTATACAGTAGTATCGACACGGTCGCTGCTAGGAAGAGACTGCGTTTCATTTTTCGGTCAAGTCTGACTTCCATATGACCGATAGTCTATCCTTAGCTGTCAATGCTTTTGTTAGTCACGTGTTGTTATCTGAGACCAAACAATTTGAAAGCGATAACACCTAGCAAATATTTACAAAAACCAAATTTTAATGATCAATATGCAATTTAGCCTCTCCGTTTACACTTTAAATTGATATTTGGTTATATATATATATATATATATATATATAATTTTTTGTAATTCGTATGGAGATAAGGCCCGCAATTGATTGTTCGCTTTGCACCCTGGCTTTTTAGCTGAGCCGTCCACCATTCGTGCCGAAAGGTGTATCTCATGATCAATGGCAGACTTGAGGCTGAAAGGCCCCTAGCTTCGGCTGAGCCACCTTCGGGTGAACGAGCTGCATTGATAACAATTTATAGCACTGGACTCCTTGGTCCAGTTTAAGATATAACCGGGCATCCGTGATAGACTCACGTATATATATATCGCGTGAGACCATGTCGAGCTAGGTTCATCTGGCTCACATTGCACAAATTGAACCGATGACCAGCATAGTCTGACAGGGCTCGAGCTTCAGCTCTTCCCCGACTCCCTCTTCCTTAACCCCTACTATAAACCGCGCTTTGTGTCATTGACCTTGTGCCAAATCCTGTCTGGTGGGGGTCAGTGACAAGTATAAGGTAATTTACAAAGCTCTTTGCTTCAATGTGTCACAAGGCCGAATAAATGGGGCACCTTATGAGACTCGAAATCACTCGTGTAGGTTCGCTAGTCTAGCTTGCTAACCGTTACACCACCAGAGGTGCCCGACAGTGACAAGTATAAGGACTATTTTGCTGTTCAGGACTAGCACTGAGCATACGTGCTGGGATACCAAACAATGACACCTATAGATACACATTGCACAAGACCTTCGGGTCTAGTGAATCCGTAACCAGCAAGGTTACCTGGCTTTGTGACAGGAGACTTAGCAAGGCTACCACATTGCACTAAGGGATACTTTGAGCAGCAGCGCACGTGTGCGTGTCCCAACCCCCTAAACCCCCTAAACCCCCACTATAATAAAGACTTCGTGTCAAATCCTGCCTGGTGGGAAGCACGAATAAATATCAAAGCCAACTGAATTAATTTGCTCTTCCGGTCCAGCACCGATCACCTGGCATACAAGCTGGAAGCATAAGATTCAAATTGCACTCGACCTTCATGTTCAGTGAATCTATGATCAACAAGGTCACCTGGTTTTGTGCCGGGCGACTTAGCAAAAGCTATCAAAGTTCATATTACACCTAGTGATCCTATGACCAGCATTTGACCGGCAACGCACGAGCCTCGGGTCGTGTGCAATCTCCCCCTCCTCTAAGTCTTCACTATAAAAAAAAACCTTGTGTCAAATCCTGCCTGGTGAGAGGCACGAATAAATATTAAAGCTAACAGTAAAAATAATAATAATAATTTTCTTAACAAATAAGATAGAAATAAAAATAAAATCAAGGAGAATGAGACGTAAATATCTAAAGTGTTGTATATTGTCCTTCGACCCGGCCAAAAATGCCATTCCAAAGACGGCGGAAGTGACACATTCCGATGGCAGTTATGGGAAGAAATCGCGTAGGCCAGCTTGGGTGACAATATGGGACAAGGTAAAATCCCATGGTACAGTCGTAGACTGATGCACCGGAAGAGAGTGACCTATGAACTGCATGACAGTTATTTCCGCTTGATGACGATCAAACATGCCATTCAAAAGATTGAGTGGGCGGTGGAACTATTATATAACCCTGTAAAGACAGGAAGTCAGTTAGTTTGGAGACCAGACCCGTTAGTGACAGGATGCGGTAGATAGAACAGCACCCAACGTAGAGGGCCCCCAGGCCTCCGGTTGAGCAGTCCAGGAGAACGAGAACGAGAACGACACACGGCTATATCCGGAGGGGCTGGGGAGGTCAATATGTTGCAGTCTTTGTTCAGTCTCCAACTCCCTCTCACACGCAAACCTTTCAATAAAGTGAGAGGTATATTTCTTAAAGAAGTCTTAATTCGTCTTTATTATTGCGTCGTTATGATTCTTTTCGTATGAATCTGCATATAAGTATACAACATCAGGGAATCGTAACGCCAGTGGTGTCATTGTGTACGTTAAAGAGAGACACACAATCTCTATTACACTGATAAACTTTCGTGGTTGGTATAATTAACTATTACTAAAAATAATTATTTATTATCTATCTGTCTAGCTAAATAAAGTAGGTAAAGTAAGGTTGGCGACCTTAGTCGAGGGTGACCCGAAGGCTCTCTTTTTAATCGCTATTACACCAAGGTGAAGGGAAGGGGGCTACTCCTTTCCCTGGATTGCTCCACTTTACCCTTGATCCTTACCTTAAGTTAAGCAAGACAGCAAGTACCATTTTTTGAGTCTTTGGTATGACTCGACCAAGAATTGAACAACGGTCTCGCGGACCATTAGCGAACACTCAACTCCTTAGGCCAATGACCCGGTTCAATAAATATCAAATAGTTGACATTTATGTTTTCATGAGCGCTGACTCAAACTTAAAGAAGTAAAAATAGCATGCAACAAGTGTTGATAAATTTCGTGAAACTGTCAGTCGCACTTTTGATAACCTTTAGAAAGTTCTTTGAAAGATTTTTATAAAAGCGATTTTAATCACAATCTGGACATGATTTTAAAATCTTTTTTTGTCTGTCTATTTCTTACTCTTTCTCTCTCTCTCTCTCTCTCTCTATATATATATATATATATTATATCAATATATGTATATATATATATATATATATTATATCCATATGAGACATGCGGGACACTGCTGGAAAAGTAGGGACGAGCTCGTAAGTGATGCACTCCTGTGGACCCCATCACTGACGAGTAAAGGCAAGACGAGCAGCTCGAACCTACATACAGCAGCTCTGTGCCCATACGGGATGTAGCCCTGAAGACCTGCCGGAAGCAATGAACGATAGGGAAGGGTGGCGAGAGAGGGTCAGGGATATCCGCGCTGATGGCGTGACATGATGATGATGATGATGATGATGATATCCATATGGAGATTGGGACATCATCGACCACAGGAAACGAGGAATGACATGTTTAAAATCTTTTATATCTGCTCAGCTTCGCTGACCAAAGCAAAGAGTTCGAGGGGGGCGATCATAACAAGAAGTGGGGAAATTCCATTTAGTGACAGAGACAGACAAAAAGACAGACAGACAGACAGACAACCAAAAAGAAAGACAGACAGACAGACAACCAAAAAGACAGACAGACAGACAACCAAAAAGACAGACAGACAACCAAAAAGACAGACAGACAGACAGACAGAAAGGGACACATACATACTTACATACATACACAAGAACAGATTGAGTTTTGAATCAGGATGAGATAGATAGATAGATAGATAGATAGATAGATAGATAGATATAAAACCATAGATAGATAAATAGATAGATAGACACTACAACCATAGATAGATAGATAGATACTACAAAGATAGATAGATAGATACTACAACCATAGATAGATAGATAGATAGATACTGAAACGATAGATAGATAAATAGATAGATATAAAACCATACATAGATAAATAGATAGATAGATAGACACTACAACCATAGATAGATAGATAGATACTACAAAGATAGATAGATAGATACTACAACCATAGATAGATCGATAGATAGATAGAAACTATAACCATAGATAGATAAATAGATAGATAGACACTACAACCATTGATAGATAGATACTGCAACGATAGATAGATAGATAGATAGATAGATAGATATAAAACCATGGATAGATAAATAGATAGATAGACACTACAACCATAGATAGATAGATAGATGCTACAAAGATAGATAGATAGATAGATAGATAGATAGATAGATAGATAGATAGATAGATAGATACTACAACCATAGATAAAATAGACACTACAACCATAGATAGATAGATAGATACTGCAACGATAGATAGATAGATAGATAGATAGATAGATAGATATAAAACCATAGATAGATAAATAGATAGGCACTACAACCATAGATAGATAGATACTACAACGATAGATAGATAGATAGATAGATAGATAGATAGATAGATACTACAAGCATTGATAGATAAATAGATAGATAGACACTACAACCATAGATATAGATAGATACTGCAACGATAGATAGATAGATAGATAGATAGATAGATAGATAGATATAAAACCATAGATAGATAAATAGATAGATAGGCACTACAACCATAGATAGATAGATACTACAACGATAGATAGATATATATATAGGATCGATCGATCGATAGATAGATACTACAACCATAGATAGATAAATAGATACTACAACCATAGATAGATAGATACTACAACGATAGATAGATAGATAGATAGATAGATAGATAGATACTACAACAATAGATAGATAGATAAATAAGCAGAAGCCATCTCACGTTATTCTATGTGTATTAAATATCAAATTTTGATAAACTAAATTCTTCCTTTCATATTCTTGATCGTAATCTTATTAACAGATTTACCATTCCTGTCGAGTGGCTATTTCGTTGTGACAATCAACGCCCACTTGAAAAATGGTAAATGCTCGCCTGGTAGTAAGATTTAAGCAATTTCTTTTGCGAAATATATGGCTTCGTCTACGGCTGCTGGTGAAGTTGGATCAGTGACTGACCTTAGACTTACCAGTACAGTTCTGAACAATAACTGAACAAGTTTTAATAGAGTAAGTTTTGATAGAGCAATTTTTTAACTACAAAACACTAAATTTGTTTTGCTCATTCATTACTATTCGCTATTCATGTTTAGCCATCAATGCTCCACACGTTGAGATCGGCACTAACGGACGTCACTCACCTTATGGAAGTGAAGATGGCATCAGTTTCAGATAAAATTTCGGTTTATATATATATCATGTCACGGTTTATATATATATCATGTCATAAATATATATATATATATATATATATATATATATATATTATATATATCATGTCATAAATATATTATATATATGTCATATATATATTATATATATATCATATATATATATATTATCATATATATATATCATATATATCATATATATATATTATCATATATATCATATATATATCATATATATATATATTATATATATATCATATATATTATATATATGTCATATATATATTATATATATATCATGTCATAAATCATATGTCATGTCACGGTTTATATATATATATCATGTCATAAATTTCGTTTATATATATATCATGTCACGGTTTATATATATATCATGTCATAATTTATATATATATCATGTCATAAATTTCGGTTTATATATATATCATGTCACGCCATCAATACGGATACCCCTGACCCTTTTTCGCCACCCTTCTCTATCGTCCATTGCTTCCAGCAGGTTTTCAAGGATACATCCCGTATCTGCACGGAGCTGCTGATGTAGCTTCTGGCTAGTCGTTCTGCCTTCGCTCGTCCATGTGAAGGGGCCCACAGGAGTACGTCGTATGAGATGTCCCTACTTCTCTAGTCGTGTCCTGCATGTCTGGTTCGTCTAACTCGGATAGTTTTCGTGATGGGTGGTAAGTGGCCGTAGACCTGCTGCTTTATGGAGTGCTGTCTCCGGGACTTGTTCAATATTGCTCGCCGCATTCTTGTGTAGTTGCCGTCAAGTTTTTTCTCCATACGTTTAGTTAGCGTCCATGTAGTGCATCTATACAGCAGTATCGACACAACCGCTGCTTGGAAGAAATCATGTTTCATTTTATCGGTTAGGTCTGACTTCCATGTGACCGATAGTATATCGATAGCTGTCCATGCCTTCGCTAGTTGCCTGTCGATGTCTGTCTTGGTTGATGAGACACAAGTTCCTAGGTAGGAAGCAGAGTCTCATCTACTGAGACAGACATCAATATATATATATATATATATATCATTAAATGAATAAGATGAATTTTGCCTAATAACCTTTATCAGGGAAATCAATAGAGATGAGTTCTTTCATGTCCCAGAAGACTGTCAGTATGACCTACTTTACTGACCGTTGCGCCCGGAACTGTTTCTTTACCGGAGAGTCAGTGTATTTCTACTCCATGGATTGTCTTTTTGAGTCAGGCTCATAGTAGCAAACCCATATTTAGCTAATTTGTAAAAATGTTTTGACTAAAACATTTTTCTCTACATTCATCACATATCCTTCAGTAAATTTCATATGCTTTGCACTTCTCGGCCACCAAAGATTTGACAACAATGGCAATATATGGCCGAGCATAATCATGAGATAGAATTATGACAAAGCTTAAACTCAAGCAAAGAAAAACCCATCTCTCCTTAGGGGCATATAACCTTCAAAATCAAATTCTGAAAGAAGTGATTGAAAACTAACGTCGAGAACACTTTTAACATTAGAAATGTGACTTTTTCATCCAAGTACTTTGTAAATGATATAATTTCAAAAGAATTAATCATACCAGACATTGGCGTAATATTTAGAGTGCTTGACCTGAGTTCAACTTCCACGTCAAATCATACCAAAGACTCAAAAAATGGTACTTGATGTCTCCTTGCCTAAGACCCTGCTTTATGGAGGTGCCCGTGGTGTAATGGTTATCGTCGTAGGAAATGGACACGACGACACGAGTTCAGATCCTGGACGAGATCGATAGCACTAATATGAATCCAATAATTCTCCCTCCAGCTATGGGTAAATAGTAGGGCAGACTGTGTTCTTCAGCCTTGGTGAGGCAACTAGTCAAGGAGAAGGAAAACTCTGAATTCAAACCTGCTAAACTCCGCTTAAAAATTGACCTTGTGTCATATCCTGCCTGAGCGGAAGGGTTGGTAAATATGAACACTCAGCTTTATAAGGGACAGATGAAGGGTAAAGTGGGTCAATCCTGGGAAAGGATTTGCGCCCTCCCCTACACCTAAGTGAAGTAGCTATCAAAAAATGAGCCTTCTGGTCACCCTCGGCAACGTTGGCCAAATTTTTTTATATTAATCATCATCATCATCATCATGTCTTGTCGCTGACACAGATTTCTCTCTCTCTCTCTCTCTCTCTCTCTCTCTCTCTCTCTCTCTCTCTCTCTCTCGTCGCTTATGAGTTCGTCCTTACTTCTTCAGCAGTGTCCTGCATTTCTTGTTAGTCTGATTAGGATGGTTTTAGAGATGGGAAGTAGGTGGCCATACAGCTGTTCAATATAACTTGCGGCATTCTTGTACAATTGCCGTCTAGTTTTTTCTCTATACGCTAAGTCAGCATCTCTATGGTGCATCCATATATTAGTGTGGACATGGCCGCTGCTTGGGAAAAAATTGCGTTTTATTTTATCGGACAGGTCAAACTTCCATATGATCGATGACCTATCGATAGCTAACCATGCCTTCTCTAGTCGCATATTTATGTCATTTTCCGTAGATGAGATGCTGCTTCCGAGGTTGGTGGATTTGTCTACCAGTTTTATGATTCTTACTCAAAACATTGTAAAAATAACGGATACTATTTTCCGAAGAACTGACTATAAATTGTTCAGCTGTACACACGTTTTGATTTAGCTTTTAATGTTTAATATTATAAATTTAGAGCTAAGTTTCATTCCTGATATGATAAAAAAAAGTATCCAGAAATGACAGTGACTTGTCTAGACTGTTGTCTAGACGTCTAGATATCATCACTTTTTGCCCAGCTATACACATATATTGATTTTAGTGTAAACTTTTCAAATCGCACAAATTTAATATTTGTATATCGAACTATTTTGATCACACCCTGGAATTACGCAGACCAACTTCGACTGGAAACTAATCGTGACAAAAGCAGGAACCTGAGAAAAAAAATAAATTGAATCCTATAAACAAGAGAAAACTGTTTGTCGCCATAGTTAACAGTTTTAGTAAGTTGGTGATCATTGCAAAAATTACCGAAAGGAGAATATGAATAATTCATTGTCTGACTGAGAATCAGATATTTCTCACAAACAGAAATCTGTCATTTCACCTTCATTTAATTACACCCGTATGGATTCATTTTCTAAACTTACTTTAAGTGTGACACAAGGACAAAAATTTGGGAACTCAGTGAGAAGTGATATTGCATAAGTACCGTAAATATTCGTTTATAATACGCACATTTTTTTGTATTGATTTTTAAATCTTAAAAATTAAGAATACGAGTCGTACACAACGAGTAAATATTAATTTTTTTTGCGTCACCATATTTGAGCGAGTATGACCGATAGTAAGTTATATCTACGATCCAAACTAATGTTTAATAAGGACCTGTTTTAAACATCTACAGAGAAATTAGCCACTGGAATGCGTGTTTCCAATTTGTTACTTCTATTATGGACTTATTTTCACCGCAAACTTGTTGCATTTTCGTGTGAACATATCTTTGATTTTGCCAAAAATACTTTGTAAATTCTGTCTTTGGAAACATTATGTGGAATATATAAATTCTTAATTTTAGTCGATACAAACCGTATAAAAAAAGTTGGACAAATGTTTTAGTTGAAATTTAGCAGCTGCAGATTTCAAAAAGTCAATGTGTGTTTTTTTTTCAATAATTTCATCGCTAAAAGTTAGGTGTACGTATTGTAGACGTGAGATTTTTTTTTCCATAATTTTGTAGCCAAAGGTTTGGGGTGTTTATCATAGACAAGAAGAGTTTTTTCAATAATTTCATAGCCAAAATTTAGGGATGCGTATTATAGACGATAGATATTTTTTTTATAATTTGATAGGTAAAAATGAGGGATGCGTATTATAGACGAGAAATTTTTTTTTTTTTTATAATTTCTTTGCAAAATAGTCAGAGATTCTTATAATAGTCGAGAGATGTTTTTTTCCATAATTTCGTATCCAGAAATTAAGGATATGTATTATCGACGAGAGGGTTTTTTTTTATAATTCCATAGCTAAAATGAGGGCTGCGTATTATAGACGTGTGGGTTTTTTCATAATTTCGAAGCCAAAAGTTTAGAGGTCGAATGCTTCGTAGTGAATTCTTCCCCTATGAACTCTTATAATTTTATTCATCCAGTTAAAATTTCCTTCCTCCCCTCCCTCTCCAGGTGTCTATAGGGTCTATTTTGAAAAGCACTGCTCTAAATTAATGAATGCTAGTTTCTAAAAAGGACTGAAACCAATCGAGATAATTTTTGAATCGATTTGAATGAAGGGAAAGTTTTGAAGATGTAGAGATCATTAAAAGAAATAGGACGTAAGAGTTTCACACTTGATCAAACGTTTCAACGATGCTTCAACCAACGAATGAGTTGAATGCTTAAAATTTCTTATTTTTAACAATAGTAATATCTTGTTAAATCGTTAAGAAAATAAAATTGCAACACGTCTGTGATCCAAAAATAGAATTAAAGCACCTCTGGAACTGAAAATAAAATTGTGACACCTCTGGAACTGAAAATAAATTGTGACACCTTTGCAACTGATAATAAAATTGCAACACTTCCGGAACTGAAAATAAATTGCAACACCTCTGGGACTGAAAATAAATTGCAACACCTCTGAAACTGAAAATAAAATGGCGCAACTTTGGAACTGAAAATAAATTGCAACACCTCTGGAACGGAAAATAAAATGGCAAAACCTCTGGAACTGAAACTAAATTGTTATAGCTCTGGAACAGAAAATAGAATGGCAACACCTCTGGAATTGAAACTAAATTGTTATAGCTCTGGAACAGAAAATAGAATGGCAACACCTCTGGAATTGAAAATAAATTGCAACACCTCTAGAACTGAAAATGAAATGGTAACATCTCTGAAACTGAAAATGAAATTGCAACACTTCTGGAACTGAAACTAATTTGCAACACCTCTGGAACTGAATATAAAATTTCAACACCTCTACAACCAAAAGTAACACTATAATAGGATTATAATCGAAAATAAAATCACAATATATTTGTAACAATCACAAAATAGCCTTATCACTTTAACCAAAAATAGAATTGCAACTCATCGGTAACTAAAAATAAAACTGTAGCATCGCTGTAGCCCAAAATAAAATGGTAACTCTTATTCTTATCAAACATAAAATTGCCTAAATGTATGTAAGAGGTGAACTTCTTTGTAGATTGCCACATATAATTTTGGTTACTGTTTTAATGTCGTGAACTTTGAAAATAAATAATATCCGTTTTCATATTATAATCTTACTCTAGAAACAATGAAATCCTATCTTTTGTCTTGAAGAAAAATAACATTTTATTTTAAAAAACATACTTATCTATGGGCGATGGAAAAAATGTAACCCTATTTACATGCAATAGTGCGTATATATACGAAGCTCATTCAATATACAAAGCGAATCTATTCATCTTTCAATCTATCGACCTCAGTCTACTCATATCTATCAATCAATCTATCTATCTCTCACTATCTCTCTCTCTCACTGTCTCTCTCTCTCTCTATATATATATATATAAGTCTGTTCTTATCTATCTATCAATCTATCTATCTCTCTTAATCTCTCTCACTCTCTCTCTCTCTCTCTATATATATATATACATATATATCAGTCTGTTCATATCTATCTATCAATCTCACACTCTCTCTCTCACTCTCTCTCTCTCTATATATATATATACATATATATCAGTCTGTTCTTATCTATCTATCAATCTATCTATCAATCTCTCTCTCTCTTACTCTCTCTCTCTCTCTATATATATATATATATATATATATATATATATATATATCAGTCTGTTCTTATCAATCAATCTCTCTCACTCTCTCCCAGTCTCTCTCTCTCATATATATCAGTCTGTTCTTATCTATCTATCAATCTATCTATCAATCTCTCTCTCTCTCACTTTCTCTCTCTCTCTCTCTCTCTATATATATATATATATATATATATATATATCAGTCTGTTTTTATCTATCTATCAATCTCTCTCTCTCTCACTCTCTCTCTCTCTCTATATATATATATATCTATCAGTCTGTTCTTATCAATCAATCTATCTCTCTCACTCTCTCCCAGTCTCTCTCTCTCTCTCTCTCTCTCTCTCTATATATATATATATATATATATATATCAGTCTGTTCTTATCTATCTATCAATCTATCTAAGTCTACTTATATCTATCTGTCTATTTGTTAATCTGTCTAGGAGTTTCATTCAATAAATTAGGGGAATTTTTTTTAAAGGTAGCTTTTTTTTAGAATTTTTAAAAATGAATGTAAGCTTTTCGATTATTGGAAATAGTTTATAGCAAATATTAATTGAAACTTTTATGATATTTCTTTTGGGGCTATTCGAAATGACAGAGAGTTCCAGGCGGGAACAGAGGTCTGTCATCAAAGTTTTGCTAAGAAGTGAAAACAATGTGAAATTTACAGAAGAAAATGTGATGTCTTCGGAGAAGCAGATTAAGACAAGAAGGTTAAAAAAAAACTTTACAAATGGACTAAACATGGACTTTCTATGACAAGCCCGAACCGAAAAGATAGTCGATGGAGTGGAAACACATCGACTCTTGGGTAAAGAAAAAAGTTCCGGATGCAGTTTTCCGTAAAAAAAAAGGTCATGCTGACACTATTCTGGGAAATGAAAGAACTCACTGATTTCCTTGAAAATGGAGCAATTGTAAAGAGTGCTTCATATATATATATATATATATATATACATGAATATATATATATGAATATATATATGTATATATATATATGAATATATATATATATATATATATATATATATATATATATATATATCCATATATATATATATTCATATATATATATTCATATATATATATATATTCATATATATATATATATATATTCATTAATGCAAATTTCATTAAACATAATAGACATTTTATGTCTACATATTTTCTTTTGGATCCGTTCGAATTCCCGTATTACTTTTATTGTATTCTGGGGGAATTGATTTATGTATTGTCCATAGTTGCATGTATCCCTAGTACTTTCTGCCCGACTTTGGGCCATCATCAGGGGAGGATCTACTACAAAAGTGATGTAACTTTTGTTTTAGCATATTACAACTGTGTAAGGGCGTCTTTGCCGTTGAAGGTTGTGGCGTTTGTTTTTGAATGTGATTCTATATTTAGTGCCAGTAGCTAAAGACATTTAAGTACATTAGCACTGGTTTGAAAATTAATTCTATTAAGTGTTGGCTGTAGGTTTCTGATATGTAATGCTTCGAGAATCTGAAGTTTTTGTTTATTATTTTGATGTTCTAATATTGTTGTGTTGTCGGTGAGAATTTTCCGTAGCTGTGCCGTTGGGCATGAATGTTTTTTTAAATGTTGAGCTATTGAACTTGTGTCTGAAAGGTGCATTGTCAGTCTCCTCGACAGGGTAGTTGAGGTTAAACCAACATATATATTATTATTATCAGAGATACAATCTCCTAAAGGACATTTAAATTTATATATAACGTTGGTTTTTTGCAAAACTCCAATCGAGGGAGAGGAATTATTTCTAATGACTAGATTCAAGGTTTTAAACTTATTATAATATATAACGAGTTTTATTTTTTTATTAGGATCAGTGGGGAGTATGTTTTTGTGAATCAATGTTTTGATATATATATATTCATATATATATATACATATATATGTATATGAATATATATATATATATATATATATATATATATATATATATATATTGAAACTATTCTTCTATTAGTGTTCACATATTTTCATGAATGTCTGGTTTGGTTGGTTGGTTAGTTAGTGTTAGGGCATAATAAGCCTTACCGAGGTGAGTCTTTTAAGCAAATAATTATTTCGTATCAAGAAACTAATTATGAATTGTAAACAGTTAGAGCTTCAAATAACTATTCTTAATACAAATAATTTTCATACAGTTTTCAAGTATTTCTATCAAACACGGATCATTTTTAAACACATCTGTGGGGATTAAAAAGAAAGAAATAAAAATAAAAATAGATTAATTCAAAAGGAAAAAGTTTTCCAGAAGGCCTCTAAAATCAACCGAAATCGGTGCATGCCTGAAAGATGAGCTTCTTGATAGCAAAGTGAAATTCTTTCTCCGTAAGCAGTGAACACTTCAACTGGAAAGAACTACTCCTCTCTGCTGCTGCTGCTGCTGATGATGATGATGATGGTGGTGGTGGGGAAAAGTATCTGTCTACCTATTTACGGCTTAATGGCACGCTGGCTCTCGCATCTGCAGCAGCCTGTACTGAACAAGATAGACCTTCAAACTCACAACTCACTAAAAAAATGACTAATATATATTAGCGCCTTCTTTAGGAGACGCGGCAATTTCTACTGGTTCATGAAAACATTTCCGTCATTGAACCCCAAAATAAACTTTGATTGGTTTGTTTTGGTTTGGTTTTATGGCATATCAACCATTGAAGGTTATTTAATACCAAATCGATTTTTATGCATATAAACAATTCTTTTTCAAACTATTCAGTTTAGTCAACAAAGTTAAATGGTTCCAAGTATTGCTATGTATCGCTAAAAATTCAATTAAATATCAGTCATTTATTTACACACAGATAAATATAAAAACAGTTCTATTTCTAACAATTCAGTTTAACATAAGTACACAGTTTAGTTCTATTTAACCCATAGATAGGACCCTATCAGGTGCTACCACTACATGCCAGAGTCGACCTGTGAGTGATGGCAATGATGGATTACCCCGCATTCTCCAAAGGTCCAGCATTAATGGAACCTCGCCATCAGATTGTTACGTGTCATATTCCCGGCACTCGTTGGAAGAGTCTTACCTCACTGTAAAGTTGCAGTCAGTATATTCTATAGCCCCAGATCACTGAGCCAAATAAAGTTTGAGTATAAAAGTAATTTTGTCTCTTTCGTTCTGTCCTTAATTCTCTTGCAGACAAATGAGGACAAGTGAAAGAGATAAGAATTGGTACTACCACTCAGAGTCAGAGTGGACCTGGGAGTAATGGTAATAAAGGGTGACTCCACACACCCAAGTGTCCCAAAACAGTAACCGCACCACCGGATGAAGTTTAGTGTCATACCGAGGACATTGGGTTATCGTCCGAGAAAATGGAACCAGAGACCTGAGTTCGAATCCTGAATGAGGCAGTTTACGTTTCACTCCACGTTAATACCTTTAGAAAAGGCATGAAACCATATATATATATATATATATATATATATATATATTGCTATGTGTAAATAGTTGGGTAGGTTTGGTTTTTAGCTTTAGTTAGACAACCAGTCTTGGAGAAGGAAAACTCTGAATTGAAACCAACTTTACTCTGCTTTAAAAAATGATTTTGTGTCCTCACCTGGCTTTGGCAAAAGGGGTCGAGTAAATAGATACTCAGGATACTGTCAAGTCTGTGGAGTTTAGAAAATGCCGACGGTAACTCCTGTGAAAATCGTATCCAGGGTATTGCGAAAAGTTCATTTGATAGTGAAACTCCAGTTCTGGATCTCGGGGAAACGTCGAGTATATTTTATTGCCGTTACTCCCAAGTCCACTCTGACCCGTAGTGGTAGTACCTGTTAGTGTTCCATCAACAGTTTCGTTTAAAAGTTATTCGTTTTCAACGGAAACGAGAACAAAAAAAAAAAAACTTTCATCATCATCATATAGTGTTGCTATCACGGATTTCCCTGACTCTCTCTCTCTCTCTCTCTCCCCCCCTCTCTCTCTCTCTCTCTCTCTCTCTCGCTATTCGTCTTAATCATCTATCGCTTCTGGCAGGTCTTCTAGAGTAAATCCTGTGTTCGTTCAGAGATGTTTTTGATAAGTTCTTGTTGGTCATTCAACTCCACAAATGTAAACATTAACGAGGTTCCCTAATATTTAGGCATAAAATAACCCTTGACGGGTTTATATACCGTTAAAATGAATCATTCAATGAACAAGGACTGTTCATTTCTAGGCGTCTCGTGTAGTGTAACAGTTAAGAGTTAGGGTAACAGTCTATTTCTAGTGAGTCCGATTCTCCCTGGGTGCCATCTCCTTCTGCCCTTAAGCTAAACAATACTAAGCTTCGTGTTTCAGAGGAGACATTTTCATTTGCGTTTGATAAAATCGACCGACATCTTCGGTCAGCACATAACTATTTGTGGTCATTTCATGCCGATTCCCTGGAGTGCTGTATTTTGGCAGCTGCTATGTTTGACTGATAAATTGGTCCCCCAGGAACCTTCATTGACCAATCATGTTGTATAAATGTTCACTTAGATTAAGCCATACAAACCTCTGAGCAAACTAGAGACAGTTATTATTTACTTAGCTTTATTCAAAAACATTTCTATAGTAAAATCATTTGCTAAGTCATTTATAAAGTCATGAAAATTATTTGTTTATGCATTCTATAAGCAAAACTCCTTTGCCAATGTAGTCTGATAATGAAACTAAGTTCTTAAACATTTCTTTAGTAAAATTATTTGCTAATGATTTTCGACAATAACAATTATTTAATATACGTTCTTATAGAAAATCATCTATCTACCAATGCAATCCTATAAAAAAATGATTACTAATTCATTTCTAGAGTAAAATTATTTGTCAATGTAATCATGTAATAAAACTATTTCTAATACATCTCTATAGTAAAATCATTTGCTTATACTTTTCTGTAAAAAAAAATAATTTACTATACATTCTTATAGAAAATCATTTGCCAATGCAATCCTTGACCCAGTCGGCTGGGACTGTAGGATACACCGTCTGCATCTATGAAGAGGAGTAACACTCCCTCTAAGATATGACACTAATCAATCTGGTGGTGGGGCTCCAATAATGCAAGAGCTTTGGAGAACGGGGAGTACCCCTTTATTGATATTGCTCCTTGATCCACTCTGGCCCGGATAGAACTGATTATACGTACAAAAAATTATTTGGCATTAAATAACTGACAATGTTTGATATGCGATAAAACCCAACCAAACCAAATCATATATATTTAATATATATGTATAAAGAGGATTTGGCATTAAATAACCTACAATGGTTGATATGCCATAAAACCCATCCAAACCAAATCATATATATTTGATATATATGTATAAAGAAGATTTGGCATAAAATAACCTACAATGGTTGATATGCCATAAAACCCAACCAAACCAAATCATATATATTTAATATATATGTATAAAGAGGATTTGGCATTAAATAACCTACAATGGTTGATATACCATAAAACCCATCCAAACCAAATCATATATATTTAATATATATGTATAAAGAAGATTTGGCATTAAATAACCTACAATGGTTGATATGCCATAAAACCAAAACCAAACCAAACCAATGAAATCCTATAAAAAAACTATTTCTAATTCATTTCTATCGTAAAATCTTTTGTTAATCAAATCCTATTATATAAACTAATTTCTCATACATTCCTATCGTAAGATCATTTGCTAATGCTTTTCTATAATAAATTATTTCATGTTTTGTTGGTTTTTTTTTTAATTTTTTAATTTTTAAAAATTTTCTTTGAGTGACAGCATATCTCCTCAAGTCTCCAGGACTCTTCTGAGTATTCTGGTCGATCTTAATAACGCTGTATTATGTATGGTCTTCACTTGTCCACTTATTTCCAAGTCTTCCAGTCCTTATATCAAGCTTTTATGGATTGTTTCGAGCACACCAATTTCAATTGGTGTCATCGTCACTTTCATATTCCATCATTATTATTATGTTTATTATTATTATCACAATTTGCGAGTTTTTCACACCAGTGTTAGCTGGCGATCTTTCACTAGAGTCTAAGTGGCAGCAAGTCTCCTCATGTCTTCAGGGCTCTTTTCATTATTCAGGCTGGTCTCAATCATGCTATAGAATGGATGGCCTCGGTTCTTCCCCGGCATTCCAATTTCTCCAGTGCCTTTTCTAAGTTTTTATTGACCATTTCAAGCGGACCAACTGTTGTATAGCCATGACTATGATTAAGTATACAAACACATAATTCATATACATATGCAGAATCATAACGACGACACAATGATAAAGGACGAGCGAAGACTTCTTTAAAAAAATATATCTCTCACTTTATTTGAAAGGTTGGTGTGTGTGTGAGAGGGAGTTGGAGACTGAACAGAACTGCAACATATTGACCCCCACTCTTATAGCCATCAGCGTTGTGTCTTTCTCGTTCTCCGGGGCTGTTCAACCGGAGGCCCGGGGGCCCAGCTCTCTGCTGGATGGTGGCTTTCTTTACCACATCTTGTCTCTAACTCATCTCAACTCCAACTCACTGACTTCCTGTCAACACCGAGTTATATAATTGTTCCCTCGCCCACTCAATCTTAGGAATGGCATGTTTGATCGTCATCAAGCGGAAATAACTGTCATGCAGTTCAGAGGTCTCTCTCTTCCGGTGCATCAGTCTATGAGTGTACCATGGGATTTTACCTTGTCCCATTTTTTCAGCCAAGCCCGCCTACGCGATTTCTTCTCATAACTGCCATCGGAATGTGTCACTTCCTTCCGGTGCATCACTTTGGAATGGCATGTTTGGCCGGGTCGAAGGTCAATATACAACACAACTACAGTTGGCACCACTGTTATTATTATTATTATTATTTACTCCTTTAGAGTTTTTCACATCAGTGTTAGCTGATGGTTTTTCACTGGAGTTTGAGTGACCGCAAGTCTCCTCAAGTCTCCACAACTCGTCTCAGGATACTGACCGTTCTTAGCAATGCTGTCGTTTGGATAGTCTCAACCCGTCCGCCAACTTCCAAGTCTTCCAGGCCTTTTAATAATCCTTTAGTTATTGTACCTAACGCACCAATCACTATTAGCACAATCGTTACTTTCATGTTCCACAGCTTTTTCAATTCTCCAGCAAGGTCGAGGTACTTATCCTTCTTTTCAGTTTCCTTCAGATTTATTCTGTGGTCCGTCGGGACAGCAAAGTCGACTTCTTCTTCTTCTTCTTCTTCTTCTTCTTCTTCTTCTTATTATTATTATTATTATTATTATTATTATTATTATTTGTTTTATTTTTTGTGCGTGTTTATTCTTCATGAGTAGTACCTATGGTCAGTGATTGTGCTCAACAGAAAACATTAGAAATATCAGCGCAACATGATCTTCCTTGTAATCGTTATATCAAACGATTTATCAATCTTTTCTCTGAAACCCGGGTCTTCGATTGGAATTAATGAAGCAAGACAGGTGAAAAATGGTTAAATCAGCCGACGTTCTTCTAGAGACGATGAAAGCGAAACCAGCTTCATGCAACATTGCTCAAATAAGTCAGAAACGGTGAAAGACTCTATCGAAGAACGTGACATCTTTCTGATAATCGTTGGCTGGCAATAAAACATCGGCTCTTGTGTTTCCAGCTAGAAACCTAAAACGAATTTTCGAATAATTAGCCGAGCCAAACGAAAAAAGAAAAAAAAAACGGGATCCCAACTACGGATTAATTATGGTTGATCTGGTCATGATTTGTACTCGTTAAACCGGCAGACATCCCAAGTTTTATATCTACCGACAGGACAGTCGACATTATATGATAATTAGCTTTTCAATGTCTTTTTTTTTCTATTGGTCTACGTATTGTATAACTGAAAACTTCTAATGTCTGAGGAATGGAATGTGGTATTACTCGATCAGAAACGTTACAGGGTAATAAGGTTATAACAAATAATACATATTATAAATATGTACTAATCAATATACTATAACGGTTTTTACTATATATATATATATATATATACGAGTATCATTAAATAAGTTTCCAAATTCTTTTCGTATGGGCACTTTTATTGATAGTACACACATGAAACTCTAGTCCCCTTTGAAGTAATCTCCTCTGGCTGCAATGCACTTGTACCGTTCCAATAACTTCTGGAAGGCCCCATGAAAGTCCTCTTGTGTGAACGCGTCAATGACCTTTGTCACAACCTCTTTCATCTCCTCAATTGTCTCATAACGACAGTCTCTGAGCTTAGGGAATAACCAAAAGTCACAGGGAGCAAGGTCTGGACTATAGGGAGGCTGAGGAACTTTCTTGATGTCCATCTTGGTCAAATAGTCTGATTCCGGAATCTAGCGTTTTAACCATTACACCATGAGGACACCCTCCCCCGCAACCTCCTTTAAAAAAACAATAAAATCAAAATGAGTAGAAAGTTTATGAATTTGATTAATAAACATTTTTCAAATGAAAATAGACTTCATTAATTGCGGGATCAATTTGCTTGACGAGGTGCACTTAAAACTGTACATAGCTTGGATTTGACAAAATTAATTTTCCTTATTTTATTGAGTTTAAACTTTCAGACTCTGAACCTCTCGGCTAAGAGTTTACTGCTCTGATACTGAATGTAAACTGTGTATATTATATATCAATGTTAGTTTGTCAATGTTGAACTCATTTTTATCTAAGACATTTTCCTGGTATTTACCTGCAGTATCGCAAAATTTTATCGACTATCTTAGAATTAAATTGCACACCTGCACAAAGCGACGCACTAGACTGTAATTTATAAGACATTATCATTTCCACAGTTTTTTTCTTGAATATATTCAGTCCTTTTTGGCGTCGTAACTAACGTGCTGGACTGCGACGTCGTAGTAAGTGAGTTCAACCTCAACGCGCTACTGTTGTCGGACAAGCAAAAACTTACAAATATCAGCTCTGTGCGGACACAGGATGCAGTCTAGAAAACCTGCAAAGAGCGATATTAATATATATATATATATATATATATATTCTATTTCTGATTCATAAATATAGCAAATGATCACTCTCTCTCTCTCTCTCTCTCTCTCTCTCTCTCGCTCGCTCGCTCTTATCCGTGCTGCCAGCACGATATGATGATGATGATGATATATATATCTGCAAGGAGCGATATATATATATATATATATATATATATATATATATATATATATATATATATAGGTATTATTCGGTCCAGATAAACCAGAGTTGGGAGTAATTCCTTCAGGACAAGAAAATCATTCAGGAGCTGAACTTTTAAATTTTCCTGGTGGAGAGCTCAATGTAATTTTTTTACAGAGTAATATTTCTTTAAGAAAAAACGAAAGACCGGTCTTCGGTTTTTTCTTAAAGATATATATATATATATATATCCTCTATTTCTGATGCATAAATATAGCAAATGTTCTCTCTCTCTCTCTCTCTATCTCTATCTCTTTCTTTCTTTCTCTCTTTCTAGCTCTTTATATATATATATATATATATATATATATATCTGCAAGGAGCGATATTAATATATATATATATATACTCTATTTCTGATTCATAAATATAGCAAATGACCTCTCTCTCCCCCTCCCTCTCTCTCTCTCTCTTTCTTTCTCTCTCTCTCTCTAGCTCTTTATATATATATATATATATATATATATCCGTTAAATACTACCCTCCTGAGTAACTGTAGAAGTTACTGCTCTCATGTGCAGAATAAACAAGAATAATAACACTTACCGGCTAGAATCCAGCTGGCAGACAAAAAGTAAAACGGGCGATAACTCAATACCGAACCCATAACATCTGAAACATGACTGAAGCAAGCTGGTGTATATATACGCTGATATGCCCACTCACTGGGACATCAACTAATCATTGTCCAGGGAATGAACTTGGCCACCTTCGAATAGTGGAATGTCCCAATGTCCATATAATCTCACTCCGACTCGTAATTCAGGACGACGCATGTGAGCACTGATTCGTTACTACTGAGCCTTGCCATAGAATTCCAACAAGTAACAACAACGTAAAACTCTGAGTCGTGATTTTTATACTTTTTTAATATCTTATTCTATGCTTTAAAGATATTGTGATTTTGCTCAGTATTTTTGTGCATTCAACACTGTAAAGTTCTTTTTGGGGAACTAGACATTGTACAATATACCATAGTATATTGCAATACACTATATCCCTACCCCTTGATATTCATTGTGATTCTGGTCTACCATACTATACCAACTTAAATACACTTACAAATCAAATCTTTATTTGTTTCCCTCGACATGTAATGATGATGTTTTGTTCCTTATAGACGGGTCAATACACTAACTAGCAAAAAGATTTCAACATTTTGTTTTTTTATGGTTTTATATCATCATATTAAAGTTGGACAAGATTGTAGTATGGGAAAGTTTGAAATTTCGAAGTTGAACATTTTCGACTTACAAGTCATTTCCCATTACGTTTTAAAACACTAATTCGGTCAGTTTTCATGATAAACCAATAAATCTTGCATTTTTACCCATGTTTTCAGGGTAAATCCTTCACATGAAATGGTTGCCAGTGGTGTTGAATCACCCCTTATACCATAACTATGGTTACCCCTACCCTACCCCGATTCACATAAGTCATAATGTTTTTTCAAAGTTGTTCACACTTCCTCCTCCTCCTCCTCCTCCTCCTCCTCATTATCTATGACTGGAGCATTTTTATATTGTCACAGTTGCCATCTTGGCAATGTTCACATGCACCGGTACATTGTAGTCCATGCCTTCTGCTGGTACACCATAGAGTGTTGCATCCTTCCAAACATTTGCAATGAATAATCTGAATCAGTTCATCTTCAGCAAGACTTTTGTCTGTCATCACTGCAACAAGTTTGTCCCCTTCTACCACATCCCCACTCATTTCATCCCATCCACTCCATAACCTGGTTGTAAGTCCACAGAGAATGAAATCTACAGGCAGAGGCGGTTGGAGGGAGTCGTTCTGGCGTGACGAACATCTTTGCCCTTGCAACTTTCTTGCAGAGCATATTGTATCTAATCGATGCCAGTGAGTCCTTCTGATCTCCATTGAACAGTGCTATAATTGCCTTAGAACCATTGGTTTCTACAACATCCTGCGTTTGCTTTGATCAAGAGAAAGCTTTTGAACAGTCTTTCATTGTCTTTTCTCTTTGGATGATTCGCTGGAACCCCGAGTTCTTTCCATTCCCGAACACCTTGGACACCGAATCACATCCTGATAAGGCATGCAGAAACAATAGGTCATTACAAACTGCTTCAGGCGCCTCTGGTGGTGTAATGGTTAGCAAGCTCGACTAGCAAACCTACACGAGTGAGTTCGAGTCTCATTGGGTGCCCCTTTCTTATGGCCTTGTGCCACATCTGAGCAAAAAGCTTAGTAAATTTCCATTACAAACTGCTTCACCAAGCACTTGTTTGAAAACCTTGATATTATAGACATAAGATTTCACCTTGTCAGAGCGGAAATAGAGTGCAGCACATTTGGAAACATCTGTATGAACCAGCAAGAGAACAAGAAGATCTGTGTCTTCTCCAATAAGGCTTATCGGTCTGAAAGCAGACATACTGATGCCTGCCTTTGCAATCTCAACGTCAGCATCTCCTTCTGCTTGCATAACATCACATCCTTTCTGCTTCATTTGTTCCATGATCAGCTAGATCAGTGCCTGCTTGTTAGCCCCATTCGACGAGAAGTCGTCCTTTTTCCCATAAAATATTGTCGCCTCAGTAATGTACACCTTGTTTACATTCAACTTTCGACTTCGCCACTGATGCACACAGCCCTTTATACTTGGTCCAACCTCATAACCATCAAACACTATAGTCGCTCTTCCATAGTTTTTGACAGTGAATGGGGCATAATCGTCAGCAATCGAACCGTAGGTACTCCCCTCCATCCATTTCAGACGGTGAAGAAGAGATCCTCCGTCTTGTACGTTGTGCTCTGTGACTGGAAGAGTTTGCTGCACACCACTGTCTGATTTTGTTTTAGCATAGTTTCTGATTGCTTCGGCAAGTTGCGGTTTGTCCACCTGACGCAAAGGGCCTTTTCCCTCAAAGATATCGGGTATAGACACTGTTCATAAGACATGACATCATCTAACCGAAGATTTCCCGTCTGAGAGACTACGAGAAACCTCTGAAATAGGAACGCTAGGTCAATGCTACGATCTGCAGACACTTTCACGTTCTTTCTGGATGCTAGAGTCTTTGCATTCAAACTCCGTTTGTGAGAATAGAACACCGATTATCCGTCCATTTCGTGTACAATGTCTCTTCTGATTTCGAAGAGACCCAGCACATTGACGCCTTCGTTGGTATTAATTCCTGTGATGATATTGCGTAACGATTCATCAGTTGAAAACGGTGTAACACTGTTTAGTTATTCCGCAACTTTTCCGAGATCTATCTCATCTCTTTTCAACCGAGGAGCAGACAACTCCTTATGTTATTCACTTGTTACGTAACTTCTTTCGGTAAGATCTTGCATGGCGAGGTTGTAAAGGGAGGACACAGTGGATGACATGGCCCAAACTGTTTTCTGGTGCTCGCGTCAACCCGCCTTGATTTTGAGTGAGCGCATTAGTGTCTGCTCGATCACAAGATCGGAGCCAAGACCAGCCTAGTATTGGCTGCTGCATCGGATTACGTGAAACCCAAAGTGTAACTTCTGATGCACTTCAGGATTGTCGTCTTTCAAGGCATACATCTTCTGGAGATATAGACGAGCTGACTTCAAATAATTCGGATGGCCAGCGGCTGCGAATATTGGCAGGCAAGCTGAGACAGCACTGAGATGCATCTCCCAAGACCTCATTCCATCGGCTGAAACAAGTGCCCTAGTTATACTTAGCATGTGCTGATAGTTTATCCATAGTTTGCTGGTTTTGGAGGTCCTTGCCAGTTCATCCTTTTTTTCAGTTAAAGAGTTGTGAATTCTGTCTATGCAATCTGATTCCAACAATGAATCTAAATCACACTAACCAGTCTCCATCAACATGTACAATCGCTCAAGTTCCTCCACTTGGTCCTGAAAACCAGGTTCATCCTCCATGATCTTGGCAACAATCTGACGTGTGAGATACTGATCCACCAGCAGGTGGCTACGAAATGCTCGTTGCACTGCCTTTCTGCTCATCATGTGTACGATGGCATTTTCACTATATACTGTCTCCATGATCTCCTTGAGTCCAGTGTCATCCATCAAAGTCCAAATGGCACCCAACACATTCATGAAGGTGTGAAAGGTGCCCAGCAACACTATCACATCCCTAATTGGACTATCATCTTTAATAGCATTCACGATTTCAGACGCCTTCCAAAACAACGGTTGAACAAAAGTTATGAGAGTCGGCATGTTGTGTTTTGACGATAGACTGCATAGGTAATCTAGGGTGGATAAGATACAGGTTTTATCTCCTGGGAGAATCTCATTCTGAGAAATTTTGCCGAAAATTTTTCCGGATATTTGCACTCATTATCCAGCAGGGGCATCATGCCTTGCCAACTGAGCGTACTCTTGTGGAAGCGAAAAGACATTTCCCAAAAATGTCCACTTTGCGATCACAGACATAAGATGTGTATGGGACCGACAGAATTTCTAAGCAACAGTTGACATGCTTTAAAAAGCGATCATCTATAATGTCGATCTTCATCATTTCGACAAGTTTCGAGTCGGCCGTTTTTTGTCGTTATATACCATGACTGACTTGTTTCCATGGTGTGATGGCTGCGATCATTCCCATCCCATGGAAGGTACCCTTTCTGTCCAATGTTATAATTTTATGATCCACGTTGTCTCCTACAAACAATAGGGACTGACCAAGAATGTCCATGTCACCGCCTAACACATCTGGAGCAAGGGAATATGTCGCGTTCATTTCAAATCTTTGTACCTCTGGATATGATGAAGTAAATCCCATAGTTGAAAGACTATCAATCAAGAATCGTGATCTATACAAGTGGTGCTTTTGCACCACGACACCAAGCAGTAGATGTGCAATAACAGCTCTTGGGGGGACTGCTTGAACGACTGCTTGTCTGATGCCAGCAACCTTTCTAGACGTGTCCTTCCCAACAAATAGATGTTACAACAAGAACCGCAAACTTGCTGGGATAAAATCTAATGCGGCTGCTAGTTTCAGTTCGGTGGTTGTCGGATTGGCGCAACTGTTGTCTTATTATCAGTTTTGATGGGTGCAGCTCTACAGGGTGGGTCAAAAAAGCAGATTATTCTCCTCTTATCTCCAAGAGGGCCAGGTTTTAATAGCAAATGCACATCATATAACCAGGGATCTATACCGAAATTGCAGCAATTTTTTGGCCCACTCTGTAGAAGTGGCTGAGGGAAAGGGTAAGGGTAACCTTAGATATGGTATAAGGAGTGATTTAACATCACTGGCAACCATTTCATGTGAAAGATTAACCCTGAAAACAAGATTTATTAGTTTATCATGAAAACTGACCATGAATCCAAGATTTATTGGTTTATCATGAAAACTGACCGAGATAGCATTTTAAAACGCAATGGAAAATGACTTGTAAGTCGAAAATTTGAAAGTTCGAAATTTGAAACTTTCCCATACTACAATCTTGTCCAACTTTTAGTATGATGTAGAGTAGACCCAACCTGGCATAAAACCACAAAAAAAATGTTGCAATTTTTTTGTGGTTGGGGTACTTTGGCGTTATATTGACTAGCATATTAGTTATAATCACCTACACATACAGAAATAGATAAAGAATCTGTCCCCACAATAATATAGCAACATAAGATACACTGACGACATATAACATCCGTTAAGAACAACGCGCTGCGCATGTACCTTCACATACACATGCACTATATACCACTCACACATACACACAAAATAATACGCAACTATAACCCATACAAACACACACACATACATACGCACACACACACACACACACACACACACACATTTACAATCACATGTAAAGATTTCTACAAAATCCCAACGGTTTTTGACTGTATTTTTCTATTTTCGATTCATTTGATGATTTTTGTTTCGTAAAAAATCCATGAAACCCAGGGGTCGCAGACCAAACTCCATGGCATTAAATATATATATGTAATATATGCTTACGATTATTATTATTATTATAGCTCTAGCCTAGATATTGAGCACTCTCCATATAATATTGCACTTGGTTCGCCACAATCCCTCAAAGAGACAACCAACACTGTTCTCATATATTTTTATATATATATATATATATTTCTATCAGAAAAAACAAAAACTGGTCACATTAGGATTATACATTTATTTCCATCCTGTTTCCTGTTATGGGTTTTGATATAAATCAAAAGCACCAAAAATAACAGGTTTCTTTTTCAGATCTAATGGATAAAATAATTCAGAAATGACACAGGAAAGAAGGTTAGGAGGAGGTAGAAAAGGGGTGAAGTGTTTTCTCCTCATTTACCCACTTCCAGTAGGAAAATGTAAATGTTCACTGTTGATTTTTTTTTTTTTTTGTCCTGGTGGAATTACTCCAACTCCGGGTTAACTGGACCAAATAATACTAACTATATATATATATATATTAGGAATCTATCAGCAAATGACGAAATATTCCGAAAGGGTAGTAAAATGTATATTGATGCACTAAAAAGTAGCGGGTCAAAGGAAAACTTTACCTATAAAGAAGAGAAGATGCCTAATGATTATTATAAAGAAATAAATAAGGAAAATAGGCGTAAAAATAGAAAAAGGAAAATCATATGGTTCAATCCCCCGTTCTGTAGGCTAGCTAATATAAATATAGGAAAATATTTTTTGAGACTAGTAGATAAGCATTTTAAACATGGAAATAAACTGCATAAAATATTTAATAGGAAAACGTTAAAAATTAGTTACTCTTGCAAGAAAAATATTTTTCAAATAATTAATAGTCATAATAAAAATATAACTAAAGATTTTCAGGATCAAATAAATAATAATAATAATAATAATAATAATAATAATAATAATAATAATAATAATAACTGTGTAAAAAAAGAATGTAATTGTAAATCCCGAGACAATTGTCCTATGAATGGACTATGTAATTTAAACAATGTAATATATCAAGCTATAATTTACCCAAAAGAGAATATTACGGATAAAAAAACTTATATCGGTTTGACTTCCACGAAATGGAAGGAGAAATATTCAAACCACAAATTTACATTATCCCACGAACACCTAAAACACATACGGCACTATCGAAGCAATTCTGGTGTTTGAAAAAGCAAAGGTTAAACCCTGAGATTGAATGGTCTATTTTGAAAAAATCAAATACTCCAAATAGTTTTGACGGTAGATGCAATTTGTGCTTAGAAGAGAAAATACAAATAATGACGTATAATTGCCTGAAAAGTTATTAAATAAGAAAAGTGAATTAATAGCTAGATGTTGACAGAGGACAAAATTTCAACAATAGACTATAAATTTTAAAAACATTGAAATAAATAGTGAAACAAAAAAAAAACGCATCCAATATACACACATGGAAAAAATAGGTGGCTAAGTAAATAGTATCGAAATTAATATAAACATTAATATTTCCCTTACAAAAATTCATTACATAAACATATCACATAAAAGTTATTAATCGAACTTAACAAGAAAAGAAAAGAAAAGAAAAAAATTTAAAAAAAGTTAAATCACCGTAATTATAACTGACGGGAGAATTTTGAAAATAAAATGAATAGGTAAATTAAAAAAAAACGGAAATTCTATCAAACGAGGAAGTAACTCTTCAACTCTCTCCATCCCCATCCCCCCCCCCCGTGTTTATTCTATTTTATTTATCCATTAGATCTGAAGAAGTCCTGTTATATACTTCTTCGTGTTTTTGGTTCACACCAGAAACGCAAAACAGGATGGAAATAAATTTATAATCCTAAAATAACCGGTCTTTGTTTTTTTCTTTAAAGAAAAAAATATATATATATGCAGAAACTAGGCAAAAATACTACGAGCTATATTGAAGAAATCTAGGAAACAACACCCCACGAAACAACAGCTGTACTGCCAGCAATGAGCCATCTCAAAAACCATCCAAGTAAAACAAACAAGACATACAGGACACGGCGGAGCAACGAGGAACTCATTTGTGGTGTTCTTTTATGGACCCCTACCAATGTTCGAGCCAGTGTTGGCCGACCAGCAAGAACTTACCAATAGAAAATCTGTGCGGACACAGGGTGTCGTTTGGAAAACCTACCGGGAGCAATGAATAATAGGAACGGATGGGGAGAGAGAGAGTCGGAGAGATCTATTTTAGTTGTTGCAGTTGTTGCTTTTTTCTTTCCTTTTCTTCTTTTTCTTCTTTTTCCTTTTCGTAAAGTGTGTTCTGTGTGTTTTTGTGGGTTTGCTTCTTTTCCTCTAATTAAAGTACAGGATTTCCCACATTAAAAACAAAAAGAGCTAAATCATTACAGACATCTACCATAAACCGACACACCTCCAACAATACCTCCACTTCAATAGCCACCACACTAAAAATTACACAAAATCCTTCCCTTACACTCTAGAATATGCACCATAATCAGTAATAAAAACATCAGAAAAACTCGCCTTAAAGAGCTACGCACAACCATTCACCAGAGAGGATATCCAACTACACTAATAAATAAGGGATTCGAATTATCAGAAAAAATACCGTTAAAAGGACTACAAATCCCCAAAAAATAACAACGAAAAAACCCTTAGCGTACGTCACAACGTAAAATAAAAACAACCCAAAACTATCCACAGAAATATTTTTTAAAATCTCGAAGAACTTAAAATCAATGACAAAATCAAAGAAATACGAGACTCAACAAAAGTTATTAAAAGCCATAAACAACACAAAAATCTTTTTAAAAATACTCACCTCTGCTACATTCGGGAAACATACAACACATTAAGTTACAAAATGCAAGAATAAAGGATGTGGAGTATGTAATATTATTATCGATGGAAAATCCTAGTCCTTCAAAAATCCAAAACAACGTTCATAATAAATAGAAATTTAAGCAGCAATTCAAAAAACGTAGTCAGCATAATCGAATGTAACAAATGTAAAAAAAACTATGTATAAGATCTACGCAAGCTCTCAATACTAGAATATCACTCCACAAAAGCAATATTAAATTACCTGAAAATAGAAAACTAAATGAATCGAAACACCTATACGAATGTAGAATGTAGCGTTCAAAACAATGCCAATAAACCAAACAGACAACTACTCAATTTTTCAAATAAAAGAAAAAACTTCATAAAAAATGCAACCTACACTTAACAGAACTTAAACAATACACACTCAGAGACAGAAACAAACACACACGCATGCACAAAAAAGAAACACTCATTGAGAAAAAGTAAAAAGGAGTTGTCAGTTGAATTTTAAACCACATTAACAATTACAGAACACTTTCCCAACACACAAACTTAACAAAAAGAAAACTACGAATAAACTCGATGGTATATTGTTGTAGGTGACTCACCTATGATCAGAATAATGGACTTACCCAAAGGGTATATTAATCAAGAAATAAGCTGATAGAGCAGGAGCGGGAGCTGCAGCTGTAGTAAGCACCTGGCCTGTCTTCGTGTACGTTAAACCAAGGAAATCCTCCTCAGAGACTTGGATATATTTGTGTGGCATCTCATATCTCCGTGTTGAGCTATTTATTTATTGACCCCTAATAATCGGTCATAACATCAATCAACTATACACATACAGAGACAAAAACAAACAAACACACACACACACACACACACACACATACATACATACACAAAATTCAGAAAAAAAATAAAAGGCAGTTAAAATTCAAAACTCGAAAACATTAAATAAAACTAACATATACACATACAGAGAAAAACCTTTCCAACACACACACACACACACATACACGCATACACATACACACACATACAATGAGCCAGAATAAAACAACCAATAAATTTCATGGCATATCAAATATCTAAGACTAATTAGAGAAAAAGAAGCACATCCACAAAAATACACAGAACACACTTTTGGAAAAGAAAAGAGAAGAAAAAGAGAAAGAGAGAATCAACACCTATAGAGTGACCAGCAGCCCTATCCGGACTGGATAGTTCAGTCGCCACTATATAAACCGAAAGCTATTCCACTAAAACTATTAACAGCAAGAAGCTAGAAACATATGTAAGAGCAAAATAAATGATTTGAAAAATATAAATCTATTTGTGGACCTATTCATCTTAATATATATATATATATATATATACTTGACTCTCGACACCAGAGTGTCACACATTTCAAAGATGGGAACTTTTGACTACTGATGCAGATTATTTGTTTATGTTGGGTATCACCCACCTTTTTCCACTCAATGAACTCGTCCATCTGCCATATATAGCAGCAGACTAGAAGGTGACGAGCAGCTTCTTATAGGAGCAGCTTTTTGCTGATTCAGTTGTCGGGTCGCATTTCGGTCGCATTTGCTGGCTGCGGCGCGGATCTGGCCGGGTGTGTCTCGATAGGTGGATTTTTCCTACGGCCTCAGGGGGCCTTCCCCCAGGCTTTTACCCTCTTTCGAGGGAGGTTGGGTTTATCGCCCGGCGCCTGAGGCACCCCTAATATGGGGAATGCCGACGGGGCCTTAGGCATTTTTGGGAAACGCCGGGCGCGTGTGGGCTACGGCCCTGCGCCCGGTCCCACCTAAAAAAAGGCCTTGTGCCACACTTGCTCGTTAGGTGGGGCGAGTAACAAATACAGCAGCTTCTTATAGGACTAGTATGAGAGCGTTGGAGACTGGAGATCGCACTAGATCACCTTACTTGCTACCGTAATAACCGAAACCAATACTATCGTTGGACTATATTTTTATTCTGTATTCACTAATCCTATGTTCTTGTCTACTGATAGTCTCTCTATTGTATATACTTTTTCCTGAGAATATATCTCTATTTCCTCTCATATCGTGGTTTGACTTTTATTTGATATTACAAGCGTTCACTAATCCTATATTCTTGTCAACTAATAGTCTCTCTATTGTATATACTTTTTTCTGAGAATATATCTCTATTTCCTCTCATATCGTGGTTTGTCCTTTATTTTATATTATAAGCGTTCACTAACCTGAACGCAACAGGTTATAGTAGCGAAAGCCGGAATAGAACCAGTAATTCTTTTTGTATAAGTTGATACATCATCATCATCATCATCATGTCGTGCCGCCTGCACGGATATCCTTGACCCTCCCTCGCCACTTCTCCCTGTCACTCATCGCCTCCGGCAGGTCTTCGGGTTTACATCCTGTGTCCTCACATAATTGCTGTATGTAAGTTCGAGCTGGTCGTCCTGCTTTTGCACGGCCATATGTGGGGGTCCATAGGAGTACATCCCTTATGAGCTCGTCCTTGCTTCTCCAGCAGTGTCCTGCGTGTCTGGTTCGTCTAACTTGTATAGTTTTCGTGATGGGGGGCAAGTGTCCGTATAGTTGGTGTCTCGTGGGGTGTTGTCGCCAGGACTTGTTCAATACTGCTCTCAACATTCTTGTGTAGTTTCCGTCTAGTTTCTTCTCCAGCCGTTTAGTTAGCGTCCATGTAGTGCATCCATATAGCAGTATCGACACAACCGCTGCCTGGAAGAACCTGCGTTTCATTTTATCGCTTAGGTCTGATTTCCATATGATCGAGAGCCTATCGATAGTCGTTCATGCCTTCGTTAGTCGTGTGTCGATGTCTTTTTCGGTTGATGAGACGCTACTTCCTAGGTAGGTGAATTTGTCTACTAGTTTCAGAGAGGCTCCGTCTAGTGTGTCAATGTTGCCTGTTTGGTTGTAACACATATATTCAGTTTTGCGTGCATTGACATGCAGGCCAATGCCAACTGCAGCTCGTTCCAGACTATGCAGTAGTGTCTCTGCTTGATTAGGCGTATTCGCCAGTAACGCCAAGTCATCAGCGTAGTCGGCGTCGGTGATTGTTTTTGCGGGGTATCTTTTGCTTCTTCTCTTAGTCAGCTCGAAGCCATTTTCTCTGATTTTGTCGATCGAAGTTCTAAGCACGTAGTCTAGACAGATGATAAAGAGGTACGGGGCTAGTGTGTCTCCTTGTAGTACTCCTGCAACAATGTTGAAGTATTCCGTGTCTCCATCTGGTGAACGTACTTTCACTTTGGTGTTTCTGTAGAGAATCATTATTGCTGCTACGGTTTCTTTTGGTAGGCCGTGTGCTAGTAGGATTTGCTCCATCTTTGCTCTGTGTATGGAATCGAAGGCCTTGGTAAAGTCGACAAATAGTAATGTCGCCTGAAGGTTTTTTGCCCGAACGCCTTCAAGGATTCTACGGATGGTCAGTTGATACAGAAGAATAATATACACACACTCTCCCTGAAAACACCTCTCAAATTTTGAACTCATAGTTTTTCCTTCTCCTAGAATGGTGGCCTTTTTTATATAACTGTCTACTTGATTTGTATATTCAGTTCTAATAATCATTCCTGTGTAATTTTCATTTACAATTGTCGATCAAATATAATGCTAATCACTTTTTTAAAACTTTAGTAAAAGTGAGAATTAGTGACTTATTATTTCGCCTATGCAAACATCAGACCAAGACGTTCCCACGTGGTGGGTATTCCTTTATATACTGCTTTCGTTGGCATGATGGAAAGGGCAATCAAGTTTGTGGGGCATTCTGGAAAGATCGGATTAGTTTATCCTTTTTTTTTTTGTTTACATCTGCGGAGTCTGATTATTTATCGGGCTATTATCATTATTATTTCTCTGAAAGTTTTTCACATCAGCGTTAGTTGGTGTTTTTCACAGGAGTATAAATGACAGCAAGTCTTCTCTGGTCTCCAGGACTCTTCTCAGTATTCTCTTCATAATGCTGTCCACTCTTCGATAGGTTCTCTTGTTGACAATCACAAGGTCTTGTCGTCTGGCTGAAGTTCGGTATTCGTTTGTATCTCAAAATCCCAGAGAATTTTGTATGTCTCCTTCTCTTGAACGGATTCTGGGTTGTGCATAATACCACTTGTTCATATGGTCAAATTTAAACTTGTTGCACAATCCCCAATGTATTATCATTATTATCATTATCATTATTCGTTTTATTGCAATCTAGTTCCATTAACCTTTGGAAACGTTAGTTTTAAGGAGGTTTAGTATGAATTTATTTTCTTGCCTACATTTAGATATAATTTCTGGTTATTTGATTAGAAGTTTTGTCAAATGATTGCAGAGGCAAGACCCTAGCACTCACAAAGCGCTGTTGAGTGTTTTTTACTTACCTACATATATATATACAAATATATATATATATATATATATATATATACGAGGTGCATACGATAAGTTTCCAGACTTTTTTCGTATTGTCACTTTTATTGATAGTACACGAATGAAACTCTAATCCCCTTCGAACTAATCTCCTCCAGCTGCAATGCACTTGTTGTACCGTTCTAACAACTTCTGGAAGGCTCCATAGGAGTCCTCTTGTGTGAGCGTGTCAATGACCTTCGTCACAGCCTCTTTCATCTACTCAATTGTCTCATAACGACAGCCTCTGAGCTTAGGGAATAACCAAAAGTTACAGGGAACAAGGTCTGGACTATAGGGAGAGTGAGGAACTGTCTTACTCCCCATCTTGGTCAAATAGTCTGTGACAAAGATGGAGTTGTGGACTGGTGTATTGTCCTTCTGGAAATGCCACTGACCCGATTTGAACAGTGCTGACTTCTCACGACGGAATCTCTTCTGAAGTCCCTTAAAACCTCAACATAGTAATCCTAACCCTAACACTTTGGCAAATCAACTCTGCTGTATTGATTTCCTTACTCACCATCCCTCACAGACTCCATGCTTTCCTTGAATCTCTTATGCCACTCAAAAACTGATACTCAATTCATGCAAGATGCTCCAAAAGCAGTCTGAAGCATTCCATACGTTTCAATGGCATTTTTTCCAAGTTTAAAACACAATTTTATTGCATATCGTTATCCTGAAGTGTCAGATTGCATTTTTGAAATTCACCATTAGTGACAATCAGGATTTAGTAGATTGTATTCCAATTGCTGCTGTAGCTGTTCATTTGAACCTGAAATCATAAAAATTAGTCAGTCATCCCATAAGATGTATAGCAATAACATACTGAATTTTCAAGAGTCTACGACAATTTTAAATGTCGATACGAAAAAAGTCTGGAAACTTATCGTATGCACCTCGTATATATACATATATATTAAAACTTAACAGATGAGTTCCATAATGAATTTATTTCAACATTCTTTTTTCAAAGACTGTATTTTCAGAGTGATCTAAAAATGTTTATGGAGTTTTGACCCTTTTAGACCGGGTTGTATATTTTATATTACGTTAATCATTGCATTAAGTAGTCTCTTTGGATATATTAATACTCTATGTTCTTTTTGCCCAGTCGGCTGGGGCTGTAGAATACACCGACTGCTTCTCTGCAGAGGGGTAAGACCCCCCCCCAACGAGTGTCCTGGATATGACACTAAACAATATGATGGTGAGGTTCTAGCAATGCTGGAAGTTTGGGGAATGCGGAGTACCCTTCATTGCCATCGCTCCCAGGTCCACTCTGGCCCGGAGTGGTCACACCTGATAAGGGTCCTACCTATGGGTTAAATAAAACTAAACCGTGCTTCTTTCACAGTACTGATTTTTGCATTTAAACTACGTATTTATGCTAAACTGAATTGTTTAAAATAGAACTGTTTTGACATTGGAACTGCATACTAGTGCTAAACTGAATTGCTCAAAATAGAACTGTTTTTTGCCCTAAATGTTTTTGACAATTAAACCGTACTTACATTTAAACCGCGTGCTTATGCTTAACTGAATTATTTGAAATAGAACTTTTTTTCGACATTAAAACTGTATTTTCACTTAACTGGATTGCTACATATAACTGCTTGAATAGTTTGAAATAGAAATGTTTTTGATAATTAAACTGTACTTATGTTAAACTGAATTGTTTGAAATAGAATTGAATATTTACATAAAAATGGATTTGGCGTTAAATAACCTGCAAAGGTTGATATGTCATAAAACCCACCAAACCAAACCAAACCATCTGTGTTCTTTAAGGATTGTTCCTTTTAAATCGACTAATAGACTTTATATATATATATATATATATATATATATATATATATATATATATAATATATATATATATAAACGGCTGGAGAAGAAGCTTGACGGCAATTACACAAGAATGCTGCGAGCAATATTGAACAAGTCCTGGCGGCAACACCCCACAAGGCACCAACTATACGGCCACCTACCTCCCATCACGAAAACTATCCAAGCTAGACCAACCAGACATGCAGGACACTGCTTGAGAAGCAGGAACGAGCTCATAAGTGATGTACTCCTATGGACCCCCTCATATGGCCGGGCAAAAGCAGGACGACCAGCTCGAAACATACATACAGCAGCTATGTGAGGATACGGGATGTAGCCCTGAAGACCTGCCAGTGGCAATGAACGATAGGGAGAAGTGGCGAGAGAGTTTCAGAGATATCCCTGCTGGCGGTACGACATGATGAGGATGAATATATCTTGTTGGAATGTTTTATTGAAAATGACGGATTTAGTGTTTAACATCTTATTCAGTTGGCTTCTCGTTGTAACAAATAATGATATTGATATATTGCTTTGACCAAATTATTGAACTCACTATCAATACCCTGTGACACAGAGACTTTGCATTACAACTTAAAAGCCTTTCCACAAATAATGACATGGGCAAGTATGGAATCGTAGCAAATTATCACCTTGTTTAGACATGCGCAGAATCCCAATGAATACGTATGACTTCCGCTTGTTGATGTTTTTGATTCAACACTACAAAGAGGTATTTATCCGGGTGAATTGAGGGTAAGCCTGCATAATTGCAAGTCGTTGATCGGAATTTAAAACAGAAATAAAACATTAGTCAAAGGGTATCTTTTTTTTAAATGCAGCAATTTTCAAAACTGAACTCGCTGAGACCAAACAAAAAGTTAAAATAGCAATTTTGTAATTTTAAGAGATTTAAAGATTCTTCGAATCCATTGACAAGCTGAAAAAAAATTCTGCTTGCAGCAAAAAATAACTGAAAAAAAATTATCAAATAAGATTTTTTGTTGATTTTTATTGTGTATGTGAAAAAAAAAAAAACACCCTATAGTTTTCATTTAAAAAGGTCGAAATTCTTGCCAAAAATATATGCTGATTTTCAAAATATTCACACCAATATTTGTTGATAGGGACATTTAGCATTAATATTTTCGTAGATCAAAATATTAGGGACAATATTTGTTGTTTCTCAAAATATTAGAATTTTGGGGGGTCAAAAACAAAGGATCAGACTGTGTTGGGGGGACAATATTTGTTGTGGATCAAAATATGTGTTGATGTGAGTATTTGATGTGGGGTAAAAATGTTGGAGGTCAATATTTGTTGATCGACAATATTTGTTGGAGGTCAAAATTTTGGGGAGATATACTATGTTATCAATACTTTTTTTGGTCAGATTGTTGGTAAAATGTTACGAATAATAATTGTTGCTCAAATATCGTTATCAATATTTGTTGATGGACAAAATGTCGAGGACGATGTTTATGTTGGTCATATTGTTGGTAAAATGTTAGGAATAATATTTTTTGCTTGAAACATTGGACACAATATATGTTTCTGTCAATATCTGTTGGTGGTGAAAAAGGTTGAGGACAATATTTTTTGTTTATGAAATTATTGGTGAACTGTTAAGATTAATATTTGTGGCTTAAAATATTGCTGTCAGTATTTGTTGATGGGCAAAAAATTGTGGATATTTTAGTTGGTGAAAATGGAGAAATTATTCGTGCTAACAATGTTGGTCTGAGTATAAGTTATTGTCAATATTTGTTGATATAAAAATGTTTACGGCATCTCAACCCATCTAGGGTTAACTTATGTCTTGGAGATCGTGGTTATTGTAGGTTCACATTTAGTTTTTTGAGTTGTTTTTAAGAGGTTTTTTTCGCATGGTTCAGTCCAATATGAATAATTTTTTGAATGGATCTATTTGACCGACAAACGGGCCCCTAACAGATACAAACATTCCGGGACAGAGTGTTTCAGACAATCATAGCAATAAAGGTGTACTTCACACTCCCCAGAACAATTCACACTCCTAAGAACAGGAGCCTCACCATCAGATACACTTTAGTGTGATGCCCCCCAAAAAATATACCTCTTTTTATCTTTGCATTATACAGAGGATTTTTGAGCAATCTAAAAAACCGTGAGACAAACTAAGCAATGATTAGTAAAATCTTAGAGGAATATACTCCTTGGAATAATAATAATAATGATAATAATAATAATGTCGTGCCGCCAGCACGGATATCCCTGACCCTCTCTCACCACTTCTCTCTATCATTCATCGCCTCTGGCAGGTCTTCAGGGTTACATCCCGTATCCTCACATAGCTGCTTCATGTATGTTCGAGCTGGTCGTCCTGCTTTTGCTTGGCCATATGCGGGGGTCCATTGGAGTACATCACTGATGAGTTCTTCCTTGCTTCTCCAGCAGTGTCCTGCATGTCTGGTTCGTCTAGCTTTGATAGTTTTCGAGATGGGAGGCAGGTGGCCGTATCGTTGGTGCCTTGTGGGGTGTTGCTTCCAGGACTTGTTAAATATTGTTCATTCTTGTGTAATTGCCGTCAAGCTTCTTCTCCAGCCGTTTAGTTAGCGTCCAAGTAGTGCATCCATTCAACAGTATCGACACGACCGCTGCCAGGAAGAAACTGCGTTTCATTTTATCGGTCAGGTCTGATTTCCATATGATCGAAAGCCTATCGATAGCTGTCCATGCCTTTGTTAACCGTGTGTCGATGTCTTTTTCGGTTGATGAGACGCTGCTTCCTAGGTAGGTGAATTTGTCTACCAGTTTCAGAGAGGTTCCGTCTAGTCTGGAAATGTTACCTGTTTGATTATAGCACATATATTCAGTTTTGTGTGCATTGACATGGAGGCCAATGCCTGCGGCGGCTCGTTCCAAACGATGCAGTAGTGTTTCGGCTTGGTTGGGTATATTCGCCAGTAACGCTATGTCATCGGCGTAGTCGGCGTCGACAATTGTTTATGATAATACGCAACAAAATAGCATGGGGGTTATGTGGTGATAGAGACGAATAATGAACGAATACAACAAATTAGTTCAAAAAGATTATAAACGCAACTGGATGAGGAAGGTGATCCACTGAGAAATGTGCAAGAAATTTAAATTTGAACATACGAACAAGTGGTATAGACACAACCTAGAATCCGTCCTTGATCATGAGACGTACAAACTTCTGTGTGATTTTGATATACAAACACGTCACCTAATCTCGGCAATACGATCAGACCTTGTGATAGTCAACAAAAAAAAAAAAAAAAAGAAAAAAGTGACCCTACCGAATTGTGGACTTTGCTTAAAAGAAAGCGAACAGGAAGATATATATCTAGACCTTAATAGACAACTAAAAGAAATTATGGATCATAAAAGTGACGGTGATACTACTTGTAAATGGGGCACTAGTTCAGTCACCAAAGGATTGATAAAGGGACTGGAAGACTTGGAAATTAGAGGAAAAGTAGAGACTATCCAGACAACAACTTTATTAAGATCGGCCAGAATACTGAGAAGAGTCCTGGAGACTTAGGGAGACTTGCTGTCACTCAGACTCAAGTGAAAAACCTTCACCTAACGCTGGTGTGAAAAACTCTCAAAAGAGTAAAAAAAAAAAAAAACTAATAATAATAATAATGATAGTAGTAGGACCATCACCACCACCACCACCACCAATACAGAGATGGACAGACTGAAGCTTAGATAGACAGAATGACTTAGATAAAATACGGAAGGAAATAGACGTTTAATAAAAAGAAGGAAGCAGGGATTTATTCTTAGAGTCTCAGGTGTTGTGTCACTGGAAAATTGATTATCTTAACTTAACAAATAATATTGCTGAAAAAAATAAACACGTAGACATCTGATCTTTAACTTTGATTAAATTTAAGAAAAGACGGATTGCTTTTGTAAACTGAAGACAAATAAGATCACGCATCCCTACTTTCCTCCTCCTCAAAAAGTAAAGGCAAAAAATCAGTATATGTCAAGTATTTTTGCACTCTCCCCCCACCCCCACTCTCTCTCTCTCTCGTGCCCAGTTGGCTGGGGCTGTAGAAAAACGTCGACTGCTTCTCTGCAAAGGGGTATGTCCTGGGTATGACACTAAACAATCTGGTGGTAAGGCTCTGGTAATTCTGGAGCTTTGGGGAATGCTGAGTACCCCTTAATTGCTATTGCTGAATTGTCTTAAATAGATCTGTTTTGAGATTTAAGCTGCGAACTTATACAAAACTGAATTGTTTGAAATAGAACTGTTTTTCTATGCTAAAATAAATTGTTTAAAATTCAACTGTTTTGGGGTTTTTTTTACATTGAAACAGTGCTTATTCAAACAATTCAGTTTTGAATAAGTACTGTTTCAATGTCAAAACTGAATTGTTTGAAACAGAACTGTTTGACATTGAAATGAGTGTAAAAACATTATATTTATACTCAACTGAATTGTTTAAAATAGAACTGTTTATATGAATAAAAATGGATTTGGCATTAATAACCTACAATGGTTGATGTGCCATAAAACCAAACCAAACCAAATCAAATCTCTCTCTCTCTCTCTCTCTCTCTCTCTCTCTCTCTCTCTCTCTCTCTCTCTCTCTCCAGCTGCCCAGTTGACTGTAGAATACAGCGACCGGGGTAAGACCTTTCCCTCGCACGACATAAGACCAGTCCTTCTATGGTGAAGCTCCAGCTTCATTGCCATTACTCTCAGGCTCACTCTGACCCGGAGTGGTAGTACCTGTTAAGCTACGATCTATGAGTCAATTCGTTTACAAGTCGAACAAGGGTTGATATACCATAAGACTCAACCAACCAACCAACCAACCAATCCCTCTTCACCTCCTTGTCTCTTTGTCACTGACTCTTCAGTGTCTCACTCTTCTCCCTTTTTCTCAATTTCATTCCGCCCCTCTCTCTCTCTCTCTCTCTCTCTCTCTCTCTCTCTCTTTTCTCATCTCTCTTTTTCTCACTCCTGCTTCCTCTCTCTCTGTTGCTCCTCTATCTTCTCTCTCTTACTTTTACTCTTCCTCCCCTTCTCTCTCTTTGCTCAGTCTGCTGGAGCTGTAAAATACACCGATTGCTTCTCTGCAGAAGGGCAAGACCTCACAACGAGTGTCCTGTATATGACTCTAAACAATCTGACGGTGAGGTTCCTCTAATGTCGTAGCTTTGGGAAATGCGGAGTATCACTTTATTGCCATCGCTCCCAGGCACACTCTGACCCGGAGTGGTAGCACCTGATAAGGGTCCTATCTATGGGTTAAATAGAACTAAACCGTGGCTTGAGTTTACTGTTTTTGACTCTTAAACAGCTTATTTATGCTAAACTCAATTGCTCGAAATAGAACTGTTTTGACCTCTAAATTGTGTACTTATGCTAGACTGTATTATCTGAAATAAAACTGTTTTGAGATTAACTCTGTGTATTGCCCAGTCGTCTGGGGCTGTAGAATACACCGACCGCACCTCTGCAGAGGGGTAAGACCCCCCCCCAACAACAACGAGTGTCCTGGATACAACACTAAACAATCTGATGGTGTGTTTCCAGTGATGTTGGAGCTTTGGGGAATGCGGAACACTCCTTTATTGCCATTGCTCCCAGTTCCACTCTGGTCCGGAATGGTAGCACCTGATAGGGCCCTATCTATGGGTTAAATAGAACTAATTGTATACTTATGCTAAACTGAATTTTTTGAATTACAACTGTTGGACGAAACTGAATTGCTTGTAATAGAAATGTTTTTGACAATTAAACTGCGTATTTATGCTAAACTGAATTGGTTGAAATGGAACTGGTTTTGATATTGAAACTGTACTTATACTTTGCTGAATAGTTTAATATAGAACTGTTTTTACATTTAACTGTGTGCTACCAAAATCTATACTTATACTAGACAGAATTTGCTTAATTAGAACTGTTTGAATAACCTGAAAAGCTTGAAATAGACATGTTTTTGACAATTAAGTTGTGTACTCATGCTAAATTGAATTGTTCGAAAAAGAATAAAAATGTATAAAAATGGATTTAAATAGAGCTATACTGTGTACTTAGGCTAAACTGATTTCTTAGAATTAGAACTGTTTGACTAAATTGAATAGCTTAAAATAGAAATGTTTTTGACAATTAAACTGTGTACTCATGCTAAACTGAATTGTTTGGAATGGAACTGAGGCAACTTCCATAAAAATAGATTTGCCGTTAACCAACAAAGGTTGATATGCCATAAAATTCAACCAACCAACCAACCAACCCTCCTCTCTCTCTCTCTCTCTCTCACGCACGCGCGCATGCGCACCTGTATGATGCGCATCTAAAACGTTACAAAGATGTTTGTCGAGACTGAAGTGAGTCCATTACTTCAGAAATAAATCTTTAAACATCTACTTTTTTTTCTAACGCATTACTTCTACAAAAAAAAGCTACTAAATATAATACACACAGACATCATTATTCTATTTGTTTCCCTCAGTTATTGGTAAATAGTAGGGCAGACTGGCCTCTTTAACCTTGGTCCCTTTCAATTAAATATGCCCAACATGGAGTTCTGCAAAAACTATCAATTCAACTGGGGACCGATTTGCATATGTAAACTTCGGTTGATATTTTTCTCATCATTACATAATATTTTTCTCTGCATGTTTTGGCGAAAATTGCATCGTTGATTTAAATACTTTTATCTAATTTATTTAAGCCTGGATATTCAGTAAATAAAAATGGTTTGGTTGGCTGGGGTCGGCAGTGCTGGTTTATGGTCGGATTGGAGCATTGATAGTACGCACGAGACGGAGTCTACTCGTGGATGGGACATACTGCGGTTGTTCACCGTTTATTTTTCTTCTTCATGTGTGCTGTTTAGTCATATTTGCATCGCACATGCGTGTGCGTGCAAATATGAATATTTATAAGCCGGCGGTGTCACTCCATCAAAAAGTCCCTGAATAACATTCTTCCAGCCACCACACAAAGATGTTTTGCATCTTATTTGTTAATAGTGGCGTTTGAATAAACCCCAGAAACCACACCCACAAAACAACAGCTGTACGGCCACTTACCTCTCATCTCAAAGTTCATCTAAGAGGCTGTACAGCTGTTGTTTCATAGATAGCTGCTTCCAGAATTTGTTTAAAATAGGTCGTAGCTTTCTTGAGCAGTTCTCATGTAGCTTTTTCTCCATGTATTTTGTCAGCTTCCGTGTGTTTCGTCCATACAGTAGTACTGATGCAGCCACAACTTGGAAGAAATCCCATTTTATTTATTAGATAGATCAGACTTTCATATGATACGGCCAACAAAAGATTACCATGACTAATTATATATAATGTCTATTTTAAAATAGCCCCCGGTTTCTGACAACATCACTCGAACTTGAATCTTCTCAAAAAGCTAAAAATGTACAAGAAAAAAATTCTGAAAAAAATTGTAAGTGGACATAAAGTCAAGGGCGGGTTTACCATAAATCTTGATTATGAAGTAAATATCGACGGGTTTAAACTGATCCCCCACTTTGTAACCACCTAATTTGAATTGATATCTAATTTTTCCAAAAACAACGAAAAATACAACAGAAAATCTGACAAAATTATAAATGGACAAAAAGTCAAGGACAAGTTGACAACAAATTTACATAACAAATTGAACATTTTTAAAAGTTGACAGAGAGTCAGAGTTTAATTACGTACCCGTCTATGGCCAGCTGAACCTGATTTTTAATTTTTCTCAAAAAACTAAGAAAAGAAATTTCAATTCTTCGCACTAAACTAAATGTAATAAGTAATCGAGATTAACCTCCCTTGTTTTGTGATTACCTCCCTTTCTTGGGAACTCTTTAGTTAAGCACCTAACTATAAAACGTCACTACACACGTATCAGTTATTCTAAGCCGAATAAAACCTTCTGTGTTGTCCACGTTTGTCTTAACACTAAATTAAAAATTTCAGTCGAAATTAAGGGACGTTAGTTTGATTTCTTTGTTTTTTAGTAGCATATCAACCTTCGTGGGTTATTTAATGCCAAAACCATCCATGTAGAAGAACAGTTGTGACAAAATCTATCCTATAGCTGAGGTGTTTAAGGGAATTTATACCTTTCCCAAAGATTTGAGTCTGAAAGTGAACATAATTACGTGATTGGAGTTTGAACTCGCTTACGAAGATGTCGCAGTTCAACGCGTTTGCCACTACGTCACGGTTACTATGCCAAAATCAAAAATGGATTATTAAAAAAAAAATGGATTATTCCACAAAAAAATGTATTATTCCACAAAAAAATGTATCATTCCACAAAAAAATGGATTATTCCACAAAAAAACAAATGGACACAAAATCAGTGTTTAACTATATATAATACGTCTATTTTTAACGGAACCACTATTTTGTGACCACTTCATTTAATCTTACTTTTAAAGGTAATTTTTATTCACAAAGATAAAGCCTTCCCGAAATTTCTTAGTAGACAGAGCACACCTAAACAAATATGAAGGGACTAGTTTCAGACAAAATTGCGATACGACAGTTAGCCGAAATGGACATTCCCGTTATATAATGGAAGCTTCCAAAGGCAAGCATTGAACAAGAGAAGCTACCTTATGATATTAAAGATCCCTTATTAGAGATTGAACTTAGTTTTTTGTGCTTAAAACTGAATAATTTAGTGTCTATACTAAGACTTAGTTATTGTTACTTACAAACAGTAGGTGTCACAATGAAAGCCACTCCTATGAGATTCCTAACCTCAATCCCTAAAAGGCGGATTAAAGCCAACGACTGGAATAAGCCTTGAATTTGAAAGAATATTTTCCCTTGTGCTACAAACACTAATCGCTTAAGCCGTTTGACTTGAGACGTAAAAATAGAAGGGAATCAAAACCAGCGTCTGCGTATTAAGATCAAATAAGATCTCAGTTATAAAACTATGTAAGCCAAATTTCAAGTTGATCTGGCGTATATATAGATATATATTTCTTTTAAATACCCTGTCCGGTGGCAAAAGCTACTTGGTAGCGCCAGGAGTGGCAGTGACGCTTGAGCTACCGAAACTGTGTTATCACCCTAGTTGGCAGCTGATGAGGGCAGGGTATCGCACGTGCCTTCACACGTTTTATGATGAAAAAAAAAGTATGTAGATCTCAAGAATCGTAGTGACTAACCCGCTGGACTGCGATATCATAATAAGCGAGTCGTCCGATTACGTTTACTGTCAGATTAATACTATTAAGAAAAGTATAAACCCCCATTTGCCCCCTCCATCTATGGGTTAAGCAGAACCACAACTGAAAGCGATTTCAACATTCACCATGGAAAGGCAAAGACTGTAATTGTCATGTTATCGATCAAATAGAAATCTGATCTCTCTCATATAGTAAAACAGGATTTTTTTCCAAGCTCTGGCAGTATCAGTACTACTATATGAATGCAGCACCTAGATGCTAACAAAAATCATAGAGAAAATTCTAATTACTAAATATACAAGAATATTACGTGCTTTTTTGAACAAATCTTTAAGTATATATATATATACTAGTATATATATAATATATAGATATTTAAGTATATATATATATAGATATATAATATATCATCATCATCATCATATAGTATATATATATAGTATATATATATATATATATAAATCTTGAGTATATATATATACTAGTATACATAGCTACTAGTATATGTATATATATATATATATATGTATGATATATATAATCATCATCACCATGTCATGCTACTTGCACGGATTTCCATGACTCTCTCTCTCACCATCCGTCTCCATCATCCATCGCTTCCGGCATGTATTCCTGGCTACATCTTGTGTCCGTACAGAGCTGCTGTCGATAAGTTCTTGCTAGTCGTCCTACACATGCACGTCCGCGTGAAGGGCTCTCCCTGTGTAGACCGTAGGCAATAAGTATTTGCTCTATCTTCCCTCTGTATGGAGTCAAATGCCTTGAAGAAATCTACAAATAGGCGAGTTGCTTCTGGGTTTTTTACACGGACACCTTCTAAAATTCGACAGGTTGTCAGAATTCGTGATCTTGTGGACCGATGCCTACAAAAGCCATTTTAGTTTTTCCTAAGAATTTTCTCAATTTCAGATTCAATATGGCTGAGTAGCAGGTCATTGTAAATCTTTGCCGGTCTATAGCATATATTGCCTTGGATTTTTATAGAATATATTACCTTAGATTATTATTTATCAATTTTTATCTATATTGTCGGATTTATTTCAATCATTTACTTCAATTAGTATCGTATATATATATATATATATATATATATATATGCAATATTTTTAATATACGTTTATATATATATATATATCCTATGCATATATTATATGTATTTAGAAAGTATATAGAATGTATATAGAATATGTACATGAATTTATAATATACATGCATACTGAACGCATAAAAAAAACTGATAAAATACGTGGTGACTTCAATAAGTTTCCAGACTTTTTTCGTATCGACATTTAAAATTGTCGTAGACTCTTTAGTATGTTATTGCTATACATCTTATGAGATGACTGGCCCATTTTTATGATTTCAGCTTCAAATTAACAGTTACAGCAGCAATTGGAATACACCCAACTAAAGCCTGATTGTCACAGCTGGTGAATTTCAAAAATACAATCTGGACGTGAGGACACTTTAGAAGAACGATATGCAATAAAATTATGTTTTAAACTTGGAAAAAATGCCACAGAAACGTATGGAAGGCTTCAGACTGCTTTTCGACCATCTTACATGAATCGAGCATCAGTTTTTTGAGTGGTATAACAGATTCAAAGAAGCCAGGGAGTCTGTGAGGGATTGTGAGAGGTGTGGGAGGAGTAAGGAAGTTAACACACCAGAGTTGGTTGGCCAAACGGTAAGGGTTAGGGTTACTTTGTTGAGGTTTTAAGGGAGTTCTGGAAGAGATTCCTTGGGAAGAGGCCAACACTCTTCAAATCGGGTCAGTGGCATTTCCACCAGGACATATATATGCCAATATACATATATATATATATATATATAGTGTATGTGTATGTGTATGTGCGTGCGTGCGTGCGTGTATGTGTACGTATGTGTGTGTGCTTATGTGTGTATGTGTGACTCCATCCAACTCCCAAATAAGCAAATTTCCAAAGTCAATGTACACTCTAACTTCATACGATGGAAGTTGGTTTTCCTTGCTTGTAAAACCCTGGAGGTATGACATGAATTTATTTGAGAAAAAAAAATCATTTTACCCGCTTTTAAACCGACGACTTCTCACAACCAAATTCGATTGGATGAAAAATACTTTTGTTGCAACTGAGACGCAGACAAGAACGAGGTCGCCAATCAGCGAAGAGTTCGTTACCCGCTTTTCTTTCTTTCTTTCTCCCTTTCAACTGATCGATGTTCATTGTAAATGGAATGCCTGGGTCTTTTGCCAAAAAAAAAAAAAAAGATGTCGGCTCCGAACGCTGACCCTACTGCGACCACTTAGCCGTGTTAGAATAAATAGCAATTTGCTTCGTCGTACAGCCAGCTCTTAACTGAGCAGTGGCCAAAGATAGGTAGGCTTGGCAAAAACGTGGGTGTGAGATCGATTCTTGCCTGGAGCATTTGTCCCTGGTCACCTTTGTTTACTTAAAACTGAAGATTGACTATCTGAATTATTTCAAGAAAAAGAAACTAAAATTAACATATGTTGATTCGTTAATTTTAAAGGCATGTCAACCAGTCTAGGACGTTTTTATGCCTAGAAGTTGGAATTGCGTTCATTGTGCGTTTATATTTATATTTTTTGTGAAATTTCTAAAAGATTTGGCACATGGTTTTATGTTATCAAGTATTCCAATCTAATGCAAATAATTTGCACACAGATGTATGATTCAAGTATTTCTATCAAATACAAATAATTTACACACTGTATTATGGTTTCAAGTATTCCAATCAAATACAAATAATTTGCACACAGTTGTATGGTTTCCAGTATTCCTATCAAATACAAATAATTTGCACACAGATGTATGATTCAAGTATTCCAATCTAATGCAAATAATTTGCACACAGTAGTATGTTTTCAAGTATTCCTATCAAATACAAATAATTTGCTCACAGTAGTATGTTTTCTAGTATTCCTATCAAATACAAATAATTTGCTCACAATAGTATGGTTTCAAGTATTCCTATCAAATGCAAATAATTTGCACACAGCAGTATGGTTTCATGTATTCCAGTCAAATATAAATAATTTGCACCCAGTAGTATGGTTTCAAGTATTCCAATCAAATACAAATAATTTGCTCACAGTAGTATGGTTTTAAGTATTCCAATCAAATACAAATAATTTGCATCCAGTAATATGGCTTCAAGTATTCCTATCAAATACAAATAATTTGCACACAGTAGTAGGGTTTCAAGTATTGCTATCAAATACAAATAATTTACATACCGTTGTATGGTTTCAAGTATTCCTATCAAATACAAATAATTTGCACACAGTAGTATGGTTTCAAGTATTCCTATCTAATACGAATAATTTGCTCACAGTTGTATGGTTTTAAGTATTCCTATCTAATACAAATAATTTGCACACAGTAATATGGTTTCAAGTATTCCTTTCAAATACAAATAATTTGCACACAGTAGTATGGTTTCAAGTATTCCTATCAAATACAAATAATTTGCACACAGTAGTATGGTTTCAAGTATTCCTATCTAATACAAATAATATGCACACAAGTGTATGATTTCTAGTACTCCTATCTACAACTAATAATTATATGGTTTCAAAAAATTATTTCTTTTTAATGATAGTCCTTTGTTTGCACACAGTTTTATGGTTTTAAATAACTAACAATAATAATCTCTAATAAACATCGAGACCTTCAAGTAGCTATTCTCAATACAAATAATTTACATTTATAGGGTATCAAGTATTCCTATCTAATATTAATAATTTTGAAACAGATTTACTTGACCCATAAATTAGATTTTAACAGGTCCAACCATCTCGGAAGAGTCGACCTGAGAGAAATTACATGGAAGGATTACTATCTATCTATCTATCTATCTATCCTAGTTTGTTTATATCTATCTCCGTTTCTCTCTCTCTCTCTCTCTCTCTCTCTCTCTCTCTCTCTCTCTCTCTCTATTTTAGTCCATTCATATCTATCTATCTATCTATTTCAGTCCATTCATATCTATCAGGCTAGTAAGCAAGTGAGCTATCAATCGATCCCAGTCTGTTCCTCTCTGTCTCTCTCTGTCTCTCACTCTCTCTATATATATATAGTATGCTCAGTATCAATCTATCAATCTATATATATATATATGGTGCATTCAATAAGTTTCCAGATATTTTTGTGTAGGCATTTAAAATTGTCGTGCTCTCTTGAAAATTCAATATGTTATTGCTATACAACTTATGAGATAACTGACCAATTTTTATGGTTTCAGGTTCAAATCAACAGTTACAGCAGGAATTCGAATACACCCTACTAAAGCCTGATTGTCACAGCCGGTGAATTTTAAGAATGCAATGAGGACACTTTAGAAGAACGATATGCAATAAAATTGTGTTTTAAACTTGGAAAAAATGCCACAGAAACGTAAGGAATGCTTCAGACTGCTTTTCGACTATCTTGCATGAATCGAGTATCAGTTTTTGAGTGACATAAGAGATTCAAGGAAGCCAGGGAGTCTCTGAGGGATGGTGAGAGGTGTGGGAGGAGTAAGGAGGTCAATACAGCAGAGTTGATTGGCCAAAGGGTTAGGGTTAGGGTTACTATGTTGAGGTTTTAAGGAAGTTCAGGGAGAGATTCCGTCGTAAGAAGCCAACACTCTTAAAATCGGGTCAGTGGCATTTCCAGAAGAACAATACACCAGTCCACAACTCCATCCTTGTCACAGACTATTTGACCAAGATGGGCATCAAAACATCTCCTCAGCCTCCCTATAGTCAACACCTTGCTCCCTGTGACTTTTGGTATTTCTCTAAGCTCAGAGTGTGTTGTTATGAGACAAGTGAGGAGATGAAAGAGGCTGTAACGAACGTCATTGACACGCTCACACAAGAGGATTTCGATGGGGCCTTCCAGAAGTTGTTGGAACGGTACAAGAAGTGCTTTGCAGCTGGAGGAGATTACTTCGAAGTTGACTAGTTTCGTGTGTGTACTATCAATAAAGGTGTCCATACGAAAAAAGTATAGAAACTTATTTAATGATCCTCGTATATATATATATATATATATATATATATATATATATATCACTCCGTTCATATCCATCTTTGTATATATCCTTATCTATCTATCTATCTATCTATCTATCTATCGCTCTCTCTCTCTCTCTCTCTATATATATATATATATATATATATATATATATCAGCCTATTTCTATCTATCTATCTATCTATCTATCTCAGATTGTTCATATCTATCTATCTATCTATCAAATCATGCCGATTATATACGCAAAAGATGAGTAGTTTTTCAATTAAGACAGTTTTGTCACGTGAATATATGTTTATATCTGATGACGCAGTGATTGCCATTTTTGAAGTGGAGACGCAGCTGTCTCGACTGCAGATGAAGTGTTTGAATTGTAAGATAAGTGAGCGGGATATGCAAGTATTGACGATTATAGCCCAGCTTATTTATCTTTAAGGATTTGGTTTCTCAATATCCAAATGAAAACACGTCAGTCGTCAGTGTATGTGGGGGGGTGCTTGTTGCCAAAGCTAGTTGTTCACATAGCGAATATGCTGTTAGGCAGGAACATGTAATAAATTGTATAACATGAGTTTTCGCTAAGACTCGACACGTATCCAGTATGTCGACAAAAGAAAACCTGTCCAAAGTTGAAAACGTTGAAATTACTATTAATAATAACAATAAAAATATAAGCGAATGTAGTAAGCTAGCGTAAAAAGAGTAGAAACATAGACACGATGGGTGGGGAAGATGATCCCCCTGGGAATTGTGCAAGAAGTTTAAATTTGACCATACCAATAAATGGTATATCCATAATCCAGACTCGGTTCTAGAAAATGAGACGACGCACAAAATTCTCTGGGATTTTGAGATATAAACGGATCACCTAATCTCAGCAAGACGACCAGACCTAGTGATCGTCAACAGAAAAGGAGAAACTGCGGAATTGTGAACTAACCCCCACCCTTCTCGGCTGACCACTGTGTGAAACTGAAAGAAGGCGAAAAGAAATACAAGAACCTAGACCTTGCTTGAGAATTGAAAGAGCTGTGGACACAAAAGGGACAATGATACCAATTGTAATCGGTGCGCTCGATACAGTCACCAAAGGATTGATTATCATCATCATGCCATGTCGCTAGCACGGATATCCCTGACCTTCTCTCGCCACTTTTCCCTATCGTTCATCGCCTCTGGTTGGTCTTCAGGGCTACATTCCGTATCATCAAAGAGCTGCTGTATGTATGTTCGAGCCGGTCGTCCTGCTTTTGCTCGGCCATATGTGGGGGTCCATAGGAGTACATCACTTATGAGCTCGTCTCTGCTTCTCCAAAAGTGTCCTGCGTGTCTGGTTCATCTAGCTTGGATAGTTTTCGTGGGAGGTAGGTGGCCTTATAGTTGGTGCCTTGTGGGGTGTTGCCGCCAGGACTTATTCAATATTGCTCGCAACATTCTTGTCTAATTGCCGTCTAGCTTCTTCTCCAGTCGTTTTGTTAGCGTCCAAGTGGTGCATCCATACAGCAGTATCGACACGACCGCTGCCTGGAAGAAACTGCGCTTTATTTTATCCGTCAGGTCTGATTTCCATATGATCATTAGCTTATCGATAGTCATCCATGCCTTCGTTAGCCGCGTGTCGATGTCCTTTTCGGTTGATGAGACGCTGCTTCCTAGATAGGTGAATTTGTCAACTAGTTTCAGAGAGGTCCGTCTAGTGTGGAAATGTCGCCTGTTTATATATATATGATTAACGCACATATATTTAGTTTTGTGTGCATTGACATGGAGGCCAATGCCTGCGGCGGCTCGTTCCAGATTATGCAGTAGTGTTTCGGCTTGGTTGGGCGTATTTGCCAGAATCGCTATGTCATAGGCGTAGTCGGCGTCGGTTATTGTTTTTGCGGGGTGCCTTCTGCTTCTTTTCTTTGTCAGCTCGAAGCCGTTTTCTCTGATTTTATCGATCGAAAGATTATCAGCTATTGGGGTGTAAAAAACTCACAAGGGCGGGACGGATGGAGACTGTCCTAACTGCAGAATTGTTGAGATTGGCCAGAATACTGAGAAGAATCCTGGAGACTTGAAGAAATTTGCTGTCACTCAGACTCCAACCAAAGATTATCAGCTATCCATGGTGTGAAAAACTCACAAGGACGGGACGGATGGAGACAGTCCAAACTGCAGAATTGTTGAGATTGGCCAGAATACTGAGAAGAATCCTGGAAACTTCAGGAGTCTTGCTCTGTTACTCAAACTCCGGCGGAAAACCATCAGCTAACGCTGATGTGCAAAACTCTCAAGGAGTAAAATAATAATAATAAGCGGATGTTGCAAACTAACGCAAAAAGTGTACAAAACTAGGCACGACAGGGTAGGAACGGTAATCTACAGGGAATTGTTCAAGAGACTGGAACTTGACCATAGAATCAAATGGTATATGCACATACCAGAATCAATCCTTGAGAATGAGACACATAAATTCTTCGGGATTTTGTGACACAAATGGATCACCTAATACCAGACAGAAAACAAGAGCAAGAGTTAATTAACAAACAGATAAATAGATAAATAAATAAGAATTTGCTGTCTTGAGGATTTTGCCATTTTGGTGGATGATAGAGTCAACATAAAAGAAAGTGAAACGATATAAAAATACTTGGATCTTGCTAGAAGACAAAAGAAAACTGCGGGTATATAAGGGCAAAGGTAATATCAATTGTAGTTGATGCTTTCGAAACGGTCCCTAAGAGCCTAGAAGAGGGACTGTAGTAACTGGAAATCAGTGGGAAAATCGAAACCAAGCAGATTATAGTATTGTTGACATCGGTTTAAATACTGAGAAGAGTCTTGGAATCCTAAGGAAACTAGCTATCACTCTGACTCCAGTGAAATACCACCTGCTATCGCTGGTGTGAAAAAAAAAACGTGCAAAGAGTCAAAAGGAAAGCTAAGAGAGAGATAAATACCTAGATCTTGCGAGAAAAAAAAAACAACTATAAAACAAGAAAGTGCCGGTGATACCAATTGTAATTGGTGCTCTTGGTACAGTCACCAAAGGATTGGTACAGGGGCTGGAGGAGTTGGAAATAAGAGGACGACTAGAGACAATCTAAACTACAGTTGTATAGCCATATGCAACAACTATACACATATACATATATATATACCTGCAGAATACATATTGACGGAATGAATAAAGACGAACGAAGACTTCTTTAAATAAAATATACCTCTCACTTTATTTGTAACGTTTGGGTGTGAGAGGGAGTTGGAGACCGAACAGAACTGCAACATATTGACCCTCACTCTTATGGCCATCAGCGTTGTGTCTTTCTCGTTCTCCAGGGCTGCTCAACCGGAGGCCCGAGGGCCCAGCTTTCTGCTGAGTGCTGTTCTCTCTACCGCATCTTATCTCTAACTCATCTGGTCTCCAAATCAATCGGGGGTCCCAAAGGCTCCTTCTGCCGGGTGGTGGCTTTCTCTACCACATCTTGTCTCTAACTCATCTGGTCTCCAACTCAATCGGGGGTCCCAAAGGCCCCTTCTGCTGGGTGGTGGCTTTCCCTACCACATCTCTCTCCAATTCGTCTGTTCTCCAACTCACTGACTTCCTGTCCCACCGAGTTATATAATAGTTCAATCGCCCACTCAGTCTTTGGAATGGCATGTTTGATCGTCATCAAGCAGAAATAACTGTCATGCAGTTCACAGGTTACTCTCTTCCGGTGCATCAGTCTATGAGTGTACTATGGGATTTTTACCGTGTCCCATTTTTTCAAGCCTACGCGATTTCTTCTCATAACTGCCATCGGAAAGTGTCAATTCCTTCCGGTGCATCACTTTGGAATGGCATGTTTGGCCGGGTCGAAGGTCAATATACAACACTACAACAATATAAGGATCGGCCAGAATATTGAGTAGAGTCCTGGAGACTTGAGGACACATGCTGTCAGTCAAAGTGAAAAACCATCAGCTAACTCAAGGGAGTTAAATAATCAAACCATTAAACTAACGTTGATGTGAAAAAATTCTCAAAAAAGTAAAATTATCATAATAATTGCCGTCCCGGTGGACCACAGAATGAAAATAAAAGAAAGCGAAGAGAGAGGTAAGTACCTAGACCTTGCTAGAGAATGAAAAATACTTTGGAACATAAAGGTGATGGTGATAGTATTTGTGATTGTTGCACTTGGAACAATCCTCAACAGATTGGTAAATGGACTGAGAAATAAGAATACAATATTTTTAAGATCGAGCTGAGAAGAGTCTCGTAGACTTCGGGAGACTTACTTGTGGGGAAAACTCGAAAAGAGTCAATGATAATAATAATAAGGATAAAACTATGGAACATGAAGGTGACAATTATACCAAATGTGACTGATGCTGGTACTGGTAGAGTAACTAAAGGATTACTAAAGGGACTAGAAAACTTGGAAGTTGGAGGACGAGTGGGGACCATCCAAACTACGGCACTATTGAGAACGGCCAGAATACTAAGAAGAGTCCTGGAGACTTGAGGAGACTTGCTGTCACTCAAACTCCAGTGAAAGACCATCAGCTAATGCTGATGTGAAAAACTCTCAAGGAGTAAATAATAATAGTAATAATAATAATAATAATAATAAGAAGAAGAAGAAGAAGAAGAAGAAGAAGAAGAAGAAGAAGAAGAAGAAGAAGAAGAAGAAGAAGAAGAAGAAGGAGGAGGAGGAGAAGAAGAAGAAGAAGAAGAAGAAGAGTGAGATTTGGCTGTTTCAACAAACTGAAAATGGAAGAAAGCGAAAAGAAAGATAAATACTTGGATCTTGCCAGAGAACTGAAAAAAATAAAGAATACTGCCCATGTTCTATAATAGTTGGTAGATTTTCAATTCAAGTTAATACACTAAATATACCAACTATTATGGGACTGGGATAGAAATAACACAGGGGAATGCGGAGTACTCCTTCATTGCCATCGCTTCCAGGTCCAATCTGGCCCGGAGTGGTAGGAGCTGTTAGGGTCCTATATCTTGGACAAATAGAACTAAACTGCGTACTTATGTTCAACTGAATTGCTTGAAATAGGACTGTTTTGACTTTTAAAGTGTATACTTATGAAAAACTGAATCGGTTGAAATAGAACTGTTTTGACATTTGGACTGCGTACTTGTGCTGGGCTTAATTGTTTAAAATGGAACTGTTTTTTTTTACATTGAAACTGTGTACAAAGCTATAATGATTAAGGATAAGTTTAAGAAGGGGATTAGAGATAAAGAATTCCCTCTCTCTATATATATATATCCTAATTTTTGGAACATTAAGAATATAAAATTTATATTCCAATGTACCGACTATTATGGGACAGAAGGCGTGGTATTTTCTTCAAATGTACCAAATATTAGAGGACATAGTTGGTAGTAACATTATGGAATATAGAGGGTATTCTTCTGTACACCATTGTCCAATGATAGTTGGTACATTTAAAAATATATTTAATATATTACGTGGTGCATTCAATAGGTTTCCAGACTTTTTTTGTACTGGCATTTAAAATTGTCGTACATTCAGTATGTTATTGCTATACATCTTATGAGATAACTGACCAATTTTTATGTTTTCAGGTTCAAATGAACAGGCTTCCAGACTTTTTTTGTACTGGCATTTAAAATCGTCGTACATTCAGTATGTTATTGCTATACATCTTATGAGATAACAGCCCAATTTTTATGATTTCAGGTTCAAATGAACAGCTACAGCAGAAATTGAAATACACCCTACTAAACCCTGATTGATTCTGTTTTAAACTTGGAAAAAATACCACAGAAACGTATGGAATGCTTCAGACTGCTTTTGGAGCATCTTGCATGAATCAAGCATCAGTTTTTAAGTGGTATAATAGATTCAAGGAAAGCAGGGAGTCTGTGAGGCATGATGAGAGGTGTGGGAGGAGTAAGGAAGTCAATACACTAGTTGATTGGCCAAAGGGTTAGGGTTAGTGTTACTATGTTGAGGTTTTAAGGGAGTTCAGCAAAAGATTCCTAGGGAAGATGCCAGCTCTTTTGAAATCGATTCAGTGGCACTTCCACCAGGACAATGCAGCAGTCCACAACTCCATCCTTATCACGGACTATTTGAGCAAGATGGGCATCAAGACAGCTTCTCACCCTCCCGATAGTCCAGACCTTGCTTCTTGTGACTTTTGCTTATTCCCTATGCTTAGAGGCTGTCGTTATGAGACAAGTGAGGAGATGAAAAAGGTTGTGATGAAAGTCACTGACACGCTCACACAAGAGGACTTCTATGGGGCCTTCCAGAAGTTTTTAGAACGGTAAAACAAGTTCATTGCAGCCAGAGGAGATTACTTCGAAGTGCCCATACGAAAAAAAAATTCTGGAAAATTATCGAATGCACCTCGTATATCTCCTAATTGTTGGAACATTTAGAGGATAAAATTGATATTCCAATGTACCGACAATGGGACAGAAGGCTTAGTATTTTCTTCAAATGTACCAAATATTATAGGACATCGATAGTAGTAACATCATGGAACATAGGGAGTATATTTTAGTATACCAATGTCCGATAATAGTTGGTACATTTACAAATATATTTAATATACGAAATGTACCAATCAATAAGGGAGGGAGGTAGTCGTAACATTTGCCTATATGATTAATGAAAGAAGAATACTGCATCTGTTCTCTAATAGCTATTTCATACACTGATTGTATCAACTATAGTTGATACAATTAGTGTATGAAATTTATATTCAAATGAACCAACTAATAAGGGTCAGATATAGTAGTGACATTATGGTACATGTGTTTTATTCTTTAATATACTACAATCAGATAATAGTTGGTACATTCATATATATATTTAATATACTAAATGTACCAACTATGATGGGACAACAGGCAGCGGTCGCATCGATACTGCTATATGGATGCACTACATGGACGCTAACAAAACGGCTGGAGAAGAAGCTAGACGGCAATTACACAAGAATGCTGCGAGCAATCTTGAACAAGTCCTGGCGGCAACACCCCACAAGACACCAACTGTACGGCCACCTGCCTCCTATCACGAAAACTATTCAAGTTCGACGAACCAGATATGCAGGACACTGCTGGAGAAGCAGGGACGAACTCATAAGTGATGAACTCCTATGGACCCCCATACATGGCCGAGCTAAAGCAGGACGACCAGCACGAACATACATTCAGAAACTATGAGAGGATACGGGATGTTGTCCAGAAGACCAGCCCGAGGCGATGAACGATAGGGAAAAGTGGCGAGAGAGGGTCAGGGATATCCGTGCTGGTGGCACATGATGATGATGATGATGATGGGACAAAGGTTGTATTTTCCTTTTGATTGTAATGTAGTAAGTAAGTCAAGTTGTCTCCCTTTAGTCGAAGGTGACCCGAAGTCTCCCTTTTCCATAGCTACTACACCGAGGTATAGGAGAGTGCTACTCCTTTCCCTGGATTGCTCCACTTTACCCTTGATCTATACCTTATAATGCTGAGTGTTAAGCAAGATAGCATCAAGTACCATTTTTTGAGTCTTTGGTATGACTCGACCTGGGATTGAACCAAGGTCTTCCGAGCCATTGGCGAACAACCAGCTATAAGTAAGCAACGGTATTTCATCATAAGATTGATTATGAGGTGATTCTTTGTGTTGAATTAAAGAACGTCTGTCATTGGTGTCTGGCCATTGAAATAAACCGTCTGACCATCTGATGAAAGCAACGGACTGAATTTGATGCAATTTACTTCATTTACAAACATCAATCAGTCTGGAAAACATGATTGCGACTGGCTATAACCAGTCAGCTGAAACAGCTCACAAGAGGGATTAGTTCAAATCCAAATCAATAATCGTCAATCACAGCTATTAAATCAGTGCGAAAGTTCCCAGCGTTATTTTCTCTTTAAAAAATCAGGTTGAATTCAACTAATGTTACAAAAATGAGCTTCAAGTTCTGTTAATACTCCACTGGACCACTTAAACCAAAACCGTAAGTGATGTTATTAGAATGACCCAGATTTTCATATACCTCGGTAGCTACATCTCATCTACTAAAAACGATGTCAGCATACGAAAGACTATTGACAGGTGAACAACTATATTGATATCTGATCTCTGATCAATTAAAACAAGAATTCTTCCAGGCTGAAACCGTGTCAGTACTACTGTATAGTTGCTACCTCTTGAATTCTTATGAAATGCAAGGAAGAAAAGTTAGATAAGATCTGCACTAAAATACTAAGTGCTGTTATGAACAAATTCTGTATGGAGCACCTCAGAAAAAAGCAACTGTAAGGCCACCTGCCTCTTATCTCACAAATCATCCAAGTAAGACGAGTAAGACATGCTGTACACTACATGGATGAACTCAATAAGCGACGATCTCTTATGGCCCTTTACACATGGACACTAAAAAATTTGCATTCAATTACTCTGAACGGACACTTGATGCCGTTTTAAAAGACCTACCTAGAATGATGGTCGATGAGGACGGATGGGAATCTGTGCTGTTGGTGCACCTTAATGATAATGATGAAATGATGAGATGCCCGAAGTGTAATGGTAATCGTCGTATGAAATGGACACGCCAACACGAGTTCAAATCCTAGACGAGACTGATTACATTTCACATAGCACTAATACCCTTGGAAAAGGTATGAATGCAATTATTCACCCTCCAGCTATGAGTAAATAGTAGGGCAGACTAGGTTCTTCAGCCTTGGTGAGGCAGCTCGTCAAGGAGAAGGAAAACTCTGAATTGAAACCTGTTAAACTCCGCTTAAAAATTGACCTTGTGTCATATCATGCTAGAGCGGGGGGGGGGGTAAATATGGATAATGATAAAATACAAACAAAAGACTAGTTTTATCCTAGTTTCTGTTTTATCCAAGTCCTGTCACAAGAAAAAAATCTCACTGCCCAATCTGCACGTACAACCCTCACCAGTCAATCAGTACCCACCCCACCTGTTGTCTCGCCAAGATCTCTACAGATGTGACCATTTGGCTTTGGACTAAGCAAGCACAACATCCTACAATATAACTCGATAATGCGCTCGTGGTATAACGGTTATCGGAGAAGGAAATGAACTCGGTGACCCGGACGAAGCTGTTTGAATTTACGCTAGTGCTAATGAGTCAAAGTTTTCTCCATCTGGCTATGAGTAAATAGTAGGACAAAATGAGCACTTTAACCTTAGTGAGGCAACCAATCTAGGAGAAGGAAAACTATGTCTTCAAACAAAGTTATAATGCTCTTAAGAATTGATCTTGTGTCACATCCTGCTCATGCAAAAGGTTTGTGTGAATACAAAGTTCATGATATTTGTCTAGCAAACAATTGTTAGTGAGTTTGATTCTAGCTGTGTGACATTGATATATGGATCAACACATCTGAAGAGGATTAGGTTATTTACCTTGAGTTCTCGCTACAGGCAGATTTGACATACACTCGTTATTTCAGTCAGATATTCTGCTGAGCGTAAGTAGGAAGCCAAAAATAGCTCACCACCAACGGCATTCTCTTTTTAGAGCAATTCAAACAATGAATCTGGCTGCTTCCTGAAGCTCAGGATCTGAGTATAATATCTGTCCTCTCTAACTTGAATCAAGATTTCATTTGTTCCAACACTTAGAATTGGATCAGGACTCCGCTTTCCATATTTCCAGTTAAGATCAAAATATAGTTCCTCTTCGTATTCTTCAACCGCATTCTCCTCTTCAGACAGGACGCAGCATTAAAAAAGTTTGCTTCTGGAGATTATTGACTCAGAGCAGCATCTCCTATTGCATAAAAAGAGAGAGAGTCGGTGTAATTTATCTACATTCCACTTCGTCACCATTTTCTATTGAATATGGTCACATATCTGGTAAAAGAGGATATATATTCATATTTTCAGAACGTTTTGTCGAAAATATACGAGGTGCATATAATAAGTTCCCAGACTTTTTCGTATGGGCACTTTTATTGATAGTACACACATGAAACTCTAGTCCCATTCGAAGTAATCTCCTCCGGCTGCAATGCACTTGTTGTACCGTTCCAACAACTTCTGCAAAGTCCCATCGAAATCCTCTTGTGTGAGCGTGTCAATGCCCTTCGTCACAGCCTCTTTCATCTCCTTAATAGTCTCATAACGACAGCCTCTGAGCTTAGGGAATAACCAAAAGTCACAGGGAGCAAGGTCTTGACCATAGGGAGGCTGAGGAGCTGTCTTGATGCCCATCTTGGTAAAATAGTCTGTGACAAGGATGGAGTTGTGGACTGGTGTATTGTCCTGCTGGAAATGCCACTGACCCGATTTTAAGAGTGCTGGCCTCTTCCCTAGGAATCTTTTGCTGAACTCCCTTAAAACCTCAACATAGTAACCCTAACCCTAACCCTTTGGCCAATCAACTGTGGTGTATTGACTTCCTTACTCCTCCCACACCTCTCATCCTCCCTCAGAGACTTCCTGCCTTCCTTGAATCTCTTATGCCACTCAAAAACTGATGCCCGATTCATGCAAGATGGTCGAAAAGCAGTCTGAAGCATTGCATACGTTTCTGTGGCATTTTTTCCAAGTTTAAAACACAATTTTATTGCATATCGTTCTTCTAGAGTGTCAGATTGCATTTTTGAAATTCACCAGCTGTGACAATCAAGCTTTAATAAGGTGTATTCCAACTGCTACTGTAGCTGTTGATTTGAACCGGAAATCATAAAAATTAGTCTACCATCTTATAAGATGTATAGCAATAACATACTGAATTTTCAAGAGTCTACGACAATTTTAAATGCTTGTACAAAAAAAGTCTGGAAATTTATTGAAGTTACCACGTATATGATTTATGAACAATTTTGTTGATCACATTTTTAAATGAGCCCAAACACATTTTCATGCACTCAGTTAAATGATTTCAAGTATTTCCTACAAGAATAATTCTATTTAGTATATAGAATTCTCAGTACCATCTCTTCCAGACATGACGTCATCCACACTCCAGCCCCATTTCCTGTCTGGGGTTTATTATGACGATGGTGATTGTCATATCCTTTGCGCTGAAGCGTAAAACTGTACCCAATAACTATGCACCTGAACTCTTAACCCGAATAGTTGAAAGCCTGACCAAACTGAATGATAAAATATAATTAACGAAAAAATGATTGATATAAAAAAATCATTCCTTAATTATACAACATTTGTTGGTAACTTTATTTACATATAAGATAGAGCTCATTAGTTTGTACACAGTTAAATGATTCTAAGTATTACTATTAATATATATCATTTGATTGCACACAAATCAAGAGTTTCAAGTATTCCTATCTAACACTAATAATTCTATTTGATATTGACCATTCGTTTGCACACAGTTAAAAGGTCTTAGAAAATGATTATATATTTCTATTTGACACATAGATGGGACTCTTACATGTACTACCAGATTACGGTGGATATGAGAGTAATAGCAATGAAAATTTATTCCACATTCCTCAAAGCCCCAGGACTCATCATCTGTTGATTAAATATTATATCTGCAGAGATGCAGTCGGTGTATTCCACAGCCACAGCCGACAGGTCGGTAATAGAAGAGCTCTCAATGTAGCTTGACTAATGAGTAGAGAATCCCTTTGGTTTTTCCGTGTTTTCCTTCTCTTAAACTGGTTGCCATGCAGCACTGTGAAACACAAACAACCTTGTTCAGGGTTTGAACTCGAGTTGCCATGTCCTTTTCCCGAGCGCTGCCAATTTGTTTTGTTTTAAAGACATGTTAACGCATCTTGGGTCATTTTTTAACAAGATGTTTAGGAGCCGTGATGATTGTACACTTACAAATACATTTTTGAGTAGTTTTTTCTAAAGAGGTTTTTTTGTTTGTATTTTCGTTTTGTTTTTTGTCTTTTGAGGTTCTTTGTGTGTCTTTTGTTTTTGTTTTTTTGGGTTTTTTTTTCTTTTGTCTTTTGAGGTTTTTTGTTTGTCTTTTAAACACGTTTCTATTGAATACTAATACATTTTAAACGGGTCTATTTGACCCCTCATTGATGGGACTCCGGGTCAGTGTGGACCTGGAAATAATAGCACTGAAGTTGTATGCTATACTTCCTAGATCTCCAGAACGGGAGACTCAATGTCAGATGTAGTTTAATGTTATATCCAGGATAGAAAATGATTTAATTGTATTACAATAAAAAGAATGGCCCTGTCGGCTGGGACAGAAGAATACACCAATTTCATCTCTGCGGAGGGGTAAGACTCCTTCAACGAGTGTCCTGGATATGACACTAAGCAATCTGGTTGTGAGGCTCCAATAATGCTGGAGCTTTGGGAAATGCAGAGTACCCCTTCATTGCCATCGCACCCAGGTCTACTCCAGCCCGGAGAGTAACAACTGATATGGTTCTATCTATGGGTCAAATAGAACTATTTGACATATAAACTGAGTGCAAACAAATGATGTATGTTAAATTGAATTGTTAGAAATAGAATTGTTTGATCATTTATCTGTGTGTAAACAATTGACTGATGTTTAATTGAATTTTTAGTGATGCATAGCAATACTTGAAACCATTTAAGTTTGAATTATGATAAATTGTTAGAAATAGAACTGTTTCATCATTTAATTGTGTGTATCTACAAATGTGTCTAGAAATCATATACTTAATATATTTATAAAAACAGGATTTGGGATTATATAACCAACAATGGTTGATATGCCATAAAACCAAACCACATTTAGCGGAAAAAGGAATTAAAGAACATTAAAAAAAAAAACAAGCTAATATTTCTACGTATTTGGTACCCAGGCAATGCTGAGTACGTCTACTAATATATAAATAAATGGATTGGTTTTGTTTCTTTATTTCATGCCATATCAATCTTATTTAATGTCCATATCCTCCTTGTAGAACAGTAGTAGTGCTATTAAACCCAAAGCTGAAGGGATAAGAGAGTTCATGACTTTCCTTAGAGTATTAACTCAAAAGTGAACGTGATAGTGCGATCGGAATAGAAACTCACAACGATAATACATTCCAACTCATTAGCGATTACTCTCCTTTTAAAGAAAATAACGAAAAATAGGATTATTTTAACCAAAAAGCAAAATACGTTCAGCCCTAATCTAAATTCTGATCCGATTATGTCCCAGACGACGTCAAACTTAACCCCGAGGGACCATGGCATTTTTAGGATCGTGACCGACCATAAACAAGGAGAGATTTAACTTTTCTTCTCTAGGGATCATTCTAACCCTGCAAAACATAAACATTACAGAGAAGACAAAGCGAAATGAAAACTGATTTGACTACGGATATACACACCCAAACAATGTAACCATTTATTGTTTGGCACAAGGCCATTTGTATCGAGCACCTTGTGAGAATCAATCAAGAATCATAAAAAAAGAGTGTCCTGTCCATGACACTTAACTGCTTACGGTACTGAGGATCCAGTTCTCGATCTTTATAAAGATCTTTGCCAAACATTACTTAAGTGGTTACCGATCCAAGTACATCATTTGCTCCTTGTTGCTAAACTTATATCTTCTATCTTAGTCTTTCGTTTGTAATCAAATTGTATCTGTCGCCTTTTTAGGGCCGGCCAGTTCAGTTCACTTGTCTGTGTCTTCTCTAAGTGTTCCTATTCGTTGCCTTAACCCTAACTTAATCTTTGGAACCCAGTCAGCTGGAGCTGTAAAATACAACGACGGTATCTCTGCAGAGAGATAAGACTCTTCCACCTACGAGTGTCCTGGATTTGACATTAAACAATCCGATGGTGAAGCTCCAGTCTTGGAGCTTTGGGTAAAGTAGAGTACCTCTCTTGCTCCCAGGTCCTCTCGGACTTGGAGTGGAAGCACCTGATAGGGTCAACAAGAACTGTTTGATATATAAACTGTGTGCTAACAAATGACTTACGCTAAATGGAATTGTTAGAAATAGAACACTAAGATCATTTAACTGTGTGAAAATAAATAACTGGTGTCTAATTAAATTGGTTTGGTTTGGTTTGTTGGGTTTTTTGACATATCAGCCTTTGTAGGTTATTTAACGCCAAATCCATTTTTTGATGGTTTGGTTTGTTTGGTTTTATGACATATCAGCCTTTGTAGGTTATTTAACGCCAAATCCATTTTTTGATGGTTTGGTTTGTTTGGTTTTATGACATATCAGCCTTTGTAGGTTATTTAACGCCAAATCCATTTTTTGATGGTTTGGTTTGTTTGGTTTTATGACATATCAGCCTTTGTAGGTTATTTAACGCCAAATCCATTTTTTGATGGTTTGGTTTGTTTGGTTTTATGACATATCAGCCTTTGTAGGTTATTTAACGCCAAATCCATCTTTTGATGGTTTGGTTTGTTTGGTTTTATGACATATCAGCCTTTGTAGGTTATTTAACGCCAAATCCATTTTTTGATGGTTTGGTTTGTTTGGTTTTATGACATATCAGCCTTTGTAGGTTATTTAACGCCAAATCCATTTTTTGATGGTTTGGTTTGTTTGGTTTTATGACATATCAGCCTTTGTAGGTTATTTAACGCCAAATCCATTTTTTGATGGTTTGGTTTGTTTGGTTTTATGACATATCAGCCTTTGTAGGTTATTTAACGCCAAATCCATTTTTTGATAGTTTGGTTTGTTTGGTTTTATGACATATCAGCCTTTGTAGGTTATTTAACGCCAAATCCATTTTTTGATGGTTTGGTTTGTTTGGTTTTATGACATATCAGCCTTTGTAGGTTATTTAACGCCAAATCCATTTTTTGATGGTTTGGTTTGTTTGGTTTTATGACATATCAGCCTTTGTAGGTTATTTAACGCCAAATCCATTTTTTGATGGTTTGGTTTGTTTGGTTTTATGACATATCAGCCTTTGTAGGTTATTTAACGCCAAATCCATTTTTTGATGGTTTGGTTTGTTTGGTTTTATGACATATCAGCCTTTGTAGGTTATTTAACGCCAAATCCATTTTTTGATGGTTTGGTTTGTTTGGTTTTATGACATATCAGCCTTTGTAGGTTATTTAACGCCAAATCCATTTTTTGATGGTTTGGTTTGTTTGGTTTTATGACATATCAGCCTTTGTAGGTTATTTAACGCCAAATCCATTTTTTGATGGTTTGGTTTGTTTGGTTTTATGACATATCAGCCTTTGTAGGTTATTTAACGCCAAATCCATTTTTTGATGGTTTGGTTTGTTTGGTTTTATGACATATCAGCCTTTGTAGGTTATTTAACGCCAAATCCATTTTTATGTAAATAATCTGTTCTATTGAAAACAATTCAGTTTAGCATAAGTACACAGTTTAATTGTCAAAAACATTTCCATTTCAAACTATTCAAGCAGTTATATGTAACAATTCAGTTAAGTGTAAATACAGTTTTCATGTCGAAAAACAGTTATATTTCAAATAATTCAGTTAAGCATAAGCACGCAGTTTAAATGTAAATACGGTTTAATTGTCAAAAACATTTCTATTTAAAGCTATTCAGTTTACTCAAACAATTCATTTTAGCATATGTATGCTGTTAGTTCTATTTAACCCATAGATAGGGCCCTATCAGGTGCTACCACTCCGGGCCAGAGTGGACCTGGGAGCAATAGCAATGAAGGGGTACTCTGTATTCCCCAAAGCTCCAGCAATGCTGGAACCTCACCATCAGATTGTTTAGTGTCATATCCAGGACAGAGGTGCAGTCAGTGTATTCTACAGCACCAGCCGATTGGGCAATACACAAGTTAAATATCAAACAGTTTTATTTCAGATAATTCAGTTCAGCATAAGTACACAGTTTAGACGTCAAACACAGTTCTATTTCAAGCAATTCAGTTCAGCACTAGTACGCAGTTCCAATGTCAAAACAGTTCTATTTTAAACAATTCTGTTGAACATAAATACGCAGTTTAAATGCAAAAATCAGTATACGGAAAGAAGTACGGTTTAGTTCTATTTAACTCATAGATAGGACCCTCATCAGGTGCTACAACTCCGGGCCAGAGTGGACCTGGGAGCGATGGCAATGAAGGGGTACTCCGCATTCCCCAAACCTCCAGTATTGCTGGAACCTCACCATCAGATCGTTTAGTGTCATATCCCGGAAACTCGTTGGGTGGGGGGGTTCTTGTATTCTACAACCCCCAGCCGACTTGGCAACTAATTGAATTGTTAGTGATACATAGCAATACTTGAAACCATTAAACTCAAAACAAACGAATGAGTAATGTTGAATAGAACTATTTAAGCATTACTTGGAACTCTTTAACTGTCGGCTGTAAATGAATTATTGGTATAACGGCGATATTTGGAACCATTTGGCTGTAAATGAATTATTGGTATAACGGCGATATTTGGAACTATTTGGCTGTAAATGAATTATTGGTATAACGGTGATATTTGGAACTATTTGGCTGTAAATGAATTATTGGTATAACGGCGATATTTGGAACCATTTGGTTGTAAATGAATTATTGGTATAACAGCGATATTTGGAACCATTTGGCTGTAAATGAATTATTGGTATAACGGCGATATTTGGAACCATTTGGCTGTAAATGAATTATTGGTAAAACGGCGATATTTGGAACCATTTGGCTGTAAATAAATTATTAGTATAACGGCGATATTTGGAACCATTTAGCTGTAAATGAGTTATTGGTATAACAGCGATATTTGGAACCATTTGGCTGTAAATGAATAATTGGTATAACAGTGATATTTAGAACCATTTGGCTGTAAATGAATTATTGGTATAACGGCGATATTTGGAACTATTTGGCTGTAAATGAATTATTGGTATAACAGCGATATTTGGAACCATTTGGCTGTAAATGAATTATTGGTATAACAGCGATATTTGGAACAATTTGGCTGTAAATGAATTATTAGTATAACAGCGATATTTGAAACCATTTGGCTGTAAATGAATTATTGGTATAACGGTGATATTTGGAACCATTTGGCTGTAAATGAATTATTGGTATAACAGCGATATTTGGAACAATTTGGCTGTAAATGAATTATTGGTATAACAGCGATATTTGGAACCATTTGGCTGTAAATGAATTATTGGTATAACGGCGATATCTGGAACCATTTGGCTGTAAATGAATTATTGGTATAACTGTGATATTTGGAAATATTTGACTGTAAATGAATTATTGGTATAACAGTGAAATTTGGAACCATTTGGCTGTAAATGAATTATAGGTATAACGTCGATATTTGGAACCATTTGGCTGTAAATGAATTATTGGTATAACGGCGATATTTGGAACCATTTGGCTGTAAATGAATTATTGGTATAACGACGATATCTGGAACCATTTGGCTGTAAATGAATTATTGGTATAACAGTGATATTTGGAAATATTTGACTGTAAATGAATTATTGGTATAACAGTGATATTTGGAACGATTTGGCTGAAAATGAATTATTGGTATAACGGCGATATTTGAAACCATTTGGCTGTAAATGAATTATTGGTATAACGGCGATATTTGGAACTATATGGCTGTAAATGAATTATTGGTATAACGGCGATATTTGGAACTATTTGGCTGTAAATGAATTATTGGTTTAACGGCGATATTTGGAACCATTTGGCTGTAAATGAATTATTGGTATAACGGCGATATTTGGAACCATTTGTCTGTAAATGAATTATTGGTATAACGGCGATATTTGGAACCATTTGGCTGTAAATGAATTATTGGTATAACGGCGATATCTGGAACCATTTGGGTGTAAATGAATTATTGGTATAACAGTGATATTTGGAAATATTTGACTGTAAATGAATTATTGGTATAACGGTGATATTTTGAACCATTTGGCTGTAAATGAATTATAGGTATAACGTCGATATTTGGAACCATTTGGCTGTAAATGAATTATTGGTATAACGGCGATGTTTGGAACCATTTGGCTGTAAATGAATTATTGGTATAACGGCGATATTTGAAACCATTTGGCTGTAAATGAATTATTGGTATAACGGCGATATTTGGAACTATTTGGCTGTAAATGAATTATTGGTATAACGGCGATATTTGGAACCATTTGGCTGTAAATGAATTATTGGTATAACGGCGATATTTGGAACCATTTGTCTGTAAATTAATTATTGGTATAACGGCGATATTTGGAACCATTTGGCTGTAAATGAATTATTGGTATAACGGCGATATTTGGAACCATTTGGTTGTAAATGAATTATTGGTATAACGGCGATATTTGGAACCATTTGGCTGTAAATGAATTATTGGTATAACGGCGATATTTGGAACCATTTGGCTGTAAATGAATTATTGGTATAACGGCGATATTTGGAACCATTTGTCTGTAAATGAATTATTGGTATAGCGGCGATATTTGGAACTATTTGGCTGTAAATGATTTATTGGTATAACGGCGATATTTGGAACCATCTGGCTGTAAATGAATTATTGGTATAACGGTGATATTTGGAACCATTTGGCTGTAAATGAATTATTGGTAAAAAGGCGATATTTGGAACCATTTGGCTGTAAATGAATTATTCGTTTAACGGCGATATTTGGAACCATTTGGCTGTAAATGAATTATTGGTACAGCGGCGATATTTGGAACTATTGACTGTAAATGAATTATTCATATAACGGCGATATTTGGAACCATTTGGTTGTAAATGAATTATTGGTATAACGGCGATATTTGGAACTATTTGGCTGTAAATGAATTATTGGTATAACGGCGATATTTGGAACCATTTGGCTGTAAATGAATTATAGGTATAACAGCGATATTTGGACCCATTTGGCTGCTAATGAATGAACCGAGTTGAATATAATATTTAGGATTAAATAGAAATACTTGTAACTACTTCACTGGCAACCAACAAAGATTAATATTGAATAGTATTATTAGTCTTAGAAATAATTGAAACCACTTAACTGTTTAGAAACAATAGCAATACTAGTATGCAAACAAATGAGTTGTTACTCGTTTGAATATAGAGTTACCTACCCATGATGCCATTTCTTACATATCATCTATACCTTTTGGTCTAAATTTCGGAGATGAAGCTGGATAATTATTATTACTTATCTTGATCCAAACCTGGCTCAGTGCGTGTGAGTATACTCATACAAGATATAGAATAAAGACGAGTTTGTGGTATGTTTACCTTTATAATTCGTCGCGACTGGAAAGGAAGTGACGTAAGTCGTTTCTTATTAGCCAATACCATTTTAAAAACTCATTAGCAGTAACATTTAAAAATTTTTTTTGAGGTGTGAACCGTGTGATTTTGCATGTTGGGTGTATTTTTACGGAAGGATCGCCGGCTGGAACAATAGTTTCGATAGGGAGAGCAAGTATGATGTTGGAATACCCGAAACTTGTAAGGACCCGAAGAACATCACTGACGAGGCGATTCTGTGCACATTTTTAAGTGTGTGACTACAATACTTAGAATATCCGGACTATTGACCTAATCTTTATTATCTTACACTCAACGTTTCAATAGAAATGTTCTTCAGGTATTTCATGTTGAACTTTAGAGTCCACACAGAATCTCAAACTGAACCCTTCATTTAAACCACAGGAGAAGACTTCCGATTCTGTTAAGCATGACTGGGTACAAGTGTTAAATTATACTAAATTCTCCTTAGCTGTTGTTGGGATTGAACCTGCAACCCCCAGATAATTTCACTTAGACGTACTTTCCAACCAAACGCCTTATCCACAGCCCAAGTCCCCTTGCCGGATTTAAATGTGTGCAAACAAATAACTGATTTTAAATTGTGATTCTTATATAGCAATACTTAAAACCATTCAACTGCGTGAAAAAAATGAGGTCAGGTTCGTTTAAAATTGTTATCAATAAAATGTTTTTGCAAATCATATATATTTTATATACATGTATAAATAGGATTTGGCATTAAATAACCAACACTGGTTGATATGCCATAAAACCCAACCAAACTAAATCGTATATATTAAATATATATGTATAAACAGGATTTGGCATGAAATAACCTACAATGGCTGATATACCATAAAACCCAACCAAACCAAATCATATATATTTAATATATATGTATAAAGAGGACTTCACATTAAATAACCAACACCGGTTGATATGCCATAAAACCCAACCAAACTAAATCATATATATTTAGTATATATGTATAAACAGGATTTGGCATTAAATAACCAACACTGGTTGATATGCTATAAAACCCAACCAAACCAAATCCTCTATATTTAATATATATGTATGAACAGGATTTGGCATTAAATAACCTAGAATGGTTGATATGCCATAAAACCCAACCAAACTAAATCACATATATTTAATATACATGTATAATCAGGATTTGGAATTAAATAACCAGCGATGGTTGATATGCCATAAAACCCAACCAAACCAAATCTTATATATTTAATATATATGTATAAACAGGATTTGGAATTAAATAAACAACACTGGTTGATATGCCATAAAACCCAACCAAACCAAATCATATATATTTAATACATATGTATAAAGAGGATTTGGCATTAAATAATCTACAAATGTTGAAGTGATGTACCATAAAACAAAACCAACCAAATCAAATTCGAACAATCCTCGGCTTCTGATAAACTGTTCAAACTACCTTCAAATTTTATAACCACTCAGAGCCGTGGTTTCGAACTGACCTGAGGTTCAGTAGCTATCAACCATACTGAGCAACCTATGGTGTTTATCCACGCTTTTGACAATACAGAACTTATTATAATTACCTCTCCTAATCGATTTCCCCAATATATTATGTAATAACAGACCTAAGATTGCTTAAAGGATCTGCTTTTCCTTAGTGGTTACCCATTCAAGTACTGCACAGGTCGATTGCTGCTCAACTCTCGTGACATAGCCGGACTGTTGCTTTAGGAGTGCTTTAACATTAATCTAGTGCATAGGTCTATGATTACTTAGAATACCTGTTTTTTTCTAAGTCACCCATCCAAGTAGAGGACGAGTTCATTGCTGCTTATCTTTCAGAGGTCTCGTGAGAACCTGAGTTTTTGCCGTGACATTATTGTAATATTTACAAGAATTTTTTTGAATGCATTTTTTTTATTGATAATATATTCCTGTCTGACAGAGAAACTTACATGATATCTTTCTTTGTACAGGTGCACATAATGTCAACAGCTTAGTTTTGTACAGACATTACAAGTACCTGCCAGTTGACAATTCTCCAATTCTTATCTCATAAAAAACAAAAAAAATTTTGCTTTCTCAGGGACGCGCCAAAATAATAATGTCTGAGAATTTGGCATGGAAGTTCATTATCTTTATCTTGTTTTGGTTACAGCTATTTCATTTATACATGCTTTAAATTAGAAATCTTCGAAACACAAATAATACGAGGTGTATACGATAAATTTCCAGACTTTTTTCGTATGGGCACTCTTATTGATAGTACACACATGAAACTCTAGTCCCCTACGAAGTAGTCTCCTCCGGCTGCAATGAACTTTTTGTACTGTTTGGGCACCTCGGGTAGTGTAATGGTTAGCAAGCTTGACTAGCAAACCTGCAAGAGTGAGTTCGAGTCTCATTGGGTGCCCCATTCATTCGGCCTTGTGCCACATCGAAGCAAAGAGCTTCGTAAATTACAACTTTTTGTACTGTTTCAACAACTTGTGGAAGCCCCCATGGAAGTCCTCTTGTATGAGCGTGTCAATGACCTTCGTCACAGCCTCTTTCATCTCCTTAATTGTCTCATAACGACAGCCTGGGCTAAGGATTGAGTTGTGGACTGATGTATTGTCCTGGTGGAAATGCCACTGATCTGATTTGAAGAGTGCTGGCCTCTTCCCTAGGAATCTCTTCCTAAACTCCCTTAAAACCTCAACATAGTAACCCTAACGCAAACCCTCACTGAATCTCTTATGACACTCAAAAACTGATGCTCGATTCATGCAAGATGCTCCAAAAGCAGTCTGAAGCGTTCCATACGTTTATGTGGTATTTTTTCCAAGTTTAAAACAGAATTTTATTGCATATCGTTCTTCTGAAGTGTCAGATTGCATTTTTGAAATTCACCAGCTGTGACAACCAGGCTTTAGTAGGGTGTATTCCAATTGCTGCTATAGCTGTTCATTTGAAGCTGAAATCATAAAAATTGGTCGGTCATCTCATAAGATGTATAGCAATAACCTACTGAATCTTCAAGAGTCTACAACAATTCTAAATGCCCATACGAAAAAAGTCTGGAAACTTATCGTATGCACCTCGTATGTGTAAATCAAAATTTTTACTATTGTTTGGTAACATGAGGCACACTTCGATAATCTCAGTTGCTTTTGCCCCGGGTGTCGTAACGGTGATGAACCACCCTGGACTGTGAGATGCTGAGCTCGCCTGATACTCTCTGAGTGCTACTCTCTGGATTTGCCACAATGATTTCGAGTACGGTCTCAGTATCTACACTTTTAAGCTTACTTGACTTTGCCAGATCGTCGAGGTTCTTACAACTCGTGTGAAATTTCTTGAACCACCTGTTTTACTGAACTTTGATCAACTGCGCCTTCAGATTTGCACAAGAAATATTTTTGGTCGCTTCCGCGGTGTGATCTCCCAGTTCGAACTCGCAAAGCATAAGCTAGCTAACGTTGACTGATCATCTGATCTTTAAAATCACACACGGCGCGAAGCACTGCACAACGTGTCAACACACCAACTATCACGATACTAACAACCATTGCCGGTACCTAGCATTACTTGAACTGATTCAGTCACGTGATATACGCACATTAAACTAGCTCCTGCCGAACTTTTCATTCACTATTTTGTTTCCTTTGTATATTAGGATTTACTTTCTTGTTTAGCTGTAGGGTATTTTAGGGGCGGAAGTTGTGTTTTATTAATTTGTTTGTTTGTTTTTTGTCTTTAGTTTTTTGGGTTTTTTGTTATTCTTTTTTTCTTTTTGTCTTCACATTGTTGTACTTTCCAAAAAGCGGAAATATAAAAAAAATGGCTTCTTTGGAATTATTAGCTGCTGTATAGCAACCCATCAAAAAGAAAAATTTTGGATTCACCGAGGCTTAGAATAAGTAAAGTTGGCGACCGTAGTCGATGGTGACCAGAAGGCTCCCTTTTCAATAGCTACAACACAGAGGTGTATGGGAGGGCGCTACTCCTTTCCCTGTAAAAGCTCCACTTAAGATCTTCCCCTCCCTAAAAGGAGGTGTCTTGGTTATGGGAGTAAACTGCATTTGATGTTCAGCTCTGGAGATCTGGGGTGTGTACAATACCTCTTCATTGCTATTACTCCCAAGGTTTGGTTTGGCTTCATATCAACCTTTGTAGGTTATTTAATGCCAAACCTATTCTCCTAGAAGAACAGTAGTTGTACTATTTAACCCATAGCTGGGAGGATAAAGGGTTTCATACCTTTCCCAAGGGTATTTGCCCGAAAGTGAACGTAATGGTTCGACTGGAGTACGAACTCGCGTTCTACGATTCCGCAGTCCATCGCTTTAACCATTACGCCACGAGGACACCCCCTATAACTCCCACGTCCATTCTGATTCATAACGGTAATACCTCTTAGGGTTCCATTTATGGCTCAATTGGGTCTGTTTAAAGATTATTTGTATTCGGTTAGACCATGTGCAAAAAGGTCCCTTAAGAAACAACTAAACAAAAACATGTAAATATAAATGTACAATGAACACGATTCCTTAACTTCAAGGCATAAAATAACCCTATACAGGTTGACATGCCATCAAAATCAATAAAAAATGGACATTGTGTTGTATCTTGCTCATTGTGAAGGGTAAATAGATACTTCAGTAAACAGCTAAGCAAGATTTTTGTATACTTTTCAATACTCTGCGGAAATTGTTCTAATTGGGCCGACTGTTCCGAAGTGGTTACCCATCGAAGTATAGCACAGACAAACCGCTGCTTAACTTTCGTGATTTAACAGGATTGGTGCTTTAATCGTGCCTAGTTAAACTAAGCTTAGTTTGGTCTACCTAATAACATGTAAGTCCTCTCTTCGCATGAATAACGGCGGTTGTATAATATGTCTTTGAGACGCTATCCAGTCTCAAGACTGCCCATAATTGATTTGGTTTTTTGGGGGTGAGACAGTGGGGAATTTCGATGATGTCCCATCATTACTCAATAGAGAGTTAAATCCAGTTTACAGGGTGCGCAGATGATTTACCTGAAAGCCAGTCGAATTCTCCTGGAACTAATTGGGAGTCAATCACTTGCAGTGGAAGGTGCTTTATAAGTCTAAAACAGGAAGTCTTGTATCTTGTCAGTGCCCTCGCCCCACCAAGCAGCCTCAACTACATTGTCACTGCTACACAACCTCTTTTCCAATTGTATCACACTTACCTCATTTAGATAGATAGATAGATAGATAATCTGATAGAAGCGCTCGTGGTGTAATGGTTATTGTCACAGGAAATGGACACGGTGACACGCGTTCTAATCCTGGACGAAACTGCTTGGATTTCACATAGCGCTAACACCCTTGGGAAAGGCATGAATCCAAGTATCCTACTCCAGCTATGAGTAAATAGTAGAGCTCACTGGACTCTTTAACCTTAATATGGCAACCAGTCGAGGAAAAAGAAAACTCTGAATTTAAACCTGTTAAACTCCACTTTAAAATGACCTCGTTTCATATGCTGCTCGTGCGAAAGGGTTGAGCACACACACACACACACACACACATATGTATATATGAGAGAGAGAGAGAGAGAAGGGGAAGGAAGGAGGGAGAGAGAGAAAGCAAAAATATCCTACTCTCAAAAAATACCCGCAAAAGTCCGTACTACCTTTGATTTGTGTGCGCTGTTAGAATTTACAAACGTTTTTTTGTTGCGTCTCGTGGGTATCTCGTCGTAAGAAAGAAATATACGCCAGAAATCTTTTTCCCATTTCAACATACAAGTATAAGCAAAAAAAAAAAAAAAAAGCGGAAAGAAAAAAAGTCGATTATTTCTTTTTCGCGATTTAAGGAGACATTATTGTTGGCCCATAGCCTTCATCTTTCAAACGATTTGCTTTTGACTTGCAGCAGTCAATTTTGACAAAAAAACTCTGTTTATTTTGTTTTTGAAACTTGCAGAGATGCAAGAATTTAGGCAAAATTGTTCTGAGAACAATCTGCGCAGTTGCTGTAGACATTTCCTGCAGGGACAGGATTTCATGAAGGTAAGAATTTTGGTGAACCAGGCCTCGAGTTCCAGTTTGATTAGCGGAACGGGGATGGAGATAACAAGGATAAAAACAGAGAAGAAAGAAACATTAAAGAAAGAGATGAAAGATAATATTGAGAACAGAAAAGAGGAAAAGGAAGAGGAGGAAAAAGGAAAATGAAAAATGAAAATAAAGGGTGACGAAAAGAAAAAAGAAACAAAAGCTGTGAAGAAGAAGAAGAAGAAGAAGAAGAAGAAGAAGAAGAAGAAGAAGAAGAAGAACAACAACAACAACAACAACAACAACAACAACAACGACAACAACAACAACAACCATAAAAAACAAGTGAAAGGGAAAAACAAAAAGAACAACAACGATGACAACCACAAGAAGAAGAAGAAGAAGAAGAAGAAGAAGAAGAAGAAGAAGAAGAAGAAGAAGAAGAAGAAGAAGAAGAAAGATAAACAAAGTGAAGGGGAAGAGGAAGAAGAAAAAGAACAATAATAACATCAGCAACCATAATGATCAGAAGAAGAAAAACAACAACAATAAATAAGTGAAAGGGAAAAACAAAAAGAACAACAATGACAACTACAATAATAATAATAATAATAATAATAATAATAATAAGAAGAAGAAGAAGAAGAAGAAGAAGAAGAAGAAGAAGAAGAACGATAAAAAAACAAGTGAAAGGGAAAAACAAAAAGAACAACAACGATGACAACTACAAGAAGAAGAAGAAGAAGAAGAAGAAGAAGAAGAAGACTGCCTCTAACAACAGCAACAAGTAAATGAAGAATGATAAGAAAAGAAAAGGAAGAAGATTTTCAAGGAAAAGAAAACTTAATCTATGCAAAGGAAGAAATAAATTCTTTGCTGTAAAGGATTAAGAACTTCATCCACCAAGAATTCACTCAGGAGAAATGCACAATAAGGCAAAACAACAATAACAAAAATGACAACTAATAAGAAACAGAAATGTAAGACAAGAAAAATAATCAAAGAAAAACGCTACAAAAACTTTTAAAGTATTTGAATGCCAGTGAGTAAAGTAAGAGAAAATAAAGGAAAAATATAAGGAGTATTTAGAAAGAATAAAAAAAAGTTTTTTGAAACAAAAATATATATTTATGGTTTTATTTTTCATCTTGCTAAGTCTAGTGGCTTTTTTATCAGAATACAGACGGTTCTTCGCTTCTAAGACAGCGAGAAATTGAGTGGCTTTATATTAGTACTGAGACGTTCTCTCACAAAATTCATGCTTTCGTAGATACGATGCTATAGTAGCCGGTGTTGTAGCTATTGTTGGTGTTGTTGGTGTTGTAGCTATTGAAAAGGGAACCTTCGGGTCACCCTCGACTACGGTCGCTAACTTTACTTACTTTATTGATCAAAAACTTAACAATTACAATATAATATCTAAGAGAAAGAAAAACAATTTCAAGCGACTAACATCTCACACGAGAAATCTTGGACATCGCTACGAAAGGGAAACCTTAAGAGAGAAAAGGAATATCTTCTGATAGCAGCACAAAACAGCGCCATAAGGACTAACTATCTCAAAGCAAGAATTGACAAGACGCAACACAACAGCAGATGTAATAATAGAGATTAAACGATTAATCCCATAAGTGAATGCAGTAAATTAGCGTAGAGAGAGTATAAGACTAGACACGACTGGGTGGGCAAGGTGGTCCACTGGGAATTGTGCAAGAAGTTTAGATTTAATTATATGAACAAATAGTATATGCACAACATATTCGGGAAAATGAGACGCACAAAATTCGGAATTTTGTGATACAAACGATCATCTAATCTCGACCAGACGACAAGACCTTGTGATAGTCAAACCCACTCCAAAAAAGAGAACCTATCGGCTGACCACAGGGTAATGCTGAAAGAAAGCAAAAAGTGAAATAAGTACCTAGGCCTTGCTAGAGAACAAAAGTAACTATGGAACATGAAAGTAACGGTGATACCAATTGGTAAAGTCGGCAAAGGATTGGTACATGAACTGAAGTACGAGTGGAAACCATCCAAACCATAGCATTTTTAAGATCGACAAGAATACTAAGAAAAGTCCTGAAACTTTGAGGAGACTTGCTGTCACTCAGTGTCCAGTGGAAAACCATCAGCTAACGCTGATGTGAAAAAATCTCCTGGAGTAAAATAATAATTAAAATAATAATGAGGGTCCTGCACATGATCAAATAATAGTTGGAGCCCGGGGTATCAAAAAAATAGGGACAGGTGAACCTATTAACAAGATAACTGGCAGTCCCAACCTAAAAGAAAATATAAAAAGAAATTGCACTTTGCAGAATTGTTTATCTCCTTAGGAAGGTAATATCAATGTGAGATGAAAAAGGCAGCAAAAAACATAAATGCATATAATAACAGCATTCCCTGATGCTAGTGATGGGTTGTAAGTAACTGAAAATAAAGATGAAAATTGAATAATAATACTGAGAAGAGTCCTGGTGAAATAACAAAACTTGCAGTTATTCAGATTCCATTGAAAAACCATTAGCTTATCCTGGTATTAAAATAGGTGCGGGAAAATAAATGGCATGGAGAACAGGAATTTTAGCTGTAGCAGTGGCTTCTTCCCATCCCAAGACACGTGACCAGAATTCTTTTGATCAAAAACCGTTGAACAATAAGTGGCCGTTAATAATGGCTTAAATGATTTGGATTACTTGAAATGCTAAGGAAAATCTGGCATTGAAGAATACTTAAAAATGGCTCGAGTTTAAACTCTTGAAGAATACTATCAGTGATAAGCCAATCTTATAGGTGGTTGTCCTCGTGGTGTAATGGTTAAAGCAATGGACTGCGGAATCGTAGTAAGCGAGTTCGTACTCCAGTCGAGCTATTACGTTCACTTTCGGGCAAATACCCTTAGGAAAGGTATGAACCCCCTTATCCTCCCAGCTATGGGTTAAATAGTACCATTACCGTTCTTCTTGGAGAATAGGTTTGGCATTAAATAACCTACAAAGGTTGATATGCCATTAAACAAAGAAACCAAATCAATCTTATATAGCAACTTGAATAAGAACCGAATGAAGATTTAAACCAAACATGTTTTTAAAAAGACGGCCGATAAACTTTTACAAAACTTAGTAAATAAAAAACCCAGAGAATTTTTGTCTTTTTTTGTGTCCGACTTAAGCGTCCGCTTTCTTGTTGAAGTACCAGGCCACATCTGTGACAGGAGCGCAGATACTAATCAACCCCTGGATCTGGTATACCCATAATCTACTACCCATGAAAAATGACAAATACAAACCTAATTCGACGTGGGACCCACACAACAAGTCTGGGTGTCATGATTAACAGGTGCTCCTATGATATCCAATATGGGGATCCATCGGCATCCTGCAAATTTTGGCTGTTATAATTTCAGGTACACAAACAACGACCAAATCAACTACACAAACCCAACGAAAAAATGAGCTAGAAAACGCCACAAAAATGTATTTCCCGATAATTTTGATAGCCATCAAACTCAAAGAGGACATAGAAAAAGAATAAGAGAAATTTAGAAAGATTCCGCTAGATTTAATTCCTCAAGACGTGCAGACAAATCTAGAATTACATTAAAGAAATGATGGATTTCTAACTTTGAGATACTAGTAAAAGTGATACCAATTGTAATAAGCGCACTCGGTACGGTCCCCAAAGGCTTGAAAAAGAGGCTGGAAGGGTTGGAAATTAGAGGACGAATCGAGACTTTCCAGACTACAACACTTGAAATCGGCCAGAATACTGCGAAGAGTCCTGTAGACTCGTGGAGACTTGCTGTCAGTTAGATTCCAATGAATGACCAACAACTAACACTGACGTGAAAAACTCGAGAAACAGATCACCTAATCTCGGCCAGAAGACCAGACTTTATAATAATCAACAACAAAAAAGAAAATCTGTTAAATTGTCGACTTTGCTGTCCTGGCTGACCACAGAATAAAACTGAAAGAATGTAAAAAGAGAGATAAGTACCTCGACCTTGCTAGAGAATTAAAAAAACTATGGAACATGAAAGTGATAATTATACCAATTGTGATTGGTGCTTTTGGCACGGTAACTAAAGGATTATTAAAGGACCTGGAAGATTTGGAAGTTGGCGGCCGAGTGGAGACCATCCAAACAACAGCATTATTGAAAACGGCCAGAATATTGAGAAAAGTCCTGGAGACTTGAGGAGACTTGCTATCACTCAATTTCCAGGCTTTCATTTAAAAATTAAAAACATGAAGATTAGATATTCGATAATACTGTGCCTGTAAACTCGGATCGCCCCCGAAGGAAATGGACACTGCGACTCAAGTTCAAGTCCTGGACGAGGTGGTTTGTAATTCGCATTGCGCTGACCCTCCCCTTGGGAAAGTGTTATATAGCAAAATTTAGATCTCTCCCGATTTGCAATTTCACTCAACAAACATATACGTGGCTGGAGAAGGGTAGCATTCGACCAGATGTTAACCAGACGGCTGCCGCCGAGACAATGAATAAAATGTGTCTTTGCGCAAGAGGCTCCGCGCAGAACTTCCGGGTGAGAATGCAAAAAATTAATTCACATTAACAAAATACCCTTTGTCAGCCAATCATCAATCCTCCCCCTAAAAAAATTCCCAGAACCGACTTGATCCAAAGGGTAACTATTTAAGCTACGAAAATCTTCAAAGGCAGCTGACTAGCCTACCAAGGGACGAAGGGAAGAAAACGCTCTGCCATAAGAACTCATCTTGAACTCTGACAGGTTTATGACATACCACTCGCTGTGAACAACAGCTGACTTAGCCACAACGCCGCCCTGTCCACGAATGCAACCACCTACCAAGATCATCTAATACCCTTACCATCCTTATACCGCCAAACCCACCAAGTGAGTTCCTTAACTTATAACATACATGACCGTCCACGAACTCTGGCTTCACACATACATCACGATTTACTCCTTCACTTGATAGTCGTATGCTACCAATTTGTAGAGTTGATTCTTTGCTTTATCGCCTTGTTTTTTTTTTCTTTTTTATTTAATATATTTGTTTAAAAACTTTCAACCTGTGTTTGTCTTTTCCTTGCTACCATACGCTAAATATAACAAAAGGTATGCATACCACTATTCACCCTCTAACAATAGATGATAAAAGACTGGGCTCTTTGATCTTTATATGAAAACCAACTCAGAAGAAAAACTCTGAATTCAAACTGCGCTTGAAAAATGACCCTGTGCTGCATCCTGCTAGTGTCTGAGGTGTTGTGTAAATACATACACGACACTAGTCTAGCAGACCGTCATTAGTGAGTTCGATCCTCACTGAGTGCCCCATAATTCTGACCTTGTGACAAATGACAGGTTTATAAATATATGGTTTATGATAATAATAGTGTAATTATTATTATTATAACTGACAAGGATTGATTTAAAAATCAAAATTATGAAGGATATAAGTTTCATAAATTCTGCTCAGTATCAACTATGAAGTACTCAGGACCCTTCCTAAGCAGGATAAGAGAGGATATTGAATCGATGGATCAAGGAACCGTGAAATTACTGACTTTTATAATTTTTTTATCCTCGAGTATCGTTTTTCTTTGTGGGAGAGGAAGCAAAATATTTTTCCATGAATCAAAACTTTGCATTGTTTAGAATTGGTTTATTGCAAAAATCATTTCACTCTTGTAAAAATATTTGTTTTGAGTCTATTCTACATGATGGCAAATCAAAGACAGTGCTCTAGACTTGAACAGAGTTCTGTCATCCAATTTTCGGTGCCCGAGAAATATAAATCATGTGAAATATGTACGGAGAATTATGTTTTAGTAAAAAAAAAAAAAAAAAAAAAAAAAAAGCCTTTACACTTGAGGTAAATACGGGTTTGCTACTCCAAGACTAAGTAGAAAAGATAGTCCATAGAGTCTCCGGTAAGGAAAAAATTTCCGATGCATCGATGAGTAAAGAACGTCATGCTGACAGTGGAGGACTTGGAGACCATCCAAACTACAGCATTGTTGAGATCGGTCAGAATACTAGGAAGAGTCCTGGAGACTTGCTGTTACTCAGACTCCTGTGGAAAACTATCAGCTAACGCTGGTGTGAAAAACTCTCAAAGGAGTAAAATACTAATACTCGGGAAGATAAGAAGCGGACACCATCTAGCAAGCGGGGATGAAAGAAAAAAATAATTAATGAGTTCCTCAGACAAACAAGAAAACTTCTGAAAACCAAGCCTGGCCTTAGAAATCTCATCAAAGGGATAAACACCTGAGCAATCCGCCTTGTAAGCTATTTGGGACCATTCGTAAAATTGACAAATAGACCAAAAGATAAGAAAGTTGATGATGATGCACCAGGCCTTATATCCGAGAGATGACAAACTATACGTGTCAGGAAAAGAAAGAAGAGGACTCGCCAGCATTGAAAACTTCGTGGATACATCAATACAAGGATACGAGGACTCCATTGAAAAGAGCAAAGAAAGATTTATTTCAGCGACAAATAATAGCACGGACAATATAAGGACAAACAGGACAATATCAAAAACTAGGAAACAGAAATTGAAAGAAAAACTGTAGAAATTTTTGTAAGGAACTGGTGATCCTGTTTCACCGAACAGCAGCAGCCCCTCGGGGTCACGTGGCGTCCATTATAAAAAGGAGCTCCTCTGGAGATTCTCTCTCTTTTTGGTTCCCCTCCCAACGCTGTTAGAAACAGGTCCATTGTAGCAGCCCTTGACGGCATACGTATTTGGTATCTTCAACCAGCCAGGAGCCAGGAGCGATGAACGCACGTGCTGAGTTTAAAGGAACAGGACACACGGACAGTTAAGTTCCAGCAGGCATTTTATCTGCAACCTTATCAAACCTTCACAAACCTTCACATACCTTACCGTCACCTACCTTACAACCTTCACACAACAAACCCAACCATACATTATCTAACACCTTTACCTTATAACTTTATCTGATAACAACCTTGCAACTAAACCTTACAAAACCGAAAGCTTGAACTCTTTTTTGAACTGTTCCTTACACATTCGTTGTTTATTCCATTTGGTGTAAAACCCTGTTTATTGTTGTTGTTGTATATAAATTTTGTTGCAAGTATAAGTCGTTCGTCCCTTTCTTCAAAAGCTGTCACCAAATCTCTACTGCTGTTGAAGTACGGTTTATTCTTTTACAAAACGTAGGAATAAATCGGGCTTTTCGGGGCTTATTAAGAAAAAAAATAAAACAACTGTAGGAATATTTCAAGCGACAAATCTTACACGAAAAGACCTGTTCATGGCTTCGAAAGGGAAATTTAATCTTTTTTAACAGCGACACAAAACAATGCCATAACGGCCAATTATATGAAAGCAAAAATCGATAATACACAGCAGAATTGTTAGTGCAGGTTATGTGAAAAAAAAAACGAGACGGTTAATTCCATAATAAGCAAATATGGCAAACAAGCGCAAAAAGAGTATAAGACTAGAGACAACTGGGTAGGAATGGTATTCCACAGGGAATTATGCAAATTATGAAATTTGACCAAACTACCAAATAGTATATACACAAACCAGAATCATTCCTAGAAAATGAGACACACAAAATTCACTTGAGATACAAACAGATCGCCTAATCTCGGCCAGACAACCAGAACTAGTAATAGTCAACAACAACAAAAAAGAGACCTTGCTAAATTATGGACTTTGCTTTCCCAACAGACCACAGAGTAAGGAAAAATAACTAGACCATGCCAGGGAATTGAAAAAAACTATGAAACATGAAAGTCTCGATTATACCAATTGTCATTGGTACTCTCGGTACAGTCACCAAAGGATTGGTACAAGAACAGGAGGTCTTGGAAATAAAATACCATTCAAATTACAGCATTATTAAGATCGGCCAGAATACTGAGAAGAGTCCTGGAAACTTGGAGAGACTTGCTGACACTCAGGCTCCAGTGAGTAACCATCGGTTAACGCTAATAACAAATAAGTAAAATAGTAATAGCGATAATAATAATTTAAAAAAAAAAAGACTGGCCAGCATTGAGAATAGAGTAGATACATCAATACAAGGACTCGGGGACTACATTAAAAAGGGCAAAGGAAGACAAATTACAGTAACCAGTAACAACATTGGAAACATAAGAACAGAAAGAAAAAAACATTTTTAAAAAAAACTAGGAAACAGAAATGGGAATAAAAGAACTCAAGAAACAAACTGGGAAAATCTCTCACGAAAAGACCTGGACAAAGCAACAAAAGAGAAAACTCAAGAGAAAAAAACTAAATCTCTTTTAATAGCTGGACAAAATGACGTCATAAGGACAAAGGAGAAAATCGATATTAGCATAACAGAACTGTAAGTGTAGGTTAGGGAGTGACAAAAACGAAACGATTTATCACATAAGTACATGCAGCAAACTTTTACAACAAGAGTACTTGATCAAGATTTGACCATACTACCTGTTATGTTCTGGTTAGTGAACACAAGTAGTAGTAGTAATAATAAGACAAACCACAATATGTGAGAAAAATTGTTATATTTACAGGAAAGAGTATTTACAAGAGAGAAAGACTGTTAGTAATAAGAACATAGGATTAGTGATAGAGTAATGATATACTTCAACAATAGGAACGGCTCTTCTGGTCTGACTTGTAGGCTTATTCTTCCCAGACTGATCTCCGCAACTGGCAGATGGAACAGCTCATTATGCTGAAAAGGTAGGTGATACACAACACTACCAAATGCTATATACACAATCCAGAATTCGTCCTAGAGAATAAGACTCATAGAATTCTCTGGGATCTTGTTATACAATCAGATCACCAAATCCCAGCCAGAAGACCAAACCTAGTGATAATTAACAAAAAAAAAGAGAACCTGCCGAATAGCGGATTTTGCCGTCCAAGTGCACTAGAGTAAAAATAAAGAAAGCATAAAAAAAAGAAAATAGATAAATACCAGGACCTTGCCCGAGAACTAAAAATCTGTGTAGCAATTCTAATTAATGCGCCCGGAATGGTCCCCAAAGGCATGATAAAAAAGACTGGAGGATTTGGAAATCAGTGAAATAATCGTGACCATTTTCACAACAGCATTTCTGAGACCGGCTAGAATATTTAGAGTTGTCCTGAAGACCCAAAGAGACTTGCTGTCACTCAGACTCCAACACTGGCGTGAAAAACTTGCAAAGAGAAAATAATAATAATAATAATTACTATCAAATGTATATATGCACAAACCAGAATCTGTTTTAAAGAATGAGACGCATAATATTCTCTGGGATTTTGACATATAAATAGACCACCTGATCCTGGTCAGATCATCAGAGCAAGTGATGAATAACAAAAAAAAAGAGATTTTGCTCTCTAGTGGTTCTGGCCGCCCAGTGGACCATTGAGTGAAAATCTAAGAAACGGGAAAAAAAATGCAAGTGTTTAAACCAAAGAAAAGAGCGAAGCATGTGTGTTCAAGTAATACCAATTGTAATTGGCGCACTTGGAACGGTTTCAAAAGGAATCCAGAAGTGTAGGAGAGCGGAGGACGAATCAAGACCATCCAGACTACAGTATTAGTAAGACTGGCAAGAATACTGAGAAGTGTCCTGGAGACCTGAGGAGACTGTCTCTCTGAAAGACCAATAGCTAACGCTGATTTGAAAGACTAACAAGTGTAAAATAATAATAATAATAATAATAATAATAATAATAATAAGAAGAAGAAGAAGAAGAAGAAGAAGACCGTATAAAACACACGACGAAAATTTTCGTTCTTGCAATCAAATGACTTTTTTTTTCTGTTGACATTCTGGATTGCGCATCAGAATAATTTTATTACGATATTTGTGTGCTACTCTTTCCCTTCAGGCTTTGTTCATTTAAAGATTGGAACATTCCAGACAGTTGTTGGCGCCATGGGGCCACTGGACTGAATAAAGCGGAGAATGAATCAATTTCTAACTCTTTTAGCATCTTGTGATATTGCATCGAAGGACGTGGGGGTTGCTACAGGAAAAATCTAAAGCATCCCTAATGCCATTCTCGCACTGTGTGATAAGAAATGAAAGCCAGGTTCAATACGACTATCATCAAACCGTAATCTTCTTATTTCTCCTTTTAACTTCTTTTCCAATTTCTTCGTTTTCTTCCTCCTCAACACTCCTCTCTCTCTCTCTCTCTCTCTCTCTCTCTCTCGTCTTCTTGACTTCCACTTTCCTGTTCTTGCTTGCTTTCTTCATGGCTGGAGAAGCTGGGACAAACTCATAAGCGACGTTTTCCTATGGACTCCTACGCATGGACAAACCATGTTGGCCTACCAGCAAAAATTTACATCCATCAGCTCTGTACAGATACTGGATGCCGTCTAGAGAAGCTTCGAGAAGCGATCGATAGGGACGGACGGGAAGATAGACTTAAGTGAATCCGTGCTGTCGACACAAACTGATGATGAATATTTTACTCGTTCGGAGATTTTCCCACTAGTTTTAACAGGTGATTTTTGACTGAACCTATCATCATTATAATTATCATCATCAAGTCTTACGAACGGAACAGATACCGTTGACTCTCTCTCTCTCTCTCTCTCTCTACATCTCTCTTTCTCTCTCTTTCCCTTTCACCCTCTTTCTTTCTCCCTCTTTCTCTCTCCTCTTTTTCTCTTTAGTCATCCGGTTCTATCAGCCAAGTAGGCCCATCGAACGTTGCTACATTGTCGACAGAACTGCAGCATCCCTCGGCGAAGATATCTGTGTCAGACCAGCCCTCTCAAAGATAGCACTACTCACTAAGAAAACTGAAAAGAGTTAAGAAAAAGAGATCCAAGCCAAAATGTGCTCTTTGGAATGTTGAGGGTTCCCTCATTGCTATTACTCCCAGGTGCACTTTGACTCGGAGTGATTGAACCTGCATAATTTCCATTTATTCCAAGGTTACGGTGAAACTATGGGATGCAACATAGTGACTGTGAAGCAAGGTATGTGAATCCAAAAGCATATCAACGGCGTGATTCACGTGATACTGGGCGAAGAAACATCCTGGATCAACAGCTAGGATCAAATACTTCAGTCAGGAAACTGCTACCACTCATCTCTAAAGAGGGGATGTCTATTGGTGAGAAAAATTTATTGGAATGTGAATTAACATATCAGTGTATAACAACAATGTTACGAGGTGCATACGATAAGTTTCCAGACTTTTTTTTTTCGTATGGGCACTTTTATTGATAGTACACTCATGAAATTCTTGTCCCCTTCGAAGTAATCTCCTCTGGTTGCAATGCACCTGTTGTATCGTTCCAACAACTTCTGGAAGGCTCCATGGAAGTCCTCTTGTGTGAGCGTGTCAATGACCTTCGTCACAGCCTATTTCATCTCCTCAATTGTCTCATAACCACAGCCTCTGAGCTTAAGAAATAAGCAAAAGTCACAGGGAGCAACGTCTGGACTATATGGACGGTGAGGAACTGTCTTGATGCCCATCTTGGTCAAATAGTCTGTGACAAGGATGGAGTTATAGACTGGTGTTATGTCCAGGTGAAAACGCCGCTGACCCGATTTGAAGAGTGCTGGCCTCTTTTGGCGGAATCTCTTCCTGAAGTCCCTTAAAACCTCAACATAGTAACCCTAACCCTAACCCTTTGGCCAATCAACTGGTGTATTGACTTCCTTACTCCTCCCACACCTCTCATCATCCCTCACAGACTTCCTGCCTTCCTTGAATCTCCTATGCCACTCAAAAACTGATGCTCGATTCATGCAAGATGCTCCAAAAGCTGTCTGAAGCATTCCATACGTTTCTGTGGCATGAACCAGGCACGTAGGACACTGCTGGAGGAGCAGAGACGAGCTCATAAGTGATGTACTCCTATGGACCCCCACTTATGGACAACCAGTTCGAACATACATACAGCAGCTATGTGAGGATACGGGATGTAGCCCTGAAGACCTGCCAGAGGTGATGAACGATAGGGACATGATGATGAGGAGAAAAACAGAATTTTATTGCATATCGTTCTTCTAAAGTGTCAGATTGCATTTTTGAAATACACCAGCTGTGACAATCAGGCTTTAGTAGGGTGTATTCCAATTGCTGCTGTAGCTGTTCATTTTAACGTGAAATCATAAAAATTGGTCAGTCATTTCATAAGATATATAGCAATAACATAATGAATTTTCAAGAGTCTACAACAATTTTAAATGCCTATACGAAAAAAGTTGGGAAACTTATCGTATGCACCTCGTATATTGCTATGGATGTAACAATATATGGATGATACAATATATTACGTCAGTATTTAATCTTTAGAATAATCAAATACAATAAAAGTGCTGTTGCATTATTTTATGTTAATTAACCAAAACATAGGATTAATTTGAGATTTAAAATGAATAAAATAAAATAAAATAAAAAGATGAGAAGAAACCATGTGATGTGTACGTATTTTTCAATGGAAGGGTAACTGAATTAATAGGCACGAATATAGATTTTGAATTTAAAATTTAAAATTTAAAGTTTGAATTCAATTTAAGATAAGTAATACTGTATCCTTACGTAAGGTTATTAAGGAATGTTGTACTTCCCTAAATTATATCTGAAGTTTAAAGTTGAATTGTATTTAGAATTTGAAAATTGAAAAAAATTTAATTTAATATAATTCCAACCGGTCATAAAGCCTAAAAACCGGAAGTGAGCAAAACGGAGAGGTAACTCTTCACCCCTCTTCTACCCCCCTCCCACTCTTCCTTCCTGAGTCTATTCTGAATTATTTCATCCATTAGATCTGAAGAAGTCCTGTTATTTTTGTTGTTATTGATTCATATCAATACCCATAACAGAATGGAAATAAATTTATTATCTTAATGTGATAATTTACTAAGCTTTTTGCTTAGATGTGGCACAAGGCCATATGAAAGGGGCACCCAATAATCCTAATGTGACCAGTTTTTGTTTTTCTTAAAGAAATTATTGCTCTGTGACGTCAGTTACATTAAGCTCTTTACAAGGAAAATTTAAATGTTCATAGTTGAATGATTTTTTTTGTCCTGACGAAATTATTCCCGACTCCGGTTAGACTGGACCGAATAATACACATATAAATGCATATATGTATATATATATATCTATATGTAAATGCTCTGTCATTGATATTGAGCACTACTTAACGATACTGCAACATTTGGTCCTCCATGAACTCACCTAGTGAGCTACTAAGAATCATAAACCTCTTATATATATATATATATATATATATATATATATATATATATATATATATATATCAGGGGCGGAGACGGGACTAGTGCTACTCGTGCTCGGCACGACCAATAACTCGGTCAATGTTTTTCAAAATGGATTAAAAATCATCCATTAATTTCAAGCAAACATACTTAGTCTGATCTCAATTAAATTATGTATCTATTCAAGTTTCGATAACTAAGTAGCCAAAAGTTCATAAATATATCTGGGAATAATACAACGATGCTGTTTTGAACGGATGGTCTTTGTCCGGCCACCGTCAGATCCATTGAACATCCCATAAAATAATGTTGAACATATAATGTTGAACGCCCGATCCGTGCCAGGCACTGGACACTTATAATAACAGTAATCTTAGAGAAATACGCTTTTGGCTGTAGCCAATAGCAAGAGCAACCCTAACACTGTGCTCAAAAATCTTAGCACGTGTGACTGCTGATAGATGTATTGGGAAGAGAGAGAGGGACAGAGAGAGAGAGAGAGAGAGTGAGAGAGAGAGAAGGGATAGCAGATTAGAGCCGTCGCCGACGTCATCATCATCGCTATGGTAAATGTTGGTTAAACGGCGTGTTTTAATTCGTTTTTTCACTAACAGATCTCTATTTCTTTAATGAATGTTGCATATATTACATTCTGTAACTAAAATTTGTTTATTTGAATACATTTTCAACAAATAATCTTTATTTTAAGCGAAATTGAAACTACTAACTGTGTCTGTGTATATTGTCATCAGTTTCTTTATTCTAATAAACATATTTTTCTCGTCATAGTAATGAACATCTTCTCTTTTCTTCTATACTTTTGAAAGGAAAAAAATTATCTTATCTACTGTATTAACAAGACTACAAATTATATAGTATCTTGATTGTTTACAAAAAAATCACCATGCAAGGTACGTTTGTCAATCTGTGCTATACAATGGAGAATCACGCAATAGCAACTATGATGACTTACTTTGGGTCCACGGACCACGGGTTGGGAACTGAAGTTGACAGAGGGCGGGGGGGTCACGAGTAGCAAAAATAGGCTAGAGTCGGCACTGATATATATATATATATAAATATATATTGCGAAAAAAAATTTGGCATGAAATCGATACCTAAGAATAAAATTATAAAAATTAGAATTTAAAGTCCATTGATTTAATTTTCTCGTTTATCTTGTTTAGGAAGGATCCAGAGTGTTTCACAATCGATGCTGAACCATAGTTATCAAATTTTTTATTCTTCATATTTTTATTTTTTGTAAACGAGGCCCTTTCACTTATTGTTATTACTTTCATTCCTTATCTGTTTTTCCCAGCAGTTTTATCTGGTGATTTTTCTGTAAAATATAATTGACAGCAAGTCTCCTCCGGCCTCCAGGACTCTTTTAAGTAATCTGAGTTATTTTAACTGTGCTGTGGTTTGAATGGGCTCGATTCATCCTCTGATCTCTCGTTCCTCCAGTCTCCTTTCCAGGCCTTTAAGGACTAATTCTCAGGGCTCCGCCGGCAACTGGTATTACCATGATATATTCTATAGCTTCTTGAGCTCACTGACATTTTCGCTTTCTTTTATTTTCACTCAGACAGCAAAATCTGCAAGATAAGAAGTTCTATTCTTCTTGTTAACTTAAACTTGTTCGGATTTGATGATCCGTTCGTATCTCAATATTCCCGATAATCGTAGGCGTTTAATGTTCCTAGACAGATTCTAATTTCTACATTACTATTTGTCAACATGATCAAATTTTAATCTCTTGCAGAATTACTAGTAGATCATCTTTTCAACCCAGTCATGTGTACTTTTTCCATATTAATTTATTCCTATTTGATTTTATTTTATAGTCTTTCACATTCTTAGTAATTATAGCAAAAACAATCATAGTAATATCCTTGCATGGTTATTATTTTTTTTGTTCCATAATTATTATTTTTCTGCCTCAGATTTATTGTATTTTTCTTCAATAATTTTCATTTTTCACTAAAATTACAATTATCATTTTTCTCTATTATCATTATTTTCTTCCTCCAAAATTATAATTTTTTGTCTTCCAAAATTGTTATTTTCCCTACAAAATTTTTCTCTTCCAAAATGATTATTTTTCTCTTCTAAGATTATTGTTTTCTCTTCCTTAATTGATATTTTTCTCTTTTATATTTTTTTTCTACACAATAATTTGTATTTTCATCAACTCCATAATTATTGCCCCTTTGCTTCCCATGCTATTGCTGCTTTTTTGCTCTTCGTCACTATCTTCCGAATTTCCTGGGTATTGCTGCAAGTGCAGACAGCCATAAATCTATTTAAATTCCGGCCATTTTCTAAATCCTTGTCTTATTTCCTTTGAGATGCCGATTACACTAATATCAATTGACATACACAGACGTCAAGTGCAGTCTAATCAAAATGCTCACTAAATTCGACGAAATCTCAAACAGTTTTCAACAATTAGGTCAGCCATAGCAGCAACACAATTAAAAGATGTTTACATCTCGCAAAAGATTGTTCACCGTGTTTGCATATAGTCTGATTAGTTCTGGCTTGTTTAGAGGTACTGGGGAACTGTGGTAGTAGCTCGTCTATAAGCAATGTTTAACTACAGCGGCCCTATTTACCCGATTATTACTGGCTCGTCTCTAAGCACAGTGTAATTGCAGCACCTCCATTTTTCTCCCTATCATTAGTGGCTCGTCTATAGACACAACTGTAGTTCAACCCCCCCCTGTTTTCTCCGAATCGTCAGTGGCTTGTCTATAAGCACTGTCAAACTGACACACCCCAATTATCTCCAGATTAATGGAGGCTTGTCGAAAAGCACGGTAGAAGGGAAACACCCCAATTTTCTCTGGATCATTGGTGGTTCAAGGAATTGAAACACCTTTATATTCACCGGATCCTTTGTGGCTCATCTATAAGCACAGTCAAATTAAATACCCCTATTTTCTCCAGATCATTGATGGCTTATCTATAAGCACTGTAGGACTGAAACACCCCTATTTTCTGCTGATCAATGGTGGCTCATTTATAAGCACAATGGAATTGAAACACGCCAATTTTATCCTGATCATTGGTGGCTTATCTATTAGGACTTTCCAACTGAAACATTCTTTTTTTCTCCAGATTATTGCTGGGTTGTCTATAAGCACTATATAACTGAAACACCCCTATTTTCTCCATATCATTGGTAGCTCGTCTATAAGCAGTATGGGACTCAAACACCCCAATTTTCTCCGGGCCATTGGTGGCTCGTCTATGAGTAGAGTCAAAATAAATTGCCTCTATTTTCTCGGGATCATTGGTGTCTTGTCTAAGACCGGTGGAACAGAAACACCCTTATTTTCTGCGGGTTATTGGTAGCACATCTTTAAGCACAATGGAATAGAAACACCCCTATTTTCTCCGGGTTATTGGGGGCACATCTATAAGCACTGTCAAAATGATACACTCCTATTTTTCAGTTGGATGGTTGGTCGGTTAGTTGGTCATTTAGTTGGTTGGATGGTTGGTTCTAGGCATATCAACCCTTGCAGGTTATTTAAAACCAAATCCTGTTTATGAATTTATATCAAATATATATGATTTGAAAACGAATTATTTTTTAGATAACGTTTTTAAAACCAGCCAGTGCTCATTTGTTTGCTCACAATTAAATTGTTTCAAGTATTGCTATCAAACATTAATAGTTTTATTTACACACAGTTATTTGTTTCCAAGTATTGTTATGTAATACTGCTAATTCAATTGAACATCAGTCATTTGTTTGCACACAGTTAAATAGTTTCAAGTATAGAAAATGATTACATACTTCCATTTAACCCACAGATTGTACCCTCACAGGTACTACAACTCTAGCTCAGAGAAGACCTGGGAGTAATGGCAATGCAGGAGTACTCTATATTCCATTGAGTTCCAGGAGATGGGCCTCACCATCAAATACAGTTTAGTGTTTTATCCAGGAGAGTCATTATGGTGAGGGTCTTATCTCTCTGAAGAGCATTTGGTGTATTCTGCAACCCAATAGAATCTTTATGGGTACAGCTAGTTATTAATAATTTTAACTGGTACTTTTTGATCCGCAGTTGGAAACCACGGCAGTAACTATGTCGATTTGTTCTGTTGCTAAAAAGAGTTGCTGGAAAAATGAATTAATTTGTTGACTTTGCATGTTGTCTTATTTGACTTTGAGAGAAAAACAATTCTTTCACAAACCGGTTCACACTCTGGAGTCAAAATCTGGCTAAGAGCAGATAATCGATTTTTCTGCATTTAAGATTATTTTAAATGTTTTAAATGTTCCCAGAAAATAGAAATACTTCAAGAAGAAGCGAAAACTGGTCAGGTGAAATATTTACATAAAAGTCTTTAATATATACATACATATATATATATATAGGAATAAATGATGTGACAATGTCCTTTTTTTTTATTTCAACAATTCGATATATAAAACTGAATGGTGATAATTAATATTTGATTTTCTCGGTAAGAAGCTGATGACATTTCATTTTTAGAAACAGTCAACATTCCTTAGTGTATGTGAATTTTTCTCTTTTATTTTCGCTTTTTTCATCAATATATTTTCTTTAAAAGATTTCGAACACTAATTACGCCAAATAAATTTTTAAAGAGAAAGCTATTAACGATAATAGAAGGCTAAAATGAGATAAAATATAAGACTAACATTGCCAAGAAGATATTTATAAAAACACAAACAAAAATCATGGAAAAATTACATACATACACACACACACACGCACGCACACACACACACACACACACACACACACATATATATATATATATGTATCAGCCCAGTCATCGGGGAATATAAAGTACACCGACTGCATCTCTGCAGAAGGGTAAGATCTTCCCCAACCCGTGTCCCAAATATGGTTATAAATTGTATCTAATGGTGAGGCTCCAGTCTTGAAGCTCTGGGAAAAATGGAGCATCCCTATATTTACATTACTCCCAGGTCCACTCAAACCTAGAGTCGTAATACCTATCATAGTCCCATATATGGTTCAAATAGAATTGATGTCCTGGGTATGACATTAAATGACCTTTGATAGTCAGGCTTGAGTCCTTGGGCTTTGGGAAATTTGGAATACCCCTTCCTTGACATTACTCCCAGGTCAACTCCAACCTGGACTGCCAGTTAGAGTCCCATATATAGGTCAAATAGAATCACTGTCTTGGGTATGATACTAAATTGCATTTAATAATGAGACAAGTCCTCGGGCTTTGAGGAATGTGGAGTGACCCTTCATTGCCAGTCTGACCCGGAGTGGTAGTACTTGTTAGGGTCCTATTTATGGGTCGAATAGATAAATAAAATTACTTAAATGGTTAAACAGTTATATTTATGAGTCGAATAGAACTGTTTAACCATTTAAGTTAGTGCAAAAGAATGACTGATGATTAATTGAATTGTGCTCGATAGCAACACTTGAAACCATTTTACCGTGTGCAAATACGGTAACAATATCTCAAACCACTCAAATGTTTTCAAACAAATAAAATTGAATAAAATTATTCGTGTTGGATAGCAATACATCAAACCATCTAACTATGTGCAAACAAATGATTAATACTCAATAGAATTATTTGTGTTTAATACGAATACTTGAAATCATTTACCTGGGTGCAAACAAATAGCATTAGGCTTGTTTAAAATGAAACTATTCGTTATCAAATCTTATACATATTGTCATCGACAGACAGACGGTTTCATGCTATCAGATCTCTTCAGTGTGGCGAGACACGTAGGACGCTCGAAGCCGGAATCGAAACACGTCCAACTTTTCGTTAGACAAAGTCTCAGATCGCTTGACAAACAAGAGTACCACGTTGGCTAAAGGAATTTTTAAGGTATTTATTTAGCAGCAGCAGCAGCGTCCGATTGTTTACATTTTTATACCCTATTGGCTACCAGAGTGCTCAATTCTTTCGAAGAGCTTTGCATTATGCGAGTGGCGGCGGAAAATTCTTTCGCCAGAGTGCTCAACTCCCATGGGGGAGCGTATATATTGTCATACACAGACAGACTGTTTCGTTCTATCAGAACTCTTCCGAGTGGCTCGAGACGTAGGACACTCGAAGCCGGGATCGAAACCCACATATATATATATATATATATATATATCTTTATATATATATATATATATATATATGGATAGGATTTAGCATTAAATAACCTACATATACCATAAAACCCAACCAACAAACCAACCACCAATATATATATATATATATATATATATATATATATATGTTTCATATTTATATATAATTTATATATATATATATATATATAGCATAATTTATTCTCTGTTTTAGACAGAGAAATTTTATATTTACCAACCCCTCCGCTCGGGCAGGATATGACACAAGGTCAATTTGTAAGCGGAGTTTAACAGGTTTGAATTCAGAGTTTTCCTTCTCCTAGACTAGTTGCCTCACCAATGCTGAAGAACCTACTCTGTCCTACTATTTACCCATAGCTGGAGGTAGAATAATTAGATTAATACCTTTCCCAAGGGTATTCGTGCAGAGAAATTTTATTCTCGTTTGAATGTCACGTGGACTCACACAAAAATCACGTTATTCTTTCGAGTAAATATCGCGCGAACTAGCATCTTATCACGTGATGAAACTTCATGCTGTATAGACGCTGGACTGACCTTTTTTTTTACCACGCACCTGTCTGAAGATTGTGGGAAACAGGTAAACGTGAGTAACAGACAGTGAGTTTATAATTCTATTTATTGGTTTTATATCTGTTCTCTTATTATAGGATCAAGCACTCTTTTCTTGCAAAAACTTTTCTCATTTTCTTTTATTCGTTCTTTAAATGATATATAGTAAATGTTATATAGTAAATGTTATATAGTAAATGATATATAGTAAATGATATATAGTAAATGTTATATAGTAAATGATATATAGTAAATGATATATAGTAAATGTTATATAGTAAATGATATATAGTAAATGATATATAGTAAATGTTATATAGTAAATGATATATAGTAAATGATATATAGTAAATGATATATAGCAAATGATATATAGTAAATGTTATATAGCAAATGATATATAGTAAATGATATATAGTAAATGTTAGATAGTAAATGATATATAGTAAATGTTAGATAGCAAATGATATATAGTAAATGTTATATGGCAAATGATATATAGTAAATGATATATAGTAAATGTTAGATAGCAAATGATATATAGTAAATGTTATATAGTAAATGTTATATAGTAAATGATATATAGTAAATGTTATATAGCAAATGTTATATAGTAAATGATATATAGTAAATGATATATAGTAAATGATATATAGCAAATGATATATAGTAAATGATATATAGTAAATGTTATATAGTAAATGATATATAGTAAATGATATATAGTAAATGTTATATAGTAAATGATATATAGTAAATGATATATAGTAAATGTTATATAGTAAATGATATATAGTAAATGATATATAGTAAATGATATATAGCAAATGATATATAGTAAATGTTATATAGCAAATGTTATATAGTAAATGATATATAGTAAATGATATATAGTAAATGATATATAGCAAATGATATATAGTAAATGATATATAGTAAATGTTATATAGCAAATGATATATAGTAAATGTTATATAGCAAATGATATATAGTAAATGTTATATAGCAAATGTTATATAGTAAATGATATATAGTAAATGATATATAGTAAATGATATATAGTAAATGATATATAGTAAATGATATATAGTAAATGTTATATAGTAAATGATATATAGTAAATGATATATAGTAAATGATATATAGTAAATGATATATAGCAAATGATATATAGTAAATGATATATAGTAAATGTTATATAGTAAATGATATATAGTAAATGTTATATAGTAAATGATATATAGTAAATGATATATAGTAAATGATATATAGTAAATGATATATAGTAAATGATATATAGTAAATGTTATATAGTAAATGTTATATAGTAAATGATATATAGTAAATGTTATATAGTAAATGATATATAGTAAATGTTATATAGCAAATGTTATATAGTAAATGATATATAGTAAATGATATATAGTAAATGATATATAGCAAATGATATATAGTAAATGATATATAGTAAATGTTATATAGTAAATGATATATAGTAAATGTTATATAGTAAATGATATATAGTAAATGATATATAGTAAATGTTATATAGTAAATGATATATAGTAAATGATATATAGTAAATGATATATAGTAAATGATATATAGTAAATGATATATAGTAAATGTTATATAGTAAATGTTATATAGTAAATGATATATAGTAAATGTTATATAGTAAATGATATATAGTAAATGTTATATAGCAAATGATATATAGTAAATGTTATATAGTAAATGATATATAGTAAATGATATATAGTAAATGTTATATAGCAAATGATATATAGCAAATGATATATAGTAAATGTTATATATTGGATGAAACTGACAAGATGATAAAAATAAGCGGAAAGATTGGATAAATCAGACACTTACAATGAGTTTAGTTGTATTTCATTCTTTATTCAGTCTTTTGGTTTGGTTGGTTTCTTTGTTTAATGGCATATCAACCTTTGTAGGTTATTTAATGCCAAATCCATCCTTCTATCAGAACAGTAATGGTACTATTTAACCCATAGCTGGGAGGATAAGGGGATTCATACGTTTCCCAAGGGTATTTGCCCGAAAGTGAATGTAATTGCGCGACTGGAGTACGAATCCGTTTATTACGATTCCGCAGTTCATCGCTTTAAACATTACACCACGAGGACACCCTCCTTATTCAGTCTGTGTGTGCGCATATATATATATATATATAGAGAGAGAGAGAGAGAATTAACTTAAATCTCTAGTGGAAAATCTTCTACTAAAGTTTCACCTTAACGGATCATCAGGAAGTTTACGCTCGTTTAAGTCGAGCGTAAACTTCCTGATGATCCGTTAAGGTGAAACTTTAGTAGAAGATTTTCGACTCGCGATTTAAGTTAATTTTATAATTGGCTCCATTGTTTTGTTGAGCACTTTAGTAATTGTAGCATTGCAGCATTCGCGGAGGGTTTTTTGGTTTTCTTTTGGCCACTGACTAAGTACCCCTTGATTCGGACGAGGTTGGTCTTTTCTTTCTTTTTTACCCAAAAAACTTTTTTCTTTTTCCTCTGGGCGGTGATTCGAGATATTTTTATCTCTTGTTCCTGGCCAGGGTTTTTTTTGTTTTTGTTTTTTTCTGGTACCGTGAATACTGGTAGATATTAGATTAGTAAATATATATATATATATATATATATATATATATATATTTTAACAATGTTGGTTGTCACTATCTCGCTGCGTGGATTTGTGGAAGATCAGATGCGATATATTTTGGAGAGTATACATATTTTTATTTTTTAAGTAGAGGAATTAATTTTGTAAACTGAATTACCATGACCTGAAAATCCGCCGAAATCTGTGGTCGCTGGTTCGATCTCCAGTGGTGGAGATAACGGTATACACTGCTAATGAGACCTAATAAGGTCGAGACAGCTGTCCAGTGTTCCTGTATGTCGTGCCTTGGTGTTCGGCGGATTTTCTGGTCATGGTATTTCAATTCACAATTTTGGAGACAGTTCAATATCTGTGATAGAGCTATTATATAATAATAATAATAATGATAATAATAATAATAATAAATATATATACAGGGTGGAACGATAAAATTGTCGCCCTTGAAAAGACGGCATGATTCGAAGTCGGCTTGAAAGTCAACACCAAAGTGTACCTGGATGTGCTGAAGAGTGTGGTGATCCCCTGATGCAATCAGGAGGTCGGTGGCAGACCCTTGGTGTGGCAGCAGGACTTGACGCCGGCCCACAAGTCCAAAGAGACCCAGGCTTGGCTTAAGAAGGAGTGCTACAACTTTGTACCCTTCTCTCATTGGCCCCCTTCCTCCCCCGACCTGAACACGCTGGACTACTTCGTTTGGTCATACGTCGAGAACATCACCAACATGACCTCCCACAACACCAAAGCCAGCCTGATCGCCGCCATCCACCGAGTATTCGCCGAGCTCCCGCCGGCGCTTGAGGAAAAGGCTTGCTCCCAGTTCCGGATCCGTATCGAGGCGGTGATTGAGGCTGAAAGCGGCTACATCGAATAGATGTCAGTTCTACTATATAATCAAGTTACCTGAATAGATTTTTTCAATAAAAGTTTTAAAATAAAGCTGTAGTGTTGTTTTCTTTAGGACGACAATTTTATCGTTCCACCCTGTATATTAGTTTATATATATATATATATATATATATATGTTTAATACCATGGAAGCTTGTTTGCCATCACATGTTTCATGACGTCTTATGTGAATTATAATAACGTAGAAAAAGATTCAACGACATTTGATTGCTGTTAGTTTCAGGCCTGTTCGATCATCATCTTGTGTTATTGGTGCGATGTTCACATCTGTCACTGACTGTCCTGTTGAATCTGTTTACGAAACAATTCTTTGAAATATATGCTCTATCATGGATATTGAGCACTCCTTATTTATGAAAATAGTAAACTATATAATTAGTACAAATATTTTTTCTTGTCGGTACAGCTCTGTATGGACACAGGATGTAGCCTGGAGGACCTGATGGAAGTGATGGATGGTGAGTGAAAGAGAGTTAGGGAAATCCGTGCCAACTGGATGACATGACAATGGTGATGATGATATATTGAAGGTGTGGTGAAAAGTACACAAATCAGCAATGAATGTTCTTCACAATTGACCCCGTGACATTTAACACACTTATTATAGCGATGTTTTCATTGTTCCAACCACTTTTAATGTCCTCCACCTCCTCAAATCTTACGCTGAGATAATTTTGGGGGGGAGTGGGAGCTGTTTCCAGGATTTATTCAAAACAGTACACAGCATTCTTGTGTAGTTCCCATCTAACTTTTTCTCTGGGCATTTCGTTAAAATCCAGTCGGTGCAACCATACAGTTGTACTGACACAGCCACAACTTAAAGAAAATCCGTTTTATTTTGTCAAATTGATAAAATTTCTGTATGATCGACAACCTGTCGCTACCAAAATAAAAGAAGCAAGTCTGCCCTACTATTTACCTATTGTTGGAGAAAGAATAATTGGATTCATATCTTTCCCAAGAGTATTAGCACGTGGGTTTTGTTAGGTAAGTTTGGAGACTCATGCACTTCTAAAATCATGTTTTGCCAAAAATGTTTCATTCAAAAAGTATCAAGCCTGGCTTGATAATTTTATTTTTCGAATTGGCACACTTGAAGGCAATCTAGACATTTAGACATTATCTGCTATGCATTGAGTATCGTTTTACATTTTATAATTCTAAAAATTAAATGAATTTTTTTTTTCTTTTTACAGCCGCGAACTGGATTGATTGACTGATTGATTTTAATGGCATATCAACGCGTCAAGGGTTATTTTATGCCTAGAGGTTGTACTTTCATATTTACATTTTTTCGGAAATTTTTTTTTTTTTTTTTTTTTTTTTTGCTTATGGTCCAATCGAAGATGAATCATTTTTAAACATATCTATTTGATGTATAAGGTCAGAAACAGATCCTACAACGGTGAGTCAAAGTAGACCCTGGAAATAATGGCAATTAAGAGACACTCCATTCTCTCTAGAACAGGAGCCTCGCCATCAGATGCAGTAAAATGCTATCACTGTAAGTGAGTATTAAATGCTTATTAGAATCTGGCACACTAGCATGAATAGAAATCTTGATATCATTATGGACTACTATTAAAATGGTGTAATGGTTATCGTCGTAGGAAATGGACACGGCGACACGAGTTCAAATCCTGGACAAGACTGATTGCATTTCACATAGTGCTAATACCCTTGGGAAAGGTATGAATCCAATAATTCTCCCTCCAGCTATGGGTAAATAGTAGGACAGACTAGGTTCTTCAGCCATGGTTAGGCAACTAGTCTAGGAGAAGGAAAACTCTGAATTCAAACCTGTTAAACTCCGCTTAAAAACTGACCTTGTGTCATATCCTGCCCGAGCGGAGGGGTTGGTAAATTGGATTAAAATGAGAAACCAACAGTTTCAAAGGTTGTATCTGTTCGTTGTCTTCGATATTTTGCAAATATTAAAAGTGCGCTTGTACCTAGAGGCATCTCTCTCTCTCTCTCTCTCTTGCCTTTTACGGATAACTTTCTAATTATTTCAGGACTGGACACCAATTTTTTCTCCATACTTAAGGGGTAAATACTTCATTTTACTTATGTATTTCTTCATCTGTTCATTAGTCCGAATGCCAAGGAAATAAATGATACAAAATTCGATAAAATTATTTTCTTAGAATTATCAACATACCTCTTCCAGACCATTTTTTAATTTAGACAATTGTACCAAATGACCTCTCTCTCTCTCTCTCTCTCTCTCTCTCTCTCTCTCTCTTCAATTATCATAATTATTTTACTTTAAGCGAGTTTTTCACACGAGCCTTATCTGATTATATTCCACAGGAGTCTGAGTGACAGCAATCTCCTGAAGTCTCCAGGACTTTTCTCAGTATTCTGGCAGTTTCAACAATGTCGTAGTTTGGACGGTCTCGATTCATCTTCTGCTTTTTAACTCTTCCAGCTCCCTTTCCAAACCTATGAGGACCGTTCCAAGTGAGCCGATTACAATCGGTATCACCGTCACATTCATGTTCTAGTTTTTTTTAGTTCTCTGGCAGGGGTCTAAATACTTATTTCTCTGTTCGCTTTATTTGAGTTTCGTTCACTAAACGGAAAGTCCTTTTTTTTTTTGTTAGTTATCACTTAGAATTATTATTCCCGGTCAATGGGCCTAACGGTTAGAGTGTTCGCCAATGGCTCGGGAGACCTGGGTTCAATCCCAGGTCGAGTCATACCAAAGACTCAAAACATGGTACTTGATGTCTCCTTCTTAACAATCAGCATTATAAGGTATGTATCAAGGGTAAAGTGGAACAATCCAGAGAAAAGAGTAGTGCTCTTCCCTACACCTCGGTATAGTAGCTATTGAAAAGAGTGCCTTCGGGTCACGCTCGACTTATTATTGACTTATTATAATGATTTCTCTTTTGAGAGTTTTTCACACCATCCTTTGTTCATGGTTTTTCACGGCAGTCTGAGTGACAACAAGTCTCTTCAAGTCTTGGTTGTGCATATACTATTTGTTTGTATGGTTAAATTTAAACCTTGCACAATTCCAAATGGATCGCCATTCCTAACCAGTCGTGGCAAGTCTTATGTTCTTTGTAGGCTATTTTACTGCATTCGCTTAAAATATGATTGATTGTTTCGTCTCTATCGCCACACACCCTACATCTGCTATTTTGTTGCGTCTTGTATATTTTTGCTTTAACATAGTTCTTATTGTGTTGTTTTGTACTGCTATTAAAAAGATTGTTTCTCAAAGTTTCTCTTTCTTAGCCATGTCAAAGTTTTGCTTGTTCGTCGCTTGAAATGTCCATACAATTGTTTTTCTTCCCATTTTTGTTTTCTACTTATTTTTGTTCCGTTGACGTTTGTGTTATTTGCATTGTTTCTGCTGGCTGCAATCAGTTTTCCCCCGCACTTTTTTATGTAGTCTTAACAGCGAATGCCTGCAGGTTACCAGGACTCTTCTAAGTATTCTAGCTATCTTAGAAGTGCTGTGGTCTGGGTGGTATTGATTTTTCTCGGATCCCGGATTCCTCCAGTCCTCTCTCCAAAACCTTGCGTAACGAGATATGGTAGGTCCAATTGAGACAATTTCAGGGTAAGGAGAGAAAGAAGAAAAAATATTTAGAAGAAAAACAGCCATAGAGACTACAGTAATAAAGAAAGACTAGAAAAAAACGGAGGTCCCAAATCTTTTAAGCAGGTGTAGAACCTGTGATAACGGATATCTTCCTCCCTCAGCCACCAGACGAAAGAAAGAGACGACACGAGTTTGAAATAGGATTAAACGCCGGACGCAAAGAGGAAAAGATGCGAGTTGAAAACCAGCCACGAAAATGTAAAGACAGAGAAATATTACGGCCCCCATTTTGGAATGAGCTCTGAATGGGGGTCTCTCACCAGACGCGAACCTGCGAAGAGAAAACCTGCGAACGAGCACGTTAGAACAACTAGAAGAAAATACAGAAAGAAAATTCAAAATCTGTGTCCGTCCTCTCTTCCTCTCCTCGTGACATGTTTTTTTCTCTTTGTCCAGGTAACGCAGTCAACTCAGCTTTCATACTCTCCTTCTTTCTCCCGACGACTACCAAAAAAGAGTAGTTGTAAATAAACCTTTGTGTTAGTCATATCTTCTGTTGTTTTGTTTGTTTGTTAGTTTGTTTTTTCATTAAATCTGAATGACAGTAAGTCTTTTCAGGTCTTCAGTGCTATTCTTC